>JAGFMF010012266.1:1760655-1781943 GCA_019455555.1 Galemys pyrenaicus
CCTTCCCTGGCCGGCAGCAGGGATCGAACTCGTGCTGCAGTGGTTGCGGTTTGCTTCATAGTGCGTTGCTTAACCCACTGCGCCACCGGGGAGGCCCCAAGTATTCATTTCTTAAGGACATTCAGTAGTTGTCCTTATATAGTTAGATGGTTAGTTGCTTCTTTATATTTGTTTCATTTCATGCAATTCATTTATTCAAATTTTCATCAATTATTCACCACATGTTTTGCATTGTCTTCTGCCCTTTAGGCTTTGAAAATTACAAATATTGGTAATACATAGTGGGTACCTCTTAGAATCTTTTGCTTAATTTCTCTGATTGCCCTAACTATCCCAGAATTGGAATTTTATCATGAGAGTATTTTTGTGTGGGTATGTATAATGACATGAAACCTAGGTTTGAATTTGTTGGTTCCACAGTTTTGTTTTTTTAATCTGAATCCAGTGAATCTGGTATGTAAGTGTTCTATAAATACTTATTGTTCATGGTATTTGAGGTTAATAATCACCTTTTTAAATGTAATATTTTCTTTCTTTTGAAAAAATTTTGTTCCAGAATGAATGAAATTTAAAGGAGTCAAAATCTTTTGTAAACCAATCTTAGTGATTGCTAATGGCTATTTCTGTTTTTTAACATTCAAGTTTGTTATTGTTAGAAGAGCAACATGAAAATAGGTAAGAAAGACAGAAGAAAATGGTGTATAGAAAGTAGTTCTTTGGGTACTTTCCTAATATCAGTAGTTTTTAATAACTGGTGTGTTTGAATTAAATATAGACCAAAATTGATTTCTGAAAACTTGCAGTTATGTAAACCTACCATTCCAAACATCTTTCCCCTGGACATTTACCTTACTAGAATATAAAATAAAGGTATTTTTAGCAGATGATTGTTGAAATGAATTTGAGTAGTTTTTGAGGAAGGTCATTGAGACAGGTCAGCTAGAGGTGGATACACAGAACCTGCCTGAGAACTGGATGGATGCTACCTGGCTGGAAGATGGAGCTGATTGGTGGATCAGAATCTTAGAGGGAAACCTTCCATTTTTAGTTTAAATGTTTGTTAAAATTCTAATGAAGTACTGTTTTTGTATATTGCTATTTACTTAATTTAAACAGTGAAATGAATCACCAGTAGTTATCTTACCATAAGATTGTTTCATGATTTTTTTGTATGTAAAATATATTTGGTTGAGTGATATTATAGTAAACTTCTCTATTAAATATGAACTTTTTAATTATATCTGATGTTAGAATACAGCATCTTATAAGTAAGTCATTTCTATTTTTTATCTTTTTTTGGTAAAGCCTATCTTATTGTATTTACTCAGGTTTATGTGAGATTAAGACCATTCTTCAGGGAATTCCTGGAACGAATGTCTCAGATGTATGAGGTAAACATGCTTAAGCCAATCACATATGTGTTTTTATTTTATTCAATGTAGTGCCCATATTTAGTTCATGTATAATGATTACTTCTTTTCCCCTGAATTTGTAGATCATTCTTTTTACTGCTTCTAAGAAGGTGTATGCAGACAAGTTACTGAACATACTAGACCCTAAAAAGCAACTGGTCAGGTAAATTTAATTAAGAAATAGTGGAAATGTCTGTCACACTGCTCTATGAAATTACTATGATTCTATTTAACTTTTAAGGCCATTTCACTTGGCTTCATATGTAGAGATTTGTTGTGTTGAGTGGTGAACATAAGTGAATTTTTAAGCCCTCAAACTCAGGAGTTCCTATTGATGTAACTTCAGACAGACGTTCTTTAAAGGATACAAAAATCAAATGTATTTACTCACTGTGATATCTGTATCCTTATTTCTTTTGGGATTGGGGGAGATGTGGGTGTTTGGAATTTTTCACTGTGTGCATGATGTTTTCACTTCCTCATGTTTCTGAGAATGCATGTTATGTCAGCTTTTAATGGCATAGAGAAATAAGTTAATTTTACCAGAAAGGGTCAGATTAAACTCTTTTGCTTTTTTTCAAGAATCTGATTGGAAATTAAAGTTGGTTTAGCAACTAAGGTTATCCTGTTGTAGACTCAGTTCCTTGTATATACTCTCAGCCCCAGCACATGCACTGTGTTCCTGGTTAGGTGAGAGTGCCTTGGCTAATTTTAAGTTTTAAATTAGTTTCATTATTTCTGTTAACTGAAGTGAGATACTAACAGTACACCAGTCATGCTGCATCCTCTTTTAAGATGTAGGAAAGTTGGTTATTAAATTTTTGACCAAGAGCTGAGAGATGCCACAGAAGACTCATAAAAACTCAATATCTGAGTATTCATTTTCTTGAATTCTTTTCTCCTATACTGTTTCAGAGGAAAATCCTAATCTTAATTCCTGCTGTTGATAATATCTTATTATTGACTGGTTTCAGCTATGCTGAAAGGCTTTTCCTAATACCCACATTTAGGAAATTTTTTTCCCTTCTTAATAGAACTGTGATACATATTTTTAATAAAAGCAAATTATAAATCATGGTCACTTTTCCTAATGTTAACAAAGCATACAAATGATTTTGTTTTCATGACATCATGTATTTTGAAATTTTCTATTCTGCGCCTCTGATATTTCCAACAGTGATGAGCAACATAAGTCCTTCCTTTTTGGAACTTTCATTTCACAGGGACACAAGTCATAGTCATGTGATTATTTAATGTGTTTTAAATGAACATTTTTTAAAATTAGTTTTATAAAATCTATACCGTTGGAATTTAAAATTTGTTTAATATTTTTTAAGACTTAGAACAACAAAACTTTTTGAACAGTGTAATTCATTTAGAGTACAGACTTGATAATTGGTAAAAGTAGTTTTTCTCTGAAACTACAAATACATGCTATTCAACCTCAAGACTAATGGATAACTAAGGAGAGGTTTTTAGTATAATTTAAAGTAATTATTAGTATTCACATACGTATTCAGTTTTCTCATGTCTAGGGTGTGTTTATTGTATTGGGGAGAAGCATCAATTATGACTTATGTATATGCTGTACATGCCTCTCCAATTTCTTCCTAACTGCTTTTATAAATAAAATGTGGATTCTATTTAGGTCCAATTAGAACTCCTATATTTTTTTAAAGTAGGGTTATCTTTAAATCTTTCAGATATAGAGGATTATCTAATTTTAACTGTTTAAGTATTCTTTATAATTAAAAATAACTTTATATTATATTTTATCTGCTTGAAAAACTCTTCCTCTGCCATTGATATTTTGACATTGAATTCTGATGTTTTCTGTTGCTGTTATTGTCAGCCATAACATGTTGTGTTGATAGAAAATGCCCTTTCTTGAAATTGCATAATCAAAAATACAGGTATGAGTAGCCCTATTCCTGAAAAATTGTTTAGTGGAATTAAGATACAAGGAAGCCAAACTAGCAAATTACTAGTGTATGCAAATGGAGCATTTCAAGGTTTGGAGAAAAAAAATCACTGTCTGTGGAGATTTTATAATTGCTATAGTATATCAAACCTCTAATACAAAGCTTTTTTAAAATGGTAACAGCATTTTTCAATTTAGCATCTGTCATTGGTGAAACACCAGTTTACAGTTGTTATACTTGAATCTGAATTCATCGATTCATTCAGTCCTTGTTTTTTCAAATGATCATACACTCACACTAAATTAAAAGAAAGATGGGTACTTAGGAAAAGTTAAAGTAATGGAATGTTTTGGCCTCCACACCTTTTCTGAAACACTATAAAGGAAATTAAAAACATTTTTTAAATTGCCAACACAGAGACATTCCTTCTTATATTTTCTATTCTGGCATGTACAGGGATAGGGAGGCTGTGTGGTCTTCTGGTTAGAGCAAAGGACTGGGAGCCAGGAGGATCCTGGGTTCCAATGCGGGGCTAACTACTGACTTACTGTGTGACCTTGGGCAAGTCACTTGATCTTCTTGTGCCTCAGTCAACCATCTGGAAAATGGTTAAAAAGCAGGACCTCGCTGACAACCAGATGCTGCATCTGAACTGAGCTTTCCTGGGTAAATAAATTATAAAAACAATTTATAGAGTTTTTAATCCCCCTTTATAATTTAATATAATATTTTGGGATAAACCAAAGTTCTTTAAGGCATGGTAACATTTGGTTATAAAGGTTTCAATAATTGCTTAGAATTTTTATAGAACTGTAGCCCAAAGCTTAGGTTCACATTTGTATTTGAATTTCCTTCATAAAAGAAGATAATAAAGCTTATCCTGTATGGCCTATCATATGTGTTTGTGTACATGTTTCTGTATCTGTTGTACTTTCAGAGATTTATTTTAAGTTAATTTTTTTTAACTTTTATATTTAGGCACCGGCTTTTCCGTGAACATTGTGTTTGTGTACAAGGAAACTATATAAAGGACTTAAATATCCTTGGAAGAGATCTTTCAAAAACTATAATAATTGACAACTCACCACAAGCCTTTGCATATCAGGTAGGAAGAGTGTTGGCAAAAAATCTCCATTGGGGGCTAATACACAATTGAGGACAAGTACTTCCAAATACTACAGTGAGAGGATAGAATTTCCACTGGTGGAATTTCCATTTAGTGTGATCCATTTTAGGATTAGAAAGCAAATTTTCTTTTAAATGAAGTACAACATAAAAACGTGAGTTGTAAATCTGAGTAAGGAAGGACTAGAAATCATTTAATAGATATTTCTTACCAGTTGTTAAGTCACTGATTATAAATGTTTTAGAATTCAGATATCTTCATCATGTTCTTCTGGTTTAATATGACATGCTGAAATATTTTCTAGAGTATTTTGTCAATATTTCTACCTTTCTTAATTTGAACCTTTTCTCAAACTAGAGATGAGTCATTCTTGTATAATATATTTTGCCTTTTTTATTATTATGTTCATGTGAAAAACATGCTTCACAATAATTCACTGCAAGGTAGCTTTCTTTGGTAAGTAGCTTTGGAAAGTAGGTTGGGTGTAGATGAAATAAGACTTGCCCCACCTTTATATTTCAAAATGTCCTTAATAAAAAAGAAAAAGGGGAAACTTCATATAATATTCAAATGTTCAAGTGTAAGTCACTGTTTATTTGCTTCCATTTCGAAATGTGTAGGTTCCTAAATAAAATCATTTGTTATTCTGAGTGTTCTGCTTATATATTGAAAGAAAGGTATTTGTCCTATAGATTATTTGCTATGAAAATATGGTTTTGCATTCTTGTTTATATTCTCTTAGAGAAATACTACTGAATCAGCTTAGTTTCTACTATGTTTCAGTTTATCCTGCTAGTTGTTGAGAATAAAATAATGGATGGGTCATAGTCCCTTTGTTAAAGTATATGCTTCTCTTTAATAACAATTCTTAATTGCATTGACTAATAGTGACTGTTTTTGCATAAATCATGCTTTTAGTTATGTTAATGCAGAACTGGTTTTAGTAGATCTTGTTTAGTTTTACATAAACTAAGATGAAATTGCACTTGGAAAAAAAAAAAGGCTTCAACTTATTCCTGAACATGTCCATTGCACTATTAACTTGCGAATGAATATGGCAAGTATGAACTCTGATGATATTGTTTTAAAGGAACTTATATTTATTTAAGTCTATTATAAAGTTGGTAAAATGTAAACATGATTTTTTTACTGTTTTAGCTATCTAATGGAATCCCTATAGAAAGCTGGTTTATGGATAAAAATGACAATGAACTCCTAAAATTGATACCATTTCTGGAGAAGCTTGTAGAACTGGTAGGTATATCTTTATATTTTCCAGTTTTGTTTTGTTGTCTATTTGTTTTAGTTTAGGTATACAGCCTTTTTTTTTTTTTAAAAGATTTATTTATATATGCATACAAGAAATGAGGTACAGGCCAGAGGTGTAGGGGTGAGGAGATTCACCAGAGACAGAGCAGGGTACAGAACAGGTTGATCAACTGAAACACACTGCTGAGGGGAGCAGCTGGTGAGGCAGGAGAGGTCTGCCATGCCATGTGGGTCACCTCCTGGGTCGCGGCAGGGATTGAACTCGTGCTGCAGTGTCTGTGGTTTGTTTCACAGTGCGTTGCTTAATGCATTGCACCACCAGGGAGGGCCCTAAGTATACTATCATTTTAAGAAAATTTAGTAGAGGATAGTGTAAAGGTGAAGGGATTAGAGGCATTTTTTGACTTACCATTACATAACAATTTACATATTTTTATTTTACTGGGCTCTCAAGTCACTAGGTATATTACATGATTTCATAGTTCAGATCTAGAATTAAGGATTATGTTACTGAAAAGTTCTGGGATTTTTTTTTTGCTCCCCTCCTCCCAAATCCATGGATTAATTTTAAAACATGTATAAAGTAGAACTTAGCACCTTAATAGTTTCACCTGTCTTGGTTTTGCCTTGTATTGCATTATTGCTATAAAATTAAACCTTTACTGACAGTTCTTTAAAAAAATCTAAATTCTAAATTAACTCTTCTGTTTAATAGTATCTTTTGGTAAACAAAATAGTTAATAATTGTAAAACAGTGGTATGTGTTCTCTGCAAAGAAAGCATGGTCCTATCTATGAAATTGTGACCTTTAAAATGTCATTTTCTCCACACAGAATGAAGATGTTCGACCTCACATCAGAGACAGATTTCGCTTGCATGACTTGCTGCCCCCAGATTAAAAACAAAGACTTATTAAATCACTGAATGGGGAGAGAATGCAGGACCCTTTTGGACTAAGACAAAAACATTGCCATTACTGTTGAAATTTTGCATTTTTGTACCCCGTCTTGCTTTTCTTATCTTTGGTGCCCAATAATAATCAAGGGTTACAGAAAGAGACTTTATTTCAGATTGAATACATACAGTAGGTAGGCTAAAACAGAAGAGTCTTTAGAACTAGTGCAACTCCAGTGAAATTTTTTTATGTACAGGACATCTGCAGTTTATAAAGAATTCTGTTTCTGCCACCAGCAGTTTGACCTGTAGTCACACAGGATTTTATGATAATAACAGAGATGAAAATGGACTTTTATTTTCTCTCTGTTTGGTGCTCTAAGTGGGTTTGTAGCCACTTTTCTGTTACTTTAAGATTCTCATTTCAACAGGAATGGCCAGTAAAAGTTGTTTTATTTTTCCTGTTAAGGTTTATAACCTTTTTTACATTTTTGACCTGTATTAGATTAGAATTTCATTATGCATTCCTTTTAGTTGAGGCGCTTCATAGTTTTCTGGAAATAGTTTTTAGTTTTATATTATACATTTGAATGGCCGTTTTCCTGCTTTGTCTGCCTGCATATTGTATATTTGTTTAAAAATATTCTCTACTTTTAGTCCATGTAAGTTTCATTTAGAAAGACATGCATTTATATTTTGTTTCTGTAATATTCTACTGTAGGTGAAATCTTCAAAAATCAAGAGACTGGGTAGATAAGAATATATGAATGACTAATATTCAAAAGATTTAAACCATTGTGATGGCATGTGTTTCCAAATGGTAATATCTTGCAATGGCACAGATTTAATGGATAAAAGGTATACCTCAGACTTCACTGTGCTCACCAATCTTTGAGGAGAATGAGTTTGATCACCTGTTGGGCTTGATATGGTTACTGCTGCCTTTGGTTTTCTCCAGGAATGAAGTATTCAGCACAGTGACTCAGTATTTTTAGTTACTTTGCATGGGCTGGTCGTACCTCTGTTATGCTCTCGGTTACAATCAATTTAAAACTCTGTATAACAGTCTTGGTACCTTACAGTAGCTATGCATAATCCTGTGGCACAGTTAACTCCCAAGCCACCAATGCAGTTAATACGCTCTCATAGTGGTTTTCTATGCTATATGAAAATAGTCTTCAAGCCTTGGTTCTCTAATGCAGCTACCACAAGAGGTTGATATTTTTATAGTGGCGTGTAATCTCCTTTTCGGGAGGCTTTTTATGGAAGGTAGAATTTGTAAAAGTTAGTATGCTTTGCCTCTCGACTGCATTAACATGCCACAGGCTCAGACTGTTTTTGTGTAAAGGATGTCAAAGAACGGCACTTTTTCTAAAGAGAAGTTTGATATTTTGTATGCTTGTTAAGAAAGTACAGTATTGGAAATTAAAGGTGGACAACTGATAATTGAGGAGTATGTCACTTAATTTTTTATGTATATTACCTGTTTACTTGTACAACTTATTGTACAAATTACATGCAGCTTCATTTTCAAATGAATCCTTAAAATAAGGAAATCTTTTTAGGAAAACATTTAATTTTTGTATTTTTGATTTTAAAGGCATGAGTTATGTCAATTTTCAGTGTATTAATGAAGATTTTAACTTTTCATCAGGTTGAGTGTTTTCTTACTATATTATCTGTTGTGTATGTAGTTAGCATATTGTGTCACTGAACTGTTTAAAAATCTAGCATGTAGAGCAAGCCTGTTTTGTGGAAAATCCTTATTCATTAAAAAAAATAATCATGGCAGATTTTCTGCAAAAAAAAAAAAACAAAAGCATTTGCAATTCAAAATACTGGTTTTTGTTTTAATTTAAAGAAAGGTATTTTGCTTGCAGGAAAAAATACTACAGATTCATTTTAATGAGTATCTTTGAAATGTATTTATCTTTAGGGCATCTGGGCATCTTTATGCTGTTTGTCTTCTGTCTTTCTTGAAATAAAATGTACATACGTTACCTTTACACATGCTCTTGCTCAAAATTGTGAACCTAGTTACATATCTTCTTGCTCCCTTTTTCTTAAACAGCAGAACCCAAAACATACAAGATCTAAACTTTCAGCATGTGTTGTAATTGCTGAAAGTTTTTCTGATAAGTAAGTACAGTCTCAAAGGGCTTTCCCATAACTTAAGGGAATGTAAGCACCTATACCATTTTTGCCTGTAGGCACCATAATAATAAACACCAACTTTTAATGGTAAAGCTGTTTTCAAGTCCCATGCTGGGAGAGTTCCTTTAAGTTGACTGACAGATGAATCAAGCATAACAAGATTCTGTAAAGAAATTACCTAAGGGAAATTTTATATGGCTTGAGGAAATTTGAGACCAATTTAATATATTTTTCTTCACTACTTGATTTGAGTCATTTTAAACTTAAGAAATTTTTAAAAATTTAGACAATTTAGCTAGCTGCCTTCTACCTTAATGTTTTATCTTCTCATTACCCCTTTTCTTATCTGTTGACAAATATTACCTTAAACACTTCCATTTAAGTGGATGTGTATGTATTATAAACTGAGATGTATCCAGCCTCTTCAATTCATGCAGGATATATGAACTCTTAAAAAACTGACTGTAGTAAATGCAGGATTGACGGATACCTGATAAGACAGCAAAAGTGACCTGTATACACATTACATTTCTGAGTACATATTATAATTGTGATATTTCCAGTGATAAATGTCTGACTTAAGGCATTCTTTTAAATATTTGTATTGTTAGAATCTCTTGTGTTTTTTAGTTCCATGTAATATATGTAGCCCTATCAGATTTATATCACATTTCTCCTTGGGTCTTAAAAGAGAATAATTCAAAACCATAAATTGTTTTATATTAGCTAGTTATGTATATTTATTTACCTGATGGCTTTATCTTGTTTCCCAAAATTTGAAGGGGGAGGTTTGTTGAAAGCATTGTAACTTCTATAAATGGTTATTTTCTTGTAACTATTAGTGAAAATGGATATGTACATTGTTCTTTTCTATTTCTCTGGGTGTTTTTTTTTGTTGTTGTTGTTGCTTTTTTTTTAGGGTCAAGCAATTTTTTTTAATTTTGATTTTGGGGTTTTGTTTTTTTTAGTTATCTTGGCCAATGACTTTCATCTATATATTACTTTTATTCAGCCTTCTAAAGAAGTTCGTTTTTCATTGTTTTGTTCAGTCAACTTGCCTGAAATACAAAGGAACTTACTGTCATCAATGAAGAAAACATTTCATTATTCCTACAAATCTTTCCAGCGAGCACAGAATTCTTCGTAAGGACCAGATCTCTTCCACGACTTGTGTCAATTACATAAAACTGAAACGTAAAGGACACTGAAGCCTTCATTTAATTGTACTAAAAAATGGTGTGAAATACTACATCATTAGCTAGTTAAGGTTTTCTGACCTGACTTCTGTCTTCCTAGGTATTTATTTGTTATCTCTTTTAATCTTGTATCTAAATTAACTTAGTTAATAGTTACCCACCGAATAACTATGCCAAGCAACTAGGAAAGAATGTTTATTTTATTTCCCCTTATAGGGGAAGTGTGGACTGGGAACAAAAATGTATGGGCCAAAAGGCCTTAGGTTGTCATTCATTCACTTTCTTATTCCTCTTATGAGCTATATTTGAGTATATTTTTTCAGTGCTAATGTGCTTGATTATGTCATTACTTTTCATGTCTTCCCCTGAGTTGAAAGCCTGCCAGAAACCTATGTATAAAATACATTTTAAAATTTCAATTAAATAAGAACCACAAAATTCAGTATCTTATATTTAAATACTATTTAAATTATTATTGGAATCCAAGTCTCACTCACTAGGATACATTTTTATAAAATGTTTCGCTGTATCTTGAAATTACTTGCCCAGAGGCAAGAGTTCCTGGGATGTGTTTTCAGAACATTTAAAATAGGGGGTAAGAGAATAAGTTTATACTTAGTTACTCTATGGTTTTGATAATAGTATTTTAAAATACATCAGTGATTCCCAAACCTGACTATTCACTAGAACTACTTTAAAGGCCTTTTGAAATACAGATTTCTGAGACCCGGCCACTGCAAAATTGCTTGACTGGGTCTAAAGGGGGGACAGAGAATTCTGTTTTTTTTTTTTTAAAAAAGCTCTCCAAGTGATTAATAACCAGGTTTGGGAAATTTATGCTTTAAATGTGACAGTGGTTTGAGAGTAGGCAACAAAATAAAAGTTTATCAGACATCAATTTGTAGTAGTTTTTTATTTATTTATTTTAAAAACTGGGACCAGATTTCACAGAACTTATTCAGGCTACACTGAGGAATAATAAAGATTGAGGCTACTGCTCATTTTTGTCTCTCACTTTTTAAGAGTTTGCATTTCTAGCACTTGGAATAGTTGATCATATACACAGTTGAAGGACATGTCCCTGAATGAGACCATTATATAAACTGTAAAGTATGTCACTATTTTTTTATTTTATAAATCTTTGTAGAAATAAGCAATGAAATACTTTCACCTTTTGAAATGGGATTTTTCAAGGCAGTGTCCTTTTAGCATTAGGTAGGGGGGAGTTAATATTCTCTCTGCCTATTTCCACGAGTTAATATAAATTCATGGACATTTAAAAATCTCATTTTGATTTCTACATATTTGCTATGCAGTATAGCCGTGAACAAGTAATGTAGATTTAGTTTGCTCATCTTCAAATGCCCTGATCACCCTACCTCACAGGGTTGTTGTGGGGATAAATAAAACTTTTATGGAAGCACTTTTCTTGGATGATAATTTTATCAGCCATTAGAAATAAATTTGTATAGGGCTTCCCTTTTTTTTTTTTTTTGTTTTTAACAAATGCAGATTTTCACATTACTTTCCATTTTGGTGGTCTTTAGGGATAGAACAGCAAAGAAGATAGATGAAAAAACAAAACAGGAAACCAACTCAGAGAGGGCTCTGACTCACAGTTTTGAGTCTTGAATTCAAGTATCACTACAACATAGGGAAACATTTCCTAAGGCCTTGGCATTCTTATATATTCATATTTACATAAATACAAAGCTTTCTTGTGGATCAAGTCAGCCTACAAAATGTTCTTAGGAGTGTGATTTGGTGCAAAAGATGTGATACAAACTAGGTGCTAGTTAAAAATCCAGTTTTAAACGAGGAAATCCCAGCTTATAGCTGTATCTTTATTTTACAAATAAGGAAATGTGTCAAGTGTCTTCCCAACATCACAGCTGGAATTAGAATCTAGGCTCTTCATTGCCATTGCTCTAATGACTAGGAGGAATGGCATTCTTAATTTCTGTAACTAGTATGTACAGAAATGAAGTTAAAAATCTGAATAATGAAGGGGTTAGTTTTGAAACGTAAAATAAGATAGCAGAAAGAATCAGTTAAATTTAAACTTCATGTAATCAGTTAAAAATGAACCACTCTAAAATAGCACTCTGGTCCTGTCCCATCTCTGATTAAACATTTCTCCTCCAGCTTTACTGAGGATAATTGACACAGTTGTATGTTTAAGGTATACAATGTTTTTTAATACACATAAACTGCTAAATGTTTACCAAAGGAAGGCTCATTATTTCACCTCAATAATATTTGAGGGTCATTTTGTAAAAGCCTACTGGACTTTAGCTAAATAGTTGACTTGGAAAGTTCAAGAAAAGAACACAAATTTCAGTCAAAAGACCTGAATTAAGTCTTTGAGAATGCACCCTCAAGCAACTGTTCTCTGAGCCTCAGTATGTGGAAAATGGACACACAATTACTGTACAGTAGTTGATTAGATCTGACATCTTAGCCACTTTTTTTCTAGGTTACTGTTACAATGTGGGCTGTTACTAAAAGTATCTTGAATGATTCAGCTATATTTTCTTGTGAAATCTTAGGAAGAAAAAATGGACTAATGAGCAGGTATTTCTTGGGGTGGAAAACCCCATTCTGTATAGTCACATTCATCAGTTATGACAGAGTTCAAGATTTCCTATCTGTAGTTAGACTACTAGGATGTTACTTGTTAAAATTTTTAGTTGAGGCTAAGAATTTGTTGGAAAAATACCTGGGTTACCTCATGGCTTTTAGAGAACTGGATGATGACCTCAGGGAAGGCAAAAGGAAGTAAGTGACTTAAGAAGCTGATGCAGGAGCTTGGTCTTCCCTCAAGTTGCTATTGTCAGTCACCAACTACAGGCCTAAGTTCCAACTTCTAAAGTCCTGGGAAAGAGATTCCCTCGTTATACAGCATTAACAATTTGCCTCAATATTTAAGAAGCTTAAGATAATCTTATCTCTGTTGGTACAAGGGGTTAAGTCACAGCACTATGATGCTATCTGTAGCCACTGCAGCAGAGTTCGATCCCCAGCCAGAGAAGTGACCCACATGGTGCAGCAGACTTCTCCTGTCTCACCTGCTACTCCCCCTCAGCAGTGTATTTCAATCAAACTACCTGTTCTGTTCCCCACTCTGTCTCTGGTGAATCTTCTCACCCCATGCATGTCTGGCCTATTTCCCAGTTCCTGTATGAATAAATCTTTAAAAAATATATAATCTCTCAGATCTGTGGGTTGGCTGACCCGTAGGGCGTTCTGTGCTTTCCTGCAAATGGCAATGAGGAAGAGTCATCTGAAGCTCAACTGAACAGGATGTCCAAGATGACTTTGACTGCTCTATCTGGTTATCTCCTCTGGGATATCTGGGACACCCAGGGCTACCTATTTCTCCCCTAAACAGCCTCTCCCTATGATTAGCTTGAAACAGCATGGTGGTCTTAGGCTAGTAAGACTTGCTAAATGGCAGCTGACTTCAACCAGAGAATGCATTCCAAAGGGTGCTGGTGGAAGTTCGAAGGCTATGAACCAGCCTTGTATGTCACTTTTGACAAGTTGTTCAGGTGTTGTACCAGTCAGAAATGAATCATGGGGCTAGCTTAGACTTGAGACTACTACATGAATACTCTCATGGAGAGGTCATCTTTGAAAGACTAGTACCATGCCTGATCTAGAAGCAAATCTAGATTTTATAGTGTATAAAGCATATGCCATAATCTGGGTGACTTGTTTGAAGGATGGAAGGGGCCCATGCAATGAGGGGGCCTGAAGCTAAAGCTTTCTCAGCAGATTCATTAATTTGCTTCTGATCCCCCTACCAATTAACTATGGTAAGGGAGCAAATTTAGTATGGATGTGCACATACTCTTGTGTACTAATACAATTTTCAGAAAAGGAGAAAGTCACTGTGAGCTTTCCCCACTACAAGTTAAGTGTCTAGGCGAATATACTATTTGGACAACAAGAACCCAGAGGACCTGATTTTGAAAAAAAACATGGTAAAACAGCAAGACTTGATTTTAAAAATTACTATCCTTTCTATGCCTTGTGCTCTGCTTTCTTAAATATTAATGTCATCCATCACCATAATCAGATGACTCCCAATCCTCAGTCTGAATCCCAGACTTCTCTAGTTTCGAACATACTAGACATATCTATTTGGATGTTCCACAGAAATGGCCATATATGTGTGGCCAAAACCTAATTTGTCCTTATTTCTTGCTATGAACAGAAGTACCATTCATTCAGTTTCAAAAACATTTATTAAACATTTACTATATGCCACACATCAGGAATAGAACAGTAAAAACAGACAAAGTCTGTGCTCCAAGCAAATATTAAGTAAACAAGGTAATTAGAGATTGTGAGAAAAACTACAATAGTGATAAAAGTAACTGAAAGGTAATAAAAGTGATGAGAGTAACTGGAAGAATCCCCATATAGGAAGAGATATGGGAGAGGGAAAGGTAACAGCAGAACTTTGCCATGAAGGAAAAAGAAAATCCAACCATGCAAAGCGGTGTGGAAAGAGCACTGTAAGCAGAAAGAACAAAGTACAAAGTCCAAAAATAGGAAAAGACTTACAGACTTAGCTAGTAGCAATGAAATTAATGAGAGAATGGCATTGGGGGTTGGCAGGAAGTAGGAACCAGGCTACAGAAGGCCTTTTAGTCCACAGTAAGTACTAAGCTGAAAATAAGTCACTGGGTGGAAGGGGTGGAATGATTTGATTTACAACTGCTATACAACAAAGGATGGATTAAGGTGGTAGCATGAGACGTAGTAATTGAATTTAAGATCAACAGAGGAAGTAAATCACAGAAATTAATGATGGATTGAATTTAGGGGGTGAGGAAGAAAGTGAGGATAGCTTCCAGGTTGAGGTGAAGATTTGCAGATGGGTGTCATCATCACTCACTCAATCTCCAAAGGCCTCTATTTCTCCCTTTCCTTTCTCCTCTGTATTCAGTCACTGTATTAGTGAGAGTTATCCAGAGAAACATACCTATAGGATGTGTATATAGAGAAAGATTTATTTAAGGAATTGGTGCCCAAGAATGGGAGTTGGCAGTCAGAAATCTGTAAAGCAGGCTAGCAGGCTGGAGACTGAGGAAAGAGCTGATGCTGCAGACTACAAAAGCAGTCTGGAGGCAGAATTCCTTTTCCCCTGGGTGTTTTCTTAGACCTGTAAATGACTAGATGAGATCATTCACATTGAGGACGGTAATCTGCTTTATTGAAAGCCTATTGATTTAAATGTTATATATAACAATGTATTCCCAGCAACAATTAGTATGACCAAAATCTGGGTACCATGGTCTAGCCAAGTTCACACATAAAATTAGCCATCACAGTCACTAAGTTCTATATATTTTGACCCTTAAAAATATCTCACACTTGGGCCTCCCTGGTGGCGCAGTGGGTTAAGCAACGCACTATGGAGCAGACTGCAACCACTGCAGCACGAGTTCGATCCCTGCTGCCGGCCAGGGGGGGACCCACATGGTGCGGCGGACCTCTCCTGCTGCACCCGCTGCTCCCCTCAGCAGTGTACTTCCGTTGATCTGCCTGTTCTGCTCCCAGCTCTCTGTGGTGAATCCTCTCACCCCCCCACACCTCTGGCCTGTACCCCAGTGCTTGTATGCATAAATAAATAAAAAATCTTTAAAAAAAAATCTCACACTTTAATGCACAATTATCTGTACATTGGAGGATCTTGCTAAATGGTAGATTAAGTCTGATTCAATTAAATATAGGATATTCTGCATTTCTAACAAGCTCCCCAAGTTTTGCTCCTGAACAGACTTGAGTAATTGTCATACAGTATCTCTTTTGAGTAATTGTCATACAGTATCTCTTGAAGAACCATTTTTATAAAATGTGTGTTTGTAGACACTCTTAAGACACAAAAATGGGGAAGGAACGTCGCCACTAGAAAAGAACAGAATGGCTGATCACTGTATATATTTTTTTGTAACTTGTCATGCAAAGTATGTGTATTACATATTCGAAAAATAAATTTAGAAAACAAAAAATATTTTAAACTGCTGACCTTTATCTTAGAACCCTGCAGTGGGAGTCAGTGATCTAAAAGGCAGAGTGCATTTTAGGCTCTCTTAAGCCCCTTACCGATTTACCTGTACAGTTGAACTCTCACTGCAGCACTGCCAAGTCAGGACCCGTGAGTGTTCTAAGATGCACTTGTGTAAATTTCTCTTGTTTTTTCAAACTCCAATTCGCTAGTTCCTTCCTCAGGAAGTCTTTCAGGCATCCTCCCACTCCCTGCTCCCCCAATCCACTCCTCCGTAAATGTTACCTTTTAACATTTAACATCATAATGCTCCTTTTTGTTGCAGTGAATACACTGTATAGAAATTTGTTTACCTGCCTATCTTTGCTACTCGATTGTGCAATTCTCCAAGACCGGCTACTTTCGGCCCAGAGCCGACCGAGTTCGGAAAATTACCCTGCGAAAGGATTAATTATGTATTGGCTTCAAGGGACTCACAGAAGGGAAAATCTTCGCGAAATGAGCTTTTCTTCGATTCCTTCGTGACTAACTCGAGACAAACGTGTCAGGAGCTGACTGAGCACCCTGGCTGGAAGGTTACCAGGAATGCGGCCCTTTTGCACAAGCTCCCCGAGCGCCCAGTGCACGCCGGTTTCCAGAGGGATCCCAATCCACCGCCCAGCGTGTGATCGCGCGCTCGGGGACTCGGGTGCATCGCTCCCACGGCGTTCAGAACCCTCTTCCGAGCGCGGCGCTTAGTTTGGGGTCGCCATAGAATCCGGCAGCGGCTACGTGCGGCGATTAAATCGCCCAGAGGGAGGGCGCGCCCGGCGGGGCAGGGCGGGACTGAGAGCGGCCGGGGAGGGGCGGAGAGTACTGATGAAGGCCAAGCGCCACGCGAGGAACCGCCCTGTCAACTTCCCCGCACTTACACTTCCTGCTCCGGGCCCAGCTGAGGGTGGCGGAATTCTGGTCCCTTTCTCTCTACCTTCCCATTAGCCTCCTGGACTGTTCCGCGTCGAGGGGGTACCCGACGCTGAGCCTCGCGCTGCAGCCCGCCCCGGGGTTGGGCTGGCCGCGTTCCACGCCCCCTCCCCGCCCGCGCGCGCGTCGCTGGCGCCGCCAGAAGGGGCGGGGCCTGGGCCCCGCGTACAAGTCAGCCACGGTCCCAGCCTGCCCTGCGCGGGCCAACGAGAGCAAATCCAGTGACTCACCTCCGCCGCGCTAACTCCTCGTTCGCTCGCGCCTCACTACACGCTCACACCCGGCTCGAGATGGCGGCGGCCGCGGCGGCGGCGGGGGACTCCGACTCCTGGGGTGAGGAGAAGTTCCGGGGGCAGGGCCCGGGTGGACGCTGGCCTCAGGCTGAGACCAGCACTGACGCGGTTCGCTCTCTTTTTAGACGCGGACACGTTCTCCGTGGAAGACCCAGTGCGGAAGGTCGGGGGCGGCGGCACCGCCGGCGGAGACCGCTGGGAAGGCGAGGACGAGGACGAGGACGTCAAGGTGGGTGCGGGCCGGGGCTCCGCGCAGCGCGGGAGCTGGCTAGCGCCGACGCGGGCGGGCGACGGACTCGGCCCAGGGGCGCCTCCCGGGCCTGCGGGCTGCGGGTCCAGGCACGAGCTTGTAGGGCCGGGCGGTGCCCTCTTCTCCCCGCTCCTCGGCCGTATGGGCCGGAGACTCCTAGCGTGGCCTTTCACACTTCATAGGCGATGGCGGCGGCGGCCCGGGTGTCAGCTCTTTGAGATCCACGTTCCGGCCTGTAGCTCACTAGCCAACTGGCAGAGGGAGGTGACAGCGGCGGCTTGTCCGGCCCACGTGCAAACTTCGCGGTCTGGAGCCGCTCGCCGGGATGAGACTGGGAAGTTGGGTCTTGAGACCCAGGGTTTATCCCATATGGACAGCCTTGCAGTCCACCTGCCATTTCGAGCTCAGGTCTCCCGAGAGCCAGTAACCCAAGTACGACCCGAAGGCCCAGTTGTAGTTTATTAGAGCAGTTAGATGAGAAATTTGTTTTAATTTCAGTCTCCCCCACTCCCCCAAAACAAACAGAAGCAGCAAAGTGAAATAACTTTTAGCCTCCCCTCCCCCACCTTTTGGTATTGGGATGAACTGAGTACTGAGATAGCCAGCAGTTAGTGGTCAGAAACTTGGGTGGTCCACACTGCGATCTGAAAAATAGATCATTGATGGAGTGAGTTACTCATCTATACGAACGACGCCTAAGGAAATATTGAAGATTTGGTGGTGTGCGTAGGAGACCAATGTTTTCCTGTGCCGTGTTGACCTGAATTATATCTACCTTATTTGCTACTGAAAAGTTTTGGGGACTCATCATAAGCCTTCATGTAATGTGACTACTGCCTTGGGTGGTTGTATCTTAAGTAACCTCAAACTTCTCAAACTCAGAATGTTAAGACTCGTTAAAGTTGCTTGAAACTTTTAATGTTTTTGCAGATAAAGTTTTGTATAAATTGGAATGTGGTTTTTTTGTGACTTTGATTCGTTTATTCTCCTAATTTCTACCTTTCAGTACATATTGAGAACCTGCAAATCCTTCTCTTTGGGTTGGAAAAAAAATTGTTTTAAAGATTTATTTATGCACACAAGTGTTGGAGTGTAGGCCAGAGCTGCAGGGGGTGAGAGGACTCATCAGAGACAGAGTGGGGAGCAGTGTGGGCAGATATACTGAAATACACTGCTGAGGGGAACAGTGGGCCAGACCAGAGTGGTCTGTTGTGCCTTGTGGGTCAGCTCCCTGGTGGCTGTCCAGTGGCTGCCCATAATTTCATTATGCTGAGACTTAACCCCTTGCGCCTCCAGGGAGGCCCTGGACTGAAAAAAAAAATTTAAGCTAGATAATTATTGTGAATTTAACAATTGCTTTTCTTGGATTATTTTCCTTTTTTCCTGAGTCTGATGAAATGAATGTCCCATTTGTTGAACATCCTGAGATTATGGAATGATGTGTGAGCTTTCCCCATACTGGAGTTAAAGTGAGGAGTGCTATTGTGAAGATACTTAGATACTTCCTTTACATGTTGTGTAGACTTGGAAATGCATGTGTTACAGATTTCAATGCAAGATAGTAGTGACAGCCCCACAATGTAGTTGTTTTCTGCTTTAGGCCTTTAATGCAGATTTACCCCTACACTTCTTCTCTGCATTCTGGATGCAGCAATTAAGACATTTAAGGAAATTGGGAGTAAGACAGTTAATGAGAAGAAAAGATTAATCAGGAAAGTACCAGAAAATCACATTTTAATGGAGTGGGCTGAACTGACAGCTTGTCTGAGATCATTGGCTCTACATAGTAAAAGTCCTGATAAATATAATTTTGATCATGTGAAACTAATTTGGGAGATATATAAATTGTTAGGGACTAGATAGTCTTTTGCTTTGTATTTCTTCTATACAAATGACTGATTACTTTTTAAAACTTTGAAGTTGATTAGGGAGAAGAAAGTGGAACTTGTCCATTTTATTTCTGAGTTGAAATGTTGATTTGTTTCTATTGCATTTCTCTAAGAATCCTAAGCACGGGTATCCACGGAGTAGTTAAAAGAGTCCTGAGCTTTGGAATCAGCCAGACCTGGGTTATTCTTATTGTTGGACATTTTCTGTGATCAAAAACAAGTTTTTAATTTTTCTTTTTAGTTTCACAATCTATAAATGGTCACTATAGGAGCTATTTTGCACTTTTTTTTTAAAGATTTATTTATACATACAAGCACTGGGGTACAGGCCAGAGGTGTGGGGTGG
Organism: Galemys pyrenaicus; assembly: GCA_019455555.1. Lineage (NCBI taxonomy): Eukaryota > Metazoa > Chordata > Mammalia > Eulipotyphla > Talpidae > Galemys > Galemys pyrenaicus. The sequence continues at coordinate 1,780,389 of JAGFMF010012266.1, forward strand.
GGGGTGAGAGGATTCACCAGAGACAGAGCTGGGAGCAGAACAGGCAGAATGACTGAAACACACTGCTGAGGGGAGCAACGGGCACAGCAAGAGAGGTCTGCCGTGCCATGTGGGTCCCCTCCTTGGCTGGCAGCAGGGATTGAACTCGTGCTGCAGTGGCTGTGGTTTGCCTCATAGTGCATTGCTTAATCCACTGCGCCACCAGGGAGGCCCTATTTTGCACTTTAAATGAGATAATATATCAAGCATTTAGCAGTTACTTGGCATTTGGTATACATTCAGTAGATAATTCTCTCACTTCATGGTGTAGTCTATATTTTTCTGGCTCACAGAAAAATAGGATTAAACTTTTTTTGTTGCAAAAGGAATATACATTTTTATTTATATTTGATTGGGTGGTTTAAATTTAGTATTTGGAGGTTGTGTCCCATTTGTTGTTTTCTAAGCTCCGAAAAAGTAAGTTCTGTCTACAGTGGTTATTTGCTGTGAGTTTTGTGTTTTGAATGGAGTAACCATAGGTTATTGAGCAAGTTTTTGCTTTCTTAGAAGTTACCAATTTTGTGATCTTGGATGTAGGTAATACCAAATTTCTGAATGTTTTAGTACTTAAACCCTTTTAAGTACTAAAGGAGTACTTCAGTAGGAGATGCAGACAAAGCTTAGTTTCCATGAGATCAAATAATCATAGTCCTTAATGCAATATGTGAATTAACTACTTTTTAAATATTTATGCGTACAAGAACTGGGGTACAGGCCAGAGGTGTGGGAGGGGGTGGCTGTGAGAGGGTTCACCAGAGTAAGAATGGGGAACAGAACAGGCAAACTGACAAAGTACACTGCTGAGGGGAGTAGCTGGCAAGGCAGGAGAGCTCCTTCACGCCATGTGGGTAATTTCCCTGGCTGGGTTTGAGCTCGTGCTGTACTGGTTTCGGATGTTTGGTAGTATGGTGCCTAACCCCTTGCTCCACCAGGGAGGCCTCTGAATTAGAAGTTTTTTAAAGAAGTTTTTCAAGTGAGATATGTAGAAACAGTGAATTCTTCAGTTTATGTCAGCATCAGCCTTTAATAAGAATATAGGCTTAGGGCCTCCCTGGTGGTGGCTTAGGGGTTAAGTCTCAGTGCTGTCACCACAAATGGCACAGCAGACCTCTCCTGTCTGGACAGCTGCTCCCTTCAGCAGTGTATTTCAGTCAGTCTTCCTGTTCTGCTCCCCACTGTCTCTGGTGAATCCTCTCACCCCTGTATCTCTTGCCTATACCACAGTTGTTCTACACACACACACACACACACACACACGTTTAATGTGATTCTTAATATCCTGAAAAATTACATGAAAACTGAAATGTTCTCCAGTGATTTACTATCTTTTAGTAGACAATGTAGCATTTTACTGCCCTTGATTTTTTTTTTTAAAGATTTATTTATTTATGCATACAAGCACTGGGGTACAGGCCAGACGTGTGGGGGGTGAGAGGATTCACCACAGAGAGCGGGAGCAGAACAGGCAGATCAACGGAAGTACACTGCTGAGGGGAGCAGCGGGCACAGCAGGAGA
>JAGFMF010012266.1:1782040-1817082 GCA_019455555.1 Galemys pyrenaicus
CCTCCCTGGCCGGCAGCAGGGATCGAACTCGTGCTGCAGTGGCTGCGGTTTGCCTCATAGTGTGTTGCTTAACCCACTGCGCCACCGGGGAGGCCCTGCCCTTGATTTTTTAAATGGCAGTAGCAAAAGTGGATTAGGCAAAATTACAGAATTACTAATGTTCATTGGGGGGAAACACCTATACCACTTACCATTTAAAAAGGGGAACATACTTCTCTGTCTCACTGTCAGTATTTTACCTTATTATCCTGATGTTATAGAAAGACAATGGGAAGAACTGTTCCATGCATGTGTCACTGGACTCCTTTTCACATTGATAGAATTGTAGGCTGTGTTGATTAGGAAAGCAGTGCAGGGCCAGTGCAACTTTTACACTACTGGTGTCATCATTTCAGTAGAATGGATTAGAAGTTAGATTTATTCAAAGGGTATAGTTTGTTTAAATTATTTTTTAAAAGATTTATTTATGCATATTAAAACTGGGGTGCAAGCCTGAGGTTGGGGGGAGGGCATGTGAGAATTCACCAGAGACTCGGGAGCAGAACAAACAGACTGAAATACACTGCTGAGGGGAGCAGAGGTTGAGACAGGAGAGGTCTGCTGCGCTATGTGGGTCAGCTCCCTGGCCAGGGTTCGAACTCTTGCTGCAGTGGCTGAGGATAGCTCATATTGCTGTGACTTAACCCCTGTGCCACCAGAGAGGCCCCCGTATTTTGTAGGATGCTAAAGATTTAGTGAATTAAATGAAGTAGAATTTATGGAGGCATGTACCTTGTCTTTCAGAGACTAGCGTACTTCTGAGATGATGGGAAAACATTTGGGCTTTTTTAAAACCTGAACTTTGCTGGGAAGTGTGGCCCTGTCAGGAGTTCATTACAAAATTCTGAGGTCTCTGAGTAGGTGCATGTAGCTTACAGAACACTAGAAAAAGACTTCCTGCAAGTTATGTTTTATCGAAACCAGGCTGCTTAAAGGTATCAAATATATGCTAGTTAATGGGTCATTGCTATGGAGCAGAAGAATTTTACTGCTCTTTTGAAGCTATTTCTATTTGATGATCTATAAATATATCTTGCTTAAGTTGGAAAGCATTTTCAACCTGAAATGTGTTCTCTCGTTGCATGTGACATTCTGTAGTTATACTTTACAAAAATGATTGACCACCCAACTACTGCCACATTATTAGAAATGAAAGGAAAGCAGGGTTGTAAATTTTTGTTTGTTTTCATTTCTTAGTTGTGTCCAGTTGTGAAGCAGATTTTAAGCTTTGAAAGTAGCTATCTCTTTCAGAGAAATGTCAAAAATGATACTGGGTGTGGATCTGCAGAACAGGGGTAGAGATAAGCAAGTAGTTTGTAAACAGCTTCTGTTCTAAGGAAAGTCAGTTGAAGTGAGCGGACTGTGTGATTCTTTGGAGATGATTTTGATATTATAATTGGAAGATTTATCAGCTGCCCAAAATAACTGGATGAGGAATTTAATTGGATATTGATATGTAGTCTCCTGACTTAAATGACCAATTTAGAGATTACCCTATGTACTTACTATTTTAAGTGTCAGTTTTAGGTGTCTAGGAACCCACTTTGCATTTTGTTGAGTTTATTGTATTTACAGAGCCCTAATGTTTAGAGAAAATGGGGCAGAGTTAGCCATTCTACTTTACATTTATTTTGGGGGTACCTGCAAATTTTATATATAGATATATGTAACTAAGGAAATAAACTCTTGAAGTTCCTGAGGAAAGCTACCTGACCTGGAATTCTGTTTCAGGGATTACGTCTATTTGGAAGTGTGACCGATCTCTTTTTGCTGATAACACTATAATCCCTCTTTTAGGGACTTCTCCCCAGTATGATAGTAACTTAGGATAAGCTTGTTTCGGATGCTCAAGTCTGAGGGTGACAGGCAAGGTTTGCCTTTTATGATCCTTTTATGACTTTCCCAGGATTTGTTGATAGAAATCATTGTTTTTGCTACTGAAATCCATCCTATGGTGGAATTCTAGGTAGCCTGTTATGTCTGCACTGTGATGGGGTTTAATCCTAACGTCTGGGGATAAGGTTTATGCTATGATGGAGAACTCAGGAAGAGGTGGGACAGAATTGTTGTGAATGAAATACTGAGGGAACAGTGATGTGGTGGGGTGGAGATGATATTTTACCAACAACCGAGGAACATTTTGAACAAAAATGCTTCTTTCTGGCATCTTTTTTTCTATGTTGAAGTTAATGGGGTGGAGCTGCTTATTTTTGACTTCTCCCATCCTTGTGCCAGAGGCTGCTAGACTAGTTTCTTAAAATTAGTATACAACCGTCATGGGTAATTTGGGGCTTTAAGGTGGGTGACTGGTATCGTTGTTGGTTGTATGTTCTTAGTGTGTACCATATCCTTCTCTTTAATGAGATTTCCTTTGATTCCATGTAAGCTCATTCTAGAACTGATTAAAAGAACAGATAGATATCTTAATTCTTAGATAACTATTTTATACTTCATGACTAAGGTAAGAAGTCATGTTTACTTGACTTTTTCAAGGAACTCTGGTCCATTCAAAACAGATTCCTCATTATTTTTCACTGAGATTGTGAGGTAGCTCTATCTCACAAGTTTCCTTACTTTTAAATGGGGTAACCCCATCTTGCTTACAGGACTAATATGAGGACTGTTACTACACGTAAACCCCTTTTCACAATGCCTGATGCAAAATAAGCACTTAGTGAGTGCTATTTATTATCCTCATAATCACTATTATTGGAAAGAGTTGTAAATAAGCATCCCCTGGAAGTAAGCAGATGGTCCGCCTATCTGAAGCATTGCCTAAGTGTAGCATATCACTCACAAACCCAGCTTTCCTCTGTTTTGTGAAGATTAAAACAAAAAATGTCTGTTAACTTTTATTTTCAGTGCTCTGGTTTCTTTTGTACTATGGTGTATTGATATAAGCACTTGCGCAAACTAGTGAGGTAGTATAAACATTTGATCTCTTAATAACTAACTCTGGTACCTTAGATGTCAAACAGTACTGACTAGTTTGCTTTCTTTCTGTTAACTGTGGGTTAAATTGCCAAGGTAAGGTGATTATAAAAGTGTTTACGTCTGTACAAAGTTCTTCCCACTTTGCTTGCAGACTGTGTGGCAGCCTTATTCAGAAATTTTTATTTCTTTGGTGGGTTTACAGATTTTTACTAAGAATTAAGACTTGGTTAGTATATATGCTAAACTGATTCAGGTTTATGACGTGTCTTGTTATGAAACCAGAAGCTTGGTGTCTCACGTATGACACATTAATCAGCCTTTGCCTCCTCCAGTAGCACTGGACCTCCTTTGCATCTGCTGCTTTGTGTTGTGGCACAGCTTTAGATGCTGAGTTACAGTGGCCAAGCTGCCTATAAACTAAAGTTCTGTTTAAATACAGAACTCATATTAAACTTTTTTTTCCCTAAGATTTATTTTGAATTACTTATGCATATAAGAACTGGGGTGTAGGCCAGAGGTGCAGGGGGAGGGGTGAGAGGATTTGCCAGAGACAGAGTGGGGAGCAGAACAGGCAAAATGACTGAAATACACTGCTGAGGAAGAGGTGGACAAGACAGAAAGGTCTGCTGTTCCATATGGGTAAGCTCCCTGGGCAGGGAGCAAACCCATGCTGCAGTGGCTGGCAATAGCTTGATAGCGCTGAGACTTAACCCCTGCACCAACCAAAGAGGCCCTATCTTGAATTAAATCATCTAAATTCTGTGGAGTCTTTAGAACACTGTGATAATTGGTTTATATTTTAGTTAAACGGCAGTGAGCTTCATTAGGCATACAAAAGACCCAGTGTATCTTCACCTCAGAAAGCCCTGCCCAAAGTAAGGAGTGGGTCCATGAAGCTTACTGATCAATTCTTGGCTCCTCTTTAGTACTAGACTTAAATATTACAGATTTAATTCATTAATGAGGGTTGTGTTGTATGGAACATCACTTGAAATAATTGAGCCACTGGCTAGAATGTGGGGGCTGCTTTTACATTTGGAATCGTAAATATGTCCTCTCAATTTATTTAAAACTCTTGTGTAGTACTTTAAACAAGGCAGTCTGTTCTGGCTCAGTTTGTTAATTGAGAAGCCATTTTTTAGGGCGTTAGAGAAGTTGACATAAAAGTTCATAGGGAAAAGCAAACTGGCCAGTTAAATAAGGAAAAACTTGATAACCTATGAGGGGAGACTAACACTGGGCTACATAAAAACATACTTTAAAGTCTGTAGTTATAAAAGAGTATGGAACTAGTGGGTGAAGAGACAATATATCAGTGGGATAGACTAGAAAATAGAAATAGATCAAATAACTATGAAAATGTAGCCTGTGGTAAATCACAGGGCAAAGATAGACTTTTTAATAAGTGATGCTGAGATAACTAGGCAACTAGTTTCAAAAAAGGTAAAATTAGATCCACACTTCATACCATACAAAAGAAAAAAACTTTTAAATGGATCAGGGACCTAATGAAAAAATAACAGAAACAAGCACTTAAGAACAAAATTCCTTGTAAGAAAAGACTTTCTAACTGACTCAAAATCCAAAGACGATATAAATTTTAGTGAATATGGTGGGGTTACATAGCATTACATGGGGAAATGTTAAGGCCATTTCCATTCAGAGAAAAGGCAGTGACGCCCATTTTCTCTCCTAGTACTCAACTTTATACTAGGGTTTTAACCAGTACAATTAGGTAAGTCAATAATGGAAGTATAAGACTTAGTGGAGAAGTAAAGCTATTTTTTGTATTTGGAAAGCCCTACAGAATAAATTGATAGAACTGAAGTTCACATGGAAAAGTAAATATGCAGGAATTACTAATGGAGGTCCTTTTCTTTAGGATAACTGGGATGACGATGATGAAGAAAAAAAAGAGGAAGCAGAAGTAAAACCAGGTGAGCCACTGGGGCTCCTCCAAATTTGGTTGTATGTCTTGGTGAGCATCTGGTACTTAATTAAGACAAATGACAAAATGCTCACAAAATTAAATATTTTGGTTTTAGAAATCAGGCATTCTTCCATTCCCACTTTATTCTTTTCTCCCTTCGTCTCTTTACTAAACCCTCACCTTGATTAGATACTCTTAAGTGCTAATGTTAAGATAGAGTAGAAAGTTCGGCATCATAGTTGAATGATCCGAGTTCTGCTAAAAGTTTGTGAGGAAAACATGAAGGGAGCTATTTGGGCTGGGTTTTAAGGGTCAGATTAGAAAGGAGAAAGGAAGAGTCCTAAAACATTCCGGAATCATCCTTATTTGCCAGGAAATCACTAGATGACACTGGAGCTGAGAAAGAGGGGTTTGGTCTCTTGAAATATCATGTCTGTGTCATCCATAAACTGAAAAGTGTTCAGGGTAATGGATTAGAACATTTCTTTACTTTCAGAAGTAAAAATTTCAGAAAAGAAAAAAATAGCAGAGAAGATAAAAGAGAAAGAACGGCAACAGAAGAAAAGGCAAGAAGAAATTAAAAAGAGGGTAAGTACTATTCATTTCTAAAACAGAATTTTCACTTCAGTAGTGTCTTAACAGGCAGCAGATATTACCTAGCAGTTTGAAGAACTTTATAAAGACTGTAAACCACCAAATAAGTAAATCCCAGAACTAACTGAATTTGTGACTTTTGCAAAAGCTGAACCCAGCAGCTAAATTTGTGTTAGAATGCCTTTTAGGTTCTCACCAAAATTCAAAACAGGATTATGTAGTGATTAGAGTCAATGACTTTTTTTTGTCAGTGCCTTTCTTTCTAGTAGTGATTAGTCTTTATTTGTAGTATTATGCATATTGCGTGAACTACAGAAAGTGTCCTTTTCTCTGCCACATACTGTATAAGTGTTTTTGCTCGATTGTTTGCAGCAAGATCCATGAATATTGTTTATTGAGTAGAAAACAAATTTACATAATTCAAAAATCAAAACAATATTAAGAAGTACTCTCAGCTCCTTCACTCATATATCTTATTTCTCATCTTCTACCCCAGAAGTAAATACTGTTTTCTTATGTTTCCAAGGTGTCTCTATGTATTTGGATGTAACTAAAATGTTCTTATTCCTTCCTTTTTTTCAGTTTTCATCTTGCTTTATTTGTCATGAGATCTTTGTATATGAGATCACAGAGAATGTCCTTATTTTTTCCTTGATTTTCATTAAGAAAAACTTTAAACATAAAAGTAGAGAAGATAGCATAATGAATAATCATTCATATCACCTAAAGTTATTAATATTTTGCCATAATTGTTTTATCCTTTGCTAAAATATAATCACGTAAATGGCAGGGCTTCATTTTATCTTTAAATACTTTAGTAAGATCTCTAAAAATGTAAGGATCTTTCTTATGTGATTACATACATATTACAATGATCAATAGTTTTTTAGCATTAATACAAATTATATGACAGTTTTCCTAATTGTATGAGAATGTCTTTTATGTAAGAATTGTTCAAACAAGTTGTGCTTGTTAACATATCTGATGTCTCCTAATCTCTTTCAAATACTTGTTGAAGAGAGATGACCAGTATCTTGCACTAAATCCTACCTTCTAGATTTGTTTGATTGTATCCTTATGGTTGTTATTTCTTGTAACTTGGCAGTTAAGTCTAACAGTTTTGGTTGGACTACTTAGAGGTGATGCTGTGTGCTTCATATTGCATCACCTAACATTAGGGGTCATGCAATTTCTCTGTCCTGTTGTAGTGATGCTAAAATTGCTTAGTTAAGGTGGGGGCAGCCTGATTCTTTTATAAAGTCACATTTCTTCTTGTAAGTAATCCAGTTTTATATCAACATCAAACCCCATAGTTTGGTACTGATGATCATCTATATGGAGAATACACAATGGTGATTTTTCTCATTCTACTTCATATTTTATTGGCTGGCTTTTTTTCTTTTGCTATTTGGTTACTTTGAATATGGTTTCTACTGGGCAGAGTAAAACCTTAATTCTTTAGTTACCAATTTTCAGAATAAGGAGAATGAAATAACTTCAGAGGTGAAAAGTAACTAACTTTGTGGGGATTCTTACCTATTTTTTTTTTTTAAGTTTTAGTTTTACTTATGTATACAAGAGCTAGGATGCAGACCAGAGATACAGGAGGGTGAGAGGATTCACCAGAGAAAGAGTGGGGAGCAGAACAGGTAGATCTACTGAAATACACTGCTGAGGGGAGCAACAGGCAAGACAGCAGAGGTCTGCCATATGGGTTAGCTCCCTGGGCAGGGATCCAACTCATGCTGTAGTGGCTGGCAGTAGTTTGATTGTGCTGAAACTTAACCCCTTGTGCCACCAGGAAGGCCTGGCATATCTTTTGTGAGTAAACTCAAAGATTTATAGGCCTTTATGAATCACCGTTTTACTCAAATACAGTTACTAATTTTTTGATGCTTAAGGTGTCTCAGTTTGGCTAGTAGGAGTGTCTTTAAGGGGTTCCTATCCTCATCCTTATTGACAAAACACTCCATAAGTTTTTGAAAACCTTTTCGTTTTCTGGGTACAATTGAAATGCCAGACTCACCTACTGAACTCCTTTCCTTATGCCTAGAATCGGCTTCTTCTCTAAGATTCCCTTATAATGGGAAGTGATAATTAAAAACCAAATCTAAGTGCTAATAGTACTTAGCATTACTGGGGTGGCCTTGCCTTCTAGACTTCTTTTCTTGGTTGAAACTAGGAAATAAATGTGTGTGTAATCTTAGTTCATACTGATATTTTTTTCTCATTGTGAAAATCCTGGTTTCTAAAGTTTCATAATTGCTTGCTCTTTTAATACTAACAATGTAATAATTATTTGCTTTTCTAGAATTACTAGCACTGTAAAGTTTAGAGTTCTTGAATTTCTTTGTGGGCTTACACTTTATACTATAAGATGTATAAGCATGTGCTGGGTTCTAAAGTAATTTGAATTATTTTCTCTGTCATTGTGTCTAGTTTGATAAGCCTTTCAGAGTCGTTTTAGTTTGCTTTCCATTTTAAGGTTTGTTTCCTCTTTATTTCTCTAAACATGAAATCTTTTCAGAAGTCAGACTACAAAAATGGTATACTCAAGAGGTTTCAGACATCCATTCCTGTCTTCTCTACCCTGTTCTCTATCACTCCTTTTAAGCAATCATTTTCATTAGTTTCTGGTTGTTTCTTTTTTGGTGGGTGGGAGAGAGCTGTATATTTCATTGCCTGGATGTATCATGCTTTATTACACCAATGTTCTGTTGTTGAACAGATTGATAAGCGATACTCCCAAGAATAGCCGTGTGTGTCATTTCTTATGGGGAAAGCCATGTTTGTAGGCTAAAATGCTAAATGTAGACTGTTGGGTCAGACAACAAATGACATTTTGTAATCTTGGTGTTTCCTAATTGTCCTCTGTATGGGTTGTACTACTTTGAATATCAGGTGTATCCTTTTTCTCCCAGTCAGGAACATTGTTAGAGGTTTTTGTATATTTAAAAAAAAAAATCTGTGTATGTGTTTCTGTGGTATTCATTGGATCTTTCTTTTGTTATTGTGGTCAGAATTATACTTATTTTGTATTTTGATAATAGTCACATATCTTTGAGTATACTCTGTTTTAGGTTAAATATATTCCGTTTTGATGCAGCATGTATTTAATAATATTAAAGTCTACTAAGACAGGTTTTTCCTTTTCCTGTTTGGAAAGCTTGAGTTTTCTAATGTGGCGTAACGACCTTTGCTTCTCATTTAATCTCTTGTGTGAGAAACAAAATGTGATCTATTTCAGAAGTGGGTTTCTGAATCAAGTTCTTCAAAATGCAGAGACATGGATAACCATGAATGGCACAAATTCCTCTTGCCTTTTCCCCTAGCATTACTATTGAAGATCTTCCCTCAGAATAAAAGTAACCCAGCAGCTCTCCTGCTTGCCTGTGGTTATGCAGGTGTTTCTTTCATACCAGCAGCAGAGGGTAGCTCTTTTCTCGTCCCTGCCACATGTGTGTATGCAGGCACAAACTTAAGCCTTTCAGGGGTAGCTCTTTCTGTCTGCTTGTGTGTGCAAGTGTTCTTTATTCTCCTTCCTTTTTAAATACTAAACCTGCCCTTTGGATATTAAAAAAAATAAAATTAATCCATATTTATTACAGAAAATTTAAAAAATTTTCTCATTTGGAAATGTTTATCAGGTTTTTTGCAAAAAGCTTTTTATATTTGCATCATATTGTCATGAATATGCCATATTCCGTTTAACCATTCTATTGAACATTTTGATTGTAAATTTATTTGAAGTTACAAGTAATGCTGCAGTGACTACCTTTTGGTTAAATGTTGGTGTGCATATTTGGTTTCTTAAGATAAATAGCTAGAGGTGGTATTAGATTAGAGCATCTAAAAATATTTTAAGATGATACATACTACCCAATTGCACTAGGAAGGTTGTTGGAATATGTAGTTTCAGCAATATGTGAGTGCCATTTTCACCTTGTGTATGATTTCCATTCTCTACCCCGTTTCCCCACCTCACCCCCCTTTTTTAAAGGTTATAGAAAGAATCCCAGTCTTTCCAGGTTCAAATTGGGTTCAAAGCACATCACTGGCATAATGCTAGCTATGTTGACAATCTATTACCATAATAGGTTGCTAAACCTTAATGCCTTTTTCTTCCCCCCTGTAAAATCAGGATAAATATAAGAGTTTATTAGAATGCCTGAAATATATTAATCATTTTCTAAGTGTTTTGTTATTTATATGTTTATTGAAAAGAAAATGATATTATATACTTATCTACTAAGGCTGTCATAACCCCAGCACTTTTAAAACTTCATTTCTATTTCATTAGTTAGAAGAACCTGAAGAACCTAAAGTGCTAACACCAGAAGAACAGTTAGCAGATAAACTACGGCTAAAGAAATTACAGGAAGAGTCAGACCTTGAATTAGCAAAAGAAACTTTTGGTAAGTGGGAATGTGATGCAATGTAATAATGAAGCTCCATGTGAATGTGTCTCAATAGTTATGAAATTTCAGAAAACATCTTTTTTGAAGAAACATGATAGACGCTAGCTTTAGACATCAGAAAGCAGTTTTTAAGCTTTAGACATCAGAAAGCAGATTTCACTACTCATAAGGAGGTCAACTGTGAAGTTCAGATTTTTTAATATGTTTTAAGTATCAGAAAATTAGATTAAAAAGTCACTGGACCCACATATTTATCAGCTGGATAAAATTTGGGAAAAAACAAGAAGTCTGTTGTCTTAAGTCTGGATAATAATTAGACAATGCCATACTGGTGTTGATGGGGCATTCAACTTGGGCTCTTACCCACTTGTGCTCAAGGTCATTTCATTCTGCTGTCCTTCTATATCCTCTATATCCAACAGACAAGAAGTCTGTTGTCTTAAGTCTGGATAATAATTAGACAATGCCATACTGGTGTTGATGGGGCATTCAACTTGGGCTCTTACCCACTTGTGCTCAAGGTCATTTCATTCTGCTGTCCTTCTATATCCTCACCATGATCTATCCTCTGAGAGCTTCCATTTTTGTCATACCTACACCTGTGATTGATGTATGAGCTATAAGGATGAATATTCAGGCTCCTGTAAGTTAGTTCACAATGTACTAGGAAAGCTACTGTGTGGGTAAAGAACAGTTAAAAACAACTTCATTTAAGCACGCTTTTGATTATTACTGAGTACTTTTTTTTAGAGTAAATTGTTTAGACTACTGAATAGATATGAAATCTAGCTCCAAAGCATCTACTTACCTTGATTTTCCCCTAATCTTTCCTCTTTAAAATGGACCAATTAGGCTGACAAGTGACTACTCTTCCTTTATTACTTTTTTTAAAAAAGATTTATTTATGCAGACAAGAACTGGAGTGTAGGCCATATGTGTGGGGGATAGGGGATTTGAGAGGAATCCCCAAAGACAGAGTGGGGAGCAGAACAGGTAGATCCACTGAAAAACACTGCTGAGGGGAGGATCAGGTGAGACAGGAGAGGTCTGCTGTGCTATGTGGGTCAGTTCCCTAGTCGGGGATTGAACTCGTGCTGCAGTGGCTGCCAGTAGCTTAGTAGTACTGAGACTTAACCCCTGCGCCACTAGTGAGGCCCTATCACTTTTTTTTTTTTTAAGATTTATTTATGCATACAAGCACTGGGGTACAGGCCAGAGGTGTGGGGGGCGGTGAGAGGATTCACCACAGAGAGACGGGAGCAGAACAGGTAGATCAACAGAAGTACACTGCTGAGGGGAGCAGCGGGCACAGCACGAGAGGTCTGCTGCGCCATGTGGGGCCCCTCCCTGGCCGGCAGCAGGGATCGAACTCATGCTGCAGTGGCTGCGATTTGCTTCATAGTGCGTTGCTTAACCCACTGCGCCACCAGGGAGGCCCTATCACTTTTATAAGAATATTTCTCAGTGGGTCTCTAGCAGTCTCAAGAGTTGCTGTGAATGATCCTGTACACTGGTATGCTTGGCATGTCTCATTTACCCTTGTCTCATTACAGAGGGTACTCTGCTATTATCCTGTGCCTTCATAGGAAGGTAAAAGCAAACACTGTGTTTGTTAAAGAGGAGGATTTATAGGCTACTCATAAAGCTTCATATATGGGGCACCACTTACAAATTAAAAGGCAGAAACACACATTCATAGTCTTTAATAGAATTTTAATATTGTATTTCTCATACTAAAATAATGAGTCAGTGATGTTAGCTGATTTGATATTGAGATGGATACAAAATGTAGTTGTTTTTTAGCTTAGAATTCTTTTAGGCCAGATTAATTGTTCTGTTGAATTTAACACATAGTTTACCCTCCTTAGCCTTTTAAATTAGTTAACTAGCTAGATGCTTTGATAGGAGCCAGTTTTGTTTTGCTTCTTTTCTTTCTCTTGTGTGCAATTCTTGAGCAGACATTTTTTAAAAAATGCTTTGGGAGACTTTCTCATTATTTTTTAAAGGTTTATGTATACAAAAACTGAGGCACAGGCCAGAGGTGTGTGTGTGTGGAGGGGGTGGGTGCCAAACAAGCAGATCTACTGAAATAAACTGCTGAGGGGAGCAGCAAGTGAGACAGAAGAGGTCTGCTGCGACCCAACCCCTTGTGCCACTAGGGAGGCTCTTGAACGGGCTCTTAAGAGCATCCTTTTTGTGGCAGGGATTCCTTCAGTCTGGTGAAGCTAGTGGGCCCCTTCTCAATATGATGTTTTTAAACATAGGGTTAAAAGGTACAGGATTTTACTCACAGGAAATCTGTTACACTGAAAAAAAGCTATCAAAATCTTAAAATAATGATATTACTATGTTTTGTGCTTTATTGCCTTAACTAAGATCTAATGACAGGTCTAATGAGCAATGTAATTTGAAATATTACTGAACAGTATTTCAAGTTACCTTCAATAATAGTAATGTGATAGGGAGTATCTGATTTCCTGATTATAGTCAGGCTTTACTAATACCTCTATAGTTGTTTCCTGTAATTAAAATCTTGAGAAGTACTAGAGATTAATAAAAATAAAATGATTATCCCCTCCTCACCCCCCTGTACAAACTCACAGATCCTTGAATTCTGTCCAAGGTCTCCAGTGGACCCAGGTTATGAATCTCTGCTTTAGAAGGGAAAAACAGGGTTATTAGGTAGCATGGTTTATAAAACTATTAAAAAATCCCTGATGCTTTCATTGGTCCCTTTCTCCCACAGGTGTTAATAATACAGTTTATGGAATAGATGCTATGAACCCATCTTCAAGAGATGACTTCACAGAGTTTGGAAAGTTACTAAAAGATAAAATTACACAATATGAGAAGTCATTATATTATGCCAGTTTTTTGGAAGCCTTAGTTCGAGATGTGTGTATTTCATGTAAGTAATTCTGATTGCTAGTCCCTATTTAATAAGGGCACATCCTAGGAGGATAGAGGTTGACTTTTCAGATGCTATAATATAGATTTGGGATTTTGCTTTTTGGTAGTTACATTGGGGATATTGTACACAATGAGTTTGAGTGGTTTTGTTTTTGAGGCTGCCTTAATGTTTTTATTTTGGCTTCCAAAAGAGATCATAGGCTTACTGGTGCAGCAGCTAAGAAAACAGTAGCTTATTCTTTAATTATATGAGAGGCTGGAAAGGATCTTTCCCTGTAAATGTTTTCTGAGCATATGGGATTTTAGAGGGAGGTGAGACAATTACATATATGTCCATTTTACAAATGAGGAAGTTCTGTCTGGGTCCAAGTTACTCAACAAGAGCTGGCATCCATTCCCTGGGTCTCCAGAGGTGTGGGGCCATGTCCTGAGAGGAGTCATACATTGCAGGGGCAGGGTATGTGGGCATGAAAACTAGGGGTGGTGTAGTAATCTGGAAGGGACTGGTTTTGCTAGTACTTTCTATTTTTAAGTTTGAGGAAAAGGTATTCAACTCAATTTTAAGTTGGGTTTTCATTGAGGACTTAGCTGGAGATGCTGAATTCACATTTCTATTCTTATACTAAATATATTGAATATACTATTTGTCCTGTTTTTGAAAGTGCTCTCTGAATACTTTCAAAACTATTTTTTTTGTAACTTAAAACTGGTATTTGTTTACAGCTTTGTATTTTTATGAGGCTGTAATGTCCACCTAAACAGGTTTGTCTCCTTCCTGGTAGGATGCTACGATTTCTGAGATACGTAATTTCATTCTGGTGTCTGTGCTAGAAAATAGAGAGTCCAAGAGGTGAGGCGTTGTCATCTGTAGTTTTTAGAATTGCTGTTCCATGTTCATCATTCAGCTGTTCCTCACTAAGCATCTAGTATGGGTTATGCAAGGGCAGTGGTATGGTAGGCAGCATGTGAGCTACATAAAGACACCTGGTTTCTTTGGGTGATTACAGGTAATTATAAAATAGATGTTTTGGTTGTTGAGTTGCCATTTTATTTCAGATTTGATAGCTTTACCATGTTATACTAAATAGTAGTTTATCTCCTTTTCATTGTTACCAAACTTAATAGGAGGCTAGATTTCTCATGGTACTTGTGGAAGAATGTGTATTTTGCTTATTCCCCAAAATGCTTAAAAATTAGTGGTATGCCTATTTTTTTTCCCCCCAGTGGAAATTGATGACTTGAAAAAGATAACCAATTCATTGACTGTACTTTGCAGTGAAAAACAAAAGCAGGAAAAGGTAAGAAGAGCAAGTCGGGGTGTACAGCAATGTGTATTATTACATCAGGATTGGGGCATGATATTCTCAACAGATGAGGGAATTGACCTAAGCAGTTCACCATTCTAAGTAGAATTGAAAAGGACTGTGAATGCCATTTCTTTTATATAGAGATATGGTAATGATTTTCTTTTCCGAATTAATAGAATGTTTGCTGGGTTAGAGCTGGGCTCTTTTTTATTAGAGAACAAAGTTTTTCTGGGAGCAGAGGCTTTGGTGTCTCCAAAGGGATTGCTGTAACTGATAAAATGCCCATAGTGTAATGTCTTATGACTGAATTCTCTTTCATCTTTAGCAAAGCAAAGCCAAAAAGAAGAAGAAAGGTGTGGTTCCTGGAGGGGGATTAAAGGCCACCATGAAAGACGATCTGGCAGATTATGGTGGTTATGATGGAGGATATGTGCAAGACTATGAAGACTTCATGTGACATTTTACCTTCTCTGGTGTCTTCTTTCTGTTGCCCACAATCCCTTCAACATGTAGCACAACTTCCTTTCCTTTCAGTTCTGCCAAATGCTACAATCAGAAGTGCAGTATCTTTTGTGCTGGTTATTTAACCCCTTGACACTTAGGTGCTAATGTGCAAATGAGGGAACTTGGATCTTGCTGCCAAGGGGTTAAAATTGGGAACCTCAGTTGCTACTAAATCATAGTTTTAAAATCAGTCCTAATAATGTTGTCATTGTTGCTATCTGACTCCATAGCAGCAGTTACTAAATTGGAAACAAAGGTTGCAACGTGACAAAATTGTGTAGTATTTACCAGCACCATTCAGTAATACAGCCTTAACCATACCTCCTTGAACTACTTCATAACTTGTCAAGAAAAGCAGTTTGCAGCAAGGGCATGTGGTGTGCACCTAGTATTAAAATTGCTTTGTCTTAAATTGAGCGTGAGGATATTAAAAATACATTGTGAAGAAGACTTTTATCTCAGAGTGAAGATACAACGGCTGCAGAGCACTAGTTTGAAACTTAAAAATTAGATGACCAAAATCCTCCAACTTTGAAGCTGAAGAAGGTAAACCTCTCCATTATTGCATTATAAGTTGTGGAATCTCTTGGCTGCATAAACTGTCTAGTTCTTTATATTTATCAGACTATTCTACTGATGGAGTGCTTCGTATGGGGGAGGGAAGCCCTTACCTGTTTTATTTGCCAGATTTTAAGTGTCTGAGAAACAAATCTCCTTTGTTCTCCTAGGCTGCAATGAAACAACTTTAACAGGGTTTTGGCATTTCCTTTCCTTTATAAAACATGCTCAGCAAACTGCACTAGTTAACTACAGTTTGGTAAATTGTTATGTTAACAATTATGACATCTGCAATGTTTTATAAAGCAACTAATTTAATAAAATCACTATTGTGAGGACTTAAATTTTGTGTTACCTCCCAAGAGATATTTTTGGAGAATATAGAACACAACTCTTGGGACTAGAGTTCTCTACTACTTGTAATGCTTAGTAAATGCTTGACAGGTAGTTACAGCTTTACAACAAAAATGATTTGCTGGGTCCTTAATAGTGTTACCCTTGAGCAACAATGATATACGAACTGCCTTTTTCTTATTTATTTGGGGAAATTGTTTAGGTACTAAGGCCTAAGTAAGTATCTAAAATTACTATTTATTTGGAATAATAGAGCTTATAACTCAGGTTATGGCTGTAAACAGACTGGGTGATGATCTTTATATTATATATTGTCTTTCAAGTGATTTAACCAAATTTGTGGTTGGAGTTTTATTTTTTTAACTATCACAATCAAAAATAGGGATAGAATTTAAAGTGTTTTTAATTTCTCTTACATAGGAATTAGGAGCCAAGAGCTCTGTAGACCACTAAGTGGAAGAGAGGACCATGTAATGATTTTAAGAATTAACAAAGCGGTGACTACACAGCAATAATTATAACAAAAATTATTTTAAGGCAGACAAGGGCTAAGATTTCCTTAGCAGTAATAATGACATAAATAAATCTAAAATCTATTTTATTATAGAGATCAGTTTCTAACAAATGGAAATGTATCATCTGTTCCTTAACTGTGTAAATGATATTAAATTCCTTTGAAACTGGCATATGCAGGCACAGGTATTCTTTACTTAATATTTTATGTCAAAGGAGAAGCCATCTTGAGGAACATGGAGCTTTTGCTCTTAATATCTACATAAAGTGGTAAAAATGAAACAAATAGGAATTTCCTTATGAAAATTACATCATCTTTACCCACTATTAACAAAGAACTGCTATGTTCAGAGATCACTAGTACATTCCATTCTGATCATAAACAGCTTTCAGTACCCCACTTCAGTTAAACAGACACCTAATATTAACAGTGTCCACCCTCATATTACCTGAATCCAGCTAAGCTGCTAGCATGTCCTTTAGACAGCAACCTGTTTGAGGGTCCTTCAGAAGCACATTTACAATGTCATAAAATTTGTGTTCGTATGCCAGTTTGTAATATAAGTAGATGTCTTCACAATATGTGAGTAATTTCTTGAGGTTTTTCACAACTGGGTCAGTAGTAGGCTGATGTTGTTTGTATCTGGACAAAGAAACAATGTACAGGTTGAGATGCTGTATGTTGAGTGAGGACTGTTTGCTCTGACACTATCATTACCTTATAATAGTAGTGGTGCCTGGTAAATGCTGAAATTACTGCATTAAAAATGACTGCCTTAATGCTCACCTTAACCTGCAAGAGTTAAGTACTCCACAGAGGACCTCTGATGTTTATAGTTTTTTTGACATCAAGGCATGGTGAGTGGCTATCCTCCCATTTTAAGTACAAAGCACCATAAGCAAGCTGTCCTCATTCATCTGTTTGCATAAATTTGTGGAAAGATTTCTTCGCAGAAATCCTTAAAATCTCAGCCATCTCAAGCAGAGGTAGCCCACAGGCATGTTAGACTTAACCATAAAATTCAGTCCCATCTTATGTCAAAGCAGAGGCATTTTAAATACTTACTTCTTTGAAATCTCTTCAAATATATTGGATCTTAATAACCTTTGCTGCTTAAATTCTTCCAAATAATTAAAGTCTCCTTTAATAATCACTTGTTGGTATAGAATTTCGGCCCAGTCAGGAACAAAGTCATAGGCCTCAGCCACAATAGAAGCCTTGAAAAGATGGGGGAAGACACTGTTGGAACCTATTTGGTGTGAAACTGAAGGCAAATTATTCTACAAAACTTTATGCTGCAGTGAATGTGATCGTTACCAATTACGTTAAGAAGGTCTATGGTCAGGGTTGGTGAGAAGTGGTGTTAAGTTTCCTCACAATGGTTTAGTAAAACTGCTGAGAAAGAATACTTTTCTCAGTAGCTCAACTATACAAGGCACAGTGAAAGAGATGAAACAGCTTTCCAGAAGCCCTGACTCCCTAAGGTAACCCAGGTGCACCATTCTAGAAACGCCAGGTCTAAGATGTTCACAGGACCAGTAGCAGGGATGTTTCTCTAAACCTCAACTGTCTTTGGGGCAACAGTGTCTGCCTCTCTGCTGAGCTAACATGGTAGGGAAGGAGACAAGTACCATCTTAGCACTGTCCAATCTCTGCCCTAATAATGTTTTACTAAAATATACTGCCATGAGACGGTAATCAGCCAGTCAGATGAGAACTGGACTGTCCTGGTTGTCATTAGTCAAGACTTCAGCAAGTCACTCAACCTCTGAGTTGCAAGAGGAACAGCAGGAAGGAGCAAGCTGGCAATGCTGGCTGGGTTTTCTTCCTTACTCACCTGGTAGAATCGAGGTAGGGCCATGATACAGTCCATCAGCCTGTGGCGGCTCAAGTTGATAAGCATTGTGTTCTGACCAGTATTCAGAAAGTGAATCTGCAGTGTTATCAATTTAGTGAGCCGATGACAGTGCAAGGCCTGTCGCACACAGGAGTCCTTGAGGGACAAAGGTGGAAGGAGGCATAAGTGAAGAAATACTTTGTTGCCATCATTTCCATGACTTAACCCAGTAACTGAAATTACCCCTTCTGCCATTGGTTGACCCGTGAACACCCATTCCCTCACCCCCATCACCCTTACTTGGAAGAGCCCCCTGGACAAAATCAAATGATTCCTAGTGCAGACACTATCTCAGGGCCAGTCTGGACTTAAGACTCCCCGGTTACCTTGGCATAACTCTCTGCTGCATCCAGCATCAGAGTCAAGGCTTTCAGCAGCAGCTGCTTCAGTTGGTATCCATCCTTGAGGCTGTCCTCTGCAAGGGAGTAAAAAAAGTTTGCGGGGTGTGTCTTGGCTCCTAGTCAGGCCAGTCACTGTGGTGGTTGGTGTGCAGGACTACAAACATCCTAGCTTGTGTTCACAGGGAAGCAGATGAGTCTCAAAGGCTACTGGGTCATAAGTGTACACACCCGGACTTCAATCTGGGGTAGGACTCAGTGCCCTGTCTGAAACATTACAGAGGGTTATAGATGTTCCTGATAGGTGCACCCCTGGATGCACAGGCTACGAAGGACAAATGCTTTTCAGTAGCCCTTTCCCCACCTTTCATCTGTCTGCAGGCTCAGGCCCTGCTGAGGAGCTGTTGGGTATCTGAATTTCACCAGCTCTTAGCCATAAAAACCTTTCCTGCACAGCAGCAGTGCCTGGGGATGCTGCTTGACCTCCACTCACCCCAGGGTTGAGATTCAATCAATTTCAGTTGGATGCAGGCAGCTGCCTCGTGGTTCTCCCCAATTTCCCGGCACATGCTGAAGCACAGGGCAATCATGTTGTGCTTTTCACTGTCACCAGGGCGGCAACGTTTGATGTAATCCAGCAGGGCTGTCTTCAGGGTACCACTCTGCCCCAGAAAGAAAAGAAAGAGTAACAAGGTCTCAACCAGGGATTTCAGGAAGGAAGGATGAGCTGAGTGGTTGTGAAAGTTACAAAATAATAAGGGGGGAAAAAGGGAAATAAGCAAAAAGTTCCTGCTATCCTGTGGCTAAGGGAACAGGCACAACCTCTGCTGGTGAGAGTGGTGCCACCTGTCAGAAGAAAGATGACGTAAATGCACTTACTCTAACAGTTCACTTCTAGGGATGTATCGCCAAAGAAACAAGCAGAGGAAAGTGTTAAGATGAATGTAACAAGGATGTTTAGTAATAAAAACTAAGTATTTTGTACATTGACATTAGTTCATAAGTACCAAGAGAATATACCATGAGCCCATTAAAACTGATGTTGACTTTGGAAGTACTGGTGACATTCTTACTGAGAAAAGCAGGCTATTTCATGTCTGCACAGCACAGGGTCTAGGTTAATACATGCCTGGGGGGTACGTGTGCATAGTAAGGGCTGCCTCCAGATGGTACATGGACACAGGGCTTCTTTCTGTGTTCTGTTTTCCAAGTAATCTTTACACTGAACAAGTAATACTTTCGTGATGGAGAAAGAAAGTTATTAAAAGAATATTTAAATGCAGAAACAAAACTGCCTCAATTTAAAAAACCCTCTTGGGGATTCTAGAGATGTATCTGTGTTTAGGGCTTGACCTCTCCTGACCAGTGAGCTGGTCTGTCCTGAAACTAGACCGGCACTGAAGAATTTTTCTGCCTTTGTCTCTCAATCCTGCTTGGCTGGGCCCATCTTCTTGAGGCCAAAATTATACCTCATATAAAATCTGAACTCACGTGAAGTTTTCTAAACAATGTGACCAAACAAATTACTTTGAGACAGGCTCTGTGAGTGACATGCCTGGATAGATAAGCACCCAGGCTTCTAAGCATCCTCCTTGCTCATGATAAACATGCCACAATTTCCAAGTGCAGCCTTGACATTCACTCGCTGGCACCTCTCACAGCAACACACTTCTCCACAGTACTTGAAAACTCTCCAAGAACCCTTAGCCACAGCCTCCTGAGCTGGTCAAATGCATTTACATGGAGCTTTTGCCTGGCCAGAACAAGCATTCAGAGCAGACACAGGTAACTGACAAGCTGAGGAAATGGACAAACTCATTTTCTTCACTATCTCTGTCAGCATGAGTGTTCCCTGCTCCGTGATCTGTACTGTAACTGTAAGCTACTTGCTATAGCCTATGTCCTTAATTTCCTCCCTCATATCCCAGCAGGACCCTGACCAGGCTCCCTGAGAAAATTCGAGGCACCTGAATGTTAGTACTTGTCACCCTAGAAGCCAAAATACTGTACACCTACCGGATCCAACTTCTTCCTCATCAGCACTTCGAAGTAGTGCTTTTTATGCAGCAAGTCAAATATATATGTCATCTCATTGTACCTTCCGATGCCAGTGAGGAGACGCACCTGAAAAGGGAGAGAGGGCAGTTTAAGTGGCATCACTTAAATTCTCTGAGCAAGACCATTACCTTCATCAGTTTGGCTGCTTTCAAACGCCAAGTTCCAGAGGCCAGGCTGCCGTGCTCACCTCCTTCACACCCATATACATAACACGGGGCTCCTCTGGAGGTTTCAGAAATGCTAGTCTTTGGCACCCCACTGGCTGTTCCCTTTTGTATGTATGTGTGACTATTGGGTGCTGAAGTGCCATCCTCCTGAGGAGGCCCAGAGACTTGCTCAAAGATTAAGAGTTAGGTTTGTATCTTGTTTTGCTGGAATAGATAGAGTTTTAACCTCTCTGGAAAAGGTAACTGCCCTGGCAAGGGTAGCGGCCCCAGATAACGGCAGGAACCCCCTTAATTTTGCACCTATCGAGCAATCTGACGCTAACAAATCATAACCTAAAGTAGAGGGTTGAACTGCCCGGGTTGTCTGCATCTCTGGCCTCTGAAAGGTTTCCTCTGGATAGAGGGTGGTGGCTGAGGGGAGTTACTTACCACTAGTCCGTATTCCTCATTAGGGGCTAAGTGGTTGTCGGTGAGCAGCCGGGCAGCCTGTAGGACTCGGATGATGCCCTCCATGTGGCATGTCAGTGTGAAGCAGTGATGGGCCAGGATCAGCAGCTCTGTGGCTGGAGAGGTGGGACACTGGTAAGACAGGACTGTGAACCAGGGCACCCACAGTCTTGCTTGATGCCAGCACAAGGGTGAAAGGACCCAGTACAGACAGCCTGTCAGAAGACTCTCCCACCATCCACTACAGCCCCTGGCCTCACTAGCTAGAGCTCTGCAACAGTCCTGGCCACATCTAAATTTTGTCAGCGCACAGGGATTAACTCTTCTCAAAGACAGTCATGTGATAACTGCATTTCCAGTAGGCTCAACAACCACAACAAGGAACCCTTGCTTTCTAAAAATGGAAAACTACCCTGCAGATAAACTGATGGAGTAGCTGCCAACACGGGTCTGAGATCTCTATCTTGTGGACTAGTCTTTTACCTCTATTAGACCCTCTTTCTTAGCATCTATAGAGTCATGTACATTTTGATGTTCTGCACTTGTGCCGGCTTTCTAGATGAATGCACAATTGGATTACAATACAAATTTAAAACTATTACAACCACTGTAAGCAAGATTAAAAGGCAAATGGAGAGATTTGCAATGTTGAGCACAGAATGGTGTTCCCATGAACACACGCCATGCCCTCTGGGTCGTTGCACTGTACATCCCTCCCCCAAAGCAGAATACTGAGCAGCCTTCACTATTAATCCTTCAGGACTTGGTTTGGACATTTCCTCACAAAGCCTTTTTGAGCCCATCAAGTTGGTGTCTTTTATGCCCTATATTGTATATCACCCCTACAGATTGAGCTTTAGGCACTGCTGTTCAACTTGTTCACCACCTGAATTTGAGAGTCCTGACATAAAGCCTGCACTCAGTATAACTGTGTAGAATAGTACAGAAGAGAGATACAGAAGACATTTTAAAAATTTTTAATTAAGTTTTTAACTAAAAATTAGGGCCCTCCCTGGTGGCGCAGTGGGTTAAGCAACGCACTATGAAGCAAACCTCAGTCACTGCAGCAGGAGTTCGATCACTGCCGCAGGCCAGGGAGGGGACCCACGTGGCGCAGCAGACCTCTCCAGTGTAGCCTGCTGCTCCCCTCAGCAGTATATTTCGGTTGATCTGCCTGTTCTGCTCCCCACTGTCTGGTGGATTCTCTCACCTCCCGCACCTCTGGCCTGTACCCCAGTGCTTGTATGCATAAATAAATTCTAAAAAAAAAAAAACTGAACAAAATTTACATTGTTTGAAAGTAAACAGCTAATGGGGTTGCAAGAGGTGTGGGGCCGATTATTCAGAATCCAATTTTAAGGCCAGCAAAGATTGCAGAATTTTTTTTAAAAGATTTTTTATTTTATATTTATACAAGAACTGGGTACAGGCCAGAGGTTGGGGAGCGGGGGTGAAAGAATTCACCAGAGAAAGAGTGGGGAGCAGAACAGGCAGATTCACTGAAGATTTACACTGCTGAGGGGAGCAGTGGGTGAGGCAGGAGAGGTCTGCTGCGCCATGTGGTTCATCTCCCTGGCAGGAGATTGAACTCACAGGCAGTGGCAACCGACAGCTTCATAGTGCTGAGACTTACTTGCACCCCCAGGGAAGCCCCAGATTGTAGAATTTTGATCTTAGCTTTTCTATCACTGAATTTTAGTCATGAAGATATTATCACTGAGCAGCATCCCAGAAAAGGAAACAAATCCCTGAGCTAGAAAAGAATGTTCATGGTCATCACAATTTAGTGGAAACAGTCCTCCCATGTATTTGGAAGACCTGGCTTAAACATTATTAAGTGTTTCAAATACAAATGTCATAATATGCTCTATTTGTCTCTCTGCTCCACAAATGATCCCAAAATGCACCCGAGTTGTGACCAAGTACTGCAAATCCCCTTAATGTGGGGCCAGAGTGGCTTACAGAAACTACTATGCAAAGATAAAACATTAAGTTTCAAAGTTCATAAAACACTATTTTCCTACTGTCTTTAATAGTTAAGTATTTTTAAGCTTGAATTGTCTGAATAATTTTAATTCTCTACTTAAACTGATGGCAATAGGAACCGTCATAGAAATAAGTAACAGCAAGTCACTTCACATCTCAATTCAGATTTCTCCAATAGCAAATCTGTCTACCAACATGTTTATGAGTTCTCTGACTAGAGTCTATCAGAGTTTGACAGAAGATCAGGGGCAAAGAACTTGGATTCTCTGATGATACCCCAGTGCTCATGGGATGGTTCAGAAGGCTATTTTAAAAATAAAACCTCAACCTTTTAAAATCTCTACTTGTACACTAAACATCAGTAACCTGCCTTTTTTGGGGGGTCTATCTAATGTTAAAGTAGGGGCCTCCCTAGTGGCCTAGGGGGTTAAGTCTCAGCACTATACCACTATGGCCTAAATTCGATCCCCGTCAGGGAGCTGACCCACAATGGCGCAGCAGACCTCTCCTGTCTCGCCCACTGCTCCCCTCAGCACTGTATTTTATCAGATCTGCCTGTTCTGATCCCTACTCTTTCTAGTGAATCTTCTCACCCCCCGACCTCTGGCCTACACCTCAGTTCCTCTATGCAAAATAAACAGTTACTATTTAAAAATTAAAAAGAATGTGCAAAATAGAATGGGTCCCAGG
Source organism: Galemys pyrenaicus (assembly GCA_019455555.1). NCBI lineage: Eukaryota > Metazoa > Chordata > Mammalia > Eulipotyphla > Talpidae > Galemys > Galemys pyrenaicus. Next base: position 1,805,686 of record JAGFMF010012266.1, read on the forward strand.
AGATGATACTTCCACGCATTGTAAGGGGGAATGAGAAGTTAATTTCTTACTCCCTGGAGCAAAATTTGGCTATTTTATATAACTATGAGCATCCTCTTAAATCATGATTTTATTTTAATCATGGTCATGTGCATAGATGTGCCTATTGGGATGCTTGTCAGCATATAAAGTAGCAGAAAACTGGAATCAATCTAAAGGTCTCATATAGGATATAAAATTTTTAATTATATAGAAGAAAAATACTGTGCAGTCATTAAAAATGTTACTCAATGTAATGGAAAAATGTTAATGACACCATACTCAAAAATAGTTGTAAACAGTATGCACAATATAATGGCAGCTTTGAAGAATGAAAACCAAGAGACCTGCCAAGAAAGAGACCCGAGGGACACAGCCTGTAGTGGCCCAGACATCATAAAAAGTGAACAGGCTTTGAAGTCACATAGACTGGGTTCAAATACCAGTTCTGCCACTTAATAATTATGAGTCAGTCAACTTCTCTAAGCATTGTTTCTACTCTTTTAACATGGAAATAATACCCACTTTGCAGGGTAATGTGTAAAAATAAGTATGTCAGGACCCCCCTGGTGGTGCAAGGGGCTAAGCAACGCACTGTGCGGCATCAGCAGCCACTGCAGCACGAGTTCAATCCCTGGCCCACATGGCACAGCAGACCTCTCCTGTTCTCTCTTGCTCCCCTCAGCAGTGAATTTCAGTCAGTCTGCCTGTTCTGCTCCCCACTCTGTCTCTGGTGAATCCTCTGAACCCCCCCACTTCTGGTCTGTACCCCAGTTCTTGTATGCATAAAAAAACCTTTGAAAAAAATAAGCATGTCAAATGTTAAAAGGCAACCAACCTTTTCTGTAAGTTGACATTTGGAGCTGCTTTTCCATATAAACTTTCTGCAGTGAACCTATGGCTTTCTTACCAAGAATTTATGCATCATGTTAGAGGGGAAGGAATCCAAAACAGGGACAGGGGTTGAATTTGATTTGTGGAAAGACTAATTCAGGAAGACTTATTAGAGATCTATTTGAAATTTAAAAAAAAATGCAAGAAAATAGCCAAGAACTTACTGCAAGCCAGTTCTCCATGAGGAACAGAGGAAATCTTTTCCAACAACTTCATGCCTACTAATGTGCGGTCTTGACACAAAGTTGTCAGCTGAAGAAATGTCTGGCTGTCCTCTGCTTGAGTGATCATCTGTCTGTGTCCTGTACAGGAGAGAGATGCTGGTTTTTACCTTGAGAGAGCTGACAGATCAGAGCCTCATGCCAGAGGCACCGGGGGAAGTGCCAGTGCAGGTCTCCACGAATCTCTCTTACAGAACAGATACCTTTGCCTCGTGCTCATCTTTCTTATGGGACATAAGTTCCTTGGGTCAAAGAAAGTCACAGCTGCTCTAAGCATAAGCACAACAACAAGCAAAAGAAAATAAAAGAAATGTAGGGCCTCCCTGGTGGCACAAGGGGTTGAGCACTGCATTGTGGGGCTTCACAGCCATTGTAGCGCGAGTTCAATCTCCGGTCAGGGAGGGGACCCACATGGCACAGCAGACCTCTCCTGCCTCACCCGCTGCTCCCCTCAGCAGTGTGTTTCAGTTGATCTGCCTGTTCTCCCCACTGTGACTCTAGTGAATCCTCCTGCTCCCTGCGCCTCTGGCCTGTACCCCAGCTCTTGTATGATAAAAAAGATCTTAAAAAAATGTAATTTACTCTCCTCTTCTAAATGCAACCTGGCAACTAGCAAGGGCAGTATGCAGGGCATATATGAGCACATCTTCCAAGCTCTTAAAGCTCATAACTTGAAAATGTGACTGGGCAGGTCTGGAGGGCAGGGCACCTGTTCCCTCTGATGAGGTCAGCAGCTCCCTTGTCACTTCTTCGGCCACAAGGTCAGCCACTGTGTCTGGCTCGAGGCCCTGGGCGCTGATGAAGGCTTGGGCTCGCTTGCATCGGTCTGGCTTCTGGGAGGCTAAGATGGTCCGGAGCATGGCCTCTCCATCCTGGGTGGCGACATCTGTGTAGGAACAGCCCAACTCCTGAGAGAAGACAAAGTCAAAGATATAAACTAGGGAAAAGCTAGCAATAGACAACCCTTCTAAAAAGTGATGTGAACAGAGTTTTAAGATCCTTTGCACTGAGGAGGAACCCTAGAGAATACACTGTTGTTTGACCCTTTCTCCTGTGTCACTGATGCGCCAAGTCCAAGCAAGAGAAAGGTTTGCCTTTAGAAAGCATTAGGCAACTTAACCTCTTGTTAAAGCTTTTCAAATGTTATGAGATACGAGTTGAATAAAAGGCAAGGAAGAGCCTCTTCCTCACTGTTCCCACAGCACGTCAGTGCTCAGCTTTATATTTCTCTCATGCTCTTCCTACTTCGCTTAAGAGTCTACTATTTTTCTTCCACAATCAGCACAAACCCACAATCAAACCCTGCCTGCATCTTCCTTTTTTTTTTTGCAGACTTATTTTGGGCTCTCCCACACATGGAAAGCTCCAAACAATCCTAAAGCAACTAAGATTTCAGAATTTAAAATCATTTATAGGTCAAGAACCTGAAGCCCAGTGAAATGACTTGCTCTTGCTTCTGACTGACTGAGCTGCAGCCAGGATTCAAATCACCCTAGAACTTGGCTTGGAGTCTTCCATACTTCCCTGGGGATGGATTTAAAGTCCCAACGTCCTAATGAGAGCTCTACTCCAAGGTCACAACTATTACCTGAAGGGCCTGATTCGGCAGTGTCCAAAATTCCCCCTTCAACTTCCCATTTCAGTCTCAGAAGGAGCTTCCTGTGAGGACCCCCCTCTTTGACACACACCTTGGCAAGTTCATACAGGCACAGGACCTGCCGGCAGTAGCTCTTCCCATGGAGGCATTTGCTTGTCAGAGTTTCCAGATGCGTCACCACTTCATCACTGGGGGGCAGCATCACAAAGGACTGACTATCCAAACTCAAGGCTGGAAGGGAATATAGGCCTGAGGACTTAAAGTTGACAAGTTAAGGCCTCTTCCCAGACCACTAGACTCTACCTCTCTGCTCAGTCTTCTGTGCTGCCCCAACACTTCTCCTGGATCTGAAATCACTTCTGACAGGACTCATACCCCACTTAAACGTCTTTCATTGCCTTCTTCCAGGAAAGTCCAGAATATTTCAAAGGCCTCATGGGCTACAAAGACTCAAGTTACCTAATAAACACTCTAGGGCTCATCAAAAAAGATGTCTCCCAGACTTACACACACCTCACCACAATTTCCCCTCTTTATTAAGTAAGTCATCAGGTTTGGCTAACTATCTAAACTGTCTCTCTTATCACTGCTTTAGTTCAAGTCTTCATCATCCTACATCTAAAAGACCCTTCATCACCCTGTCTGCTGCTACCAGCTTCCCCCCTGCCCAAATCAATCTTATACACACTTAGCAGGATCTTTCTAAAATGCAATCATAAAAATACAGTATCAACTGGATAATACCTTAAAGGCACAGTAAATTAAAATCCATTCCAACTTGAAGAAAAAAAGCTCTTAACCCGAAATAGAAAAAAGTTTTCTTAATTTGATAAAGAGTTTTTAGGAAATACCTTTTTTCTAGGGGAATATAAGTATCAAAGAATATTTATATAACATTATTTCTATTAGCAAAATTAAAAAGTTGAAATGTATATTAATAAAGTATTGTTAAATAAATCATAGTGCATCCATATAGCCAAATAACCTGCAGTCATTATAAAAGATGAAGACAATCTGTTTGTACTGATGGGGACAATGGCTGTAGAACAATTACTTCATTTTTGTATAGAATAAATTTGTGTGTACACACCTGCACACAGACATGCCAGTCAGTAAAAGATGTTATTCTGGGGAATGTAGTGGTGATGGTGCTGAGTGGGTAAATGACTCACTTTCTATGCATGTCTGTATTGTGTGATTTGTTACACTAAGCATGTAGATATTATGCATTAAAAAAATAGCCTTTAAAGACAAAAAAGTAAAAGGCAACTCAGAACATGTTATCCTTCTGCTTAAAATTCTCCACTGAGGGTTCCAGTTCTAGGTAAGATAGAGTAAGCTCACTCACCCTGTTTCTCCCACTGAATTCAACAAAAAACCCAGACACTGTACTCTGAAACCAAGAGCTGAGGAGAACAAAATGGGAGAGAGGAATAGAGGAAAAGGGAAGAGAGACCATGAGGAAAGGAAGAGAAAGAAGTTTTAGAAGAAAAACTAAATATTAAATATCACAGAAATAAAAAAACTCAATAGCAGAGTGGAGATACCAGAGAAGTCAGTGACATTGAAGTTAAATAATCCAATCTGAACAACACAGAAAAAAGAAAAAAAAAAGACTGAAAAAAGCTTGAACAAAGTCTCAAATTTGTGAGACAATAAAAGTTCTAAGATTCATGCCATGGGAGTCTCAGAAGGGCAGGAGGCTAGTGCTGGAAAAACGTTTGAAAAAAATACTGTCTGGTGAAACATATGTACTTGTATGTTCAAGAAGCTCAGTGAACTCCAAAAGAATTAACCCCAAAGAAACACATGCCCAGTCACACTATGATCCAACTGCTGAAGACAAAAGAAAAAAATCTTAAAAGTAACCAGAGAAAACTGCATTATGTACAGCAGAACAATGATTCAAATGACCAAAGATAACTCACCAGATACCATGGATGTCAAAAGAGTAGTGTAGGTATTTAAGTCCTGAGTGAATATAAATGTAAAACTTCTCAAGATATTGACTCTTGTATCAAAAAACAAAACAAAACACCATGGCCAAAGAGGGGTTTATCCTGGAAATGTGAAGCTGGTTCAATATTTTTCAAAAAATCAATTGCTGTCATCCACCATATTAATAATTTAAAGGGGGGGAAACCCCACATGATTACATCAATGGATGCCAAAAAATATGACAAAATCTTACACTGACTCATGATTTAAAAAGCTGTCAACAGGAGCTTCCCTGGTGGTGCAAGGCATTAAGTCACAGCACTATGAAGCTATCCACAGCCACTGCAGCACAAGTTCGATCTCTGTCCAGGGAGGTGACCCACATGGCATAGCAGACCTCTCCTGTCTCACCTGCTGTTCCCTCAACAGTGTATTTCAGTGGTCTGACAGTTCTGCTCCCCACTATATCTCTGGTGACACCTCTTACCCCTTGCACCTCTGGTCTGTACCCCGGTACTTGTGTACATAAACAAGTATTAAAAAAAAAAGTTGTTGCTCTTTGCCCCTCCAAGGTACCATATACCTGGGAGTCTTTATCTCTTAACTTTTCTTTAATTTCTGAGATAAAAAAAACTGTCAACAAACTTTGAATTAGATGGGAACTCCAACATGACAAAGCTTATCTTTAAAAACTTACAGCTAATAAGATGTATGTAAAGCTAATATGATGAAAAAAATGAATGCTTTTTGTCTAAGATCTATAAGACTTGAATATCTTCTATCCAGCATTGTACAGGAAGTCAATATTGTTTACTGCCAGTGCAATAGAACAAGAAAAAGAAAAAAGAAAAATGAAAAAGAAATGAAACTGTCTCTTGAAATTATCTCTATAGAAAATTCCAAAGGCATCTAGGATAAATGAGTTTAGCAAAGTCATAGGATGCAAGGGTAACATAAAAAATCATATTTTTATATACTACCAATGTACAACTGGAAACATAATTGCATAAAATAAATTTCAATGAACCAATTACCTGTCTAATGAACTCCCCTAATGTCAATACATAGCTGGTTAGAAGATATAGGTGTTTCTACTTCAATGACTAGTCATTTACCTCAGTTTGTGGATTCTTGGAAAAGAATTGCCATTTCCTAATTTAGAGTAACTATTATGCTAAAGTGACACTTCCTTCCTGGAAAAAGTGCCAACAGCGCCATTTAGGACTCAGGGCAATTTGATCTCCTTCACTTACTGCTTTGGACTTTCCTTAGAGGAACACTAGATTCTTCTTCTGCCTCAAGAAGTTCAGCAGTTTGTAGGATAGCATGGATTTCTGGGTGCATGTCATTAACATTTGCTTCTCCTGAAGCCAGTGCTCTGCAGTGCAATACCAATGCAACATCTTGGTTATAGAAATGAAAATACCGACACACTCTGCTTGCTTCATGCACGCAGCTGTCATCCAGTAGACGCCCAATCAAAAAGCTTAGTGACTCTTGCTCCTCCCAATTTAGTCTGTTCTCATGAGTCTCTTTGGCTGGAAAGCCATTAAGTTCTAAGTATTTTGATGTGTTCAGAGCAGCCAACTTGGAGAATGAAAGTTCACTCGCTAAGCTATCAAAGGAAATTTCACCGCTAGTTGAGATCTGTTGAGAAAATGTGGACTCCGTTTCCTCTTGTTTTCCTCTAAGTGTGTGCTGGGTGATGCGGCAGAGCCAGATTTGCTTCTCCAGCTCCTCCAGCTTGTTCATAGGCACCGGGTCCTCCTGGGCGAGCCAGTGCCCTGCCAGGGTGAGCAGCAGATGGCGCTCTTCAATACTGTTCTGCTCCTCTTCAGTTAGCTGCTCACCTGCCACTAGGGCCTGGGCTGAGAAAAAGGAAGACGCTGCTTTGCTTGAAATAGAATTTTTCTTAAAATTCTCATGGCATTTTTTCCAGAAGTCAATTCTTGCTTGTTTCAGGGACCACTGGTCAATGTGTTTTAAGGTCTGCATTTCCTGTGTTATCTGTGAAATTTAACAAAGTGAAACTTAGTTTTTCCTGGGTAATTTCTTAAATGCAAAAGCTCCCTAAGAATATCATACTTATTAAAACCAAATCAAGTCAGAGAACATGGAATTTGTGAATATTTTATCTGGAAAATTATGGTATGAGAAATGATTCTAAATGTATACAGTTAAATGGGGTTCAAGAAGGAGTAAAGGAAAATAGTTGTACATATCCTGTTAACCTTTCGTTTAAAGCATACTTTCTTTAAGCATAGGAGTGGGTAACCTGGGCTCATCCATTCTGAAAATAAGGTGCGTGTCAAAAATAAAAGCCTCATCTCCTATAAAATATATATCTCATTTGATTTTTTGTTTAATACTGACTCAAAAAGCTAAGATTTAAAGTAAATTAAAAGACTAATAATACCTCTTCAATAACCAAGTTGTCCACAGGTAAATCAGCTAATTCCGCTACACTCCTGGCCAAAGCAAACTGCCCATCTGTCTCCAGCTTTTCCAAAATAGATTTACATTCATGCTGAAAATTCTCAAGGCTGTAGTTGGTAATAACGACAAGATTAATGGCTATGGATGTATCCTTCAAAATTTGGCTAAGGGCACATAGCTTCTTCACATCTGGACCTGTGCCAAAGAGAAGAGGACACAAACATTTATTACTTATTTCTAAGATTATATTTATTTATGCATACAAGAATTAGGGTGTAGGCCAGAGGTGTAGGGGGTAAGAGGATTCACCAGAGACAGAGTGGGGAACAGAACAGGGGAAATGGGGGCCTCCCTGGTGGCACAGTGGGTTAAGCAATGCAGTATGAAGCAAATCGCAGCCACTGCAGCACGAGTTCAATCCCTGCTGCCGGCTAGGGAGGGGAAACACATGGTGCAGCAGACTTCTCCTGCCTCACCCGCTGCTCCCCTCAGCAGTGTGTTTCAGTCAGTCTGCCTGTTCTGCTCCCCGCTCTGTCTCTGGTGAATCCTCTCACCGCCCTTGATTCTGGCCTGTACCCCAGCTCTTGTATGTATAAATAAATAAACCTTAAAAAAAAAAAAAAGAACATGGAAATACACTGCTGAGGTGAGCAGTGGATGAGACAGGAGAGGTCTGCTGCTATGCCATGTGGGTCAGTTCCCTGGCTGGGAATAGAACTCATGCTACGGTGGTCATTGTGCATACAGCTTCATTGTGCTGAGACTTTAATCTCTGCACCACCAGGGAGGTCTGAGGACATAAACATTTAATCAATAAAATGCTGCTGTGGCATTTCAAAAGTAAATAATTATCAGAGAAAATGTGCTTTTTTAACAGACAGTTAAAAGAAAAACAAAATCTCATTTTCCTACTCTGACTAAGAGTAAACCACAAAGCAGCTGCTATACATACAAATTACTCTAGATTAGCAATTGGACTCAATCTACACATGTAGTTTTATGGAAGAGCAGAGGTTGGTGGCCTAGGATGTAGCAGCAACTCAGTCAACCTGGAGAAGATTATGCTATTTATTCAGGTTAGTCCCATTTCTTTCTGGATTTTTCTTCTGTCTTAAATTTGTTTAATGCAATCATTCAATGCAGTTATATGGATCGGGCATGGACTTCAAAGGCGAAACTGCAGCTGACCAGCAGCCACCATGAGGCACTTCATATTCAGAATGGAGTATTACTTTCGCTCCTCTAGACATCTGTCTATTTAACCCAGGGAGACCCAACTCGGTTCTTCCTGATGTCCCTGAAAAATTATCCTCATAACATCTGGCATTCTCTGACAACAACTTGTGTGTCTGGGCTTTCTCCACTGCTAAACAGTCTAGGTAGAGCCTATATAAATCCTGCTAGAATGTAAGGGCTTGAATTCCATAGAAGCCTATTCCCACCTGCTGGGCTGTGGTCTGATCAGGGCAGTTCTGGGAACAATATTGGAGATTTCCTGTGCAATAGCACCAATATGGGCATGCTGAATTTCTTTCCTGCTATTCTATTAAATATAGTGTTTAAAAAAAAATTCTGTTCTGTAAGCACATACATGTTATTACATATATTCACAACACAGATATTCTATAACAGAAATATGATTAAGTTAATAGAAATTAATAACTATAATTTAATAATAGTGGCTAACAATGTAACCTCTTAACAACAACATAACTATAAGGATTGTCTCACCATCAGAGAAGAGATGTTCTTTTCCAACAAACAGCTGTAAAAGCTTCCCCAGTTCATACTGGGTCCTGCACTGCTGCAACATTAGCGTCAAAAGAAAACACACCTGGTTCTTCAGCCATAGGGTAGGGATGATAGTGTCAACCCTTGTGTCTGATTTTTCAAGCTATTAAAAAAAAGAGAGGATTGAAAAGTGGTTTCACAGAAACAACAAATCAAAATCTCCAAATCTGGGATGCCATCAAAAGTCATCCTTTATGAAATGACTCCTTTATGACAGATGACTTATTCAGGTCCTTTCCAAATGACAGGAATTGACAGCAGAGCTCAGAGGAGTAGCAAAAATAAATCCTCCTCACCAGCTTTGTAGTCTCTCTCCTTGTGGGATGCCCTAGTGTAGAAATTTGTGTGTATATCAAAGCCAAAGGTAGGAGAGAGAACTAATTAACGACCGAAAGCTCACTATGGAGTAAGTGCACACAAACACCCCCATGGAGTGACTGCCACCATAAACATCTGTGAGTTGCTGTGGAATTAACCAGATACTTTTTACTTAGAAGCACTTTAGTGAGGTAGTGTAGGCCTGACTTTGAGTCAAGATTAGAAAAACTTGAACTTGTTTAACAAATGCCAAACTGATTATACCAGTTCACTTATAATTTATAACCTCATTACAGAAGGATTTAAGACTGAAAATGTTAATAATCAAATGCTAAATATATATAAAGATTTGTATTCATTTATGCATGTAAGAACTGGGGTGTAAGGGCCTCTCTGCTGGTGCAGTGTTGGTTAAGCAACACACCACGAAGCAAACCGCATCCACTGCAGCACAAGTTCGATCCCTGCTGCCGGCCAGGGAGGGGACCCACAAGGCGAGGCAGATCTCTCCTGCCTTGCCCGCTGCTCTCTTCAGCAGTGTGTTTCAGTCAGTCTGCCTGTCGTCCCCCACTCTGCCTCTGGTGAATCCTCTCACCTCCCGCAACTCTGGCCTGTACCCCAGCTCTTGTATGCATAAATAAATAAATAAAAGAAGTTATGGTGATGGATGGTAGTGATATTTGCACAACAATGTGAATATGCTTACTGTCACTGAACGTAAACTTAAAAATGGTCAGATGGTAAATACTGTGTATATTTTACCACACAAAAAAGAAATGATAACAGCAATAACAATAGGAGGCTATACCTCATAGGACTCAAGACACAGAGTGATAAACCAAGAAAATTAATGTTCCTATTTTCTGCAATTTAAGAGCCTCACAGATTGAGTTATTGATTCAGTATTCTCAAATAGCATAACTTTTAAATCATCATTACAGTTAAAAACAATGTGATGTGATGGAGAGCAAAAGCCTATACTGCGATTCCCCTGTGGTATAACTGTTGGATACAATAAGTATATAGTTTTGTCTCATTTATCACAGTGCTCTTTTGGGTTAGAAAAGACAAAAGTGCTGAAAGCTCAAATAGGACTAAAGGATTTCCTTTTCCTTTCTTATAACCTCCTTTCCCCCACCCCACAGTTTAAATTAGTTTCATACGATTAACAGGCCTAAAACAAGCACCTGAAAAGATGAAGCCTAAAATGGATCACAAGATAGAGCCTCATTTGGACAGGGATCACGAGGGTTGTCAGTGCTGCTGGAGCTGTCTTGGAGAGACCAAATGTGGCGCATGTACCACCACACTCCTCTCTAGCATCCGCAGTGGATAGTCTTAACACCTTCCCCACGGAGTCTGGCTACAACATCAGGATACTGATCAGAGTTAGCCCACAAGGAGAAACCACTCTGGCATCCCTGGCATCTATGGCACCACACAACATGCTGTCACATCTTGACTCCTAGAAGACAACAGGCCACTCTAACTGATTTCAGATCAGGTTGAAGATAATCCCAACTTACAGTTTCAAGGCTCTTCTGGAACTCCAGAAGTTTAGCTTCAGCTTCCTTATAGTTCTTGAAGAACAAACAGAGTTCACACATCTCTATCATCAACAACAATGGGGAATCCTTGGAGGAAGAGTTTGAATCAATTACAAAATCTTAAACTTTAAATACTATTTTCTCAGAGTAATGTCAATCTAAAAGATGTTTAAAGTAAAAATATTACTGGTAACAGCTTCACAGTAGAATTAAATCATGTATGCTAAAAAGTTAAATTTATATTTTCTTTTAGAAAAAAATAAGCTGGGTACACCTACTTGAGTCTATTTTTTGTCTATTCTGTACTTGGCACAGGAGCAGGAGATACTCCACTACGGCATGAGGACATCTCGGCATACGCTCCTGGACAGTGGGCTCCACTGAACTGCCAACCTCTAGCTGTGGCTTCAAAATGTCCACATGTGGACATTTCTGGCACTTCTGGTAGGACAATTCTGGTAGGATTGTCATCATTAGAGGAAAGGAGTTTGGGAATTACTTTTGGAATTAAAGTCTGGAACTGAACTATAAAATGTACCATTTTTTTTTTTAAAGATTTATTTATTTATGCATACAAGCACTGGGGCACAGACCAGAGGTGTGGGGGGGTGAGAGGATTCACCACAGAGAGCGGGGA
>JAGFMF010012266.1:1817132-1854141 GCA_019455555.1 Galemys pyrenaicus
CCCTGGCCGGCAGCAGGGATCGAACTTGTGCTGCAGTGGCTGCGATTTGCTTCGTAGTGCGTTGCTTAACCCACTGCGCCACCAGGGGAGGCCCCTAAAATGTACCATTAACTAAAGTACTTTGAGATTCTGAGCAAGTCTGTGGGCCTTAGTTTATTCTATAAAATGAGGATAATACCCCTTTATAATATTCTCATACAATATTATCTTTGTGTAGGACTGAGAAAACACACAGAAAAGTATATATTATTTAGCACTTTTTAAAAGAAGTGGCACTTCAATTATTATCTTTTGCTGACTTGAAAAAAAAATCCAGGGATAGGAAATTGAAAAAGCTAATGGGGGAATATTCTAAAGTAACTCTTTTAAACTCAGAAAAGAATAACTATTGGCATAACTTTTAAATATTGAATAACTTTCAATATTTAAATATTAAATATTGAATAACTTTTAAACTCAGAAAAGAATAAACTCCTGCCTATGAGGAGGCAGGTAACTATTTCTCCTTCTCCTAATAAACCTGTCCTTTCAAAATGTGAAGAAAAGAAACTATCATTACCTTACAGAAAAGCTGGAAACCTCTGAGGAGAGTTTTGATTTTCTGCCTCATTAATAATGTTCTCCAGATGATTGCAAGGTCTTCCAGGTCCCAGGGGTGTCCCTCCACTGAACCCTGAATGTGTCCCGTTGTTTCAGCTGCAACACTGTCCTCCACAGAAGTGATAATCCAGACACAGAGACAAGGAACAGCACTGGCATCCTGTCATTAGGTAAGAATTTTTTAAAAAAGAAAAACGGCTACGTCTGGATTTCTTAACAGAAAGTTTCCAGTAATGCTACAACCACAGATGAACATTTCCTGTTTAGAACAAGTCACCTCACTAAAGTGGCTTGGAAAATCTTGAAACATGAAACAAACTTAAATGTACAACCAAGGGACTAGTATAATCTTGGCCACAGAGTGCAGTAGGTCAAAAGGCCAAGAAGACAGAGGGAAGATATGGAAATATGGGACAAAGTCTAAGAAACCAAGAATGCCTGCCACAGGACTGGTGGTCAAGGAACTACCAGGAGCATCCCTCTTGCTCCTGGCAGTGGTGTTAAGTCCACCAAACCATCTGCCAGTACGTTCAAAAGGCTCTGAACACATAAGTTACTAAATTCAAGGGACAAAGAAGGACACTAGGTGGCCTGGAGTCTAAGCTGGAGAAGCACAAAAAATTGCAGTGACTTTGTAGTCACCTGCTAGATAGAGCCTCACTGTCATCATCTCACTTTCTCTTTGATTATCAGCTTTTCTATTCCTCTTCACTTTCTATTGCTTTCTGGGTCCTTAATTAGACTTCTCACGGTCCCCACCTGCAGGCAGGAGGCCAGGACACTAAGGATAGGGGCCCGTTGTTTCACTGCTTCAGTCAGTAGCCAGCACCACGAGTTTGGCTCCTCTGAGCAGCGCAGCAGAATTTCAAAGAAATCGGTGATCTCCTCTTTGTTTCTCTGGAGTTCCTGGGGAGACTTGTTGCAGACTTGCTCAATGTCCATTCTGGAGTTGGACACTGAGGGTAAGTTATCAAAAGCTAATGTTAAGTGGTCTTGAAGGACAGGGCTGAAATACTGGAGAAGTGATTTCACCTAGAAAACATATTAGATGATTAAAACAGACAACCAACTTTCAGTTTCAGCCGGAGCAAAAAAATGTTAGAGAAAAGCACAGGCAAAATTATTCTTTCTTACCCTGAACTCGTTCTCACCTTTCTCAGAGGTAAACACACAATTTTACAAAACTGTTGCATTTTGTGTGAATTTCAATATTTGATCTGGAGTCATAAAAACTCTACCTTTTACTCTTTTAGTATTAATGACTAGTCCTTTGAAGTCAACTCACTGAAATCTCAGTAAAAATAATGGTATCACATCAAACAAAAGCCTATGTGTACACAACAGAAAAAACTGTCTTCTAAAAAGTGCTCCAACTTCTTGAATAACTGGCAACAGTCACTGACTTACCTCCTCTGGGTGGTAACTGTGGAGTTGGCAGTAAATAATGAACTGTAACCAATCATTTGCTTTAGCACATTCTCTAAGGTAAGATGTACTCAGTTTCACATTGTGGAGCCTGCAAAACTGTACCACTAATGCCCACTGATTGCTAGATTCACTGGATAACCTGTAATTGGAGGTAGAGGTGGGAGAGAAAAAAAAAAACTGTTAAATTGTAGGTTTAGGTTAATATTGGAAAATTAGTAAAAATTAAATTGAAATAAAATATTATCCTCTAAAAAGCCTCTCAACAAATACCAAATATTTATTAAAGTGCTCGGGAAGAAAAAGAGGACTCTTTAAACCATAATGTACAACAGGCTTTCTTAGCACACTGACACAATTTGTTCCTTTATCAGCTAAGTACCTACCAAACTAGTTGCATAACAGCTTTAGGACAATTAAGAAAAAAAATCACTCAAGAAACTTTCTGAGTGTTTAGTTCTCTTGCATGACTCACTATAGAGTATCAGAGTCCTGTCAGGTGCCTGGAACACCTCACTAAGGCATAGGTACCTGCTCCTATAGGAAGCAGGAAACTGTTGGGAACAGAGTCTGTGACAGGACATAGAGATAAACGGTGCATTCCTAGGGTCAGCCCTAGTGGGGTGTAGAAGTGAGACAGCATGAACATGTAAGGCCATTATCAAGTAAAATATATCAGCAAGAAAAAAATGAAGGACATCACTTAAGAGTCAACTTTTATGAAATCCATTCTACATCCGAAATGATTTCAGTATTTAACACAGGGACCTGCTGAGCAGTGGAACAGACAAAGTTTCTCTCCACGATGTGGAAACTCCTTCTCCAAAAAGGGAATTGTCCTCATTACCCTCCTTTTACTACTGATGACAAGATATAATTAAAATTCATTGTCTAGGTCCTCCCTGGTGGCACAGTGGGTTAAGCAACACACTTTGAAGCAAATTACAGCCACTGCAGCACAAGTTCGATCCCTGCCACAGGCCAAGGAGGGGACCCACATGGCGCAGCAGACCTCTCCTGCCTCGCCCGCTTCTCCCCTCAGCAGTGTGTTTCAGTCAAACTGCCTGTTCTGTTTCCCACTCTGCCTGATGAATCCTCTCACCTCCCATGACTCTGGCCTGTACCCCAGTTCTTGTATGCATAAATAAATCTTTTTTAAAAAAACCCAGAAAATTCATTGTCTATTGGCTGAGTATCTGATAGTAGATGAGTAAGAAAATCAGGTCTAGGGGGACTGGTAAATGTACCCGAGGTGTTGAAAAGAACATAGACTGGCACAGTATGTTTGGCTATAAAAGAGGTGGGGTTTGTGACCCACAAACCTTTTTATTCTCTGTTGCTGAATGCTGTTCCATATACCTTCTTCTAAGAGAAGTAGTAATTCTCCTATGATTGCTTTTTCACCTGTAGCCAGTTTAGACAGTTTTTCAGCTATAAGAATCATAAACAAGGAAATACAATTAAGAGAAAAGGTCATTTCTATACAAAGACAGTAAGTTAGAGAACAAAAACTGAAGGAAAAAGAAGAGACAGGAAGGTGACTGTTTTTCCTCCCCAATTATTCACAATTCAATACCTTAGACTTATTCATTCCTTCCCCTCTAAACAAACCACATAAAGAGAAGGTGCTATACCTAGAGATTCTCTGATAAAGCTGAATTGAGCATCTTCATTTTGACACCTGTAGCTCAAAATGATATTTGCCACTTTCATATCAACTCTGAGCTTGAGGCTGTCAAGGCCAAGCAATTCTAAGAAACAAACACAGGCAGCTCCTATTGAAGATATGTGGAAGGAGGAGAGTCCTAAAACATAGGCTTCATTGCCTACTTGCTGGATCCTGAAAAAGAATCAAAAATCACATCTTCACATCAGAAGTGTTTCTTATCAGTAAAAGCAAATAGAATTATATCAGCGATACGTGGAATGTCAGACACATGGATTAATGGCTTCCTTTCATTTGCCCCTTGCACAGATCTATTTAGGTTCCTGAGAGCATTTAGTTGTCTTCTGGATTCATAGTACTCCATTCCCTTATGTTTTACTATTTCCTAAAGTAACTGCTCATAGTCCAAATTATTCTTGCTTGCAACTTCATCCAGGAAATGTGCAATAAAACTTCTAAAAATTTCCAACTTATGACCTTTTGATTATGACTATGTATACAAACTACCAAGAAAATTAATGACATTTAAAGCACATATATCTTTAAAAACTCTGTTATCTATACATAGAAAAATTTCCAGGAAAGACACACACAAAATTAAGCATGTTTATTTACTATGAAGAATGAGGACAGGAGACTGAAGGACTTCTATATTTCATTTTTCATCTTTCTGAACTACACTTTTTTACCATAAAAATACATTACTTTATTACAAAATGATATATAAATCTGTATTTAGCTGCTGATTTTATCAGAAACTCATTGCAACTTTGTGCTTTATAAAAGACAATTCTAAAAAAGACAAAGGTCTTAAATACAAAATTCATATCTTATTACTACCCCCCTTTAGAGTCCCTAGAGCACTGACAAGCTCCTATAGATCATTTTTCAACACATGACCTTTAAAATATATTCTCTCTTTTCCTAGTAACAAAAGTCACACATGCTAAAGGCCCAAATCATGGGATACACAGAAAAGCACAAATGAAAAAAAAAAATCACCATTTGAATATAATCACTTAACTCTGTATGCTTCCACTGTACTTTTTAAAACAACTGTGTAACACACAAATATAATTTATACTTTTAATAAAAGGTGTATTTTAAATACTTACAGTTGCTTGGGAGTCTTGCTCTTGGTTAATTCTTGGACCAGAAAAGTACCAAATGCAAATGATGGTCGTCCATGATGCAAATAATAAGCAAAATTCAGACGTTCTATTACAGCATATTTATTAACCAGGTCAGGGCTAGAAAAATGTGGGAGATGACTTGCTGCATCTGAGAGGAGAAAAATGAAGCAATATTAATTCTCTGCATCTCTCATGATTAATTTCAGATTTGTATATGGAAAACTTAACTGCAATAGTGACAGAAAACTAGTTGCTATAATCATTGCATACTGCTGTGTAGCAGTTTGAATCACCAAAGTGTAATATTTTTATTCTAACATGTTATTTTTATCCCAGCATAGCCTTGTTAAACATAAATGTGTAGCTGTGAAACTGCATAAAAACTTGTCATCTGCAAACAGAGCTTTTTAAATTCATTCACAGAGCTCACTACACAAAGAAATCCTTTCTTAACAAAGGTATGTGAGTCCTCTATTCACTAAGATCTAGTCAATATAGATCTTTTACCAATAAATACTTTTCTCCATAAAGCCCTCCTATTATTTTTTTTGTTATCACTAACTATACTTTCTGAGATTGTATAGAGCACCTTCTTATCTACATGAAGGTACCATCTTCCTAAGACCAGCAAAGTAAACCAGTTTAAGGTATGTCTGTGCCTGTGAAAATAGCAGAAATTTAACATCAGACAATATCTGGATGTGACAATTGTATGAAATAACACTCCTGTCAAGTTCTAATCTTTAGTAGTCTCTGAATCACTTATTTTTAAAAAAGGAATAAAGTAACATTTTGAACTGTTAAGAAACCAGTTCTAGAAAACAATGTCTTCTCTTATTTTCAATGTTCAAAGCTTATTTGTGAAATAAAATGTTATTCTCCCATGGAATTCTGAGGACTCTCTATATTATGACTTAGAAACCTATTTAAACCACCTTGAATACCATCAAGGTACCTGTCATAGTATATAAAAGTACACCCTGGGGCCTCCCTGGTGGCGCAGTGAGTTGAGCAATGCACTATGAAGCAAGCTGTGGCCACTGCAGCACAGGTTCGATCCCTGCTGCCACCAGGGAGGGGACCCACATGGCGTGGCAGACCTCTCCTGCTGTGCCCGCTGCTCCCCTCAGCAGTGTACCTCTGTTGATCTGCCTGTTCTGCTCCCTGCTCTCTGTGGTGGGTCCTCTCGCCCTCCTCCCCCACACCTTTGGCCTGTATCCCAGTGCTTGTATGCATAAATAAATAAATCTTAAGAAAAAAAATAAATAAATAAAAGTACACCCTTCCCCCCACTGAAAAGTTGTTAAATGCCCTCTTTGCTTTGCAAATAGGACATTATCACAATTGAAAAATGCCCTATCTGCAGTCTTTGTGTGATCACAGTGACTTTAGTAACTTTTGATTATTCATAAAACCATCCACTTATGGCTGAATACATGGAAAGTATATAGTACTTCTGTAACAAGATGGTCCCCAGGAAAGGGGGAAGTTCCAGAATCTGGGTTCCACCTTAAGTGGGTGGAGCTAAGCAGGGATAAGAAGATGCTGGAGAGAGGAGATAAGAGGACAGAAGGAAGGGAGGAAGAAGGAAGCAGGATGGAGAGCAGCAAGGAGACCTGGAGGAGGCACATGGAGCAGAGGGACACGTGAAGAAACTGCGCTTGCTTTTTGGTCTTGAACTGGTTGGAACAGATGTGGGTGAGAAACCCGTGGGAAGGTTAACAATGGCAGCTTTCATCTTAATTTTAATTTTGTTCTTTCCCTCCTGGATTTGTCTAACTCTTTCTAACCCTTTTCTATGGGTCTCTACTGAAAGGTCCTTTAAACTTGTGGCAGGCTTTTGGGCCTTGCTTTAGGCCAATCCTATTTGGCTGGACTTTTACCCTCAAGGAGATGGGTAACTCTGGATGCTTAATAACTATATTCTTTATTCTTTCTATATTATACCCTAATTGTATTAAAGTTCCTTTCCATTAAAGGTCTTATATGTTTGTCTTAATGTGGCAAATGGCAGAACCCATTCAGAGAGGGCAGGTTTGGGGGTTCTGGGGTGCCCCTCTCCCTACCCTGTAACACTTTCAGGTACCAAATGAGCAAACAGAATTTCTTTTTCAAGTGAGAGTCTTTTTAACCACTGAGGGTTAGTGTAGAGATTTTATATAAGAGAAAATCCTATCAAAAGGGAAATTTTTTCTGAGGCCTGCCACAGAAGCCAACCATTATGTAATCACTGGTAAAAATCATAGGAAAAAAGTAAACATTCTAATTAAATACAACTTTCCAATTTTACAAATTTTACTATGTTTTCACAATAAATGTTTCATTTACTTTGTGCTTTATTGCCTCAAATATGTTTGAAACATCTAAAAGACAGGCAGGGAACTTAAACTTTCTGTTTTTCTAATGTACTTAGTAGAGTGCCACATCTCCATAAAGGGGGTGGGGGTGGGTAAGACTCTGGTAAATGATAGAATTGGAGGCTTTACAATAGGACAGAAGAGTGTACTATGGGAAAGAAGTTTTCAACTTGAGGTAAGGAGCTACTGCCATCTTCAGCAACTGGGGATCCATTTTTTAACAGTTCTCTTTTTCTTCATTCTGAACAACCTAAGTAAAAAGATTATAGGACCTTCACTGAGATTAGAAAGAGTATTTTCATCTGAAAATGCAATAAGCACTACTTTATTCAGCAGTCAACAAATATTTATGGATCTGTTTATAGGCCTGGCACTACCCTGGGTTCTGGACACTAGGTAAATACAACAGAGTGGAATCTCAATTTACAAAGTGACACATTAGAAAATTCATTTTGATGTATATCAAATATTTAAGGGATATGTATTCTGTGCACAGTGTTAATTTGAAGCCTACCTTAGAGTAATATAGGTGAGGGCACTACAGGTAACATGACATTAAATACTAAATCTAAATGTGAAAGTAAAAAGGATATAGAAGCAGGGTTTTTAAATGACACACACACAAAAGATCAGAGAAATTCTTATGACTTAGAGAGGATGGAGATATGTATACACCAGTAACTGCAAGAGCTTTTCAAAGGCTTTCATTCTCATGTAACAGGATATAGGGGGTTATTATTCTTATTTTATAGAGAATTGGAGAAAGGTAAAATCACTTGCCCAAGGTCATACAACTATCACACGGTAGAGCTAGGCTTTGTCTACTGCTAATACCTATACTCGTGACTTCTATAATACTATACTGCAAATGAAGTGGGATATTTGGAAAGAAAGAAAGAGGTATACAGTACATTTCAGCTAGTACAGCATTTATGACCAAAATCTTACAATGTTTTATTGAAATGTTTTTTCCACTAAAGTGCACCCCTTATTTTTAAAATAGAAACCAGTGAAAAAAACTGGATTAGCTTTACATAAATTAATTTTTATCATCAACAGTCCTGAAATGCTTCTAAAGCAAGAAGTAATGACTTACCTCCTATAGCTAGTGTGTTGGCAGACTGCCAGCCAAACAATCTGCTAGGATCAAAGGGTAATAATGACTGAAAAGGGGGAAAAGTCAAATCAGTTAAAAGTTAATTGATTCTAAAGTAAACAACATTATATGAAAACTTCACAAGCAGTCAGCTTCCCTTCTCCAGGACTGTCGACACCTTATCTTCCTGGATATACATCCTTTGAACATAGCAAAAACCAATAAAGAATGTGTGAAACATTTTTTATGTTAATAAAAATCAAGTTACTTATGTTCCTTTAAACTGTCTACAAAGTATACTCTTCTTTGGTAGAAGCAGCATAAATTATAATGTGAAATGGTATTTAGAAACGTTTCTGGGGTCAAAAAGCAAAGGAAGAAGGGGCTAGAATATATAAACATGACAATGGACGCTATAAGGGCAGGTTAGTATAACCTGAAAATTTTGAGAGCAAGGAGTGGTTCTTTGAAATCTGTATATGCCAAATGTTTTAGCAAAGACTATAAACAAATGGTATGAAGTCTATAGGAGAAAACTATTAAATCAAGATTTGGATGACTAAGGAAAGAGCATCTTTGATTTCAAATTGCAGTAAAATTTGCAGTCGATTAGAAATCACTTTCCTAAAATAACAGGGCTAAAATATTTTATGTAAAATTGAAAACAACAAGAACAACCTGAAACCACTTATGTTTTAGGACAATTGAATTTGTAACAGGGTGGTCCCCAGGAAAAGAAGTTCCAGGTTCCCTGCCCCACCCAAAGGAGAGTGGAGCTGAGCAGGGAGGAGGAGAAGCTGGAGAAGAGACTGGAAAAGGAAGCAAGCAGGATAGGATGGTGAGCAAGGAGACCTGGAGGAGGCAGGACAGAGACATGTGAAGAAACTGCATTTGCTTCTTGGTTCTGGGCTGGCTGAAAACAGATGTGCATGAGAGACCCATGGGGAGGTTAACAATGGCAGCTTTTATCTTAATTTTGATTTTGCTCTTTTCTTCCCAGATCTGTTTCTGATCTTTTCCTATGGGTCTCCACCGGAACGTGCTTTAGACTTGTGGCAGGCTTTCAGGACTTGCTTTGGGCCAATCCTATTTAGCTAGACTTTTACCCATGAGGGGATAGGTAACTTTGAGTGCTTGATTTAATAACTATATTGTCTTTTCTGTATTGTTCACTAATTGTATTAAAGTTCTTTCCATTAAAGGTCTTATATGTTTTGTCAATGCAGTGTATGGCAGAACCTATTTAGAATGGGCAGGGGATTCTGGGGTGCCTCTCTCTCTGCCTTGTAACAGATTCATTTTTGGCAAGTGAAACTATTTTTATGGTCACTCAAAACAATTTTAAGTCACATATAATATATATACATGGTATTACTCAAAGCAATGACTTAAAAAGCTTATGCCAAAATACAAATCCAGCATACTTCTTTCAAGAAAGACTTGCTACATAAAGTTTTTTTAGCCTGCTGAACTAAATAGTGTTTACTTACATACAGGCATACCTCATTTTATTCTGTGGCTTTACCGTACTTCAAAGATAATGTGCTTACAAACTGCAGGTTTATGGCAACTCTGAGTCAAGCAAATCTCTCACTTTGTGTCTGATAAATGTTGCATACACTTTTTTTTTTAAACATAATGCTATTGCACATTTAATGGACTAGAATATAGTGTAAACAAACTTTCATATGCACTGGAAGCCAAAAAATTCACGTGATATGCTTTTACTGCAATATTCGCTTTTATTGTGGTGGTCTGGAACAAAACCTGCAATATCCAAAGTGTGCCTGTACATTTACATTAAAATCTATACAAAATTCTAATCTCATCACATACTAACAACAAGCAGTTCATGTATTAGCACCCAACTGGGAATCATGTTTTGAGTAGCATCATGAGAGTATGAAGAGATGTTGTACATTTACAAGATTTTAAGTTAGAGTGAATTGAAGACACTATGGGAGCAAGTGTGCCCAGAGGAAAAAAGCAATGAGCTTCCTGAAATGAGAAATCAGCAAATGTAGGTGTTTTCAACTGAGAGGCCTTGAGTAGGTTTAAGGGAGTCTGTGGATTACTTTGAAATATAAGCAAAATTATACATTTATGTGCAATTTTTCTAGGTAGAAGACTCAGCTCTCACAATGTTAAGGAGATATTAGTGAAAAATATTAAGAAGCATTGACTGATGGGAACAAATAGCCCTATTCATTGAGAAGAGAATGAGAAATTATCAGTGGTAGGATGGAGCAGCTTTTGATGAAAGCAGGAGATAGATATGCTGATCAACTACGTATTTGCCCTCAAGAGTCATTTCTACCCTGCCCCTGCTCTGCCCTGTAAATAGAGAAATACATTTCCCAAACTTGTTTTCCCTTTAACTAACAGACACCATGGGAGATTAAAGGTGGGAAACTAAAGGGGAGAGGAGAGTAACCAAGATATCGTTCCCCTTGTTTTCTAAGACCATGTCTGCAAGGGTCCAACCCTACCTTCTATGTTTCTAGCTCTCACTAAGTGACCTGGTTGTGAGTTTACCTTCTAGAGATAGCACCAGCTTCTGGTTCTAATAACACCACTTGTTTGCACTGTTCTTGCAGCCTTAAGGTTACTGAATGGCCTTCTCTGCCAACTTTTGGATTGTCTCACCGTTATGTTTGATTTCTCCATTCTACTGTCAATCTGTATAAGGGATTCCCTCCATTTGAAAAATCTATAGCAATTTGTTTCCTGAATGAATTCTGACTGATTATTCTCAATACTGTACCTGAATAAGGTGGTAGAGTGTAATATCTGGTGGCAGGGCACCAGGAGCAGTGTACTGTGGGAAGAGTGCAGCTTTTAGCTTGGGGTAAGGAGTTAATGCCATCTTCAGAAGCTGGGGATCCACTTTCTTCAAGCAGTTCTCATTTTCTTTATTCTGGACAACCTAGGTAAAAAGACAGATAATATGGTGTAATGATTTTCCCTTTTCCAAATTTAAGTCCTTTTCCCATCAAAACCTGTGAAATGAGATTTCACATACTAGTGAAAATAGCACTGGACACAAGGAGTCAAAACATCAACAGTTCTACTTCTGATTCTAAGACAAACTAGTTATGTGACCTTGGAGTAGGTACTTAATATTAGGCCTCAGTTTCCTCACCTACAAAATTAGGAAATCAAACTACAGATTAATAGTTTTAAGCTATATATGCAGAAGTTGTTTGGAAAAGGTCCTGCTACTATATTTAAAGCATTTAGATATTAAGTGGTAAATATTTTAGAGGTTAAAAAAAACTAGTAGACTTGAACACTCCTAGCTCCCCCAGCAATAAAGTTATTCTATAATTTCTGGCATGATTAAAAACAGGAATAAATAATCATAGATACATGTAATAGTCTAAAAGAGGAGGTATTACATTAAGCTAATGTCAGTAAAAAACATTTCAAGATTAGATATTTAACAGCAGTCTTAATTAATTAAGTTCCCTTTAACAAAGCATACCACACTTTCAAAAAAGAAAAGACGGGCAAATTTCCACTAGTTCCATCAGCAGACATTATATGAGTAACTAAAGACCATGATTTCCTTTTTATCACTCTAGAGGGCAAACGGTAGGAAATAATTCCCAAGCCACAGATCTGAAGCATATTCACATTCCCAAGAGCTATCAAATTCCTTTTTATCCTAAAAATACACCTAAAGTATTAGAAAACAAAAGGGAAAAATAATTTCTCTCTTAAATACATGTTAGTTTCTTTCAATGTAAACTGGAAAATTCACCCCGGTGTTGAACTCTTTAATCTTTAATACCAATTGCAAGTGGTATATTTTAATAGCAACTGAGATCTAGGAAATCTATAGATATTTCTGCTAAATTCTGTTTCACCATAATAAGTAAAAAGTGCTTTCTATACCTGGCTGACACCCCCAGGAGCATACATTGTGGTAGCAAGAGCCAGGAGGGTATGTCCTTCCAGTAGCATACTGCTTACACTGGTCTGACTGCTAGGAATCAGTATCTGAGCATTTGCAAGACTGGCCTGCAAGATCAGTTTGGGATCTGGAAAACAAAAGAATGTTTTTCTTTTTAAGAGAAATACTAAATTTGAAATGATGTAATTATGAGAAAAAAAAATTTAGCCCATCACAGTGAGAACTTCCTAAGTTGAACAGCAATGAGAAAACATCATGATGGGGAAAAGAATGAGATTTGACTATATAAAAACTAAAGCCTCTGTTCAAACAAAGAAAATTGAAAGGTATAAAGTAATAAGGAAACAAATGAACAGTAAATTACACCTAAGAATTAATGTCTTCAACAAAGAGGATATTATTTTTATTTAATTCATAATAATGATTTGATTCATATAAATCAAGGCCCAAAATACACTCTACACAAATATAGACAAAAGAAATAATAATTTTACATATGAAAAAATATAAATGCCTGATACATAAAAATTTGTAATTTACTAGCAATAAAGAAATACAAGTCAAAATAATAATTAGATGTCATATATCACCTATGAAATTGGCAATGATTTTTAAAAAATAATTATCCTCAAGCACAGAAACTAGTTTAAGTGCATAAAGACTGTGACTTGTGTATAAAATAGTACAACCCTCTGAAAAGAATATGACCTTAGAGCAAGAATCTCCAAAATGTGTCTAACTGACCCAGTAAATTTAAATCCATGAACCTATCTGTACTATGGAAATAATCTGCAAGACAGACAAACATTCAAGATGATTATAATGAAAAAAAAAAAAACAAAAACAAAAAAAAACAGCCTACATGTTAAAAGAGAGAACAGTAAATAAGAGTATACCCATAAAATGAAATATTATGCAACCTTACAATGGTCATTGCCTCTAAAGACACAGGAAAACTTTTAAGCTATTATTATTATATGAAAAAAGTAGTATATAAAACTACATGTGTTTCTAGGCAAAACACTACATGACATACATCTCAGTAACATCTTTAAAAATACATCACCTAAAGCAAATAAAGTGAAGGAAAAGACAAACAGCTGGGACCACATCGAATTAAAGAGCTTCTATTCAGCAAAAGTGACATTATCCAAAACAAAGAGACTAGATTTAAAATGATGTAATTATGAGAAAAAAAAATTTAACCCATCACAGTGAGAACTTCCTAAGTTGAACAGCAATGAGAAAACATCATGATGGGGAAAAAATGAGATTTGGCTATATAAAAACTAAAGCCTCTGTTCAAACAAAGAAAATTGAAAGCTAAGAAATAAGGAAACAAATGAACAGTAAATTACACCTAAGAATTAATGTCTTCAACAAAGAGGATATTATTTTTATTTAATTCATAATAATGAATTACTACTGATTAGGAGAAAATTTTTGCCCACCATACAACTGATAAGGGACTGATCACAAAGCTCTACAAAGAACTCACAAGACTCAACAAAAACAAAGTAAACAATCTAGAACTCAAGATACTTCTCCAAAGAGGAAATGCAAATGGTCAACAGGCATATGAAAAAATGTTCAACATTCCTCAAAATCAGGGAAATGCAAATTAAAATCACAATGAGATACCATCTTACGCCAATAAAATGGCACAAATTTAAAAAACTAGCAACAAGAAATAGCGAAGATAAGGTGAAAAAGGAACAAACCTACACTGCTGGTAGGTCTACAAACTAGTCCAATCACTATGAACAGCTGTATGGGTGTTCCTCAGTCTACTAAAAATGGGGCTACAATATGACTCAGCAATTCCACTCCTAGGGATCTACCCAAAGGACATAAAAACATCAATTCAAAAGAATACCTGCTCCCCCATGTTTACTGCAGCATTATTTATAATAGGTAAGACTTGGAATCAATCCAAATGCCCAAAAATAGATGACTAGATCAAGAAAAAAAAAAAATATATATATATACATAACACAATGGAATACTATTCACCAATTTAGAAAGATAAACTAGGGCCTTCCCGGTGGTGCAGTGGGTTAAGCAACGCAGTGGGTTAAGCAACTGCAGCCACTGCAGCATGAGTTCAATCCCTGCCGCCGGCCAGGGAGGGGACCCACATGGCACAGCAGACCTCTCCTGCCTGGCCTGCTGCTCCCCTCAGCAGTGTGTTTCAGTCNGTCTGCCTGTTCTGCTCCCCACTCTGTCTGGTGAATCCTCTCACCTCCTCGACTCTGGCCTGTACCCCAGCTCTTGTATGCATAAATAAATAAATCTTTTTTAAAAAAAATTTTTTTAATAAAAAAAGAGATAAACTAATGCCATTTCAGAAACATGGATGGAACTTGAAGGGATTATGCCCAGCACAGTAAGTTAAAAGGAAAAAGAAAAATACCAGATGATTTCACTTATAGGAAGAATATAGGGGATCAAGGGGAAAAATAATAACAATTAAAAAACACAACAAAATAAATAGACAACTATAAATCAGAGACATTCTGTAGGGGAGGAGTGGGAGAGAGATAAAATAAAGCAGGAAGAGCAGAAGGGACTATGGTGATGGTACACGGGTAAATTGATGGAAATTCTATGGGGACTACACCTGAGAAAACAAATATCCAAAAACTATTTAAGTTTCTTGTTGTATCCCTAGCACCTACAGTCTGTCACAAGGCAGGAGCCCAGTGAATAATTATTGGCTATCAGAAACAATATACACTAAGATTTTTTTTAAAAAAAATACAGAAAAATAAGGTGAGGATTAAACTCCCTGATTTCAAACTGTATTACAAAGCTACAGTAATCAAAACAGTATGGTTTTGGTATAAAAACAGATATATAGGTCAAATGAACAGAATAGAGTCCAGAAATAAACCCATATATATCTGGTTTATTAATTTACAACAAATGAGTCAAGAATATACAATAAATGGCATTGGGAAAATGGACAGCCACATGTCAAAGAATGAAAATGAACCACTATCTTAGACTACATATAAAAATTAATTCAGGGCCCTCCCTGGTGGCACAGTGGGTTAACCAATGCACTGTGAAGCAAACTGCAGCCACTGCAGCATGAGTTCGATCCCGCCGCCAGGTGGGGAGGTGACCCATATGGCACAAGCAGACCTCTCCTGCCTGGCCTGCTGCTCCCCTCAGCAGTGGATTTCAGTCCATCTTCCTGTTCTTCTCCCTGCTCTGGTGGATTCTCTCAACACCCTGCACCTCTAGCCTGTACCCAGTGCTTATATGCATAAATAAATCTTTAAAAAAATTAATTCAAAATGTAATAAAATTGAATGTAAAACCTGAAGCCATAAAACTTCAAGAAAACAACACGGGTAGTAAACTCCTTCATGTCAATCTCAGTGATGATTATTTGGATTTGTCGTCACAAGCAAAGGCAACCAAAGCAAAACTCAACAAATAGGACTAGAAAACTAAAATGTTTCTGCACAGCAAAGGAAACCAACAGCAAAATGAAAAGGCACCTACTGAATGGGAGAAAATATTTTCAAATCATACATGTGACAGTGGTTAATATTCAAGGACTAACTCTTACAACTTAAATGAAAACCACAATCTGATTAAAAAATGGGCAGAGGATCTGAATAGACATTTTTCCAAAAAGACATAGGTGCAGTCAAAAGGTAAATGAAAAAGTATTCAATATCAGGAGTTATCAGGGAAATGCAAATAAAAACAAGTTATTACTGCACACCTATTTGAGTGACTTATCAAAAGACAAGAAATAACAAGTGTTAGAAAGGGAACCCTTTTGTACTGTTGGTGGGAATATAAATTGAGACATTCACTAATGGAAAATAATGAGGAATATGGAGGTTCCTCAAGAAATAAAAATAGAACTATAATATGATCCTGAGGGGAAAGGGCGCATAACCACATATACTATCTGCTCCAAGTCTGGCTTTTCTTGGCTGGCAAGAGGTTAACATTTTGGTCTTCTTTTACAGTTTGAGGTTAGATTATGGTCAGACATTTGCCTACAGTCACAAGCCGCATCATTTATTTAATGAGTTCACAACTTAAGTGTCATTCAACAGATTAGTTACAGAAGTATTTGTGTTTACCTGTTAAATTTCTGGAAACTTGCCGACACTGAACTAAAAATTCAAACCAAGGGTAAGCTTCATGTAGATCTTTTCTTTCCAAAAAGGGACAATTTGGAGGACTAAGTCTGTATATATAAAAACAAACAAACTTTGATTAACATACAGGATAAGATAGACAATTAGAACCAGTGTGGTGATAACTAGCATAAGAAAAACAGATGCTTGGAATTAAAGTAAACATAACATAATATTCTCTCCTGTTTTCAAATTCATATTATCTGGAAACAGATAATTTTCCACTCCGGAAACAGAAAAGTTTAGAGTAATAACATTATTTAAAATGTGTTTACTACTATGATGAAATTTTACTAACTCTATATAAGATTAGTATATATACATATACATGCTTAGTAAATATATAAAGTATATCTTATACATATACATGCTTAGTAAATATATAAAGTATATCTTAAAGTATACTTTGTATATTATTTGTAACATTTCATGTTACAATGAAAACTTTTTATTAACTTTAAACTTAATGAGGTGTTTAAAAGCCTTTACACAACAAGCCTGAGGAGTCAGGGTTGAGAATAAGTACTTTGAGAAAATAGCTTTTAAATCTGTTCACTTGCCAGTAACTTTATCTAAACAAGCCTCAACGATATGAACTAGAAATAATCCTGTTTAAATTCCTAGTTTTTAATACACAATTAAAAATGTTTTCATTAGTGTATGAATGTTGCCTCTGGAATTAAACTAAGAATTAAATCTCCATCTGTCATTTACTAGCTGAGTGACTTAATTAAGGTAATTAGTCCTTTTAAAACCTGGGTTTCCTCATCTGTGAAATGGAGATGGTAATAACCACTCTATAAGATTTTTGTTAGGATTAAAGGAGATAATGCAATAAAACACTCAGGCTAGTGCAAGGAACATTGCAAGCATTATTAAAGTCCACTACTGTCACTGTTATTATTGCCCCAACAGTAATGAACCCTGGCCAGAGATAACATTCTGCAAGTTGATCTCTTTATCAATCTAAACAAATTTTAGAGTATATCCAACATATCTCCCAGTGACTGTGAATCAAAGTTGTTGAACATTTTCCTGGTAATAAAGTAATAAAGAACTTCAAATAAATCTTTAGAATCTGGCTTTCAGACTTTTAAAGCAGTTTTTTCTATCTCTAGTTATTTAAAAGGTTAACAGAGGTGTCACAGAATTATTATCAAAAATATATATACATTTAGTTGAATATAGCATTGAACTAGAAGATTGATCATGTGTTGTAGGTAGTGGTGGTCAGACAGCGAGATTATTTCAAAAAGATTTCTTATGTATTTAAAGTTTTCCTAAAAGTCACATTCAGAAGTAGTATGGAAAAAGGGAATGTGAAAATCTGCTTAAGGACAGATCAGTTCTCAGTACTCACTTGTAATAGTTGAGATAGACATAAAGAAGATACTGCAGACTGTTTTCCAAACAATAGAGAATGAAGTGAGAATGGAAATCCCAACCTTCTTTGGACCTGTAACTTTGAGTAGGGAGAGTATCTTGCATCACACCCCCAATACGGTTCAGTCTTAGGAGGAAGAGTTCAAAGTCTTCTAGTTCAGATGTAAGAAAAATCCCATTCCTATTGGACAGATTTAAAAGATGGCAGTTAAAAAGCAGCTAGATTCAGAGCAGACCAAATCATTTTCATTGTTTTCAGTCTCAACTACTCAAAAACAAGTGCTTGCAAATTAAGACTGCCAATTTTTTATCAATATATTCTGATACAATATATATTCAAGTATAAACTTAAAAATCAATATACGTTATATGTCATTAACGCTTACATTATTTTGATAGTTTAGGAAAACAGATGAAATAGCTGATATTAATTTTTTAAAGATTTATTTATACATACAAGTACAGGCCAGAGGTATGGGGGGTGAGAGGAGTGACCAGAGACAGAGTGGGGAGCAGAGCAGGCAGATCTACTGAAATCCACTGCTGAGGGGAGCAGCAGGAAAGACAGGAGAGGTCTGATGCACCATGTGGGTCACCTCCCTGGCTGAGGATTAAACTCGTGCTGCAGCAGCTGCGGATAGTTTCATCAAGCTGCGCCTGAACCCGTTGTACCACCAGGGAGGCCACAATATTGAATGATTTTGACCCACACAAATGGCAAGTTCATATAGTTTGATCTCTGAGAATCATTTTTAGAAATGAATTAAGGTTTAAATCCTTCAGTTACTACTTTAAAAGTTACTTTCCTCCCAATTTCTTTTTAAAAAAAATATTCATTTATTTATGCACACAAGAGGTGGGGTGGAGGCCAGAGGTTGGGGTGGGGGGTGGTAAGAGAATTCACCACAGAGGGGAAGCAGAACAGGTGGAATGACTGAAATATACTGCTGAGGTGAGCAGCAGATGAGACAGGAGAGGTCTGCTGTGTCAATTGGGTTAGCTCCCTTGTCAGAGATCGAACTCATACTGCAGTAGCTGCTGACAGCTTCATAGTGCTGATATTTAACCCCATGAGCCACCGGGAGACCCACTTTCCTCATTATTTCTTAATTCAGCAGTCTTTTTAGCTCAAGGTCATACATTGCATAGAAGTGCAGTGGTAGTACTGAGAAGAGTGGTAGACATTACAGGATATGAAAGTATATTCATTTCCATTCTTGTCACATAGTCTTTGTAGTATACTGACAGTTTATCATTTATAGACAAAGGCACATAATATTGTTTTGTGAAGAGCCTATATCTAGTACTTGAGAGCTTATTCACTAACACATGACGTTAAGTGCATATGATTTAAAAACCTCAACCTGGGCCTCCCTGGTGGCGCAGTGGGTTAAGCAACACACTATGAAGCAAACCACAGCCACTGCAGCACGAGTTTGATCCCTGCTGCCGGCCAGGGAGGGGACCCACATGGCCTGGCAGACCTCTCCTGCTATGCCCGCTGCTCCCCTCAGCAGTGTACTTCTGTTGATCTGCTGTTCTGCTCCCTGCTTTGTCTGTGGTGAATCCTCTCCCTCCCACCCCTCTGGCCTGTACCCCAGTGCTTGTGTGCATAAATAAATAAATCTTTAAAAAAAAAAAAAACCCTCAACCTGGGCCTCCGTGGTGGCACAGTGGGTTAAGCAACACACTACGAAGCAAACCACAGCCACTGCAGCGCGAGTTCGATCCCTGCTGCTAGCCAGGGAGGGGACCCACATGGCACAGCAGACCTCTCCTGCCTCGCCCGCTGCTGCCCTCGGCAGTGTATTTCGGTCAGTCTGCCTGTTCTGTTCCCCACTCTGTCTGGTGAATCCTCTCACCTCCCATGACTCTGGCCTGCACCCCAGCTCTTGTATGCATAAATAAATAAATCTTTAAAAATAAATAAATAAAAAGCTCAACCTGACCTTTAAGTTTTAAAATTTAAGTATTTTACTAATTTAATTGATATTGTAATAAAAATTGCAACTTAAGTATGAAACAACACTGCATTGGATTTATGGCATTTCAAAGGAAAAATTACACCAATATTTCTTATTGCATTTCCTTTTATTCATTCCCACAGTTACAATACCTGGCCAGTTTATCTAAAATTTCATTCTTCATGTAGTTGTTGCAGCAAGTATTATGATCGATAACATCAACAGTCAGAGGGGGCCACTTGTTCTGCTGAAGTGATGCATAACTATTCTGGGTCTGAAATTCCCCAATCCACAAGACAATACTTAACCAATCGTGGCGAGCTGTGAGGTATCTCCACAGGGCTTCAGGGGAATATGATTTATATTCTACATCAAGAAAATAATACATTTTATAGGGGTAATGAATTTATTGTTGGCACATAATTAACTGAGTAAATAATCTGAGCAAATACAAAACTTAATTATCCAGACCCTTTGCTTCTTTTACTATTTTCCTCTTTTGTGTTGTTCATTTTATAATTAATACTATACTACAATTGGAGGAAGAGCTAAATGTTGCCTCTCATTATCATATAAAATGTGGTAATTAGCTGTGTATTTCACGGAATTTTTTAGTTTTTTTCCCTTTTCTTCTTTTTAATACCAATAAAAACTTTGGCTATAATAATAAAGATGAATTTGACCCTCTACGGTTTAATACGGTTATTCCATAGAGCTCTGCTATGATGTAAGGCTATCTGAAAGAGACAAAGAATGTCACGTGAAAGCTGGAGTGAGAACTCTTGCCTTGATATCTCAATTCATTGAATGATATACTTTTCTCTTTCATTATCATATTATAAATTCCTTACAAAAAGATTGAGATATCTTACTACAATGTCCTGCATTTTAAAGCAACTGAGTAGATTTTGCCCAAAAGGAATTCTAAAATGGAAATATATCAAAATATTAAAATATCAATACCTAACTTAATTATCACTCAGTTATGTTCAAATTTCTTTTTTTTTTTTTTAAGTTTATTTTAGGATAAAGAATAGACTCCCAGGTCTCTGGTATCTGGGAAGGGCAAGAGAGCCCAAATTACATTCTTTTACACTTGCCTTCTGGACTTGTCCTAGAGAGCAGGATGGATTCTTGTGTTTGTGGGGTCCACCACTGTGCCCAATTTAACACAATTCTTTGGTCCTGTTGGTTAAGTTTATCTTTGTGATCATACTTCAGGAATGAGTCCAAAACAGATTTATACTTGGAAAATTCTTCTTCCTTTATCCAAAATCTAAAAGAGTGACTTCTTTTTAATTTGGGAGAAAAAAGCAACACACTTTTTTATTTGACCAAGAACTTCCACTCTTGGGGAGAATTTATAATTCAGCACTTTTAATTATGTAAAAAAAATACATATGATTGTGCAAATACTGAAACAGCAGGAGTCCCTTCTAAATAAGTTTTACCTGCATTGGGAATGTACGTTCAGTTTCATAAAACAAAACCTGTGCTCACTAACAATTACAAACTAAGCTCGGTCTACAGTATTCTTCCCATGTTATGAAAAGGAATAATGAGACTACCTGGGAAAGGACTGGATCTGAAAATTTTCTTGGAACTGTCCTGAATAAAACTTCTCAACTTGATGAACCATGTCTATAGTTCTGTTTTCTTTTTCAGAAAAGTAATTTTTTTCTTTTAAGATTTCAACCTTGAATAAAAATAAGTAATATTATAATAATAAAGCAATGATGGCACAAAAATCAAGCATATTTGAAAAACATGTCATGAGATTAAATGCCATTCAGGAACTGTATTTAGAATTTTTAAGTAAATGCATATATTCATACAAATTTCCTTTGCCAGAAATGCTATTTTATTTTTTTAAAATTTATAAATAATAATTTTAAAGACAAAAGTAAAAGTCACATTTTACTTACTGGATATTGGGTAAATATTCAAAGTATTTATTTTTAAGTTTCACCAAAGTTTTGCAGAAAATGTAAACTACAAACTCTCACCTTTACCTACCAAAAAGTCCCGTATATTTTTATCAGTTGTATAGAGGCATATCTTGAGCAATTGCTCTTTTACATCAAAGCCCTGTAACAAACAAAATTTTGAAACTTTAAATTCTGTAATGGAACCATTTTTAATGAAACATGTGTTGGGTACTTTAGTACTCTATTATAGACAAGTAATCAGTTTGAATTCCACAGCTTTTCCGTTCTTGTGAACATTCATTTTCTACTCTCATATATATTTATTGCTTATTTTGAAAGTTCCTTAAACATTTTGCCAGAGCAAAGGCATCATAAACAACAATTTAAGGTAATGCCAGTGTACAGTGGGACCAAAACTATAGGAATCTGCTATGACTGACTTGAAAACAAAGGTCAATGTAAACGACAAACCCTTATATGGTTTTATTCCTTGCACCTCTAGAAAGATACCACAGGCACGGCAAACGTCTCGAACCTTCCCTTCTTGAAGAAGTAAAGTCATGGTGCACAAAACAAAGGTACATAAGTCATTAGAATTTCACATGGGCATGTAAGGTGTCACATGAGTGATACAGATTATCCCTGACAAAATGCAGTCTGGTGATGCCATCACATGTCAACCTTCTAAGAGAAACACCGCCTCCTCCTAACCAATGTGCCAAGTCTATGGAGAGCAGATGACAGAAAATCTGATCAAAAATCTTACTTAAGTTCTCAGTATCAAAGATAATTTCTCAATATTAATGATGTCTTTATTTGCTACTAACAGTGACATAAAATTCTTTGTGTCACAACTATCAATTGTTCTATCAAACAAATTGTATGAAATACACAGACATCTCCTGTTACATTAGGGAATTTAAGATGAGGTAAACAGATTATGCCACTTACCATATTCTTCAAAAGTTCAGAGGCTTCTGTTATATTATTCTTCTTTAAATTGTCAAAGACCAAATCCAGACCAATTCTAATCAGTTCCTCGAGATTTTGAGCAGAATGACTGTTAATTCTGAAGAAAGTTTGTGCCTCTGGTATTTTGTTGTTTAAAATGGCATTGGCAATAACCTCCTTGAAAAGGGAAGAGAAACATTTGTTTAAAGTTCCTTTTTCTTTTAAAAATGTTTTAATTATGCATACAAGAGCTGGGATGTAGGCTAGAAGCATGGAGGGGTGAGAGGATTCACCAGAGACAGAGTGGGGTACAGAAACTGAAATACACTGCAGATGGGAGCAGCAGGCAAGATAGGCAAGGCCTTGCTATGCCATGTGGGTCAGTTCCACGGCCTGGATCGAACTGATGCTGCAGTTACTGCTGATAGCTTCAGAGTGCTAAGACTTAAGCCCTTGTACCATCAGGGAGGCCCACCTTTTTATTTCCTTATTACCAAAATGTATAATGTTATATAATTAAATCCTACTAAGGGACTTTTGTTGAAAAACTACTACTGGACTTGAAAGAACAGAGAGGAGGCAGTCTTAATCGGGGTTTTAGAGGGGTCTATTAACCCCATTAAGAGATGAGCAAAATTGTGTGTATGTATACATTCAATGTATGCACACATCCACACACATTTTTGGAGACAATCTATAATTTTCATTATAGTGAACTGTAACCTTCCAAAAGCTAAAAAATCAGTGATTTTGAGAGAAAGAGCAGGGGCAGGGATGGACCCTTGGCGAACTGTTAAGAGGCCAAACTGAAAGAGAAATCTGTGAAGAGACTGGGGAAAAGCAAAAATAAAAGAAAAATTAATTTTTGTCTAGAGAATAAATAAAAGATACAGAAAATGCAATCACACAAGGTATTTTCTATCCCTCCACCTCAAGAACAGTAGTTCTGGGAACCTGGCAGCATCTCAAGCCTTATCATTTTCATTCCTTACTGATTCTGACTGTCTAGGTTAAGCTATTTTGACCTTTGTCTTTCCAATGCCAATATGTTCCACATGGGTGAAGTGATTCTTCCAGTCTCTAGTCTTAAAGAGAATAGCGTGTTTAATGTTAACTACTTCTTACTATGAAAAGAAGGGTAAGTAGGAGAGAACTGAAAATTTTCCTAGAAACTGAAATAGGACTCAAATTCAGTTACTTCAAAGCAATAATATCATTTTAAAAAAATTTCCTAAGATCAAATCACAAACAGCAATTCTATTTCGGCAAAGTTCAAGCAGAACGCCCAAGTCCAAAGTGCAAGGCCCTAGCTATTGAGGAAGTATTGCTAAAGGAGTGTTCTTTCAAATGGTTTGGGGCCTGGTGTTTGTTGCTGGATCCAAATGGGCAAATCTGGCATTAAGAGAGGTAGTCTGGGGCCTCCCTGGTGGTGCAGTGGGTTAAACAACACACTATGAAGCAAACTACAGTCACTGCAGCACAAGTTCGATCCCTGCCTCCGGCCAGGGAGGGGACCCACATGGTGTAGCAGACCTCTCCTGCTTCACCCGCTGCTTCCCTCAGCAGTGTGTTTCAGTCAGTCTGCCTGTTCTGCTGCTCCCCACTCTGTCTCTGGTGAATCCTCTCACCACCCTGGACTCTGGCCTATACCCCAGCTCTTGTATGTCTAAATAAATAAATCTTAAAAAAAATTTAAAAAAAAGAGAGGTAGCCTGTTTTGAATTAAATGAACAAAGCTTATAGACAAAAATTTAAAATTAAATGCAAAGTTCCCAAAAATCTATAAAACCTAGTATCCTTCTCAAAGATTTTGAATCACAAGTTTTTAGATTCTAAATTCTATTTTCTCAGGTTCTCTGAAACTGGGAATTGAAAGAAGTGATAGTTACTCTTACTTACCTCAATGCTGAGTTTCTCCCATATATTGCTCTCCTTTACTTTGGGGACATTTTCATTTACATCATTTTCCTCCACAGCATCTGTCAGCTTCCAAGGAAACTTTATCATGAAGGTTCGAAGTTCATTAATGTATTTGGTCAAAATGTTCACTCCTTTGTGTAAATTTTCATCTAGCTCTATGGAAAATATTAATGTGCCAAAGAGAGAGAAAATCATAAGCTGTTGTAAAGAACTCTAGAAAATGCCAAAAATTCAAACTCAGTCTTTTCAAATTTCAAAAAATAAATCTTTAGGGTTTTCCCTATTTACAAGAAGTTGCTCTATGTTGCAATATAACCCTTTTTATTTTCTTCACAATTATTAGTCCTAGGTATTTGGCCAACTTTCCCAGTATTAAAACAATTCACTCACTGAACTATATACTAACTTTGTCTAAATTTAGCGAATTGCCCTCTACTAATTTATATTCTCTTATCTAATAAAACCACTTATGACACAGGAAAGCTATGAGGGACCCCTTGTTTACTGTTATTCTTACCTTTATTGTGAATAAAAAGTTCCTTTATTTGTTTGTTAAGGAAGGACAGTGTAAGATTAAGCAATTGTTCAGAAAAGTGTTTGCTTTGGGTTTCAGAATCACTTTCTCTAATTGCTGAGCAAAGTAAATCCAATGCAGGTATCAGCTCTTCTACATCTGAGAAGGAACCAAAGAAATCAACAAGAAGAACCACTAGGATATTCCCAATAAAATAACATAAAAAATGTCATGCTGCTAATGTTTTTAAACATACAATAAGAACTAATGTCTAGTTTTCAAAAAGCCTACAAAAGTTTCATGAAAAGTTTTATTACCTGCAAACTGTAATAACTCTTAGCACCACTTACTGTTTACTAGAATTTCTGGTAACTGCTATTTTGCTTACACCTACTATCTTCAGTATTTTACTTCATGTTTTATAAATGCTATCTCATTTACTCCTTTCAATAACCTAAGAGGTGGCTGTTATAGGCTTTTTTTCCATAAATGAGGAAACTGAGGTTCAGATAAGGTAAAAAAAAAAAACTTGCCCAAGCTAATTTAGAAAGTGACAGAGCCAACTTTTGATTTTTATTCCAAAACATTCTTTTAAACATGCAGGTGAAAGCATAGAATGTGGGCCCTGACTCGTCCAGTTGCCAGCTCCTGATCCTAATGAAGAGACACCTGTTTTTGTTTTAGCATTGGCCACACTTCAAGGATTGTTTCTGTTTAAGAATGATAGGAAACATGAGTTTTTTCTTGGGAAAGCAGATAACACTGTTCCCCTAATTTTTATTTCCAGACCTATCCCACCCTTTAGTGCAGAGTAGTGAAGAGTGAGAGTAGAGCAGGAAATCAGTGACGACCGAACAAACAACAAAAGTGAATACTAACACACAAAGTGATATTATTACAAAGTGACCATACAAGATAGGGCCCAATTTACCACCACAAACCAGGCCTCCTTTTTCTGTAATGGTAAGCAGATTAAAAAAAAAAATTTGGGGGCCTCCCTGGTGGCGCAGTGGGTTAAGCAACGCACTGTGAAGCAAACCGCAGCCACTGCAGCGCGAGTTCGATCCCTGCTGCCGGCCGGAGAGGGGACCCACATGGCGCGGCAGACATCTCTCCTGCTGGGCCCGCTGCTCCCCTCAGCAGTGTACTTCCATTGATCTGCCTGTTCTGCTCCCCGCTCTCTGTGGTGAATCCTCTCACCCCCCCACCTCTGGCCTGTACCCCAGTGCTTGTATGCATAAATAAATAAATCTTTAAAAAAAAAAAAAATTGGACAAAAGACAAAGTTAGCAAATCAAGAGAAAGGAGCCCAAATAGCACTCAATTGAGAATGTTCTTTAAAAAGAAAACTTGAATCCCTATTTCAGTGAGAACATACACTGCACCAATGGGGGGGGGGGGGGAACTGTCATTTTCTCCATGTAACTAGAACACAAATTGATAAAACATTCCTGAAAAACAAGTAAATTATGACTAAGAATGCAAATTTTATCTCTTTAACCTAGAAATTCCATATCTAGAAATTTATCTCAATAATTATATGTATGTGAAATTATACACACAAAGTACACACAATGTATATATTTCTGTAATCAATCTAAATGTCTAGTAGGAGTTTGAAAGGTATATAATGAAATTCTATGCTACCATAAATAACAAATATAACTATTATTAACACGAAATGTTTATAGTAAGTGGGAAAAAAAGATTATAAAACTTTACATACAAAGGAAAACACTATTCTATCCTTTTAAGAAGGATATTTTTATTATCCTATCCTTTTAAGATTTGCCTGGCTACCTGGTCCAAAAATAAAAACTAGATTTCCTACCTATTTTTTTTTGATGTATTTATTTATGCATATAAGCACTGTGGTACAGGCCAGAGGTGTGGGGTGGGGGTGGTGAGAAAATTCACCACAGAGAGCAGGGAGCAGAACAGGCAGATCAACTGAAGTACACTGCTGAGGGGAGCAGCGAGCACAGCAAGAGAGGTCTGCTGCGCCATGTGGGTCCCCTCCCTGGCTGGCAGCAGGGATCAAACTCGTGCTGCAGTGGCTGTGGTTTGCTTCATAGTGTGTCGCTTAACCCACTGCGCCACCAGGGAGGCCCAGATTTCCTACCTATTAAAAAGGATAACCAAAATCCTAAAAAGAAGTATAGGTAATGTAGCAAAAGAGCAGACGAATCAAGCTGAAAATTCTTACAATTCCCAGTCCACAATTCTGCTGTAGTGTCATTTTACATCTCAGACAACTGCAAGAGTGAACTATTTTGCAAATGAATTTTATTCTCCTTTGAATAAAATTCTCTTGCATTTGAAAGACTACCTTTTTTTTTAAAGCTTTTATTTATGCATACAAGAACTGGGGTACAGGCCAGATATAGAGGGTGAGAGAATTCACCAGTGACAGAGTGGGGAGCAGAACAGGCAGATGTACTGAAATACACTGATGAGGGGAGCAGCAGGAGAGGCAGGAGAGGTCTGCTGTGCCATGTGGGTCACTGAAAGATCATCTTTTTCTCATGTACTAAAAATACAAATCATTGTAGAGTATATGAACCATAAACACTTTACTTAGAATGAGAACACCAACAGATTCTTAGAACTCAAGTTGCCACAAAGTATGAAAATCTCATGGCTTAGTTTTGGCAAGTAAATAATCAGAAAACAAAATAACACTTTGAAAGTGATTGTAAAGATAAAATGTCACATATAAATGTAGATTTTTTTTTTCCTACTTACTTCTTAAATATAAATGGGATGGAAAGTGATCAAACTCTTCAGATTCAGAAGATTTTGACGATGGATTCAAAAGATTTTCCTTGCTTTTCAAAAAGAAATCTACTGTGTCCAGCTGACGATTTTCTAATCCAGCCTGTAAAGGGAGAAAAGCAGAAAAAAATTACAATAAGAAAATCAGGAAAGGGCTTCCCTGGTGGCACAAGGGGTTGAACACCACACTGTGGGGCTTCCACAACCACTGCGGCGCAAGTTCAATCCCTGACCAGGGAGGGGATGACCCACGTGGCGCAGCAGATCTCTCCTTCATCTCTCCTGCATCGCCTGCTGCTCCCCTCAGCAGTCAGTCTGCCTGTTCTGCTCCCCACTGTGTCTCTGGTGAATCCTCTCACCATCCCCCAAGTCCCCGCTTCTGGCCTGTACACCAGCTCTTGTATTCATAAATAAATGAATCTTTAAAAAAAAAAAAGAAAAATAAAGAAAAGAAAATCAGGACACAACTGTAATTTTTTTTTTAAATTCTAGAATTTAAAGTACTGAGACAAAAGGAGATACAAGGTTATCTTTTCTCTAGGAGGAGAGCACCTGAATTCTAGTGAGGACTCTTGACTATGAAATTGAGGGCAAGTTTCCATAACATTTCTGCACCTCAAGTTTGTACCTCAGTATAAACAGATTAGAGTTAAAAACCCTTGCAGTACCATTCTAAAACCACCCAGAATTAGGACAATAGTGAGAACGAAGCAAATAAATGGACAGAGATAATATTTCTTTGGGGGGCTATGATAAAAGAATCTCCCAAATCTTTAGTCACATAGTGATCAGTCAAAAAATGACAAAACAATCAAGCAAAGTTCTACAGACATTTAATTCTGTTACCTCTAGTGCATGTATGGGGATTGAGCATCTCCCCCAACCATTGAGATGGCAAAGAGAGTCCACAGTGCTTGCACTTCCATGTATCATTAGTCTATTTAAAAATTCCTCTTGAGTGAAACCAAACAAAATCAGAGAAAGTCCATTTTCTACAGAAAAAACAAGTTAGCTTTAATAAATTATTAGGATTTAGGTATCAGTGTTAGGAATTAATTTCAAATTATTCAATACTTTAGCACTATAATTACAAATATATTGTATTGGACATTGAGTACTATTAAGCATGATGTTTTAATGTTTTTTAAAAAGTTTTATTTTTGAAACACTAAGCACAAGCCAAATTCTTCTAAGAACAATGCAGCTTACTAAATTTCACTTTTCATTTGATATTACTTTGCACTATCAACATCTAGAATCCTTTAGCTTTTTATAGAGATGTCACATTGCTGATTCTTCAAAATAAAATAAAAAGCATGCTCTTGACACACAGAAACATATGATTACCAAAATTTGAAGGTTGAAGAAACATGTGATTAGTTCAATAATATGCAATAGGATGTTATAGCATAAATGCTAAATGAACGAATTTCTGAAATATCAAACCCAAATGCTTACAGGAACCAAGGAGGTGGTGAAAGAAGAACCTAACAAGAAAGAAAATGACCCATTTTGACAGAACTGTAGCTCCAAGTCACTGTATTTTTGCAGGACTGCAAATCCAGTGCCACTAGATCTTACCAATTTTTTGTTAACAGAAATGCAGATTGTGTGAAACCCTCTAATTTTTCATGTTTATAAAAAATAAAATTTTTTAAAAAGCCTAGATAGTGCAAGCAAACAAAATAAATCTACAATCATGGACCACAAGCAGTCAGCTTGCAACCTTTGCTTGTCCACACTGAACTCAAATGAACACTCCCTGGTTTTAAAACTAACTTTTGTTACTCTTGAGCTTTTTCTAACTTAGTATGTTAGCATTTAGCTGAGCAGAAGTAACCTTAATTAAAAAATTGAACACGAGACCTTACTAGGAGTAACATCTAATTTCATGCATGGAAAATTACCACTTGAGGTGAGAGCAGGCTCTAACACAACTAGAGCAGCAAAAATAAAAAATACAAAGGCACTTTTGTAAAATACAAAAGAAAGTATACCTCTCAGCAACGGGTGTTAATCTGATCAAAAAAAATTCTCACCTGTCAAAACAAGGCACAGTTGTTGGTCTCCACTGGTGTCTACAGGAATACACTTTTTGCCAAGAGGAAAATACTGCATGGCTTGGGTCTCCAAATCCCAAAGGACAATGATGCACCCCGTACTTTCCACTGCCCAAATAAACAGAGCAGTGAATGCTGTCACAGACAGACATTTAAGCGTGACGGGTTCCTCCTGTGCACTAATGTGCATGATCTTCCATGATCTTCCTGGATCACTGGTCTTGGTATCATATTTCTGTGGGAAATTATACTGGCTGTGCATTATGTCTTGGGGAATGAAGGTCCAGCCTGGTATACTAGTACTGTAGTTACCAGAATCAGAGGACTCCAAATGCAAAATATCCTGAAACCATGGAATGCCATGGGAAACCTCCTGTTTGGAGCACTTTAGAGTTTCATCCATTGATGATAGCTGGGCTTTCCAAGACCTGGAAGATAGGGTAGAATTTACCTATTATTGTCAAAGGCACTAAGTAAAATAATAAACCAGGGCAAAGATGATCTTTTTTCAAAAGCATTTACCTCTGAAAAGATCTTTAGTGAAAAAGTATAGTACTGGCATATGATGAGCAGGTGGTGGGGGGGAGTGGGTAGGAATGAAAGTAAAAAAAGTCCAAAAAGGAGATTGCTGTACCTATCAACTTGGAAGGAAAAGTTGGTCAGTTTCATGTTGTAGTCAGAATTAACAGGATCATCTTCATCTATCCCCTTGGGTACTTCAATAGAAAAGTCTTCTAAAGTTCTTTCACGTAGTAGATGTCCTGGGTATTGCCTATATTTTAAAATGATAACCAAATAGAGAAAATTTTTGCACTCCATACAACTGCTAAGTGACTGATCACAAAGATACACAAAGAACTCACATGACTCAACAAAAAAAAGAGTAAGCAATCCTGTCAAAAAATGGGCAGACCTTAAAAGACACTTCTCCAAAGAAGAAATGCAAATGGCCAATAGGCTAATGAAAAATATGTTCAACATCTCTCATAATCAGAGAAATGCAAATCAAAACCACAATGAGATACCACCTCACACCAGTAAGAACAGCATATATTAAAAAAACTAGCAACAACAAATGTGGGCGAGGATGTGGCGAAAAAGGAACTCTCCTACACTGCTAGTGGGAGAAGAAAATGGTCCAACCACTATGGAAAGCTGTATGGAGATTCCTCAACTACTAAAAATGGAGCTACCATATGACCCAGAAATTTTACTCCTAGAGATCTACCCAAAGGACACAAAAATATTAATTCAAAAGGATACTTGCACCCCTATGTTTACTGCAACACTATTTATAATAGTCAATACACGGAAACAACCCAAATGCCCAAAAATAGATGACTGGATGGAGACGATGTGGTATATATACACACAATGGAATACTATGTAGTGATCAAAAAGATAAAATGCCACTTGCAACTACATAAATGGAGCT
Source organism: Galemys pyrenaicus (assembly GCA_019455555.1). NCBI lineage: Eukaryota > Metazoa > Chordata > Mammalia > Eulipotyphla > Talpidae > Galemys > Galemys pyrenaicus. The sequence continues at coordinate 1,848,422 of JAGFMF010012266.1, forward strand.
AGTGAAATAAGTCAAAAAGAAAAATATATCAGATGGCTTCAGTTATAAGAGGAATATAGGGAAACCAAATGAGGGACCAAGTAGAAAAAATAATAATAGTAAAAAACACAACAAAACCAAACAAGCGATAACTACAAATCAGATAAATTCTTCAGGGGAAGGGGAGGGAAAGAGACAAAAGCAAGGGTGAGAAGAACACAAGGGACTATGGTGATGGTGCATGGGTGAATTGGTGATGGAAATTCTATGGGGTCTACACCTGAGAAAAGAAAGCAAACATTGCAATAAACAAATAAAACCCCCCAAAATAAAAATAAATGATAGCCAAATAAAAAACACTGACCAAATCAAATCTGTTACTGCTGCTCCTTTTAAAAAGGGGTGGGGAGTATCACAGAAAAGAACTAGCATGGGCAGTAAGTTTCCTTAAACAGAATTCCTCATCTCCATTACTATGGCAGAGTGAAAGTCAACCTCAAGAATCCGATCCTTAAGAACAGTTAGCTCTTATGAAGAGATAGGTACCTATATATTGCAGGTGTTATGATAAAAACATAACCGATCTTATTTAAACCTTTCAACAACCCTATGAGGTAAATAAACCCCAAGCAAGTTCAGGTAAGAAATGATAGTGATATGGATTACTGATGATAGAGAAATTAAGAAGGTAGATATTCAAGAAATATTTATGAGGGGCCTCCCTGGTGGCCCTAAGGGTTAAGTCTCAGTGCTATCAAAGTAATCTGAGTTCAATCCCCTTTCAGAGAGTTAACCCACATACAGCACAGCAGACCTTTCCTGTCTTGCCTGTTGCTCCCCTCAGCAATATATTTCAGTTCATCTGCCTGTTCTGCGCCCCACTCTGTCTCTGGGGAATCTTCTCACTTTTCCCTACACCTCTGGCTTACACCCCAGTTCTTCTACAAAATAAGTATTTAAAAAAGAATATATTTAAGAGGTAGAACCCCTAGGTTCTGATGATTAACTCGAAATCAATCTAATATATCAAAGAAATTGGAGATAAAGAAAAAGAGGAAATGAAAAATGGTGCCTGAAAAGGAAGAAACAGGATCCTGAACACACAAAGGGATGGGCCTTCTTAAGAGGGGAACTATCTCCATTACAGGGAGACAAAGGAAATAGGGCAGGAAAGTGGGTTTCTAGTGTAATGTAAGCAACTAAGGAAGCTCCCATAAGATGGGTTTTATTTTCTTTATAAAATAGGAGACCAGGAATAAACAGAGGTTGAAAAACATTGCTGTAAAGAATGTGCTCATGAAAAACCCAAAATTTTCCAGGCAATTTTGGGACCAGCTGAAGGGAGTGTGAATTTAGAGTAGAATCAATTTTTCTCTATGGTTTTCTCTTAAATGCTCAGCTGCCTGGGTGCAGACACTGAGAAAGCAGAATTTTTAAAAAAAAAATTTTTTTTTTTTTTTGTCAGACCCAGTGCTATTATAGGGTAGAAGTGAAGAGTTAAGAAAGCATATAAGAACGTGACTAAGGGCCTCCCTGGTGGCGCTGCAGGTTAAGCAACGCTCTATGAAACAAACCGCAGCCACTGCAGCACGAGTTCGATCCCTGCTTCCAGCCAGGGAGGACCTACATGGCGCAGCAGACCTCTCCTGCCTCGTCCACTTGCTGCCCTCGGCAGTGTGTTTCAGTCAGTCTGACTGTTCTGCTTCCTGCTCTGTCTGGTGAATCCTCTCACCTCCTGCGACTTTGGCTTGTACCCAACTCTTGTATGCATAAATAAATAAAAATCTTTAACAACAAAAAAAGAACATGACTGAAATAATGGATCCCAGAAACTAAGCTGAAATACAGGGAAGCAAAGACAGGGGCTGTCTGAAGAATAGGTCAACTAAGGGGAAATTCCAATGAAATTAGATGACAGATGAAGTATGTGTACTTAAGTGAGGTAGAAAATTTGGGAAGTTGTGATCAGAGAGTAGGAAGTACTGAACAGTGGTGAGGGTGGTGAGAAATAATGAAATGAAATTTGTAATGACAGAAGAAATGGAGAGCTAAGGTAAAGTGAAAGCAAAAGTCATTGATCATGAACTGAAAGAACAAACCATGAGTTTGAGTCCTCAAGTAGCTTATTAACTCTAAACATACCAAGAAAATCTTAGGGAAATTATATAAATCTTGGTAATTAAGGGGACTCCCTGATGGCCCGAGAGGTTGAGCGCCACACTGTGGGGCTTCCACAGCCATTGCAGCATGAGTTCAATCCCTAGCCAGGGAGGTGACCCACATGGCACAGCAGACTTCGCCTGCTGCTCCCCTCAGCAGTGTGTTTCAGTCAGTCTGCCTGTTCTGCTCCCCACTCTGTCTCTGGTGAATCCTCTCACACCCCTGCCCCCAGACCTGTGGCCTGTACTCCAGCTCTTGCAAGCACAATAAAATCTCTTAAAAAGAAAAAAAAAAAGACTTGGTAATTAAGTGCTTAAATGTAGTTTTGTAACAGGGTGGTCCCCCAAAAAAGGGAAAGTTCCAAAATCCCACTCCTGTCCTAGGTGGGGTGGAGCTAAGCAAAAATTTAAAGATGCTAAAATAAAACAGAAGGGAGAAAAAAAACAAAAAACAGCAAAAAACACTTTAAAAGCATGTAAAGCAAAAAAAATGTAAAAAAACTTCATTTGCTTTTTAATCTTAAACTAATTAAAACAAATGTAAGTAAAAAAACCCGTAAAAAAACTTAATAGCAGCTTTCATTTTCATTTTCATTTTGCTCTTTTCATCCTAAATTTGTCTAACTCTTTATAACCCCTTTCTATAAATGTCCACTAAAAAGTCCTTTAAACTTATAGCAAGTTTTTAGGCCTTACTTTAAGCCAATCCTATTTAGCTAAACTTTTACCCTAAAAAAAATAAGTAACTTTAAATACTTCATTTAATAACTATTTTCTTTATCTTTTCTATATTATTCCTTAATTATATTAAAGTTCCTTTCCATTAAAAGCCTTATATTTTTGTCTTAATACAGCAAGTAACAAAACCCATTTAAAAAAGACAAGTTTAAAAATTCTAAAGTACCTCTCTCCCTGCCCTGTAACAGTTCAAAGCAGAAGTGCTACAGATGTTCAAAGAGGAGAAAAATTATAAAGTGAGTATAAAACTATGAGCAGAAGGGGTTTATTTCAGTAAGGAAAGGCTTCATGAAAGAGGCAGATCTCAAAGGATGAATAGGACTTGATAAAATAAAAATGGGGGAATGATACTGTGTATCAGGAAAGAAGAACTAGGGCCAGGTGACAGGAAAAATAAAAACACTTAGATTTTAGGATCTCCCTGGTGGCACAGAGGTTAAAGTCTCAGTACTATCAAGCGATCACCAACCACTGTAGCATGAGTTCGATCCCCAGCCTGGGAGCCAACCCACATGGTGCAGTAGAGCTCTCCTGTCTCACATGCTGCTTCCCTCAGCAGTGTATTTCAGTAGATAGAGCGGTTCTGCTTCCCACTCTGAGAGGGAATCCTCTCATCCTTACCCTACATTTCTGTCCTAGACCCCAGTTCTTGTATGCATAAATAAATCTTAAAAACAAACAACAACTTAGATTTCAGAGCAAATGCACAGAAATTATACCAGTTTAAGAGCATTCATGCAAATAATTAATAGGCATCGTTCATTTAGTTAGACAGGACAGATTCCCAAATTAACTGCAGGGAAAAGAGAAGTAGCTCTTCTTTGGCCATTACAGTAGCTGAATTCAATAAAATATGTTCAAAGGAACATGCAGGTTACGCTCTCAGAATGTCCTTGGGTGTTGCGCAACCATTCAAAGGACTTAAACCTAACACTAATGTCCAGAGTAGCTTCTCACCTGTAAAATTGTTTTCTAAGGTAGACAATGAGGAAGTAACTCTACAGATAGTATTATTTAGTTAGTAAAAACATTCTATCAATAACAAGCACACACACCAACAGAATTTGCAAATTATTCTTGTCCAAAGAATTTTTTTAAAAACATTAAAAGCTCACTTAATTAAAGCTTTAAAAATCATAGTGATAAAAAGTTTTGATAAGTAGTTAAAAATGGAGTTACCCTTTTTTGTGACCTGAGTAAGCAATGAACCCCACCTAAGTGTATTCCTAATTACTCAAGGATTAGTTTATCTCATATTAAGTTGGGACCAAAAATCCCAATAGTTTTGAATGGCCTTAAATACTGGAAGTCATAAAACGTAAAATGTAGACTGGCCTACTTTTATTTTCCTTTTTTTAAAAAAGATTTATTTATGTATAGAAGAAATAGAGTGTAGGTAAGACATGCAGGGTATGAAAGAACTCACCAGAGACATAGTGGGGAGCAGAACAGATGGACAGACTGAAATATACTGCTACGGGGAGCAGCAGGCAACAAGGAGAGGTCTGCTGTGCCATATGTGGGTTACCTTCCCTGGGTGATTATCAAACTCAGGCTGTAGTGATGACAGATCTGAGCCTTAACCCCTAGGTCAACAGAGAGGCCCCTAAACTGACCTACTTTCAGATAAGCAAGTTGCAATGAATAGGTTGTGTGTGTGCAGGCACACATACTCTCATATACACCATCTTCACTAAAATCAGAAGCAAATGGAATAGCTAAGTCAAAAAGCATCACACTTCAGCACTCAATTTTTGCTGATTTAGACAGTCACAAGTTTGGCCCCTCCGAGGGAAAAGGAAACATCTGAGGAAATCCTTAGCTGGAGAAACCTAGTTCAATATATCTTGTCTGAGTCTTTTGAGAGAACAGTAATCCCCAAAACATCTAGAACCATGAGCCACTTAAGGAATTCTAACACCAAGTAAACACTATTTCTCTTATACCCTAATGTGGGGCGAGATGTGAGTAGATACTGTATAATGGCCAAAGACTTAAAATTGTGCTTGATTACTTTTTTTACTTAAATGATATAAGCTATACATTCCCTTTAAGATCAGGAACAAGACAAGGATGCCCACTCTTTCCCCTAGTATTCAACATAATACTGGAAGTCCTAACCAGAGCAATAAGACAGGAAAAGACATACAAGGCATTCAAATAGGGAAAGAAGAGGTAAAGCTATCACTATTTGCAGATGATATGATAATATACCTGGAAAACCCTAAAAGCTCTACAGAAAATCTAATTAAAACAATCAGCCAGTTTAATAAAGTAGCAGGTTACAAGATCAACACACAAAAGTCAGTAGCCTTCCTATATACAAATAACCAATCAGAAGAAGAAGAAATCAAGAAAAATACTCCTTTCACGATTGAGGCCAAAAAATCAAATACCTGGAAATAAACCTAACAAAAGAAGCAAAAGACCTATATAGAGAAAATTATAAAACACTATTGAAAGAAATAGAAGATATGAAGAAATGGAAAGATATGCCCTGCTCATGGTTAGGAAGAATCAACATTATCAAAATGACCATCCTTCCAAAAGCAATCTATAGATTCAATGCAATACCAATAAAAATCTCAATGAAATTCTTTAAGGAAAGAGACCAAATATTGATGAAATTCATATGAAGACACAAAACCCCGATTAGCCAAAGCTCTACTTAAGAAAAAGGAGAATGGAGGAATCACACTCCCAGACTTCAAATTTTACTACAAAGCAATAGTAATTAAAATAGCGTGGTACTGATATAAAGACAGACACACAGACCAATGGAACCATATAGAAAGCACAGAAGTAAAACCACACAACTATGGACAACTGATCTTCGACAAAGGA
>JAGFMF010012266.1:1854237-1881936 GCA_019455555.1 Galemys pyrenaicus
AAAGATATACAAAGAACTCATAAGACTCAAGAAAATCAAAGCAAATGACCCAATCAAAAAATGGGCAGAAGAACTTAAAAGACACTTCACCAAAGAGGATATATATACAAATGGCCAACAGGCATATGAAAAAATGCTCAACATCTTCATAATCAGGCAAATTAAGACCACAATGAGATACCACCTTACACCAGTAAGAATGGCATACATCAAAAAACAAAAACAACAACAACAACAAATGCTGGCGAGGATGTGGAGAAAAAGGAACCCTAGTACACTGCTGGTGGGAATGCAAGTTAGTCCAATCACTATGGAAGGCCGTATGGAGGTTCCTTGGCCTACTAGAGATGGAACTACCATATGACCCAGCAATCCCCCTCCTAGGGATCTACCCAAAGGACACAAAAACACCAATCCAAAAGAGTACCTATACCCCCATGTTTATTGCAGCACTATTTATAATTGGTAAGACCTGGAAACAGCCCAAATGCCCAAAAGTAGAGGACTGGATCAAGAAGATGTGGTACATATACACAATGGAATACTATTCAGCAATCAAAAATGATAAACTAGAGTCATTTACAGAAACATGGATGGAGCTAGAAGGAATCATACTCAGTGAAACAAGTCAGAAGGCAAGAGAAAAATATCGGATGGCCTCGCTTTTAGGAGGAATGTGAAAAAACAACAATCACAACAAAATATAAAAAGGAAGAAAACAAAACAAACAAATAAAAACAAGAGAAAGCTAAAGGAAATGGGCAATTATAACCAAAAACAACCAAACAATCAAATAAAAACTCAACAAGATCAAAAGATCAAAGATAAACCCAAGGGACCATGGGGGTGGGCGGAGAGAGGGCAGGGCAAAGACGGTGATGAGGCGTAAAGAGCACAAGGGACTGAGGCGACGGTGCACAGGTGAAATTGGTGGAGGGAAACCTCTGGGGAATACAAATGATGTCAAATACAATATAATAAAATTAATTAATTAATTAACATGAACTAATTGAATAGAGAAAACTGGTAAAATAAAGTTAAAGAAAGCAAACAAGTACATTTTTAACTCTTATGACCCTTAGAGACCCCAATAGTCTACATACCTGAAATACAAGTTTAAGTTAAGAGCAACTGCAGAGTTGCAGGAGCTGACGATCACTGCAACATCTAGATCTTGAGACACTTTCAGTGAAGTAAAGGAAGAAATTTTGGCTGGCTCCTGTTGCTGTTCATTACACATATCTTCTTGGTGAAGTGCTAAATCCACATGAGCTACATGTGTACCATCCACCGTGTCAAAAATGTCTTTGAGTTAGAGTTAAAGAAAATGCCAGTCTTAAGTATGCCTGACCATTTAAAACACAAAACAGAATAAAGCTATACTTTATTACTCCATCCTTGTAGTACAGTAACAGAAGACAGAACACTAAGGCAGCCTTCATCATAGTAACCAGATGACTATGAAGTTGGTAGCTCAATAAACCACCTGATAGAGTTCATTCAACAATAGCTGGTGGACACCCACTCTTTGCCAGGCCCTCAGACACTGCCAATGCTTCCACAGAGCTACCCAAGAGAAATCCAAATGTAATACAAAAATTTGAAATATTTTCAAATTTTCATTGAATGTGAAATATGGAGTATTTTCAGTTTTCATATAAGTGCTCAAAATCTGATATTTTATACTTAAAGCATACTTCAATGTGGATATTAATTTTCACTGGAAATTTTTGATCTGTATTTAGACTTCATAAAATTTACATTTCAGAACTTGAAACAACCAAAGTTGTTCTGTGCATATTTAAAGTTCTCTAATAACTGAATCATGTATCAGCTTTTAAATTTAATATAAATAAAGTGAAGAATTTAGTTCCTCAAGTCACACTAACCAATTTCAAGTGCTTAATAACCATATACACCTATTGCCTACCATGTTGGACAGTACAACTATATAATCAGGCAACAAAATGAAGTTCATCCAATATTCTACGACATTTTTACCAAAGAAGTTTTAATACAGGCTATAATTACCTAAAACAGAAAAACACATTAATTCAAAAATGAAAATTCTAAAGTCATAAAGAATCATTTTCAAGTCTTCAGAATAATTTTAATGATGAAATTTAGATCTGCTAGATTAAAAAAAAAAAAAGGTAGTAATGGTTTCCAAAACCAAATCTAAAGTAGTTAAGCAAAATATGATTCACTGATATGATAAAATTATCATTAGCAATAAGAGATAGTTTATATTCATATATGAAAATGTCTCATAAGCAATGGTCCAAATCCTTCCCAGAACAAGCACATAATATTTAGTGAGTATATTCTGAATAAAGAGGTAATGCTGAGTATTGGAACACAATAACTTAGATGATTACAACCATGAGGAACTATATGTGTATATATTTAAATGAAATATAAGGCAATATAATTGAGTTTTAAGTTTATGAAAGTCTTTATTCCTGAAAAGCTTTACTGAAAAATTAGCCATTCTGGGGGCCTCCCTGGTGGCGCAGTGGGTTAAGCGACGCACTATGAAGCAAACCTCAGCCACTACAGCATGAGTTCGATCCCTGCTGCCGGACAGGGAGGGGACCCACATGGTGCAGCAGACCTCTCCTGCTGTGCCCACTGCTACCCTTAGCAGTGTGTTTCAGTCCATCTGCCTGTTCTGCTCCCAGCTCTGTCTGTGGTGAATCCTCTCACCCCCCACACCTCTGGCCTATACCCCAGTGCTTGTATGCATAAATAAATAAATATTTTTTAAAAAAATTAGCCATTCTGTCTATACCCCAGTCCCTAAAACAAGCAGCTTAAAAATGCTCACCTTTCTAGGTATTGTTTTCCCTTGAATATCATATCTTTAATGCCAAGGATACAGATCCAGCCTGAAGTACTCAGAACAAAAAGAATTCCTCTGCAGAGCTGAGTGTCAACAACCCTGTCCACTGCCTGTGCAGGCAACGGTAATGTGAAACAGCTGAGTACTCTAATTTCCGCATCTCTTTCAGGAAATATAAGGTGCAGGATGATACAATTGTTGATGAATAGTAAGGATGTGTTATTTTGAAATGACAGGATTTTTAAAGATAATATGGAAGTACCTATGAAACAAAAGGATATTATTTCAAATTCACGGATCATAATTTTACAATTGGTAAAACAGATTTTATAAACATAACATAAACAAGTAAAACAAAAAAGAAACAGCACATAACTTAGTTCAACTCTAGACAGTTATTGTCCTTACCCACCTAAGCAAGTGGTCATTGGAAGGTAGATAAGGGGGTAAATAAATATGGCCTAAAATGCTTCTGTTCCTTCTGTTTGGGGCCAGTCTGATAGCAACAAGAAGATTCAAAAAAGCCTATTTACCACAGGACCCTACAGAAAAAAACTAATCTTTTTTATTTTTAAAAAATAAAAAGAAACTTTACAGATTTGGGTGACAAGTATGTTACTGCCTTAAAAAATTAGAACCCTGAGTATTTTGACTTCAGCTTCCAGCAGCCCTCAGGAGAGGATTTATCAATAGTAAATGGCTCTGTAACCAGTCCAGATCAGCACTGTCCAATAGAGATGTGATATCTGCCACACATACGAGCCACATTCTGAATTTAAGATTTTCCACAGTTGCATGAAGAAACAATGAACAAAACAAAGAAACAAACAAAAAACCCCAAATCTCTTAGAACATAACAAGGGAAGGGAGGTAAATAGTAAATAGTAAATAGTAAATCAAGGGGTCAACTATATAGTGAGGGGTGGACAATTAGACTTTGGTGGCAAACATAACACAGCATAAACAGATGCTGATTTATAATGCCGTGCAACTGAAACCTATTAATGCTATACACAATTGTTACTTTGATGAAAAAAAATTTAAAGCACTTTAAAAAAGGTAAAACCAATCTTAATACATTTTTATGTCACTTTATCCAAAATATAATTTTAACATATAATTAATACAAAAAACTATCATGAGGCATTTTACTTTTTAGTACTAAGTGTTCAAACTCTGGTATATACTTGACACCTAAAGAAATTCAGTATCCATATTTTATGTACTCAATAGCCTATGTGGCTAGTGGCTACAGTAATGGACAAAGCAGATCTCTCTCCCTGATTTCACCTCTATAAGAACTTTTCTTGAAATATATATATAATAATGTCAGATTTAAACGTACTGAAAATACTTCTTGTAAATACTTACTGATATTGTGATCTTCAATAAGCTTTTGTAATGTCTCCTCACTATAGTGCCACAGAATGGTTGCATCACATCTTCCATCTTTCAAATTAAATTCATATATGAGCAGTTCATAATTTTCACTAAGAGCGAGCAGTCTGGGCTTGTCTGCTGGTGTGCTGTTATGAGAATCCTCCCATACAAAGCTAAGAAAAAAGTTCATTATATACTATATCCACAATATTTACTCACAAAGGGAAGGGTAGAATGAACAGAGAACAGTTCTTTAGTTCACTTGGAAGCATCAATTCAACACCCAACTTAAGAGAAGGTAAACTTCTTCAGGGTACCCTGCTTCTTCCCCCTTAGTTTCCTAATTGATACTATAATATAAGAATGTGTGGTAAAAAGGGGATAAGGAGCAAGAAATGATGGCTGTTTTTATTTATTTTTCCTAAATCCTAAATCTTGTTTAAGGGAACGGTCAAGATCAGGTTTCAACAATGAATATGTGTATTTATGAGGTGGTGTTCACAATGAGCAGGTTTTTGCTAACTTAAGTACTTTCCAATGTAAGAAAAGTGGTTATTTGTATTTGTAAACTTTGAAAAATCAAGTGGTGTATTATAGAATGGCTCTGTTCAATAGAACTTTCTATTCCACTGGAAGTGTCTGTATATTTGCACTGCTCAGTACAATAGTCAATAGTCACATAGCTATTGAGCACTTGAAATATAGGTGCTGCAGATGAGGAACAAAAATTTACCTGAAGCTAATGGCTACTACACTGGACAGCACAGTAAAGCAATAAAAATGTCAATGTGCTGCAGAGGCTAACAGGAGTGGGGGGGAAAAGCAATGATGTTACAGCTTCAAATAAAATTGAATTACATTTTAAAAATAAAAGAGGCCCAAATCTGAAAATAATGCAATGAGATGAGGCAACAATGCTGATTAAGTTTCACCTTAAAAAAATTTCTCTCTAGAAATACTAAGTTTTGTATCTAAGAACACTTGGCTTTAAGTTAGAGTCCTTATTAGAGAAAAAGATGGACACATTTTTACATATATCTTTATACCTAGACTGATGATTTTTTCCCTGAACACCTCATTTCTTACTTACAGTTTACACTGAAAATCTGTAAAACAATCTAAATGTCGTCTGTGGAAAAGGTTACACAAAATATATTTTAAAGGCAGAATACTGTGACACTATCAAAATTATTAGCAAACAGGCTCTGCCCACATGGAAATTTTCAGTGAACTAAATATAGGAGGAAAAGTGATTTCAACAACACAAAAAGGACTATATGTACTTTGAGAAAAATATATTAAAGTACACAAAAAATTCAATTCAAATCAAAAATAAAAAGCAAGCTCTTTATAACCCTCCTCCCATCTATTAATTTCTTGCAGACTATGAATTATTTCAGGCTGTGTATGTCTTATCTTCTGTCAGGGTCACTTCAAGAGTGCTCCTTATTCTTTCTCTCTGCTTCATTTCTTTCTTTACAGGCTGTGTTAACAGATACTATTAATACCTAATACTATTGAGTAAACTAACTTCCACTCAGGAGAAATTTTTCTTCCTAGCAACTAAATATCAGAAATAGAGAAGGCAGAGAACAGGTAAAAGCACTCACTGATTTAGTAAGAAACAAAAACAACCAGTTCTACTGTCAGGTACTGTTACAGGACCTGGAGATTGCAAGGAGATCATTTTTAAAATATTATTAAAAAGACTCCAAATAGAGGGCACCCCAAACTTGATTTAAATTCTGATAGTTACAGAAGTGGGGTGTAATATATTACTATAGTCGTTTTTTGGGTTTTTTCCTTCACCATTTATACAAGACACTGCTGCTAGGTAACTCTCAGTGCTTACTGTTTAGTGAATAGATGAACAAACTAGACTTTTCCCTAAAAGGGAAAAAAAAAGCTCATAAATGACGGAAATCCGTATTTGTTACAGGGACAAGAAAAAGGCAGCAGGAAAATTCAACTTAAAAATGATCCCCAGCTGGCATCTTTAACGGAGTTATATGAAATAACACAAGTAGTGCAGAGGCATTCACCCTTTGTTGAATGAACCAAAGATTCAGCAACTCAGCTGACTATACATTCCCCGCCCACCCGGAACCCGGAAGCGAGGCTTCAGGTATGGCACTAGCAAGGAAAGGTTCGTAGAAGGAGCTACACTCTCTCAGCTGCGTTTTCCGCGGCTGTCATCCCCTCCCGCCACCTCCCTGTCAGAAGGGAGTAATGGGACCAGCCAAGTTAAGGGTCCGAACTTCCGCAACACCGCCCAGTTCTCCTACAGCACTTACTGCCGAAATGGGCCGTCCAGGCAGCAGCCACTGTGGCCCCGGGCGCCTGGAGCCAAGGAAAGCACTTGAAGGCTGCCTGCGGCCGTCAGACTCCCCAGAACCTCCTGCTCTTTGTGCAACTTCGCCCAGGAGCCCAGCCGCCCGGTTGCATCAGCGGGCACCGGCACCAGCAACATAGGTAGAACTCGTTTCATGGCTTCCAAGCGACAGCTACAGCCGGCGGCTGTACTTCCGGCCCCCTTCTCTGCAGCCATCTTGGTCTGGCCCTTTTTCCGGTCACCTGCGCTGAACCGCGTCTTGGGCATGCGCAGTGTAGAGGCACGCTGGCTTCCTCGTGACTGGTGCAGGGGCACCTGTGGACTCAGCCCCTATCACACCAGCAAAACCTTATAAATGTTTGCCTCAAGCCTACTGTAACTATGGGAAAATACCTGAGGGCTTAAAAGGCGAATGTAGTTGCTGTTCTCACTCGATGACATCATCCTTTGCTTTCTTAATCTAGCTCTCTTGTTAGAACCTGGTTTCCACCCCTCTGCTTTTCTTAATGTACTTTACTTTGGTTTACAGGCCCTAGAGTAATGCAGTGCCCTTGATTGCGTGAGTGATGAATGGTGAAGTCACGTCTATTGGAACAGGGGAACAGGGTAGGTAAGGGGTGGAAGTGGTAGAGTTCCCTTTTCATTACAACTTTTCTCAGAAAAGATCAGCAGGGAGCAGGGGGAAAAGGATGAGGAAAGGAGTGGGGTAGACCTTTTGAAGCCTTATGTACCCAGTACCCCATCAGGTGTGGGTCATAGGGCAATAGAGGGCAACTCTTCCATTTGTGTTTTAGCTCCCACCCTCCTGTTTAGGCCTTTGTGTCTTATTTCTTCCCTCTTTCATTTTTCTCTCCCCCTCTTCGGGGGCATTTTCATTATGCAGAATTGCCATGTCATTCTTTAAAAAAAAAAGAAAAAAATCCTTAACTTACATCAGCGCCTACCTACTAGCCAATCACACTGCTTCCTTGATTCTTGTAATTACGTTCTCTTCACCTTGGTCCTTCTAATCAAGTCACTATCTCCATTACAGCTGTCCTTTAACAATCTTTAACAATCTCCATAGTAACACAACCAGCTCCCACATCTCTATCCCCATTCTCCTTTCTGAAAGAACTTTAACTTAAGTAACACAACACTTCCCTACTTTCCTACTTTTTTACTGAAAACTCAGTTTCCTATGTTGGCTTTTCCCCCTACATAATCCCTCTCCTATAGTCTTTAATACCCATAGGCCCTGCTTTTGTGTCTTTATTCCTGAGCTTGTCCCTTCAACTCTACACTGCTGCTACCCACTTGGCTCTATCTACTTGGATTTCTAACAGTATTCAAAGTGTCTAAAATAAATGTTTGGCCCCCACAAAACTCACTTTTCTCTTTTCCCACTTTAGTATGGTGCACCCATCACTCATACTTGTAATTCTTGTTTAACCACTAGGCCACATCTAGTGCCTTTCAGTAGCATTTAGCAACATTTCCAAATTTTTCTTGGCTTTCCTTCACTGCTCTTTAACTTTTTTCTAAGCTGTTGGGGAAGAAAAACCTCTGAACATTTTTTCTGCTTTCTTGTTCCCCTAACAATTCAGCAGAATGATCTTCTAAAAAACAAAATCACATTACATTACTTGTTTAAAATTGATTTCCCATCAGAATTTTTTAAAAAACCAGTCAACCAACTCTGGGTTTTTAAATGCTTGATCACAGACCTATACCCTGCTTACCTCTCTCCAACTTCATCACCTTCCCACTTTGTCTCCCCTTGTGTACCACCTTCCTTCCTAAAACATACCAAGTTCACTCTTACTTTGGGGGCATCGTGCTCTCTGGTGCCTTTACATGGATTAACAGCCCGTCCCATCTACTAGTCACTTATCACCCAGTTTTGTTTTCACCAAAGTAGTTCTCACTAGTTGCTGGTGTTTTGTTTTTTTGTTTTTTTGGGGGGGTGGGTCAGGACTTCTCACTGCTTACCACCTATTATCCTTGTATCTAAAACAGTGCCTAACTCATTGGCATGCCAGTGTTTATTGATATACGTGACCTTGTCAAGTTAAACCAAACATCTCATATCCCAGGGGAGGTATTTATAGCCAACCCTCCCTCTTAGGTCAGCTTGGACTACTTTATCTTTATGGGGAAAAAAAAAAAAAGCAATTTCGAAACACTTTCCAAGGGCTTACTCTTTAGATATAAGAAGGCTTTGTCCTTTGTATGAAGGACATTCTTGTAGCAATCACAGGTAAAGAAAATGCCTTCATTATACCTCCTAACTTACAAACACGTTTCAACACATCATTCTATTATCTTTATTTATAACTTAATATATGACATGCCTTTTTAGGTACCATCATTTGCGTTTATGAAGAAAGAATAAGAAAATGTTTTGGAAAGGGTTCTCCAATCTATCAAGGCATGAGAAATGTCAGACTCTCTAGATTCCTGTAGACATAGTCCATAGTCCTGTAGCATTAGACATAGCTAATGTCTAATGATTAAACTTTCCCAACATGTATATTCCAGAACAACCAGATCAGTAGATCCTGGCAAGCCTAGAAAGAGAACAGATGTTAACTACAACCACAATTCCCATTTTTTAGTGTGTGATTTGATTAATATCTGTTTCTAACAGACAGATGATAAATTCTGAGGACAGATGATTTCCACATTTTTCATGCTTATACCCTGTAATAGCTGTCCCTCAAATATTTCTTGAACAAATCAACTTTTCAAAATAATCCTGGATCTCAAAATAACTAACATATTAAATGACCAAAGGGGAATTAAAAGGTTTGGCTATACAGGCCACAGAACCCTAACTTGAAATAGACCAGTTATTCAATAAATACCACAGTGTCTCCAGCTACTAAAAATAAGTTATCCTTCATACATACATAGTTTAAAATAAGTAGAAAGGCAAGTGACAGACTATAGAATGGACCTGAACAAGGGCCTATCACCTTGTTTCATTCACTTACTCCATCTTAGCCTCCAGCTGCTGTACGAGTTGTTTGTCCACATGATGACAGAACAGGGGAAGAAGGTTGCTGGGGACAGTTATGGGTTCTGCCAGAGAAGCTGTAGGCATTTGAGCCATCTCCCAAGCAATCAGAATCACCATGTCTGTCCTGGAAAGCAAAGGAGAAACACATTAGTCTTTATATATATGCAGGAAAGACCTCCAAGGTCAATACAATATACTATATCAACACTATCACCCTTGTGCACTTAACAGTTAGGGGTAACATTTGCATATTTGCTTTTTGCCAGTCAATGCTTAATGCCTTACACATTTTATTTAATCTTAAGAGCTCTTAAGTCATTAGTACCATTATTCCTAGATCCCCAATTTATAGATGAGGAAAAGTCGTTAAGAGAAATGAATATACATGCCTCAAATCTACATTGTAAGTGACAGAGCCAAAATTCAAACTTAGGTCTGTTTGAATCCCTTTAATTACTATGTTGCATGACCTGTCATGGGAAACCAACACTCTGAGGTGGGAGGGGAAGGCAGAACAGCTCCAATTCTGTTTCTCCATCCTCCCTAATACTTGACTACATCCTTCAGAAAATCTTATCTTGCTCAGCCTACACGTCCCAGGGGCACTGAAGTAATGTTCACAAGGTCTTAATGATCTTACCAAGAGGTATGGTCACTGTTAGGTTCCTTGATAGACTCCAGGGCTATCAGCTGTTCTCCATGACTCAGCAGAGCATAGAGCAAAGATATTCCAAACTGCAAGTGATAAGAATATTTAAAGTAAAAGGAGCCCACCTAAGGCATTTGCTGTTTCCCTGACCCTGCTGTTTTCCCAACTAAAAGGGTAAGTTCATATGTACAAATGACATCTAACACCCATAAATTGTCAGGTTTGACACTGGTCAGAGAACTCTCTTAAGGCAATTCCTGCTCTGAACTTTCCAATAGACTCTTCTGGGGAGCTGAGTAAATGAATGGTTGGGGGCTCTTCTCCCTAGTGTCAATTGGATTAAGCTCAGGAATAGAATGCAGGTATTTCACTTTAAGAAGCATTGCTTTAAGCAGAGATCTTCGAGAGCAGTTCACAAGACAATTCACTGGAATATTAGAAGTAGATCTACAAGAACTTTAAGCTAGTCATTATCTTTTAAAGCTTTTTATTTATTACATGCCAAATAGTAAAGTGTTATTATTTACAAGCAAATGCATGAATGTTATGGTTCTGAATTTACTAAAGGGGATATACAATCAAAAAGTTTGGTGACCTCTGCTGTAGAGGTCTGTGTATACCAGCATCAAAGAACTTAAAAGCAGATGCATGGACACCAACCCAGATCTACTGAGCAAGTCTATGGGATGGGACCATGGAACAGATTTCAATAAGCTCTCCAGGGGTTCCTAGTGCTTACTAGCAGTTGAAGAGCACTTCAGAGGGCAAGGTGGAGATGAGGGCATTCGTTTGCAAGTGACACACTCTGTAGGACATCTGGGATGTTACCTGATTCTGAAGCACAACAGTGATGGGCCGCTCTGAGGATCCAGGTGGTAGCAGCATTAATGCCTGAAGTGCTTGGAGAAGTTCCTGGAAGGTTAAGTGACTGACACATTTACCCAGAGGTTTGAACAACATTTGTAGGGCCTGCAAAAGGTAAGCATCTTTCAGCCTCCACCGCAACTCTACTCTCTCCAACCTAGCTTCCAACCTCTTTTCTTGCTCACCTGCCTTTGATACCTTCCTGGTCCTTGCTTTCCAGGTCTATTGCTACTCACATCTCTCCATCCCAAACTGGTCTTTCAAGGATGTTCTAGGATGCCTTTCCCAAGAAAGGTAGATATGGGGGCTCTGTTGATCAAGGGGTCCTTCTCAAACTTCCATAGCACACACCTATGCAACCATACAGCTGTGTGTTTTCTGTTCATTCTACCTGAAATGATCAGCTATTTCTAGTGTTTTTTTCTGTAACTCCCTCCTATGAGGGAACATCCCTCACCACATAGAAGCTTCTCTGATATCTCAATGGGGGGGTGGGGGAGGTGGCTAGGGAGTGAGAGGAGAGCCCTCATCCATTCACAAAGCCACTTTCTTCTCTACTCGGTGCCACAATACCTGGTCAGTCACATCCCTTCTGATCAGGAAGGGCAGATGTTGGGTGATAACCAGAAGAAGGCTAACAGCCCAATCCTGGGGTAGAAAGGGGAGCAGACGAGCCACTAGGATTTTCCCCTTTCTCATAGACAGCACCTGCAGAAAGCCATCTTCTGCCTCCCTACAAGCAAGCAAAAGGGGAGAGCATTTTCAGGGTTCTGTGTAGAGAGGGCAACATTCCAGAAAAGAGGGGCAGAAGCAAAGGCAATGCCTTTGCTGATCCTTCTTTTCTTGAGCTGAGGTGTGACCCTCCCACACTCACTCCAGATTATTCTTCTCCTGGGCCTGTAAAGCCTGGAAGAGCTTCTCAACTTGGTTTCTCTGCTGTTCATGGTAGCAAGGTTGTGGAAGCATATCCTTCTGGCCTTCTTCTATCTCCAGTAATTGAAGAAACATCTGGGAATTCAAAGGTGGGAAAAAAGAGGTAAACTTGAGTAATAGTCCACTTTTAAGCACAAGTTAGAAACATCCTTATGGCATCCTCACCTTCTCAATCCGGTACAATGCACGAAGCCTCTGGCTTCCCGCAGCTCCTGTCTCCTAGGAGTAAAGAGTCACCTGCCTTCAGCCTTAACAACAGCAACCCAGGCCTCAGGCAAGCTGAAGGCTGAAGTGTAAAGGCTAGACACAAAGTCTGATCATACTTCTGCCTTGCTCAAGTTACAGTCTGAACTCAAGAATGAGAGTGCTCCAAACCTTTCTCCAAAACAGGAGAGAAGGAAGTTTCTAGAAGATAGTACTTCTACCTGCTCTTGAGTTCCGTGGGGCACAGCATCAATAGCTCGTCGAGGGCTAAAACACGTTGACACAGCAACTTGACCCAGGGACCCCTCGATTCGAACCACTGCATGAAAGGAACATAGACATCTTTCCCTCCCCTTCCAACCCCTTGTCCACCCAGATGTCCAGCCCAACCCAGAAGGTTAGTCCTGGCCCCACCTGACTCATAAGCCTCTGCCTTCTGAATGTATGGTGTTACCAGCTTGAGGGGTTCAACGTTGCTCCTTTGTCTAAGTAGCTCTTTATCTGCCTGCTTCTTCTCTAGTTTCTGGTAATATTCCTAAGATCCGCAGGACAGAAAAAAGCACATTCATCTTCTCAAACTTAGAATTAAGTTTCTCAAGTACTTCTTTGTCTGACCCCTCCTATAGCATTAATTCCAAAAGCAATCTTGGCCCAGCAGGGCCTTCTAGTATTCATGTGCTAAAGCACCTTTGGTATCCTTGGGCCTCAGGCACCTGTCTTATTGTTCCCAAGGTGATTGAAAAACTATATCCCACCTCTTCTGCCGGAAAGGTAGAGAGCAAAGTAGACAGGCAAAAAGCGAGCATGTTAAAGCATCTGCAACCTTCCTGAATTCCTTATTTCCAAGTTTCACACTGCATACCACCTATCTTTTCCCCCCTTCCTATTTTAATGATGTGACCCTGTGCTTTCCAAAATCATTGCTTGATGGCAATGAAGACCATCAGTAGCTTGAAGTACCAAAAACAGCACTAGAGATGCATTTGTCAGTTGGCCTCTAAGCTCGTTTTATACTTTTGAGGGTTTATTCAATAGCTCTATCTTTTAAAGAAATCTGTGAAACCACCAAACTAAAAATAAAGCCACCGTCTGAGAGAACTTGAACCAACTTGTCATTTAGGTGAAATGCCCAAAAAGCATGACTATGAATCTATCTCATTTTCAGCGACTCTGACAAAGGAGGGTTTTGGGGAATGGGATGCTAAGAGTTAATGTGCTACCATATACAGGCAGTACTCAGTGTAGACAGGACTCCTCAGAAACAACCCCCATCAGACTCACATGTGCAGAAACTCTTGTTTCCTATATGTGCCTGGGGAATCGTAAATAATCCCATTTGGTTATAATGCTGTTTGGTTGAAGCGTAGGAAAATACAGGGAGATGAGCTTGGAATGTCAACTTTATAAACATGGCTTTTCTCCCTGCCTCTCCCACCTGAATAGATATGGTTCCCGTGAGCTGAAGAGAGGTGTCCAGGCTGCTATGACCCTAAGGTCAGAGGTTTGGAAGAGTCCATCTGGCTCACCTGGTAGTAATAGTCGTCCAGGTGGGGATGCTCACTCTGCAGCTGAGCCATCAGCACTTTTATCACCCAGTCCTTCTCTTTTGGGGTCATGATGTTATCATAGGGGTCTGGCTGCTGAGACCAAGGCTTCTTGGCTGGGGGACTTCAAGTCAGGAGGATTTTCCCATTAGGTCCAACCACCCCAACTGCTGTGACATCCCCAAGAAATTGTAAGCAGGGAGCTGGGCTGTTTAGGAAGGATGGAGAGAGTGTAGAGGTGGGAAACAAGATGAGTCTTAACTCTGCAGGGACTTTGTGGGCAAGGACTAGTCACAGGAGAGATCCCAGCATGCAGACTGGCTTCCTTCAGGTCTGCTCCTGTGCTGCCTTTACCTTGGTGTTCGATTATGCTGCTGTTGCTGCTGCAAGATCCGCTGGTGCAGAGGATGGAGCTGGATCAGATGACTGGGGAGACTTAGAAAGAAATGTGGGCTGGACAACAAAAGCTCAGCTCCCTACCACCTCCATTCAGTTAGCCTCTGGCAACGTCAGCTGGGCATTAGGGAATCCTATCTTTATATGCCTCCCCAAACTCAGCCACATGAAACATTATCCTAGCTTAATGGGGCTCATGTTCCCTCCAAGATATAGTCCTACGATTTGACTGCAGTAAATCTTTTGGCCTGGTTGTGAGGAGTTCTGAATCCTAGTGCTCAGTTCTGCCATGCCAGTTCTTTTTTGTCTTTGGGCCTTCACTTCCTTATCTGTGAAGGAGAAGGGCTAGACTCTGCTTCAGATCTCTTAGGTTGTGGAAAACTTGTAGATGGCCTCTAACACTCCTTAGCCACCTTCTGAGACCTCAGCCTCAGCTGGGGTACCTGGCACCCACAACCAGTACCTGAACCTAGGGTGCCACGAGGTTGGTGAGCTGCAGAATAGAGTTGGCTCTGCTGAGGGCAGTTGAGGTCCAAAGTGCCGTGCTGGAGAGCTGGCTCTGGGAACCGAGGGCAGGAAAGGAACTGGCAACAGGCAATCTAGGGTCTGAGAGGAAAGTGAAAAGTCTTGGAGAAAAGTGTCACCCACCACCAGAAGGCAGCACTTGCAGCTGCCACCCTTCCTACTCTCTATATTTACCCACCTTTCTCAAACATTTTACCCACATTTTACTGTTGGGTGCCTCAAATCAAATGTGAGGGTACCAGATTGTAGATACCACCCCTGTTTTCAACAGGTCTTGTCATCTCCTAAGGAGCAGCTCTTCAGGGATGGACAGTGTGGGAGGCACGTGCTCGTCCTGCTGTGAGTCAACTCCTTTCCCTCTCCAGCCTGTGACAGTCTTTTCTCAGGCTGTTGTGTCTTCAGCTACTGGAGCAGCGCTCATCTGTCTCTTAACTGGCTTATTTGAAGCCTTCCCCAGAGCTGCAATTCCCTTCTCATTCTCCCTGCAGGATTTCCTGTGATTCTTTACTCCAGACCATGTTCCCACTCTGTAGTTAACTGATGGGTGGGTGATTTTTCTAGCCTTAAGCTCAGTGCTGCTCATCTGCTGAAATATTTTGTAAGGCTAAAGTAGGGATCTAGTTTATCTTTTTCTATGAGTGACTAGTTGCCAGTACCATGTCTATCATTTACCAAGCATCCCCATACAATGTGTGGCTCCCATCTCCCTTACCCACACTGACACTGGGTGTTCTAGCTCCAGAGCTAGGTCAAGACTGGACTGAACAAAATGGAAGCAAGGGGCAATCGGCATGCTCCAACTCAGCATCTTGTTGTTTTCTCACAGGATGGAGAAATGGGAAGTACTCACCTGCCATAGAAAGTGTGAGGACGTGGGTGACATCCCCAGCACACCAGGGACCTCAATGGCAGGGGCACCCAGAAAACCTTTCTAGATTGGACAGAGGGGGTGGGGGGAAACAGGTTCATATGAGCCTCTGTGGCGTCTTCTACATTCATGTTTCCTTGGGGGCAGCTAGGTCAACCTTTTCCGGTACTCAGGGTAGTGGCAGCCTGGCTCTCCATACTCAAAGTCAACCGGGCCAGCCCCTCTCCTTCCTTGTAAGGAAGTAAGACTAGTATCTCAAGAATAGGTTGAGGGAGGGTCTGAGTCATTTCATTTCTACATAGGAATCCTGATATCTCTCCAGTGGTTGTGGGACTCCAAGGGAATCAATATTAGGAGTGGACTGCGGAGAAACAGGGCCCAGGGTCAAGATGACTTGTCTTCAACCCTGAAAGAGTGCAATGCTTTTAAGGTGAGGAAAATCTCAGAAACTAAATGAGAGGCAGGAGGAGGCAGGACAGAGTCCCTGCTTGGGCTCAAGCCTGAAATAGAATAAGTTAGCCCAGAACTTATCTTAGGGGTGAAGAGAAAGGGGCTGTTTAGAACAGTGTGTGAGCTCAAACAGTACAGGACAACCTCCTGCCCACCCCCTCCTGCCATGGTACTTGGGTGTTCTGGACAGCACTGAGGACAGCTGGATCGCCAAGCCTGTTATCGTTCTCTTTCTCCTCCTCCTCCTCCTCCTCCTCTTCCTCTTCCTCCAGGCCTGGAGCTGGGGCCAGCTCTGGATCCAAATCTTCCTCCTCCTCCTCCAATTCCTCATTTTGCTCTAGTTGGGGAGCAGGCACTAGCTTTTTCTTAGAAGCCAAACGGCCACAAGACTTGCCTGGGCTTTGATTTAAGCAGGGACCTGAAAAGAAAGCAGGTGGATGCTCAGGTGTGAGTGGTCTCACCTAGAGGCTGTTTCTCAGTAGCATTTCTGTTCATACACCATCTCCAGTATATTTTCAAACACCTCCTCTTCTTAAGGTTAACTCAACCTTGCAACAGTAGGGATTCCCCAACCATCCTTCACTAGACCTGATGGAACTTGGCAGCTTCCAAAACAACCTCCACTTTCTATATCTATCTCCAGCTGTCTCATTAACTACCACCAAGGGCTGCTCCATCCGCCCTCCCTCCCTTGCTGCCATTCCTTTGCCTCTGTAATCAACCCAGTTCCAGCTGCTTTGACTCATCGGCAATTTAAACCTTGTGTGCAAGATGATTTACATGGATGTGTTCATTTAACTTTCACAACAATCATACTAGGCTGTTATTGCTAACTTTATTATAATGGGGCCCAGAAAAGCAACCTCAGTCACCCAGTATGATGTAGCTAGCAAGTAGAAGTGCTTGGACTCACTCCCAGCAATTCTGGACACCCAAACACATGTCCATCCACTGAACCAAAATAGCTAGTCTCCACAACCCCAGGCCCCGTTGGTGATACCTTCAAGGCATTTCGGCTTTGCAGGCTGGTGGACTTCCTCCATGGCTATTTCTTCTGGTGAGAGAGCATTGTCATCCTCCGGAAGGAAAATCTGGGATAGGGAAGAACATATCATTGGCTCCCAGGCTGCCATAAACCCCCACCCTCTGACCTCACCAGCTCTAGGGGTCTTTTCTGTTAAGGGAAATAGAGGACAGGGCTAAGAGTTGGAGAAGAAGCACTC
Organism: Galemys pyrenaicus; assembly: GCA_019455555.1. Lineage (NCBI taxonomy): Eukaryota > Metazoa > Chordata > Mammalia > Eulipotyphla > Talpidae > Galemys > Galemys pyrenaicus. Next base: position 1,871,449 of record JAGFMF010012266.1, read on the forward strand.
CCACACAGATATCACCAGATTCCATCAGTGCATATCTGCCTGCTGCTGACGCATACCACCTGACTGTTACCACCCTTTCTGCTTAGCTTTGCCATGGCAGCCTGGGCCTGGGCTGATGGGCTGACTGGTTTTAAAAGCCCCAGCCCATCCCCTGAGCCCCTTTTAAAGGGCCAGCATCTCCCTAGAGCTGCATCTTGGGAGGAAATATAAGAACATCTGCTAAGGAAACCCTTGAAAGGGCAAGAGAAATAAACTGTTCAAGGATGTGAGTATGACTTTAGGGCATGGACATTGAGAGCAGATATTTAGAGAGAGGATTTCTGTGTTCCATACCCTTCATAGGAACTTTGTGATGTCATGTCTCCTTTAAACTGTAGGTTGTACGTCATCAAAATTGGATAGGAAAACCCTGGGTGGATGCTTGATTCCTGACCAACCAAGTTCTCAGACTTCCGGGCAGTGCCTTACTATCTGCTGTTGCTACTTGTCCTTCCTGGGTCCTGTGAGTTATCCAGCTCGAACTGATGAGGGACCCCTATGAATTCAGAAGTTATATGTATCTTCACGGTAAAAGTACTTTTGTGTGAATCACAGAAACAACTTATATCTTCTTGGCTGCTCTAGTGGAAAAGTGATTCAAAACCTCAGCAGTAAAAAGAAAGGAAAACAACAGGAAAGCACATCAGTACTACTGATAGGCAAGATCTAAGACCACCTGAGCCTCATCAATCACCTCCTGCCCTCACCCCTGTGATCCTGGGTTTTGTGCCTATATCCTGTATTCAGCTGAACTCCATATGGCTTTGTAGAACTCTGCATAAAAATACAAATGAAGCTACTTTTCTCTACATCAAAAATATAAGTTATAGTCAAGATAATAGGACTATAATTTTGATTCTTTTAAAGAAATATATTTCAGAAGTTCTGTTGTAGGTCACAACTATATGGAAATGAGAATTTAAGTAGACTGAAAGTCACTGAAAAGTTTTTCAAGTACCTGAATTGGGCTCAGGCCTTTTTGGTAATGTTATTCAGCTATTTCTCTGAAGAACTTCCTAATAATTTTTGTATTATTAATATTTTGGTATTATTAACAAAAGGACCAAATAGTGAATTTTACCAGTGCACCATCACCTCAGTCCCTTGTGCTCTTTCTGCCCTCAACCCTCACTCTCTCCCTGCCCCACCAAGTGTCCCCTATTTGTCCTTGTCTTTTTGTTTTTGTTGTGTTTTTATTATTGTTGTTGTTATTTTTTCCTTGGTCACTTATTTGGTTCCCTCCTGGGCTTTGATTTAAGCAGGGACCTGAAAAGAAAGCAGGTGGATGCTCAGGTGTGAGTAGTCTCACCTAGAGGCTGTTTCTCAGTAGCATTTCTGTTCATACACCATCTCCAATATATTTTCAAACACCTCTTCTGGATAGTGAAACTAGCCAGTATTTTTCTTTTGCCTTCTGACTTATTTTGCTGAGCATAATCCTTTCCAGCTCCATTCATGTGTCTATGAATGACTCCAGTTTATCTTTTTTGATTGCTGAATAGTATTCCATCACATATATGTACCACATCTTCTTGATCCAATCATCTGTTTTGGGGCATTTATGTTGTTTCCAGGTCTTACCTATTGCAAATAGTGCTGCAATAAATATAGGGGTCAGGTATTCTTTTGAATCAGTGATTTTGTGACCCTAGGAGTGGAATTGCTGGAGCATATGGGAGTTCTATTTGTAGTAGTTTGAGGAACTGCCACACTGCTTTCCATAATGGTTGGACCAGCTTGCATTCCCACCAGCAGTAGGAAAGTTCCTTTTCTCCACATCCTCGCCAACATTGTTGTTGCTAATTTTTTTTATATGTGCCGTTCTCACTGGTGTAAGGTGGTATCTCATAGTGGTTTTGATTTGCATTCCAGAGATCATCTATTTTATTAGTCTTTTCAAAATACGTAAGTCAGGGTTTCTGCAGGAAGTAGCACACTCAAATTGGGTAATTTGAGAAGAACTATAATAAAGGGAAATTTTAAAAGGTGTAGAAGCACATAGTACAATCATAAGGAATAATATAGACCCTGGGTCTGGTAATAGGTGACTGTTAACCACCTTAGGGCAAGGGTAGGAAGAAGGATGGAGCAATTACCACAACTTGGAGTCAGAGAAGGCTTCCTGGATGGCAGTTCCTTTCAACAGCTGTGCCATAATGGGCTCCAATTTGGCAGCCCTCTCCCAAACTATAACTATTCTCTCTCAGATGTGGTATCTGTTCTCTCTTCTTCCCTCCTGAAGCCTCAGTGCTGTAAAGGCATCTCATTCTTGCTAACCCCAGGCTGCTTCACTATCCTTTATGAATTTCCCTTAACCCTGCTTGTACCTTGTCAAACATACCCTTCACAAAACTCTCCTCAGTTCACCTGAATATGTGCTGTGTTTCCTGTTAGGTCTCTGACCAAAAATAATAATATTATTATTAGCCAAATAGTCTTATTTGTCCTTGTTCAATCCTTCCTTCAATTCCGTCCTTCAATCATCAGCAACTGTAAAACATAATGATCACCCTCAAGTTCCCTACACAACTCCCACCTCATTAGTCTCAGCAGTCAATCTCATTTCTTAAGTTGTTGAGAAAATAGAGGTCACCTGGGCTGACCTACTTAAATTTATACATGAAGGAAATTTATATCTTTTCACCTCTTCAAATCCAACCTCTCTTCCTGGAGCCTATGCCCTCCGGGCACTTCAGTGATGCTCAGTTCTCTGTGTCTTCAGTCTCCCCATTTTTACTTCTTTCTTTTCATGGCATAGCATGGAAATATCAAAATGTATTCAGGGGCCTCCCTTGTGGTGCAAGGGGTTAAGGTACAGCATGATAAAGCTGTCTACAGCCACTGCAGCATGAGTTCGATCCCCAGCCAGGGAGGTGACCCACATGGTGCAGCAGACCTCTTCTGTCCCACCCATTGCTTCTCTCAGCAGTGTATTTCAGTAGATCCACCTTCTCTGCTCCCTGCTCTGTCTCTGGTGACTGACTCCTCTCACCCCCCGCACCTCTGGCCCATATCCCAAGTCTGGTATGCAAAAATAAAAAAATAAATCTTTAAAAAAATTTTTTTTAATTTTAAAGAGCAGGTTTATTACGGAAAGAGACAGAAGAGTAAAGGACACTTGCATAGACACAAGTGGGCAGGAGGAGCTGCCCCGAGAGGGACAGGCTTGCTGTGAGAGGCTGCATGGTTGCAGGAGGGCAGCCTTGAGGAGAGCTGCCTCCACTGAGGGAGGTCAGTGCAGAGAAGCCCCAGCAAGTACAGGTCACGGGCAGGCAGGAGGCTGCTACCCTGCAGAGGAGAGAGCTGGGGAAGAGAAGCACCTGGTGGGCAGAAGGACGGCTGTCTGTGTCCATTCTTGGATCACAGCCTTCTCAGCAGCTGCCTGCTTTTTCTTTTCACTCTCTTCAGGATCTCTGTAGAAGGAGAGATCAGGCACAATCTGCCATGGGTGTGTACAGGGGATGGTACCACACATAAGCACAGAACTTCCCAGGCCAGCATCCACCACCTGAGACCCATTAAGGGAGCTTTCCTGTGCTGCCAGAACAGCAATGCCCACAAAGCATGGAGAAGAGACTGTGTTACACAGAGCTGTGGTCAGTAGGCAGGTTAACATAAGACACTTCTTCTGGGCCTCCCTGATGGTGCAGCTGGTTGAGCGCCGCACTGTGAAGCATCCGCTACACAGCAGCACAAGTTCGATCCCCAGCCAGGGATGGGACCCGCATAGCGCAGCAGACCTCTCCTGCCTCACACGCTGCTCCCCTCAGCAGTATATTTCAGTCAATCTGCCTGTTCTGCTACCCACTATGTCTCTAGTGAACTCTCACCTCCTGCGACTCTGGCCTGTACCTCAGCTCTTGTATGATAAATAAATAAATCTTTAAAAAAAAATAAGACACTTCTGTGAGAGGTTGGTGGTCAGTAAGCACTAGAAGCATTGGCCTCTGGCTGAATCTGGTTATCTGCCTGGATCTGGTTATCAAAGGTTCCAGGAGAAGCAGCCAGCAATTAGATTGGCAGCAGCAAACTTCAGCACAGCTCACTGACTGGTATTCCCGGAAAATATACAGACGTGACTGGATTTTTAATGGCAACAAGGGCAGAAGCTTCTCCCAGATTCTCTCCAAATTTGTGATGTAGATGCCATCATTTTTCCTTCAGTAGATGCACTGTTCCATTTGGAAGTCAAGGTTGGTGTCCTGTAAGCAGGCCTCTCCTGCCTCACACGCTGCTCCCCTCAGCAGTATATTTCAGTCAATCTGCCTGTTCCTATTACAGAGAACTTGAGTACATCTTCATTTGTAGAACATCAAGTCAGACACTATAAAAGTTTCCCACTAAGTTATGAGAGGAACCCAGTACAATGCTGTATGGGTAGTGCAGGAAGCTGGAGTTTTAATTTTACTTTATCTTCAAATAGGTAGTTTCACACCCACCTTGACCACCAAATTGTTTGTGGACCAGAAATGGAATCTATCACAGTTGCTTCCTTGTATATTTCAATCATGAGCTTCAAATGCTCTAAGCAGAATTTGGATATGACTACATTTGTTTAATCCAGATTTGATGCTCCTGGGACCCGCATGGCGCAGCAGACCTCTCCTGCCTCACACGCTGCTCCCCTCAGCAGTATCCTGGTGGTTCCAGGATGTATTTTCATACCCAACAGATCTGTGCCTGTAATCTGCTTCTTTATACTTTCGTTTCCATTCCCACACATTATCCAGGATTAATTCAAAGAAAATCACCTCTTAGAAATTATGCTGCATATTCAGTCACTACTTCATTTGCCACCAAGTATACTCTACCTGATTTTCTCTGTTCAAAAACTGAGATTTTATTTCCTGGAGAGGTAGGATAAAAAAAAATCAATATCCTATCTTGCTTTATTTTAAATTTGGCAGCTGGTTTCCATAAAGACCGTCAGGATGTGGTCTGATAGAAGCTGCAGTCCAGGAGGGCTATGGCTGGTCCAGGGGCAGGCTCACTCTTGTCAACATCCTGTTGGGCTTCAGGAGGCTGACTTATTGTGGCCCGCAGAGCATCTTCAGGTGATGATGGCAACTGTCTTCAGAGTTGGAACCGTACTCTTAGAAGTAGAGCAAATCTTTGAACCTCTCTAAGCTTCTGCCCCTTCAGGGTCCTCTTCTCCCTAATACTTTGGGAATTTTTCCATTCCACATAAAAGTTGAGAGAATAAAATTAACCTCTGTGTATTGATAATGTTTGCCTAACAACAATTTTAAAAATAAACTCCTTTTCTGCTGCATCAGGCACTGTATCAGGCACTGCCCCATCAGTGACAGGGACTTTAGCTGACAGAATCGTGAATGGAAAATTCATTGAACAATAGTGAAAATGAGGAGTAATGATGTGAAAAAACACGTAACCGAACTACCTTTTAAAAATACAAAGCATTTCAAAAAGACACACATTTTCAGTCATAACAAGTTCCTGAAAGAGTGTGGGAAAGTGAAGACCTTCTCTTATTCTATGGTGGGGTGTAAACTTGTATAAAGCCCGTGGAAGGCAGTTTCAGTGTATGTAGGATGGGTTATTAATGCAGAAAAGTGGTTGACATCCCACTGCAGAATTTGATAGAAAAAGTATGATACATTCATATAATGAAACAATATGAAAGCAGAGACTATATAGGTTTCTAGTATTAAATAAATATATTATCTATGGTATATAATTACATTAAAAACTGCAAAGAAATGCATGTGGAATGACTGAATACATCTTTGTAAACATCTTTACGTATTTTGCTTATCATTTGTAAGCAAATGTATCCATCCTTATGTCTGTATTTGAACAGATAACATATGGGACAAATACCAATTCATGAGCAGTGGTTATCTTTGGCTGATAGGATAACAGGTGATCTTATTTTTGTCTTCATTTTTACCTATAATGCCTGAAAATTTCATAACAAATATGGATTTTATAATGAAAAGAAATAAACAGTGTGGAAAAGCTTTATAAAATATCGACAAAAATGTTCAAAAAAGCAAAAGAAAAAAAGACAAATAACAAATATTAAAAAAAAAAAAACAAAAACAAACACCAGCCCTACTGGCATTTGCGTCATGGTGTAAAGAGTAAAGTTCAGTTTTTTCTTTGATGCCAAAGTCCTCTACAGGTTGATTAACCCCAACAGGAATGAGTTCCTTTCCTAGTATCATGATCTATTTATAGGTGTAAAAAGCAGAGTCTAAGAGCTTCATGAGGAAAGTCTTTTCCCCAGTGACCGCCAGTGGCCATCATCTGGCAAGGGGTTCAGTAAATGTTTGTTGAATAGTGGAAAGATGATGATGAGCACTGAGGCTGGAGTAAGACTAAGAAAAAGGAAGTCAAAATTTTGGGACACATTTGTCCTGGTGAATAGAGGGCTCCTTTTATTGTTCTCACCCCTTTATAACATTGATAAGAACAGGTAGAGTAGCAGTGGTTTGGCCCATTGGCATGTGGGGTTCTGTGAACTAGTTCAGAAAAGAAAGTGCCAACTGGGGCTAATCTAACTCAGTGGGTACAGTGATGGATGGGGAGGACCAAGACTCCTGACCAAGCCAAACCTTAGCAAGTCTTATTCCCAGCTATGGGCTAAGGATAGCCCTTCCCTCAAAAGTGAACATATCCAATATGCTTTGCATGGCCACAATCTGGTTAACCAACAGGTAAACTTGATGCTGAAAAGGCAAATATTTATACTGATTCAAATGTGCATGATTCTGCAAAAGGGGGAATGAATTTTTTTTATTGCTATAACAAATCAGCACTTGCTTAAAATAACACAAATTATTATCTTACAGTTATATGAGGTATAAGTCCAACACAAGTCTCATGAGATTAAAATAAAGGCAGGAAAAGGGGGAGAAAAGGAAGGCTGCTTACCTTTTTGGAGAGTCTCAGAAGAATCCTCCTTTTTTACCTCTTCCATCTTCTAGCAGTCTCCCACTTTCCTTGACTCATGGCTGCACCCCTTCTTCCATTTCCAAAGCCAGCAAGTTTGTAGTCACATCTCCCTCTGACTGCAACCTTTGCATTTAGCAGACTCCAGTGGAAGGCAGGCTGAGAGGAAGGTGGAGGCAGGCTGTCTAGTAAAGGGGTGTCTTTCCTAGGGAATCTCTAAAGAGATGGGAAGCATCATTGTCTTTCCCATTCTGGGTCCCAAGTTAGGAGTGGCAGGAGGAACAGGGTGGGTCTGGTCTCCTCAATCTGGGGGCACAAAAGAGGGAAGGAAACTATCAGTTCGGTCAGTTCTGGCCAAGTTTGAGACCCATTTCTGCAGAGCTGCTGCTTGCTTCCCTTCAGGGGAGCCCTCCTTCAAGGTCTTCAGTGCTCTGAGGGTCTGCACACTCTGTGGGGACCATGCTGAGTCGCCTCAGGCTTGATTTTTAATATTGCCGCACAGAATCCAGTACATAAATCAAAAATTCAAGCTACAACTCTGTAGTTTCCATTACAAAATGAGATGCAGACTCAAAGATTTATGAGGGGGAACACCTATGAAAGGAAGTTGTGGCAGTAAATTAGTCACTGGGCGCAGTATTCCCCCAGAGATGGCGCCGCAGGCCACAGACACCAGCATTCCTCCCCCTCACCAACCTCCCCTCCTCACTCCACCCCCCACCTTGTTGGACTTCAGCATTTACCTAACCCTTTTCTCCCCCCAAGCTGACAACTGATGCCACTTCTGATTCCTTTTATGTTTTTAGTAAGTACTATGTGCTAAATAAACTAGTCTTTTAGTAATAACTTTAAAAATTCCCCACTTTCCAAACTCTATACAAAATATATCCAAAGAGAGGATATGAGAAGGATTCCCTTAACTGAAGGGAAGTGAGCTGGGCGTTGTCTGAGGGAGCTTTCACTTTCAGAAGACCTCTAATTGCATTTTCACCATGGCCTTGCTTGTAATTCGGTGCTTGCAATTGGAAGAGAAAAGTACTTCAAACACTGGTTACTACTGGGAAAAGGGTTTGAGCAAAATTAAGATTGTATACTTCTGTACTGATTGCTGTTCTTCACCCCAGTTTATATGATTTTTCCCAGTAAAAACAGGCAACTGACAGAGGGCAAAAGTTACACAAAGCCTTGTTAAGTGGGGATTCCCCAGGAAAAATCTAAGAGTTCCCCAAACACAGAAACTGAAAATTATACTGATCTCTATTTTCATTGCACTTTAAAATTGGTTTTCTAAGTGAATAGATCAGAATCTATATTTAATGAATTTTAAGTATAGTACTTTTCTGTGATTTAGTAAATAAGGAATTTAGAGTGAAAAATAGTTCCCCCAAGTACAGCTGCCCCTAAATTCCCAGGCACTAGAGAACAACTCAGCACTTACACTTTAGGCTTTAGGAACTTTAAATGAGTTAAAAACAAACAGACAAACAAACAAAAAACAAACTAGGAAGGGCAGGAGTATCTTCAATCATAACTTTATGAATAACAATTTTTATATTTCAAGTTATATATTGAGCTTGAAATAATATTTATTTATTGAGGTATATAAATAATATTTATTGAGGTAAATAATATTAGTAAGTATAGTACACTTATTACACTTTATAGAACACTCACAATGCCTAGCAATTGTGTGAGGCTCTCTCTGTTCATCATTTCATTTCACTAGGTCTGTGGACAGTATTCTATTTTCTTTGATTTAAATATGTCCTCACAACAGGAATTGTTAAGAGGCCTCCAAATATGAAAAGAAATCCAGAAGACATTTATTGGACTCCCTGGGGAAGCACAAACCACCTCCCTTCAACTGAAAGCTACAGTGATTTCCAAGATCTCTGTCTCCCCACCCCCTGGTTCCCTTCCTCTTCTGCTATTCCACTCTGAAGAGACTCAGCCGCCATGTGACAGCAGCATCTTTTTATTTTTTATTGATGCAAAGTGCTTTACAACATTATATATGATTCAGAGGTACAGGATCACTCTTTAGAGTATGTTGCCATAACACACCCTCTCCAAAGCACATAGTCTCCACCATAGTCCAATGAGCACCCACCCTCCCCACTTTGCACTCTACCCTCCCCCTAATTCTCTGGTAGCCTCAATGCTACAGTTTGATTTCTAAGGTTTGTTATTGGTTAGGTTTTGCTGACCCTGTGTTTTGTTTCTCTGTATCACTAATTGTTCTCTTGTATCACTAATTACACATATTAGTGATACCATCCAATATTTGTCTTTCTCCTTCTGACTTAATTCACTTAGCATTATCTACTTCAGTTCCATCCACATTGTTACAAATGGCAAGTTTATGTTTTATAGCTGAGCAGTACTCTATTGTGTGTGTATATAGATATATATAGGTATAGATACACACACTATATACATATTTATGTATATCACACTCTAATCTACTCATCTATCTCTGGGCACTTAGGTTGTTTTTAATAGCTTGACTATTATAAATAGTGCTGAAATATACAAAGGTGTGCCTATATATATCCCTTCAAATTAGTGTTTTTGCATTCTTTACATAGGTACCAAGGAGTAGAATCACTGGATGATATATCTATTTTTAATATTTTGAGAAACCTCTCCATATTTTCCACAGGAGCTAGACCAGTCTACACCCCCACCAACAATGTATGAAAGTTCCTTTTTCTCCACACCACTGCCAATGCTTATTTTTTCTGGTCTTTTGGATATGAACCATCTCACAGGTGAAGGATGGAATCTCATTATGGTTTTGATTTACATTTCCCTGATCACAAGTGATGGTGAACATGTTCTCATATGCCTATTGACATCTGTATTGTACACTTTGAAGAAGTGTCTATTTAGCTCTTCTGCTTATTTTTTGGATTGGGCTGTTTTTTGTTGAGTTGTATGAGTTCTTTGTAGATCTTGGTTTTTTTGTCCCTTGTCAGATACCTGGTGTGGGAATATTTTCTCCCATTTAGTAGGATGTCTTTTTGCTTTGTGATAGTTTCTTTCACTATACAGTGAATTTTTTTAAAAGATTTATTTTATTTATGCATACACGAGCTGGGGTGTAGGCCAGAGGTGCAGGGCATGCTAGAATTCACCAGAGACAGAGTGGGGAGCAGAACAGGTGGATCTACTGAAATATACTGCTGAGAGGAGGAACAGACAGGATAGGAGAGGTCTGCTACTCCAAGTGCCCTTAGCTTCCTGGCTGGGTGCTGCAGTGGCTGCCAATAGTGCTGAGACTTAACCCCTTGTGCCACCAGGGAGGCCTCTACAGGGAGACTTTTTGGCCTGATGTAGTCTCTTGCTTTTCTTGCTAGTGAGGATGAAGCCACAAAGATATTACTGAAGACAGTATTGTAGGATGTTTTTTCCCTGTGTTTTCTTCTATGTTTTTTATGGTTTCTGGTCTTACAGCCAAGTCTTTAATTCATTTTCAGCTCTTTTATCTTTTTTTTCTCTCTCTCTCTTTTTTTTTTTTTTTTTTTGTTTTGT
>JAGFMF010012266.1:1882159-1892968 GCA_019455555.1 Galemys pyrenaicus
CCTCCCTGGCTGGCAGCAGGGATCGAACTCGTGCTGCAGTGGCTGCGATTTGCTTCGTAGTGCGTTGCTTAACCCACTGCGCCACCAGGGGAGGCCCTTAATGGTATTTCTTTAATAAAGGTTTTCTTAACGAGTCTAGCATTGTCATAGTCTCATAATCAGTAGGTCTAACTTCTTTGGATCCATGGCAGAAACAATCCAAATTCTCACTAAAATTGCAAAGCCATTTATTTTCTAAGTGTCTGAAGCGTGAATACCAAGAGAATCAGGCTAAAGTTTGAGTTTTCCCTAAGCATAAAAAGTAGTGGTGTAGTTCATAGAGCTTGTTCACTATTCAACTGCTTGTTAATTGTTTGACTAATCAATCAAGTTTACCTGCCAGGAATCACACACCATTCTAGTGTGGTAATTCCCAGGGAATGATCTATAATAAGAGTTCTGAACTCTTAAGTTCTAAGCAGTCACTGCTCCCTCCCTTCCCAATAAGTCAACAAAAGAAAGGAAACTAAACCATGGTAAAGATGCAGCATAAAATCGGGAAGATATAGGAAAGAATTTCTTGGAACTGAGTTTTCCAGAAAGAAACTTTTCTCAGAAGGAATTCAACAAGCAAGAAAATCTTGTCAAACTATTTCCCTATAGTAGTTGGTTGCGCTCTTTTCTTTTTTTAAACATTCCTTTTATCATCCAAGAATCTGAATGGTTCTATAACTGTCCCCTGGAGGTATCGAGGTTTTTAGACAATTTTCCTTAACCAAAGAACTTGGAAAGCCTACGGTCTAATTCCGGGAAATTATTAAAAATTATTAACCGAAGTTCTTATTCTGCTTGACATTCATTCTCTGTTCAACACTCCAATCTTTCTGGGCTTGTGTTTTTGAAAGAAAACTGCAGTTCTAGGCTACGCGTTCTCCGGAGCTTGGTAAGCAAGAAGCTGGCTTCATCTCTGCGCGGGCTTGCCAAACGAGGACACTAGACCGACATGCGTTCAGTCTGAGATCCTAGGAGCGGCGGTGCGCGCCCAAGCAGGGTGAGGACCTCAGATCCCGCGGCGCCGATGTACAAACTGCGAACCCACCAGGTCCAGAGCAATTTACCGCCAAGAATCGCTGGATTATAGGAAAACGAAACTGAATCAGGAAAGTCCCTTTTGCTAACCTGGCCAGGCCACTGGCGCTAGGATACTAGTGATGGTCTTCGCGGGCCTTGTCCTGATTGGCTGTGCGCACACGGAATATAAAAGGAAGCGCCCGGGCGCGAGCTCATTTTTGAGGCGGTGTCTGCAGAGGCAGAGATGGCTTCCTTCGCTACTTTCGTCCTGCTTGCTCTGCTCGCTGTGTCGGGCCTGGACGCCAAGCCGCGTGAGTGTCCCCTCTTCACTTAACCCTTCCCCAGCCATCCCTCATGCCTTCTTTGGTACTCTTGGCATTCTCTACCTTTATAACACCCGGCTCCCTCCTCACTCTCCTCCCCACCCCCACCCCCACACACACTTCTTCTAGGCCCGGGGACCACCTGGGACCCGGGGTTGAGAAGCTGTGGGGTGACTGGGGAGTGAGGAGAAGGTGTGAGCCCAGGACGCAAGCTTATTTTTATCCTGAGCCGGGAGCAGGGAAGTCCTCTGGCTTGCCCAGGCTGGGTAGGTCTAAACAAAGTTCCAGGGGATTGGTAAGAGCAACCAAAGCGGAGGACAGTTTCTCTTTCGCTCTTTCCTGAGACCTCACATTCCCTGGACGCGGCTTGGAGGGAAGGGCGGTCACCCACTCAAAGGCTCCGAGCCCGGGGGTTGGGAGTGGTGGAGGGTGTGTGCGCCTGTGAATCGGTTGAGACAGACGTATGGGCTTTAGCGGAGACTACGGGCTGCTTCAAAAACTCTGCTTCGATCGCATCTGGGGGACTGCGGATTCTTCCCAGCGTCCTCCCAGGTTCGATCACTCCTACTTAATACCCCGCAAATGTGGGGCGAAATACGGCAGTGCATCAGTATGCAAACTTTGTGGAGTGCTTCAAAATATTGGAAATATCACAGCATTAACTAACTGTTCCCATCATAGGTCGATTTTAATAACAATCACGAGAGCCACCACTGTTATTGACAGCTCACGCTGGGGAAGTTAATGTTTTTGTCCTTTAATTCTGAAATATACCTACAAGGTTAAAACAAAACAAAAGTTATCAGCACCTCTCAAATGCAGACACTGAGGCACTAAGAGTTTAAGTAACTTAGTCACACTGGGGGTCAATGGCGGATGTTAGAGCCTGACCACGGCATTTTGCAGGGGTGACTGTTCATTCAGGTGCTTTTACAGAATAATCCTCCTCACCTTCCTCTGTGAGATTCTCAGGAGCAGGCTGTGTCCTGTTGTCGCCTCCTGCTCCCACCCCAGCCCCCGTGACTTCTGACTCTTGATTATCAGCCTATTTTCCACCCCAAGATTTACTTTCAGTTTTGAAAGGCAAAGGTTTCTTGGTAAGGAAGATTGTAAAGGGGTAATAAAGATGGTTACTAAAGCCATTTGTCCTGGACACTACAGGTCTTGAGCCATATTAAATACTTGTTATATGCCTGACCTGCATTTTCTTTTAAATACTTTTTTTATGTATGCATACAAGAGCTGGGGTACAGACCAGAGGTGGGGTGGGGAGTGTGTATGTGTGTGTGTGTGTGTGTGAGGATTCACCAGAGACAGGAACAGAACAGGCAGATGGACTGAAATACACTGTTGAGGGGAGCAGCTGGCCAGGCAGGAGAGTTCTGCTGTGCCATGTGCTAGGTGGGTCCCCTTTCTGGCGGGGATCTAACTTAACTGCAGTGACTGCGAAAGCCCCACAGTGTGGCGCTCAACCCCTTGTGCCACCAGGGAGGCCCTGACTCTCCTTTTCTCCCTCACAAAAGCCTCTATGAAGCAGTGTTTTTTTATCATAAGAAAAAGGTATTTAATTTGAATTTATTTACAGAATAAAGCACAGTGTCTATACTTCACCATTATTGATAACTGCTAGTGACCATGAGTTTTTTTTTTTTTTACAGAAAGCTGACTTTTAAAAAAAGATTTATTTATTTATGCATACAAGAACTGTGGGGTACAGGACAGAGGTGCGGCGTGGGGGTTGAGAGGATTCGCCAGAGACAGAGCAGAGAGCAGAACAGGCATATTGACTGAAACACACTGTTGAGGGGAGCAGTGGAGGAGCCAGGAGAGGTCTGCTGCGCCATGTGACTCAGCCCCCTGGCCAGTAGCTGCAGGGATCAAACTCTTGCTGCAGTGGCTGAGGTTTGCTTCATAGTGCATTGCTTAACCCACTGTGACACCAGGGAGGCCCCCCCCCCCGCGACATTTTTTAAAAATGGAAATTGAAAAATTAGTAATAAAGTCACTACTGGAAGATAGAAATTGGTAATAGTGTTTGTTTGACTCTGGATGTCTGTTTTCCATATGTGCCATGTGTGAGCTTTTGTTTTATTGTGGGCATAATTTCATTTTTTAGTTAAGTTTCAGAAACTCAAGTAACTATTCCAAAGTCACAAAGTCAGTAAGTGGTGGAGCCCAGATTCATACTCAGGCCTGATTATCCTTCTTCTCTTAGAAGAGATTATTGCAGTGTTCTTGGGGAATCCTACCTGATGCCTTCAAAGAGAAAATTCCAGGCAGCATAAACCTATACTCTGAAACACAGGCATTTGTGATATTCCCCACACCTCTGGCCTACACTCTAGTTCTTACATGCAAAAGTATTTAAAAAAAATTTTTTTTTGATAACATTTTTAACTTAATGAAAAAATAATCAGCTTCATTGGGATTGCTGGTCCAACTCTTGGTGGGACTGGTGACCTTTACTTTGAGGATAGGGCATTTAGACAGATATATTCAGTTAGAGTGGCCCAGTATTCTTCCTTCTCCTCACTACCCCCTTACATGGAGGAGTTGATGTCTGGTAATCAGGTCCCCTAAAAATATGTTTAATTAGAAGTGAATTATACACATGTATTAGTGTAAATCTGTTTCTTTGGTAGCAGCAATACTTACCTTCACTTTGGGTGAAATATAGAAAGTTGGGGGGCCTCCCTGGTGGTGCAAGGGGTTAAGCAATGCTCTATGAAGCTATGAGCAGCCACTGCAGCATGAGTTCGATCCCCAGCCAGGAGGTGACCCACATGGTACAGCAGATCTCTCCTGCCTCACCCCGCTGCTGCCCTCGGCAGCGTATTTCAATCGGCCTGTTCTGCTCCCCACTCTGTCTGGTGAATCCTCTCACCTCCCGCGACTCTGGCCTGTACATAAATAAATAAATCTTTAAAAAAAAAAAAAGGTGTTTTTGTAAGACTTACTCTGGGTTGACTCTTAGGAACCTGAACGAAGAGGTAACAACATCAGCAACCACTGCCATTAACTTAGAAAGCAACTAACTTACAGGCTTTGTAGTAGATGCATAATACATAATGGGAATTCAGATAGGCTGGAGCAGAAACCAAAAAAGAAGGGAGGAAACATTAAAAAAAAAAAAAAACCAGGTCAAAATAACATGAGTGATTTGATGTGGCTACTATGAAGGGTATGTGAAGTGAAAAATGAAGTTTGAAAATTAGTACGAAGCCAAATCCTGTAGACTCTTGAGTGAGGTGTTAAGGAATTCTATGAATGCTGAGACTATAAAAAGTTTTTGAGAACCTCCAGAGAAAGGTTCATAAAGATGTATAATCTCTAAGGACAGAAGAAACTACTGGAAATCTGCTAGAACGAAACAAAAATGCATATATAGAAGGAAATTATTTGAGAAAGATACTAAGTCATGGTTTATTCCTTAAATGGAGGTAGACTTTGGAAAAGTGGAAGCTCATTTGGCCTGAATAGAAATGGAATTGGGAAAAGTAGATGATCAAATTTAAGCACTTGGTACCTGATATAGATTTAGATCAAGATAACTGCAAGTGAAATACTCATGCAATTTTCATTTGTCTTTCCCTGATGATCCTTAGGTCGTCCAAAAGTTCAGGTGTACTCACGTAACCCATTTGAGATTGGAAACCCAAATTACTTGAATTGCTATGTATCTGGCTTCCATCCCGCAACTATCAATATTGAATTGCTGAAGAATGGAGAGAAGATGGAATCAGAGCAATCAGACTTGTCTTTCAGCAAAGACTGGTCATTCTATCTTCTGGTTCACACAAACTTCACTCCCAACGGGAAAGATGAATATTCCTGCCGTGTGACCCATGAAACTCTCACAGAGCCTATGGAAGTTAAGTGGGGTAAGTTTTCAAGTTTTTTCCTTAAGTGCTGACAATTATATTTGAACATAGCCACAGTATTAAGCTGCTTTGATATTAAAGAAATCTGCATACTGGGATTGTTAGGGAATGTTATTGAAGCTCAGATTATTTGCACTTCTAAGAGACCTTTGCACAGCATAGTCCCTGAAACAGTTAATGAGAACAGGAAGCAATTGCAGTACTCTGGCTGGGTTGAGATCTGAGGTTAGCAGACAGGGATGAGCCTTGGAGGTGGGATAGGGTGGGGGGCTGTTTCTAAACAAGGAACAAACTTAGGATCAGCAGGCTATTCCAGCTTAGTTTATAACAGTTTAAGACATTTGTTAAGACATAGTGTTTTTAAAGTAAAATTTACTAATTTTCTTTCTCCATTTTCTTTTTTATAGATCCTAATAACTAATCAGAATGATGGAGGTAGGTTTCTAACCTTAAAAAAATGCTTTCTGTTTTACTCTTCTGGGGGTTTGTTGTTCTAATAGCACACTCATTCTATGGAGGACATTAATAAGAGAAGCATTTTGGAAGGCAAAGGAGAATCTTATGGGGTCACATTTTCTTCTGTGCAGTGGCATGAGGAAAGGTGTGGTCCTAAAAATGTCTCTGCTAGCATAACTGACCCTCTAAAGGAAGGCCAGTGTGGTGGGACTAGAGGCGGTCTTCTGTCCATGTGCAAGAGTGCCATTTCTACACAGAGCATCTCCAGGCTTTTAATGAGTCACTGTCTCATGAATGGAACTGGAGGGGATTACAGCAAGCAAAATAACAGGGGAGAGAGACAAATAACAGATTATTTCACTCATGGAATATAAAGAAACAAAACTAAGGAACAGACACAGCCAAACCAAAACAAATCTGACTGTAGAATTTGAGGCTGCCAGAGGAGGAGCGTGAGGGTATGAGTACAGGGGGAAGAGGGCCTAGTAGACTGAAGAAGGATTATGGGTGCCCTGGTGGTGGGTATGGAATGGCAACATATTTCTTAAGAGGTAGGAAACTATACTTCTAAATCATATACAGTATTGTAAACTTAATTAGCAATAAAATTCTTTTTAATTAAAAATTGTAAAAATTAAAAAAGAACCACTGTCTTCCTTTGTATAGCAGTTGTTTTATTGTTTAGCCAGAAGAAAGGCGTGACGAGTTCAAGTGAGGCTCCCATTTCTTCAGTCTTTTGTTTAGACTTAGATTTAGTGTGTGGGCCATGAGTTTGCTTTGTAGAGGCTTGCAGTCCAATAGAAGAAAGAAATGTAAACAATGTTAGAACTTAGTGTAAAGATACACTAATAGATGTATCTATAAGGACCTCTAGCAGCATGAAAGGGGGAGAATTGGACTTCTCTGCCTGTTTGGCTGGTGTCCAAGTGTAGAAAATCCAGTTTTTCAATGAAATTCTACTTTACATGGTACCTGGGTACTATAACATGTTACATCTCTTTCACGTTCTAGGACAAGGAAATAAGTTAGAGACCATCAGAGTGGGTGACTGCTCAGAGTCATACAGTTACTAAGGATCTGGACTTTAATATCAGCACTCTTTCCTCTCAGGCTGTGGGAGAACCAATAGAATAAACTAATGGGATATGCTCTGTAATGGTCTGGAAAAGTATCTGCAGCTACTTTTGCAAACAGTGATTTACACAGGAGAAATTAGATAAATTTGGTGGTGTGATATGTAATCCAAATAAACCAAATGTATTTGCTAATAAGCCTTTTTAATTTTTTTTAGGATTGAAGTGGCATCATCTGGACTCAGCTGATTTGAGATTCTCTTTTATTTCTAATATGGATATGCTTTTGTGCTTTATGCCCCACAAGACAGCAAATCGTATCAGTGTTGACAAAAACATCTTTATAATTATTCATGCCTATGTGAGCATGATTGATCTATTTGAACTTGTACTTGTAGGGGTTGCTGCAGCTTAGGGGTAGGAAACAAAGTTGTTCCCTATAGTCAATGTAACATCTTGATCACATCTTTAGTTTTGCACTGAGATAAGCTAATCTGGCTTGCTTACAGTTAACCTCCAATTTGCATACTACACTTAGACTTTGGGAAATTTTTCTGAAAGATAATTGGCAGAATTAGAAATTTGGTATAGTGGATGAAACATTTTGTCACATAAATTCATATTTACGAGACTGAGAACTGTAGTATGGCTGCCACCTAATTGACGTAAATTTTGTTTTGATAATTAAAATAGTGGTAAAACTTGATGTGTTTCATTTCTTATAATCACTCCCCCCTCATACGCTTGTTTTTAAACAGGAAATGGTCTTTAAAGTGTCACTTAGAGAAGAGAGTAAACTCCTGGTATGTTGGGATTAGCTCACAGTGGAAGGAGCCATAGAGATCTGCCTTTCTAGATGAGGAACAAGATCCCAGAGAAATTAAATGACTTAGATGACACTAAGCAGACAGCTTTCTGTTGGGAGACCATGTTTTTATCTTTTAACCAGAGTTCTGTTCCCTAGGGTAAACATGAAGAATATGCCAACTCTTAAGAAGGAACAAAAATATGTAGAGGATTTAATATTTTAGCAAGCAGTAGATACACTCTGAATAAAAAACACTACATTTTAAAATTTCAAGACATACTTTATACATGATGATCAGCTCTGTGTTTTTGTTTGACAAATGCTGACAAAGTACAAGATGAATTAAACACACTGTTCTTAAGTTTTCAGAGTTGTGGTAGGGCAGACATGGACTCAAACAATTAAAATACATCTTAGCAAGTATGGCATAGCTATGTTCAAAGAGGTGACCATAAAATGAGTTCAGAGGGTAACAGAAGTCATTTGCCTCAGCTAAGATTTGGATGGCTGTGGTTCTCCAGATTGGTAAGTAGAGTCTGGGGTTTTCAGGGTGGGGGGTGGGGTGCAAATGAGGAGCAGGTATGGATACTTCCAAACAGCACAACAAGGGTACCTGGGGGGGGAAGATGTAGGAACTCAGCTGACTGAGGGGTGACATACTTAAGCTAGTAATGCTCTAGTTTGGGTGAGTAGTAGAATCGCTATGAAACTTAAAATATCAACTCTAAAAAGTAGTCTTTTAAGGCTCCAATCCAGACCAACTAAATCAAAATTTCTAAATACAGAGCCAAATACTACTATTTTTACTAAGACCTTGTGTTTTTAGAGCAATTTTAGGTTCTCAAAAATGTTGAGGGGGCCTCCCTAGTGATGCAAGGAGTTAAGTCTCAGCACAATGAAGTTACAGTTATCGGCTGCCCCTTCAACATGAGTCCTATCCCTGGCCAGGGAGCTAACCCACATGGTGTAGTAGAACTCCTGTCTCATTCTCTGCTCCCCTCAGTAGTGTATTTCAATCTGTCCTGCTCCCCACTCTGTCTCTAGTGAGTCCTCTCACCACTCCCCCACCACACACAAACACACACCTGTGGCCTATACCCCAGTTCTTGGATGCATAAATCTTAAAAATCAGTTAAGGGGAAGGTTCAAGAACTTCCTCTATACCCTCTTCTCCCACATATGCATAACCTCCCCCATTATCACTATTTTCCACCAGGGTGATAAATTTGTTATAAATAACAAACCTACACTGACATGTCATAATCACCTTTGAGAAGAATTTAGAAAGATCCAAGGAACCAGAGAAAGACAACATGTGGTTCAATGCAGGTACAAGAATTAAAGGAATTGCCAAGAGGGCCTCATATCTTAAGTGACCAAAGCAAGAGCTAGTGAGACAAAGCTATAAAAGTAGGAGCCATGGCTTCAAGCAATTAATAAAGGAGGGGGGAAAACATCTGGCAGAGTCCAAAGAAATACAGAAACATGAGCTCAAATTTAGCAGTTCTAACCCTAGACTGCTCTGATGACCCAAGGATCTGCAAGGAAACCTCAAGCAATGAGACTGGCTGTAACTTAGTGGTTTTGTGCATAATATCCCTCAAGACTGATGCTCAGATCTCAGCAGCTGGGGCAGCAGCCGTCCTGCTCATCCTCTGGTAACAGCACCAGCATCAACTCTCTCTAGCATTCAAAGCTGAGATGCTATGTCTGATATCATTTTTATATATTTTAGACAAATTCATTTTTTAACTTTTTTTTCAACCTCATAGCAGATATAACCACAGGAAAAGGTTGAGAAATATATATATATATATAAAACAATAATGTTTACCAAAGGACAGAGGCTAAGATGGCAGGAGAAAGTTAAACGTGACTTTTAAAATATTATTCTATTTACTTCTAAATGACTAGAATTTTCACAACTTTTATTATTTGAGTACATGATCATTATTTCCTAATATACTTAATATAAAAATAGGAAATTTACATAGGCAGAAAGGAAAAAGAGCTTCTTAACTCCACTACTCAGAGATGATCACTTAGCTGTTCATTTAGTTGTGGTTAGTTTTCCATATTTGCATTTTTGTTCTATCTTTTAAAGATGGTTATTGCTAGGTTTATTTTATTTTTTAAAAAAGATTTATTTATTTATGCATACATGAGCTGGAGTACAGGCCAGAGTCCTGGGAGGTGAGAGGATTCACCAGAGATAGAGCAGGGAGCAGAACAGGCAGATTGACTGAAACACGCTGCTGAGGGGAGCAGCGGGCCAGGGAGGAGAGGTCTGCCTCGCCATGTTGGTCCCCTCCCTGGGCAGCAGTAGGGATTGAACTGATGCTACAGTGACTGTGGTTTGCTTCACAGTGAGTTGCTTAACCCACTGTGCCACTAGGGAGTCACCTATTTTATTTTTTAAAGATTTATTTATGCATAAAAGAACCTGGGTATAGGCCAGGGGTGCCGGGGACATGAGTGAGAGGAGTCACCAGAGACAGAGTGGGGAACAGAGCAGGCGGCTCTACCAAAATACACTGCTATGGGGGAACAGCCGGTGAGACAGGAGAGATCTGCTGCGCATGCTGGTCATCTACCTGGCTGGGGATCAAAACTTGTGCTGCAGTGCCTGTGGATAGATAGTTTCATAGTGCCATGCCTCAACCCGTTGCGCCACCAGGGTCGTTGGGCCAGGGAGGGCCCATTGCTAGGTTTATTTTATTAAAACTTTTTAAATTGTAACTTTTATATTTCACTACCCCTGGAGAAAATGTAACAAATGGAAACAATACAGAGAATTGGCACATGATATCTTCAGATTATTGCATTTTACTTATATTGTAAACTCTTGAGGTAAAACTCATGGTCTGTCTTTAACAATTTTTTATTTCTGTAATGTAGCCATCAAGGTTCTTAGGGCAAGAATTAGTCTTATTTTTCCTTAGCCTCTAGGTTTTCAAGAAAAAAATGAACATTTGAGTCCTAGATACCGTAAAAGAAATGAAATATCTATTATTATCTTGATTGAAAATTTATGCATTAAAAGCTATTCTGGGGGCCTCCCTGGTGGCGCAGTGGGTTAAGCAACGCACTATGACGCAAACCACAGCCACTGCAGCATGAGTTCAATCCCTACTGCTGCCCAGGGAGGGGACCAACATGGCGAGGCAGACCTCTCCTCCCTGGCCCGCTGCTCCCCTCAGCAGCGTGTTTCAGTCAAT
>JAGFMF010012266.1:1893018-1909062 GCA_019455555.1 Galemys pyrenaicus
CTGCCTGTTCTGCTCCCTGCTCTATCTCTGGTGAATCCTCTCACCTCCCAGGACTCTGGCCTGTACTCCAGCTCATGTATGCATAAATAAATAAATCTTAAAAAAAAAAAAAGCTATTCTGGTACTTTGGAGGGCTACAGGGCATGTAATGGAAAAGAACTAGTAAATAATATGTATCTTCTCACATTAGATGCAGAAATAGTCATCATCTTAGCTCATCCAGGATATAGATGATTAAAAAGTCTATGGAAACTTTAGAGTACACAAGCTCAACTGAAGAGTGCAAGCTCAGGGCCGGCTTCCCCTCCCCCATGGGCCACTTCCTCTTTCTGTTTTTCACTTAGAGAAAAACAAAGACTTTTTTTTTTTTTTTGCTGCCACGCAACACAACGCCATAGTGCTATCTGATGTGGTTTCTAGGTATCCTGAGCTATGAGCCACTGTGCATGCCATTTTTATCATCTGAACAGTTAACGAATGTCATAGGTTGAGTTCTTGCAGAAGCAGGCCCTGAGGATTTGGATGCAAATGACTTACAAAGAAAGGGCTTCCAGGAGAAACCAATAGGAAGTGGGAAATGAAGGACAGAGACTAGAAGAAGCCAAGCAAGGGTGCGATTTCAGAAGGTCTACACTCAGCCTGTCCCAGGGGAGCTCTAAAACAAAAATACACCTCAGCATTTGTCCTGCTTCTAAGCAAAGGCACTCTATATCAGCCTATCTTTCACTGTAAGCTATCCAACAGTATGAGTTAAATGGAGTGAAACATAAAGCTCCCAGGTACTTCTAGCTCACTCTAGTGACTGAAGGTAATTTGAAGGCCTGGGGCAATGTGCAGGTGCTAGCTGTTAGCCCCAAATATGAAAAAGCTGAAGATGGTCTCAGAGAGTCTGGGTGGGGCATGAGTCAGCTACTGTGAATTAATTTTCCGTTGTTAAGTTCCTCTGCGGGGCCCACAAAATACTCCCAAATTTCCTCCAAAAGTCCACAGCTTAAGACAACAATTGTAGGCAACTATAGATCTGAGGCTTACAGCAGGGGATGGGGAGGAAAAGGGATCCAAAAAGGTGGGAAGAGCACAAGGGACCATGGTGATGGTTCACAGGTGATGTGATGGTGGGCTATTTACGGGAACTACACCAGATGGAAGGGATCAAACACTATAAAAATGAATACAAATGTAAGAAAAATTTTTAAAAAGCTCAAAGCTGTTTCTTTTTTTAAAGATTTATTTATGCACACAAGAGCTGGGGTATAGGCAGAGGTGCAGGTGGGTGGGAGGATTCACCAGAGACAGTGTCGAGAGCAGAACAGGCAGATGGACTGAAATATACTGCTGACAGAGCTGTGGGTGAGACAGCAGAGTGCTGCTGCGCCATGTGGGTTAGCTCCCTGGCCAGGGATGCAACTCATGCTGCAGTGGCTGGTGATAGCTTGATAGTGCTGAAACTGAGACTTAAACCCTTGTGCCATCAGGGAGGCCCAAAAAGCTGAAAGCTTCCTCCAGTGTCACAGTGCTCCTTTTACTAACTGATTATGACATTTAAGCAATTTAGTACAAGAATGCTCTAGGATGTTTGCACTGGCTAGTATAAGGAAAGTTCCAGCTGCTTATGACCAGCCCAGAATCTCTGTGAAGCATGGCAGTGAAGACCTACAGTTGCACGTTACTGATGATTCATATTCAGATACGGTATTGCTCACTGTGATGTGAGTTTCTGAAATAGTGAAAAAAATCTAGATAAAATTCAATGAAACAACCAACTCCTCTGAAACACACCTTCCTTTATAACGCCTTTCTAGACAATTCAGCTTATATGGGTCTAGCACAGTACATGGTCAACTGATGAAAAAGTAGTCAAGGAATAAGTTAAAATAATTGAAAAATAAAATAAGGTTTCATGTGATTGTAAAGCCCAGCTTATAAACACATTTTTGAGAGAGAGGGCAAGATAGAGCCCTGGGGCCCACAGCCCTCAGCCCTTACATATCTGTAGTGACCCCAGTACAGGAACAATCAAAAGCAGCATTAATTTACAAAATATTTCCCAGAGAGGCCTACTGACTCTACTGAGAACGACTGTCTAAGGCAGTGGGGAGTTACAGATCTAAAAAAAAGTCAGCTCCTCCTCCCTGAAAACATGAGCCTTTTAAGAGAGGAAACAGGATTGGAAAGTCCCTTTTTCTAAAGTGGAATACCTCTTTTCTCCCAGAGACTGGTGACGAAGCATGCTGGCCTGGTTTTGATTGGCAGTTGCGAAGGAATTAGTAGGTTAACCGAGAAAAGCCCCCTGCTTTTTCGTCGTTTGGTGAGAAAATGCGCCTCAACTCCCCACTTCGTAAGCTTGGCTATTTCTGTGGGTGCATTTCCCATGAGTATCCTCTCCCGCTTTCTCTCTTCTCCTTTTCTATCCACCGGCTCTCCCAATCCCTGTAGCTCTTTGATCACCCTTCCTGGCCCAGTGTAGCTAGGCACCGGGTTCAGCCGGCCAGAGCGGTCTGACCTCACAGGTGAGTGGCAGTAACCGAAAAGTGGCGCGCCGCTGAAGAGCACGCTCCCTGCTCTGCCACCGCAGGACAACCACCAAGGAAGGACTGGGCAGGACAGGGCACACTTCACAGGTCATTAGATTAGCTGCTGGGTGCGTGGGTGGGGCCCGAGCTGGTGGGTGCTGCTTCTGGTCCAGCCCCGCCTGTTCCCCAGCTGGGCTCAACGTGAAGGATGAAGGGCAGGCTGGTCTCTAAAGGCAAAAAGTTGAGGATAGTGAGGATAGTGACCCAACAGGCATCTGTTGGGTCTAAGAGAAGTATCCGCCTCCTTTACTAGTTTGGCGCCTCTGGTGAAGCATAGGGCCCTAACCCTTCTTTCGACTCCTCCCATTTTTCTGTCTCTGTGTGTGTTACACTTTACCCACCAGACTGTAGGGCTTGTGTCTAAATCCAGATCATGTAACATTTCAGTGGCAGCTTGTGTTTGTTCTGGTAAAGTCTTTACTGAGATTCAATTCACAGATCATACAATTTTCTATCTAAAGTATAGAATTAAGTGGGTTTCAGTATTTCAATGAATTGAGCAACCGTCACCTCAATTTTAGAATATTCTCATCATCCACAAAAGAAACCCTGTACCCACTGGCAAGCCCCATATATTCCAACTCCCCATCCTAAGGAAGAACTAATCTTCCTATCTGTAAGGCTTTTTCTATTATTGACATTTCATACAAATAGAATCATATAGTATGTGGTTGGCTTGTCACTTACTGTGATGTTTTCAAAGGTTATTCATATATAGCAGTATCAGCACCTTATTTTTTGTATGCTGAACAATATTGTGTGGATTATGTTTTGTTTATCCATTCATCAATTAATGGGAATTTGAATTGTTTCACTTATCATTATTATGAATAGTGCTGTTAACATCAATGTGTAAGTTTTTGATGTGGACATGATCTCAATTCTCTTAGGTATATATATAGAAGTGGAATTGCTGGATCATATGGTAACATGTTAAACTATTTGAGCTACTGCCAGACTGTCTCCAAAATGTCACACCATTTTATATTTCCACTAGTGGTATATAAAAGCTCCATTTTCCCCCACGTTCTTGCCAACTCTTGTTATTTCTATTTTTTAAAAAAATTATAATCATCCTGGGGCCTCTCTGGTGGTGCAGTGGGTTGAGCGCCGCACCGTGAAGCATCTGTGACACAGTTTGATCCCCGGCCAGGGAGGGGACCCACGTGGCGCAGCAGACCTCTCTTGCCTTGCCCGCTGCTCCCCTCAGCAGTGTATTCCAGTCAATCTGACTGTTCTGCTCCGCACTCTGGTGAATCCTCTCACCTCCTCGACTCTGGTCTGTACCCCAGCTTGTATATGCATAAATAAATAAATCTTTTTAAAAAATTATAACCATCCTAGTCGGAAGGAAATGTTATTTCTTATGACTTTTATTTGCATTTCCTTAATGACTAATAATGCATTGTTTTTAAATTGCAAAATAATTTTTTTAAAAGACTCTACATGCTGAGTTTTTGAGAGCTTTATTTTTTTAAAGATTTATTTATGCATACAAGAACTGGGGTACAGGCCAGAGGTGTGGGGTGAAAGCATTCACCTGAGACAGAGGGGAACAGAACAGGCAGAATGAAGTACACTGCTGAGGGGAGCAGGTGGCAAGATAGGAGAAGTCTGCTGCACCATGTGGGTCACCAGCCTGGTCTGGGATTGAGCTCATGCTGCAGTGGCCACAGATAGTTTCATAGTGCTGAGACTTAACCCCTTGCGCCACCAGGGAGGTCCCCTTTGAGAACTTTAAATGTCTAGGTCACATGCTCAAAGTCACAGATCCTAGACTCAAACCATGTCTGTCTATGGTGACTGCTTGAACTCCATGCTCCTTTTCCTAAAACAGAATCTAGGATAAAACTTCAAAACTCTACTTTCTACTTACTAGAAAGGAAATCCTGGGCAAGATGAACCTCCAAGTGGACTAAGTGGTTCATTTCTTATTTGCATTAGGAAACTCAAATGTCAAAGAGCTTTTCTGCCTTTCATTTTTCCTTTGTTGAAAAATAAGTGTTTCCTTGAGATCCTCATAATGGATTCTTGGAGGAAGTAATGACCTTGATTTTGTGTTTGTCTACATGTAAGTGCTTCTTGGGCTGCTGCTTCTCCCCATGATATTTAGGACATGGAATGAGAAAACAAAGTGTTTAAACTCTGTTCAAATGCACAACTATTAAAAAAATATGCATTTTTAATTGAGTATGCATTTTTCTTTATACATTTTATGCTATTATAAACCTTGTTTTAAGCATTACTAGCTTAGTATTTTGTCCTTTTTGCTTCTGTAAAGCAAGAGACACTAACCAAAACAAAGAGACACCCTACTGATTGGGAGAAAATTTTCTTCACACAATGTAACAAATAAGGGACTGATCACAAAAATCTACAGAGCTCACATAACTCAACAAAGCAAAACAAACAGTCCAGTCAAAAAATGGGCAGAGGAGCTAAAAAAGACATTTCTCCAAAGAGGAAATGCAAATAGCCAACAGGTATATGAAAAAATATTCAACATCACTTATAATCAGGGAAATGTATATCAAAAGCACAATGAGATACCACCTTATACCAGCGAGAACGGCACACATTAAAAAAGCAGGAAACAATAAATGTTGATGAGGATGTGGAGAAAAAGGAACTCTTCTACATTGCTGGTGGGAATGCAAACTGGTCCAACCACTATGGAAAGCTGTGCAGAGGTTCCTCAAACTACTAAAAATAGAGTTACCATATGATCCAGCAATTGCACTCCCAGGAATCTACCGAAAGGACACAAACATTAATTCAAAAAGATACATGCACCCCTATGTTTATTGCGCACTATTTACAATAGGTAAGCTATGGGAACAACCCAAATGCTCCAAAATAGATGACTTTTTCAAGAAGGTGTGGTATGTATACACAATGGAATACTAATCACCGATCAAAAAAGATGAACTTATGCTGTTTGCAGCGACATGGATAGAACTAGAAGGGATCCAGCTCAGTGAAATAAGACAGAAGGAAAAAGAAAAATGTCAAATGGTTTCACTTATAGGGGGACAAATAAGGAGTCAGGGAAAGAAAAATAGCAACAATAATAATAAAAATAAAAATAGGCCTCCCTGGTGGTATCAGGGGTTAAGCACCACACTGTGAAGCATCCCCAGCCACTCTCAGCCAGAGAGGTAAACCACATGGCACAGCAGACCTTTCCTGCCTCAACTGATGCTCCCCTCAGCACTGTGTTTTAGTCAGTCTGCCTGTTCTGTTCTGTTCTCCACTCTGTCTCTGGTGAATCCTCTCAGTCCCCCCCCCCACCACACCTCTGGCCTGTATTCCATTCTTGTATGCATAATTAAATCTTCAAAAAAATTTTTAAAAACCTAGCAGGCAACCATAAATAACAGACATTCTGTGAGGGAGAAGGAGAAAAAGGGATCAAAATAGAGGAGAGAAGAGCATAAGTTACTATGGTGAAGGTTGCTGGTGAACTGGTGGTGGGAATTTTATGGGGAATACACAAAGATGTAAAAATTATAAATAAAAAAATAAATTATAAAAACAAATTTTGTCCTTTTTTCCAGCTAACAATTCAGATTGAGGTGTCTCACAAGTAGTTTCCCTCCAGCCAAGCCCTCCCTCCTGCATGTGAACACAGTGCTTGTAGAAATCTAGAGGACTGAAATCATAATCATAGTTCAAATATACCTGAAAATCTACATTCTTAGATATGTCAAAGTGAGATGGATCAACACCTGTGAGATATTGAGGACTTTCACACTTGCTGTAAACTTTAGCACAGATCACTTATTCCTCTGAAGAGGAAATCCAAAAAATGGGAATGAACAAAAGAATATGCTTTGGTACTATGAATTCCAGACAAACCTGAGATTCTGAACAGTTAGGGAAAGACACCACTTTGGAGAATATTAGTTGTGCCATGACTTAGTGCAATGCATCACAAATTTGACTAATGATTGAAACACCAGAGGTGCCTATTAAATACAAATTCTACTTTTGAAAGTATTGTCTATGTGAGCAGGATAAAGAGCACACTCTCTTCAGTCTGCCAGAAGCTCCTGACCATCCCTACTATATTCTACACAGCCCACTACATATTTACCTAATCCTGCCAAGCTCATGTAGACATTAGAGTTTTTTATCTGTTTTAGGGGGGAAAAAAAGAGGGGATTCTATCTTTAAAAACTGAGATAAATTTTACAGACATCAAGATACACTGACCTTAAGTGTATAACTGAATGAATCAAAAATACAGAACAATCCCCTCACTCCATATAGTTCTCTTATGCCCCATCTAGTCATACCCCATGGGCACTGTTGTAATTATTATCACCATAGACAAGTTTAGGAACTCTGACATTTATTACTTTATTGTCTAATTAAATTCATCAGGAATTTGTTGAATAAGCACTAGACAAGGATCAGGAGTTTGTTTCAGTGGTAGCATGACATATTGTCTTACTTTAGAATTAGCAAGAAGTTATTAATAGCGACATCTGCTATTAAGCAACATGTGCCAGGCACAGTACTAGGCACCTCATACATCCTAGCACTCAAGGTCTATAACTAGCAATAGCAAGTAACCAGTAAAACACAAGAGTTAAAATTGAAGGGAGATGCCACAGGGCATGTTAATATGAATAAACTGGCTGACTAAGTACATGGGTCTGAGAAGCAAGAACTAAAACTAAACAGGAAGATTAAGTCCAAATCATGAGTAGAGATTTATGTGCTGTGTTACAGATTTTAGATTGTATGCCATAGGTGCTAAGGAGACATTTTCTGATGCTCACTGCGGTTAAAAAATAGAGAATGAAAACCAAATTTCTTGATGTGTAATATGTCTGGATTTCATCAATCACAGATTGAAATTCAGCTGTTCAAGAAAGGGCTTAGGAAAGACAGAATAGAGCAGTCAAACCCATCTTTTAGCAAGGATTGGTCTTTCTGTCTTCTGGTCTACACTAATTCATCCTTACTGCAAAAGCTAAGGACACCTACCAAGAGAACCAGGTTACTCTCTAAGAGATAAAAAATTTGGTAAGAGAAGTAAGCTTTTAGGCCCTTTCCTTATATATGCCAATTTGTTACCGTTTCAATATTAAATTCTGCATACTGGTATGACTATTCCAGGAAGTGTTAACAACGTAAATTAAGTTTCAATAACTTCATTAGCTTAGTCTCTCTCTCTAAAACAGTAGTTTCCCTGCAATGAGTATAGGGAGCAGTACTATCTCTGGCACAAATGTACACAAACTCCCAGCATTTCTTACCTACTGGCTTTCTTGAACTTTCCTGACAGCTCCATAGATACTTAGGACCAATGAGCCTCAGGGAAGCACAGGCCTCTCTGTCTGTGCTCTCTGTCTCTAAGCCCTGCTAGCTCCAAATGCCCTAGAGTCCTGGACTTCTCTAGTACTCTGGCTGGGTTGAGAACTGAGTCTAGCAAGTAAGGATGTGCCTATGAGATCATTCTAATCAAGGAACATGCTTAGGAACAGCAAGTTACCCCACTTTAGTTATAACAGTTTTTGACATTTGTTAATACATAGTATTTTAAAAGTAAAATGTGTAGTTTTCTTCTTTCATTTGTAGTGTCATAGTTCAGTTTCAAGAAACCATGTAGGTAGGTTTCTGACTTTGAGGAAATCTTTCTTGTGTCACTATCCAGCAACTATTTACAGACCAGTTCTCACATAATAAACCTCTCTGTATAGGCATTAATTAACGGAGCATTCAACATGGGTCCTTCTCTGACCCCTTAGTCCTAGACAGGCAAAAAGATCCTACAGGCTACATGTCCTGGTGTGAAGTGGTCTGAAGAAGGTGTGTGGTCCCGGGTGTGGCTCTGTAGCAACACTGATCCTCTAAATGAAGGATAGAGGGACTGCTTGTGCAACAGGATAGAGGCAGTAGCTTACCCATACCACTTGGCTTCTCTGTTGTGAAGAAAGCCTTTAGAAAATGAACCGCTTTCTTCCTTTCCTCTGAACAAACAGGAGCCACAGAAACAGCTACCCTATATCCCAAACAGACAAGAGATGGTGCAGTACATAGCTGGGCATGGTTCATTCATTAATTTACTCACTCATCAGCTCATTTAGCTGACATTTGTTAAACTTTGATAGTGTTGTAGGCCTGTGTAGTTAAAAAGATGAATAAGATCTTTCATTTAAGAAATTCACAGTAGGTAGGGAAGATATGTGAAAACATATATTAAAGTAAATGATACAGTATAATAAAAACTGTGATACACATCAGCTAGATACTGCTGAAGTATAAAAGAGAAAATGGCTGATTTTTCAGGAAAGCTCTGTGATGGCTCTCTGTAGTCACTCAGAAGCACAGTCTAGGAATGCATCTCTGTGAGCTAAAACTACTGAAGAAAGCTGTTTGAAATGAGGTTTTTCTCATTCTGCTTCCTTAGGGCCTGAGGTTTTCCTTTCTCACAGATAGATCTGGGGTTGTTTCAAAGGAATGTGAGCTCTAAGTGGTGGAATTGCTGTCCATTGAAGCCACCTAGCCTGTGTCTCTGTATTGTGATGGGATCATGAGCAGAGATGAGGAAGTTCGTCATGTGTCAGGCTTATAAGCATATGATGTTTATATCCTCTTTCACTGAGCACCCTAATCCAGAAATGGAAATCCATGAGCCTTAATATTAGACTGCCACCTCAAATGAGTTGACTTCCCCCACAAAAAAATGATGAGCAGATAGGTCATTCCTTTCAGGGTTCTTTTTCTCTTATGCTAATGGTGATCAAAGCAACTGACAAACTGTCACGGAATCTGCCAGACATCACTCTGGCCTTACCCCTTCTCCCTAGCTCCTGATCTCTTTCTCTCTCCATCATGCTCTGAGTCCATTTTTAGCAAATTAACAAGTCTACATAAGGACTCCTGGTCAGCAGTCATCCTGGACCTATTGAGCGCTAGTCCAAGTGCCTGCCTCTGCCCCCTGGTGGCTTCATGGAGGTGAGAAACTTTTCTAACTCACGTTTGCCAGGCATATGGAAAACTGGATCACAGGGTAGGGTGGTGATGGTACAGGTTTTAGAAAGGAAATTTAGGGAAATATTTAACTTGTGGCAGCTTATAGTTTCTGTACTTTCTCCAGGACTTGGGATAACCTGAAATTTAGATGAGAGGTTAGCAGGAAAGTAATGAAACTCACCACAAACTTTTGAGAAAAATTAAACTATAAAGCTATAAAAATTTTACTTTCCTTAGTACATTATACTACCACATCTGATATGTTGTATTTAAATCAGAGTTGATTCTCACTGAGTTAAACATTTTTGGTTGAAGTCCTTTAAGATCTTTTCAGAACAAAAATAAAGGCAGTTATTAGTTGTTATCTTCTGAAAATTAGTATATTCTTGTCAGTGAGAAAAAAGAAAATATTACAAGAGAGCTGAGAAAATTTGCCAAAATTCATTTACAAGAAATTTTGACATATGATCCCTATGTTCTAAATGATTTCCATCGGTTTCCATTTATTATAAAGTTGAACTTAATATGTATATGTAAATCATTAAGATCAGAGTATATTTTCCTCTATCATAAGATCTCCAGTGTTGTTCTATCCTTCTCTGTCCTTAATTATTGAAATACCAGAATTGTGTGTTATTTATACTTTCTAGAGGAAAGAAGTGTGCAGTCTTACTACATGCTTATTTCTTTAAGTCCTGAAGTCAGTAAAAATAAACACTTTTCCATAATATTAAAAAAAAATGTGTACTAGTGAACTTCCCATTGTTTCAAATGTCCAAAGAATGGCCGGGGAGGAGTAACTTAAATGACTTAAAATCTCTTTTAACTCTGAGAAGCTCTGATAAGAAGTAAAGATTATAAAATCTCTGACTTTTGTGGAAATGTTAGGATATGGTAAGTATGGATGTGTCTTGTTCTTGTGTTTGGCTGGCTGTGCTATATGGTTTGTTCTCTATAGATGAGTTGTATTTCTCATCTCCTAGATTAATTCCTCAGGAAATTGCTCATCAATATTTTAAAAATTACTATGAATAAAAGCTGAAAAGCAGTAAATGACCTTAACTATGAAACAAATGTCTTAAACATTTTACTAACCATGATTTCAAAAATTCACAATTCAAAATTTCTGAGAACAAAAAAATCTCTGGGAATAATTAAGTATTTCTCTGGTAAGTTTCCAAGGACTCTCTTGTTTTACTCATGAGGATATGCACTGTGAGTGGAAGGAGGAAGGTTGTGCTTTTTCAGAAATACCAATTTCTACTTTAAAAGGCTTTAAAAGGATGAGTGTCAATCCATGACTTGAATCTCTCTGTCTCTACCCTTTGGTTAGACTTTCCCTAAGAGTCTGGCAGTAGATGTGATTTATAAGTAGAGAAATTTCAGCAAACACTTCTGGTTTCCCTCTACAACCGTGAGAAGTTTTTCCAGTTATCTGCCTCACAAATTTGATCCATTTAATAAATTCAGTTGTACATTGACTCAATGACTATGATAATGAGCTTTGGATTAGATAAACAATTAAAATTCAGGCTCTTCCACTTAATTATTGTGTGACCTTGGCAAGTAACTTAATCTAAGTTTTCATTTTCTCATAGGTTTCTTATGAGGATTAAGTGAAATAAATGCATAAAGCATTTTTCAGTGACTGCTCAGTAGATATTAGATAACTGATTAAAATAGTATTGTTTTATATACTCTTGAAAGTCAGAGTAACTGACAAAAACCTCAATTGCCAAGAGGAATTAACAACCAATAATATTAAATATTTTCTTATGGAAAGTTCACCATTCCAAAGTGTACAGTTCAGTAGTGTTCTTTTCAGCTTATTCACAAAGCTGTGCAACCATCTAATTCTAGAACATTTTTATAACCTCAAAAAGAAATTCTATGCCCATTAGTAGTCACTTCTCATTTGTCCCATGCCCCAGCCCTGGCAACCACCAGTGCACTTTAATATATTTTAAAAATAAATTGGATAAAATTCTTAAGTAGCATTCATTTCTAAAAGATATGGCATTCACTTGTATTAAAAACTGCATCTGGCAGGTGACCTTTCTCTTCGATCACTTTCAATTGGCCAGGTTTTTCCATAAGTTTTATCTTATATAGAATGTATCTAATTATAAAGTTTTCAAGATAGCCTAACTGGGGCCTCCCTGGTGTCGCAGTGGGTTAAGCAACGCACTATGAAGCAAACTGCAGCCACTACAGCACAAGTTTGATCCCAGCCTCTGGCCAGGAAGAGGTCCCACATGATGCAGCAGACCTCTCCTGCCTCGCTCGCTGCTCCCCTCAGCAGTGTGTTTCAGTCATTCTACCTGATCTGCTCCCCATTCTGTCTCTGGTGGGTCCTCTCACCGCCCAAACCTCTGGCCTATACACCAGCTCCTGTATGCATGAATAAATAAATCTTTAAAAAAAATAAGATTGCCTAACTGGCTTAAAATGCAATGTTTTTTATACTTGCATATTTCTTGATTGGCATATTTTTATGAGTTTGATTTTGTTAGCACATAGTAAGAGGGTGGAGAATAGATTTTTTTCTCTTCATAACTGCCACTCATCTCAGTAAAAATAAATAAATGGGGTAATCTTAAAACAAACTTAATTAATGGAACTTAATCATTAATATGTACAAGGATGGCAAATTAATAATTTTCACTGTACAACAGAATCATAGGAAATATAATAGAAACAGGAGTTTGCAACATGTAGAGAATTCTGAATTATGTGGCCCTTCAGAAAAATACAAAATTTATCTTGGCAGGCTTGGAGAACAACAGAAGATTCTGGAATCGGAGGAGAGTTAGCAATGATTATTTTTCTGTTAGTATTATTAACTATTATTAACTAGAGTTAATGCAATTGATTCAATAATGGGGAATGAAGAAGAGAACAACCAAAGATAAGCAGATTTCAATAATGGCTATGGGAGTTTCAATAGACAAAAACAGGGAGGTCAAGAGAAGGAACAGATTTAGGCAGAAAGATGAGTTCTGTTTTAGCTGAGTCTTGAGGATACAGAGATACAGAGTTGGGAGTCACCTGTATAGAGGTCATGGAAATGAAGGCTCCTTGGTAAGAAATGAGCGTAGAGTAAGCAGAGAGCTGAAGACAGACTATGGTGATTGTTTATACAGAGTGGGAAGAGGAACCAGTAGAGGCAGAGGAGTGGTTAGAGGAACAGTATTGCACGACAAGAGCAAAATGAAAGTTCCGTAAGTCAAGAGTATGAAGATTGAGAGCATGTCCTTAAATGAATGTTTAGCAAACTCCTTGGCAAGCTTTAAGAAAACAGTTTCTATGGAGTGCTAGGGTAAGGGTCTATTAAAAGAGCAGAGATTCAGACTATCTAACCTCACTTATCGTGATATAAACATTAATTCCAGTTGATTTGTTGAGCTCCTACTATGGCAAGAAATCATAGGAGGTAGGCAAAGGAATCCAGAAAGAGCCAAAGGACAGTGATGTGGTTAATGTAACACAGCCACACTTCACATGTGTTTCTCATTTCTGTAATTCTTGGCTCTGTAAGTAACTGACTTCACCCTACATTGGTATTTCTTCTGCTTTCAGTTTAAAACTCAGCTCCTTGGTTCCACTTCCTTATGACTCTCCATGCCACAACTTTTTGTGTCCCACACTCTACCTCATGACAATATTTGTTTGTTTTTTTTGTAAAGATTTACTTTTATTTATTTATGCATACAAGAACTAGGATGTAGGGCAGAGATACCAGGTGTTGAGGTGGCAGTAAGAGGATTCACCGAGACAGTGTGGGGAACAGAACAGTCAGAAATACACTGAAATACACTGCTGAGGGGAGCAGCAGGTGAGACAGGAGAGGTCTGTTGTGCCATGTGGGTTAGCACCCTGGTGGGGGATTGAACTCCTGTTACAGTGACTGGCAACAGCTTGATAGTGCTGAGACTCCCTAGCACCACCAGGGAGGCCACAAGCTTTAAGTTTTTCTTTAATTGTCAACTTCCTGGTTCTCTCTGTTTCCAGAGTTAAATTTTCAAAAATTCTGGTTTTCCCAGATCACTTTGGCTCACATCTTGGGTTGCTGAACATTTTATGGAATGGGTCTGAAGCCCACCTGTATTTAATCACCTGAGGCCCTAAAGACGGACTGGAGGCCACAAAGTATGTTTAGGCTTGACCTTGGGCCTGGAATATGGGAATGAGAGCAATTGTGATTAACACCTCTACTAGGTGTTGGGATTAACTTTAGTTTAAAAATTCAACTGTGCAAAGAATATTGCATAGCCTTTTCTACTGCTTAATACTGACTTTGAGGCCCCACTCATGTAGACTGGAGAGAAATTCAACTTGTAATCTTTGAGGAGAGACCAATTACTACTGAAAGTCCATTACCCAATCTGGCTGAGATGGTGTTTGGAGGATATATTGAACCATCTGTCCCTTATCCCCTTCCTCTCTCCGAATATATAGAAATGTTGGAGAAAGTTAAACTTAAGCTTTTATTTTCAAATGGTAGAATACAAACTGAGTTTTAAACAATCTCTCAGAAACCCATTCTTATTTAATTCAAAACTGTATAGAGAATTGTAGGGTCAGAGAACAATCAGGTCTTTCCACCCTCCCACCACTGATGATGGACACCTGCGGTGCTGTGAGCATTCCAGGGTGGGCATGCGCAAGTGGGCGCACCTGAGTTGGACACGGGCTTAAATGGGCAGTGTCATGAGGACGCCAGGACTGAGAGTACTGATCAATGCGAGCAGCAGCAGCAAAACAGCCAAGAGGGTGAGATGTGCCAGGGGCTGAGAGGCCTGCCAGCCTCCCGGCCCCCCGGCACCCATGCCTGCCATGTACCTGGCCACCTCTACTAATAAAAGCGTAAAAGCCACTGAGGGCTACAAGACTCTCCTTCCTTTACCCCCCATCTAAGAACCATCCTGAACCCTGCCCAGTGTCACCC
Source organism: Galemys pyrenaicus (assembly GCA_019455555.1). Taxonomy (NCBI): domain Eukaryota; kingdom Metazoa; phylum Chordata; class Mammalia; order Eulipotyphla; family Talpidae; genus Galemys; species Galemys pyrenaicus. The sequence goes on from JAGFMF010012266.1 coordinate 1,907,527, forward strand.
TTCCTGCCACTACAGTTGCTAAGAAGAGTAGAGGAGACAGACTGCATTGAAAGCAGCCCTGAAAAGTTGATTATGAGAAAAAGTAAAGGCTCTAAGAATTCATGCACCACTGTTTCATAAAGGAAAATGTCTCAATATATACTCACCAAATGGAGCCCTAACATGCATTAGAAAATTATTATCATCTCTGAAAACAGACATTCAAGAAAATTCAACATAGATGAATTTCAAAAATCACACAGGATAATGGGCCTCCCTAGTGGCGCAGCAAGTTGAGCATCAAACTGTGAAGCATCCACAGCACAGCAGCACGAGTTCAATCCCGGCCAGGAAGGGACTCACATGGACCTCTCCTACCTCGCCCGCTGCTCCCCTCAGCAATGTATTTCAGTAGATCTGCCTGTTCTGCTCCCCACTCTGTCTCTGGTGTATCCTCTTATCTCCCGACACTCTGGCCTGTACCCCAGCTCTTGTATGCATAAATAAATAAATCTTTAAAAAATCACACAGGATAATGAAGTCACAAATACATAAAAACACATGAAATATGATTATGTTTATATAAACACCAAAATAGGTAAAAAAGGAAATGATTAACAAAAGCTTGAGGATAATGATCATCTAAAGACTAGGAATAGACACACAGGTAGAAGACTTCTGGGGTAGCTGGCAAGGTTTTATCTCCTATCATGATCATCCATTTATAATTCAATAAACTTTTTTTTGATGCTACCTTCTGTACTGGTGTTATGCTTAAAAATAAAAAGTTTTTTAAAATAAGAACATTTGTTTATTAATGGTTCCTTGAAGAAAGTGAAAAAGCATCCCACAGAATGGAAGTAGATATTTTCAATAGTTATCTGATAAAGACCTCAAAACTAAAGTCTATGAGGAACTATGTGGATAAAGAAAAATATAAGAACAAAATAAGTGCCATGAGTAGGCAATCCACAAAAGGGAAAATGCAAATGGGTAACTGACATGAAAATGGATCCAGTAACTATAATCATCAGGCAAATGCACCAAAGAACATGAGCAGGAATGTTCTTAGCAATATTATCTGTAGTTTTCCCAACTGGTAAACACCTAGGAGTCTACTGAATGGAGAAATAATTTTTTCTTTTTTTTTTTTTTTAAAGATTTATTTATTTATGCATACAAGAGCTGGGGTACAGGCCAGAGTTCAGGGAGGTGAGAGGATTCACCAGACAGAGTGGGAAGCAGAACAGGCAGACTGACTGAAACACACTGCCGAGGGCAGCAGCGGGCGAGGCAGGAGAGGTCTGCTGCGCCATGTGGGTCTCCTCCCTGGCCGGCAGCAGGGATCGAACTCGTGCTGCAGTGGCTGCGGTTTGCTTCACAGTGCGTTGCTTAACCCACTGCGCCACCAGGGAGGCCCCAATTTTTTCTTTTTTTTAAAGATTTATTTATTTTTTCCATTTATTTTTTTATTAAAATATTTAAAAATTTACATATACTTGCCATTAATTGTAATCCCCATGTATTCCCCATCACCATCTCACCAGTGCACCATCA
>JAGFMF010012266.1:1909253-1921279 GCA_019455555.1 Galemys pyrenaicus
CCACTCATCTGTTTTTGGGCATTTAGGTTGTTTCCAGGTCTTACCTATTGTAAAGAGTGCTGCTATAAACATAGGGGTGCAGGTATTCTTTTGAATTAGAGTTTTTGTGTCTTTTGGGTATATTCCTAGGAGTGGGATTACTGGATCATATGGAAGTTCTTGAATGGAGAAATAATTTATGGTTTATAGTGGATTAATTATACAGCAATGAGGATGAATGGACTACAATTACATAGAACCATATGAATAAATCTCACAAATGTAATGTTAGCAAAAGCCTGCAAAAAGAGTACACAAAAAAGGGCCCAGTATCCATAACCATCATGTGTATGCAGATTAAAATCACAATGCAATACTACTGCACACTCACCAGAATGACTAAAATAAATATACATACACTAAGTATTGTTAAGAATATAGTACATTTATAGTTTCATTTAAAAAGAACTCAAAAACAGGCAAAACTAACCTATAGTGTTGGAAGACATAGTAGGGGTCCACCTTTATAAGGGACAGTGACTTGAAGCAGGCATATGGGGGGCTTCTGAGATGCTGAAAATATTCTGTTTCTTGATAAGGGTAATGCTGACTCATTTTGATGAGTATGCTATGTATGCTATGTATGCTATGTATGTTATTTCTGTAATGTTATTTTTTTTTTAATGCAGAGGGGAGGGCCTGTTGGTTAACTGATACCTGAAGAAAGTGGATGGAAGGGGGACGCACAACAAAACATTTCTTTTGTTTAGTATTCTTTCTTCTGCCTTGGTTCTCTATTAAAGTTTAGATTGGACATACGTAATAAACTATGATGTTATAAAACATTGAATTTATTGAATCACTTTCAAAGGAGAGATTATGGTACTTTTGTTCTGGCTGTACCGATTCGCAGCTCCTCTAGGAATGGAGCTCACTATTCTGGAGTGCTGAAATGTGCAGTAAGAAAGAGAAACTTATTCAACCTATTCTTTTCTAAAGGTCTCTTCCAACCCCTCCACTGAGATTGACCCAAGAAACTACATTGAAGTGAATGATCTGGTCACCCAAATACCCTCTAAAGTGCAGATACAAGACATTACTATGGAGCTACACTGCCCACTATGTAATGATTGGTTCCATGATCCACTGATGCTAAGTTGTGGCCACAACTTCTGCCAGGTCTGTATCCAAAACTTCTGGAAGCAGCAAACAAGGGAAACATTCTGTCCTGAGTGTAAGATGCTATGTCCATATAGCAGTTGTACATTCAACCTTGTACTAGAGAAGCTGGTAGAGAAGATTAAGAAGCTACCCTTACTCAAGGGACAACCACAGTGCCCAGAGCATGGAGAGAACCTGAAACTGTTCAGTAAACCAGAAGGGAAACTGATCTGCTTTCAATGCAAAGATGCTCGGTTGTCTGTGGGGCAGTCTAAGGAGTTCCTGCAGATCTCTGATGCTGTCCGTTTCTTCACGGTAGGTGAGCCCTGGGTGTTGAGCAAATGCTTAGGAAAGCTGGGGGAAATCTTTTGTAGGACTTCTTCTCTCATATAATCCTATTCCTTTATTCAGATAATTATCAGAATTCTTTCTCTAGAGTTGCTGATTATAGGTAAGGGCAGTGGAGAAACTCTGGCTTACTCACCCCATCAATCAAATATTACCTAAAACCTGCCATGATAACACTCAGTTAGATAGTGCTAGACAATGAAGATTGTTCTCATTATAAAAATCTTGGAACTTAGTCAAGTTTAACATGAATAAAACAACAAAAACAATATAATTAACTATTGAAAGCTAAATTTTGTCAAAGTATAATCCATTAATTTTGAAATTTCAGATTGGAGAAAACTTAAACAGTCAGGGGTGTATGGGGAAAGAAAGCTTGAACTGGGAAATCATTTGGATTTGGATGGGCAGAAGGAAGAAGCCAATACTCCAAGTAGAACAATGCAAATGAAAATATAGATAGTGAGAACAGTGTAGCAGTGTAACTGGAAATCTCTTAAGATTCTTAACTTACAAGAAGGTAAAACTTAATTCATTTTTTGCAGCTTGAAATTTTCTTCACAATTCTTGGAAGATATAGGCACTATGACACAGTGGAAAGGTTTTAGCAGCAAAAGCTTACTTTTTTTCCCTGAAACATTGGGCTTTGGGGAGATTTCATCTCCTAAGTCATTGTGGGTTAATTCTATGTGGTATTCTCAGGAGGAGCTTACTATTCATCAGGGTGAACTGGAGGCAACCCTGAAGGATCTTCAGTCCCTGAGGAACATGCAGAAAGATGCCATTGATGCTTACAAGGTGAGGAGTAGGGCAGAGGAGTTATAAGCTAGAACTGGAATACACCCTCCTTATAACTTTAGCTCTGTGAGTGGAGAGGTATATATATAATCAATATACTAAATGGCCTACTGAATTAAAAAAACAAGTACTGTGGCAGTGAGTTGGTTCCCAATAGTTGTTTGAAAGAGAGCAGATTAATCTTTCCCATTATATGCTGATCCTTTTGGCTTTTTCTTTAAGATTTATTTTATTTATTTATGCATGCAAGAGCTAGGGTATAGGCCACAGGTATAGGGGGTTGGTGAAAGAATTCACCAGAGACAGAGTGGTGAGCAGAACAAGCAGATCTACTGAAATACCTGCTGAGGGGAGCAGAAGGCAAGACAGGAGAGGTCTGCTGTACCATGTGGGTCAGATCCCTGGCTGAGGATCAAACTTGTGCTATAGTGGCTACTGATAGTTTGATAGTGCTGAGACTTAACCCCTTGTGCCAAACGGAGGCCTCCTATGCTGATCCTTTTGATAGTTTAATCACTAGGGGATTTTTGTGGGGTCATGATCTGTCTTGTCTTTCCCTTTATCTATAGTTAAATAGGGAATTTCTCACAAACATCTACTGAAGCTTGATCTGTCCAAAGAAATACTTTTCTTTCTTTGAGTCTACAACCAGGCCTCTCAGGTTGCTGGATTTACTTACATGATTTATCTTTCTTAGGTTCTCCCAAATTAAATAAAACTATAGCATATGCTTTTATCTACATAAGAGCTCTAGGACATTAATGGTTAGAGACTTGGCAAACCAGTCCCTAGGTTGGAGACTTAAATTGGGATTTCTGTTTCTTCATAATTATTTTATGGAAGAATATCTTCTATGGCATTTGGCATCTAGAAGAAATATTTACAGTGAGGGAAAGAAGAAGGAAAGACAGAATCAGTGATGTCTTCAGAGAATCTTGTTGTAAGAGTTCCTATAAGAATCCTCTTAAAAAAAAAAAAAGAATCCTCTTATAAGAGTTCCTAGCTCAGCTATTATAGTCAACATTCATTCATTCAACAAATACTCACTGAATGGGTAAGGCATTAAACTAAATGCTATATTACACTAGGTTGAGAGACATATGTTAATGAAATAATCCCACTACTAATAATAAAACAGTAAATGAAAATACAGTATGCTATGGGAGCATACAAATGTAGAACATAATCTAGATGGAGGAAGAGGGGTTTTCTCTGAAGAAGTTGACTATTAACAACTGAGAATTGAAGGATAAATAACTTAGCCAAGTGAACTGGTTGAGGGGAATATGAAGGACTTGCCCTGGAAAAGAATTTTCCATGGAGGAAAGAGGATCTGGAAAACTCCTGAGACAATGGAGTTAGTTGCTATGTTAAACAGCAAGAAGGCTAATAAAATGGGATCAGAGTAGACAAGATAGGTGTGAAGAGGCAGATATGTACCCAATCATGTAGGCCCTTACAGATAATACTAGGAATTCTGAACTTCATTCTATGAATAATGAGAGATCCTTAAAGGGTTTTAACAAGGCATGGTTTCATCTCCTTTTGAAAACATCAGTCTGATGGCTGGGTGGAAGGAAACACTGGCAAGGAAAATGGCTAGAAGGTTTTTACAGAGATCCCAGAGAATGGTGCTGGTGGTTTGAACTAGAGAGGCAGGAGAGATACAGTTTCAGCATATGTTTTGGAGATAAAAATTACCTGGCTGTGGTGCTTGTGATTTGATGTGAGGGGTGAGTGGAGATGTGAAAAAGTCAGTTGAGTATAGGAATGTGGAACTCAGAGAAGTTGGGCTAGGTTGTAAATAAGAAGTCAGCAGATTAATGATGTTTTAAAGCTATTGAGGAAGACAATATTTGCCCAGAAATAAAGTATAGAATGAGAAGGGGAAAGACATCAGAATAGACTATCAAGTAACTAATATTTAGAGCTGAGCTAAAGGAGATAACACCAGCAAACAAGGTTGAAAAATAGTGGTGAAAGAGGTAAAAGGAAAACTGGGGAAGCATGAGAATGACAAGAGTAAGAGTTAGGAATGTTTTAAGAATGGATCTGTAGTGGTAGATGACAGAATCTAAGCTGGATAAGAGAGATGACAGAACCCAAGCTGGATAAAATAGCATATGAAGAAAGACATTGATGAATGGAAATGGGAGAGTGAATGAATGAATGTTTCAACAAAATCCAATAATTGTTTCAGTAGGGGTACCTAAGTAAGGGGACACAAAAAATTTATATTTGGAAATGGTGCAACTGCTGGGGATAATGAAATCCTTGCTGTGACTACACAAATATGTATATAAAAGTGGAAATCAACAGAAATAAGGGAGATAAGGAACTGAGAAGCCAGAATGTCAGATGGCTCATCCGTGAGGATGCTGATATTACCTAAGAGCTGTAAGTGTAGCAGTTGTCAGTTTCAGTGCTTCAGACGCTGCCCTTTTCCTGATTCTTCTATATTGTCCTGACAGCAGGAATGTCATCCTCCTTGCCCTAGTTCTAATTTCAAATAAAGACAGTTTTTCCAGCTCCTTCTAGCCCCAGTTTAACAGCAATACATGATACACAATGGTTTATACTTCCAGCTAGGCGGTTCTTTCCTTCTAGAATGATTAACCTACATCCTGATTTAATATGGCACTGGTTACCACTTCAGTATTGCAGTAGAAACCTTGAAGGACTCTTCTGACTTTCCTGAACTATCAACCATGCTGGGAAAGACAGAGTAAGTCTTAGGTCTCCTTTAGTATGGCTGAATGTTGATATTTAGCAGCCATTTGTATACATTTTCCTGCTATGATACTTCCCCACCTGTGTTTGTGCTGGTGCTTTGGGCCTTCATCCCTAAGTGCTAGCCTCAGTAATTGCCATGTGATCATGGAGGTTTCCAGGAAAACAAGCTACATCTGCAGCAACACATATCCTTGGAGTTTCTAAAGCTGCACCAGTTCCTGCACAGCAAAGAAAAGGACATCTTAAATGATATCCGAGAAGAGGGGAAAGCCTTGTCTGACGAGATGGAGCTGAATCTGAATCAGCTTCAAGAACAGTGTCATCTAGCCAAGGACATGCTGGTGAGCATCCAGACACAGATGGAACAGCAGAACTCCTTCGACTTTCTCAAAGTGAGACTCCATACCAATATGATTATGAGTACACTAGAGGGGAGAGGAGGGTTGGAAAGGATGTAGCAGCAGCTTTTCCTCACAAGGAGGGGAGAACATTGTAGTGTTTTCAAGAGTCTCTGGGAGAAAAGCAGAAAGCTACTTTTGCCTTATACTGAGTAGAAAGCTTAACTTTTACCTTTCTAGAAAAGAAGATAATAAAATGCCACTATTGACAGTATGTATTAATATTTTTTCCATCAAGAACTTTGAAGTTTTATTTCTCAAAAATAAGAATGTCATAACCTAAGTTATATCTCTGATTGACTATAAGTTCTCATAAACTGACCTGTTTGAAAAATAATTTGACAATGTTTACTACCTGAAATTTTAGCTTTTAAGTGGTATTGGTTATTACCACAGGACTCAGAAGCTTATCTAGCCAGAGTAAGGAAAAGAGGCCGTGGAGCTGGAATACTTACTGTGGTTTTTTTCCTGAGATTATGTGGCAATATAGGTAAAAACAGCTTAATCTTAATTTCTCTCTTTTCCCTATAAAAAGAGAACACTAGGAATTCAGAGCAAGATTAATGTCAGTTTATCCTGGATTAGATAAAGGGCTTAGATTAGAAAAGACAAATGGAGGATGAGAGGAGTTGGTAATGATAGGATTGGGGCCATCTGCACAGAACCCCAACATTGATAATCAAATCCTGGTGGTAGCCAGTATTACCAAAGAAGTTTCTGGACTTGCTGGACAGACATCTAACTTAACTATTTCTCCTTTCATCTTCTAGGATATCACACCTCTCTTGGACAGGTAAGTATTTGCCCCATGATATCAGTACCCTTCCTTCAATTCTTAGAGGACGCCTAATAATAAGTTATTTACGTCCCTCGCAGGTTGGAACAAGGAATGAAGGTGTTGACACCCAGAGAGCTAATCTCCAGAAAGCTGAACCCAGGCCTGTTCAAAGGTCCTATTCAGTACATAGTATGGAGGGAAATGCAGTCCACTCTATCTCCAGGTATCAGTGGGTAGAAGCTATTTGTTTCTGGGCAGAGCATCACCAGAGATTTATCTAACTGATTTAGAAAAACAGGATAAAATATTGGTTTTCACAATTGACAGAACAAACAAACTTGTAGGCTCAGAAGTAATTCTGACAACAGACTTTGTCTATGTACCAGTACAAGTCATAAATTGTAAGGTCATGGTACCAGTAGAAATTCAGTCGTACCAACTAAACTTTTGTCTGTTAAACCTATATGATCAGATCCTCATTTAGAGCTATTATTTTCATATTTAGTCTCTGTCTTGCTGATTTGCATATAGTTGTGAGTACTAAAATTGCCTAGTCAAGTGTTAGTATTATCTAGCGTTGTTAATATCTCTTTTTAGTTATATAAATAATTGTCTTATGTATCTTGGTGCTTCATCATTTGGTACATATTTATATGCTATTCTTTTTACTGTATTAAGCCTTCAATTACAAGTAATGTCATCTCTATCTCTAATTACCTTTTTAAACTGGAAATCTACTTTATCTGATTTTTCAAAAAAGGTTTCTTATTTATGCATGCAAGAGTGTAGGCCAGAGGTGCAGGGGAGGGAGATTGAGAGGATTCACCAGAGAGAGTGGAGAGCAAAACAGGAGGACTGACTGAAATACACTGCTGAGAGGAGCAGCAGTGGGTAAGACAGGAGAGATCTGCTTTCTCTTGTGAGTCAGCTCCCTGGCCAGGGATTGAACTCGTGCTGCAGTGGCTGCTGATAGCTTCACAGTTGTGTGACTTAACCCTTGTGTCACCAGGGAGACCCTATTTTATCTGATTTAAATATAGTTCCTAAATTGGGGATACTTGGTGGGGAGGGAAGAGGGGGGGTTGAGGGCAGACGGGAGCACGGGGGACTGAGGTGATGGTACACTGGTGATATGGTGATGGGGAATACATGGGGACTACAACTGATGTCAAATATATATAAATAAAAAAAGTTAATATAAAATAAATAAATATAGTTGGTCCTGCTTTTTTTTCTTCCAATCATCAATTACTTGTTGGATTGTCTTCCAGGGTTTTACTTTAAGTCTGTATTTGTCTTTAGGGCTGAGTTTCCTGTAAATAGCAAAATGCTTAGTTTAAGTTTTATGATCCATTCAGTCACTATTAAATTGGTAAACTCAAGCTATCTACATTTAGGGCAATTATTGAAAAATATGTATGTATTGCCATTTTGGGGTTTTTAAAGTTTGTCTTTAATCTTTTACTTTATTATTTTTACTTATGTTTTTACCACCCCCTTTTATGTTTTGTTTGTATTTCATTTCCATTGTCCTATGTGTGTCTTGTATAGATTTTTGTTTGAAACTAATACTAAAGTTTATGTGTGATGGTCTAAACTGTGATCTATTGAATGGTTAGATCTCAAACTCATTCTGAAGGCCCACAGTTTTACTTTCCTCCCTGTCCATATTGTATGAAACCTGGTATCTGGTATTTTCCTGTTTTCTCATAGCCCCTTTAGTATTTATTTCATGGCAGATATAGTGGTCATACATTCTTTTAAGTTTTGTTTTTCTTAAAGCTGTTTATCCTGTTTGTCCTTATATTGTATATGTTTCTTTTACCATGGTTTGATTACCTTATACCCAGAATTTGCTGGGTATAAGCAGACCATCTTGCTGGTCTGCTTCTAATACCTCTTTATTTAGAAACTCTCTTTTATACTGCTGTCCACTAATTTGTCTAAATCAATGTTTGTCTAACTCTCTGCGATGAATGACCAGTTTTAAAAATTTCAACCTTTCATGGACTGATATGTTTTTATAACATAATAAAAATCAATTACTTGGGGCCTCCCTGGTGGCACAATGGGTTAGGCAAATCGCAGCCACTGCAGCACGAGTTCAATCCCTGCTGCCGGCTGGGGAGGTGACCCACATGGCGCAGGTGGGCCTCTCCTGCCTGGTCTGCTGCTCCCCTCAGCAGTGTGTTTTGGTCCATCTGCCTGTTCTGCCCCCTGCTCTGTCTGGTGGACTCTCTCACCTCCCCGCACCTCAGGCCTGTACACCAGTGCTTGTATGCATAAATAAATATATTTTTTTAAAAAAAAGTATATACACACAGGGAGATAAAGAACTGGTGTCTACATAAATACTGTCTTTTACTATGGGAATTTTCCTTCAACCCTTTCCTCCCATGTCCTACCTTTGTTTTTTTCCCTTACTAGGCATATCTCCATTAACTCTGGACCCAAAAACTGCTCATCCAAACCTGGTACTATCCAAAAATCGAACCAGTGTGTGGCATGATGACATTAAACAGATAATGCCTGATGATCCAGAGAGGTTTGACTCAAGTGTGGCAGTGCTGGGCTCAAAAGGCTTCACATCTGGAAAGTGGTACTGGGAAGTAGAAGTAGCAAAGAAGACAAAATGGACAGTTGGAGTCGTCAGAGAATCCATCATTCGGAAGGGCAGCTGTCCACTAACTCCTGAGCAAGGATTCTGGCTCTTAAGACTAAGGAACCAAACTGATCTAAAGGCTCTGGATTTGCCTTCTTGCAGTCTGAATCTGACTGACAACTTGAATAAGGTGGGCATATATCTGGATTATGAAGGAGGGCAGGTATCCTTCTACAATGCTAAAACCATGGCCCATATTTACACCTTCAGTAGCACTTTCACAGAGAAGCTTTACCCCTACTTTTGCCCTTGCCTTAATGATGGTGGAGAGAATAAAGAACCATTGCATATTTTACATCCACAGTAATCAGTCATACTATTGTGTAAATTCAGAGTGTTTATTAAAGAGGTATTAAAATAGTTCACCAGTCTCACTGGTTTCTCTTCCCAATGTATAGGGAACTCTAGAATAATGAAAAAAGGATTGACAACAGAATTCCATTTTCAATGTTTTAAGTGGTTTTCACTGGAGCCTTTCAAGATGTGATTCTAATTCTCTAGGATCTTCTGTGACACAGGACCTACCCTCATGTGAGTGATTCTCAAGCTCTTACTGGAGCAAACTGCAACTTGAGTTTGTAATGCTTGGGAACCCTTTCAAACATGCCTAGAAATTCGTCATACTGTCATTATTCTCTGCATAATGACTTTTAATAGATGAATTTTCAGGTATATACTCCCTATTTAATTATCTTGTAATATTAATTTGCAATACATTTCTTTCTAGAACTTGTTGCTGTGAGTAGAAAAAAAGAAAAAAAACCTACTCAAGAGATTTAAAGAAAAAAGTAGGATATAGCATAGGTCACTTTATATTATTGCCCTGAATTTTTTCAAGATACCATTTAGGTCCAGTGAATCTCTGACTTTCAGTCCCTTTTTCTTTTTTCACCGATCTATGGAGACACTTATTTTTCCACATTAAATACATTTAAGCATTTTTATCCACTTTTGATCATTTCCTGTTCATCATTCCACTTATAATTTAAATATCAGTATTTTTCATTTTGTCTTCTTCAATAAACTCATTCACCAATTTGTTCCTTTTAAGTCTAAAGTTTACCAGTAGTATCCTTGATGAACTATCCCTTTTCGCTTCCTTGTAAATCCCCTTTAGCTGGGCTTTATTCTCTGTATCTGAAAGCTTTTTTGTTTGTGTGTATGTGCTAGGGGGGTGGGAATGGGATGGGGAGAAGGGGTACTTCAGAGAGACAGCCCTGACTCTAAAATTACAATTAGCACAGTCCTTTGGCAGAGCAAAAGCTTCATCCTATTTGTCATAATAGGAAAGAAACACATAAACTACATATTTACATTGGCATAAAAGTAGTGTAAGAAAGCTTGGGAGACAGAGAGAGTCTATTGCTGCCTCTACATATAGAGACTTTGATAAAATATCTAAAGTCTGTTTTTGAGAACAGACAAGAGCTACAGAGTTCAGAGAAAAGGGAGATCACCAGAATAGGAGGATAAAATAATACTGAAATATTCTGATTAAATTGGAGATAGTGAAAGATAAGAAATTAATGTAATTCTAATCTGAATTTGGAAAATATACTTCTTAAAAACAAATGTACTTACATCTCAGTAACATCTTTAAAGACTCATGTCCCCAAAGCAAAGACAGTGAAGGAAAAGAGGAACATCTGGGATTACATCAAACCAAAAAGCTTCTGTACAGCAAAAGAGACATTAACCACAACAAAGAGACACCCTACTGATTGGAAGAAAATTTTTGCCCTCCATACAACTGATCACAAGGATCTACAAAGAACTCACAAGACTCAACAAAAACAAAGTAAAAATCCCAATCAAAAAATGGGCAGCAGAACTTAAAAGACACTTCTCCAAAGAGGAAATGCAATGGCCAATAGGCAAATGGAAAAATAAATGTTCAACATCCCTCATAATCAAGGAAATGGAAATTAAAACCACAATGAGATACCACCTTACACCAATAAGAATGGCACATATCAAAAAATACTAGCAACAACAAATATTGGCCAGGATGTGGTGAAAAAGGAACTCTCCTAACTGCTGGTGGGACTGCAAACTGGCCCAACCTTTATGGGGAGCTATATAGAGATTCCTCACTATACTAAAAATGGAGGTACCATATAACCCAGCAATTCCACTTCTAGGGATCTAGCCAAAGGACACAAAAACATTGCGTCAAAAGAATACCTGTACCCCTGTGTTTACTGAAGCACTATTTATAATAAGTAAAACATGGAAAAAACCCAAATGCCCAAAAACAGATGACTGGATCAAGAAGATGTGGTATATACACACAATGGGATACTATTCAGCAATCAAAAAAGATAAACTAATGCCATTCGCAGTCAACATGGATGGAGTTAGAAGGAATTAAGCTCAGTGAAATAAGTCAGAAGGAAAAAGAAAATATCAGATGGCTTCACTTAAAGAAGGAATATTGGGGAACCAAATAAGCCATCAAGGAAAAATAATAACAGTAAAAACCACATCAAAACAAAGCAAAAATAAACAGACAACCATAAACCAGAGATATCCAGCAGGGGAGGGGGTGGAGAGGGATCGGTAAGAGGGAGGGAAGCTCACATGGGACTGTAGTGACTGCGCACCGGGTGTGAACTGAGAAAAGAAAGCAAACATTGTTAAAAAATGAACAATGATGTAAAAGATATATAAATTTTTAAAAATATTCTGAGATATAAATTACATCACAATAAAGCTTTTTTTAAAAAAGGAAAAGAAAAAATGTTTTATTAAGGTTATCAGGGAAACAAGGACATACCACAGGTATACATATATTTTCCATTATCTTTAGGTGTCTACCTTAATATTTTTTCTGACATACTACACCTCAGCTCTCCAACATTTGTCTTAATATAGATGATACAAATATATTATTCCAGTTTCCCCAATTGGTTATTTTATACTGGATAATTTGAACAACCCCTCAATTTATAAATCAAATTTTAATTAAAGGCAAGAATCAGTCTAGTGAGGATTAATTGTAAAATACCAATATGAGACTTACCTGTAGAAACAGACTCTTAAAAAATATTCATTAAGAATCTGACTAACCTGGGCCTCCCCTGGTGGCGCAGTGGGTTAAGCAACACACTATGAAGCAAACCGCAGCCATTGCAGCACGAGTTCGATCCCTGCTGCCGGCCAGGGAGGG
>JAGFMF010012266.1:1931132-1943737 GCA_019455555.1 Galemys pyrenaicus
TTCCTAGGAGTGGGATTGCTGGATCATATGGAAGTTCCATTCCTAGTAGATTGAGGAACCGCCATACTGCTTTCCATAATGGTTGGACCATCTTGCATCATGTCTAAGTTTAAACCATTGCTTAAAGGTCCTGTGACTTCTAAATATTTTACTAAAGTTTGAAAATCCATGTTCTGAGTTCTTTGGTATCCCTATGTATAGTACTCTTTTGAACTTACTTGTTTAGCTTTTTGAAAAAAGAAACTGGTTAAAAAAAAAAAAAAGGTAGACAAATGAAAACCGAAGAGGTGAGACCATGAAGATCTATTAATCTTAAGAGTATAGGGCAATAAATTGAGACATACCATCACTAAGACATAAAATAAAACACTTGGAGAAAACTTTTGATAAATGCTAGTTTCCTCAATATACAAAGAGGGTTTAAAAATCTGGGAAAAATATATTCAGTTTGGTAACAATAAAATTGTACAAAAGATAAGAATAGACACCTCAGGCAGTTGTTTTGTTAGAGCCTTTTCTATGTAGAACCACTAGAGGGTGCATCTATCTCAACAGATGAAATATACTTTGCATTTGCTTGTGAATCATTTAATTTGTTGGAAATAATACTAATGATAATGAACACTTACTATGTGATGGACTAGTTATTGGACACTTAATAAATACAAAACACTTGTGAGCTAGCCAGGTCACAATATTTCATTTGAGTCTTACAACTTTATGAGATAGATAAATACTATTAGCTTCATGTCACAATGGAGGAAACAAATTCAGAGAGCTAAATAAGGCACACAATATTATTCAATAATGAAACTGAATTTGAAACTAAATCTATGTGATCCGGAATCCAAACTCAACCATAATGCTGTTTTCCCTTCCCAATAGGTTTAAAATTTTTCTGAAAATTGCAAGAATTTTAATTTTTTCTATTTTTCTTGTTTTAAACTATGTTATTATTTAAAATATAATCTGTTGCAATGAAAAATACAAAAAAGAATAAAGAATTTTAAATTATAAGCAACCCCACCACTCAAAGATAGTCTTAACAACAGTTGTTAAACTTGTCTGTTTTCTACAAATACACTTACTAGAGCTGAGGTACCTTCAAGAAGTACCTCTTGTGGCACCTTCATCAACATCTTTTTTAAGATAAATTTTCATTTCTTAGATAATTAATGTAAATTCTCAGATGTAGAATTTATGATATAAAGATAGATATTTATGAAAGGTCATGGTACATTGTTATTTAATAAATGAAAAATTGCAATTTTAATTTGCATTTTCTTTGAATATTTACAGGTTTGAACCCTTATGCATTTATTATTAGCATTTTATGGTTTTTTTTCCTGTGGCTCATTTGTTTTTATCTTTTCTATTGGATGGCCTATTGTTTTTCTTATCAGCTTGTCTGATATCTTTATATAATAGTTATATTATCCTTTTGCCAGGTTGTTTCATTGTACCCTCAATTTGTTTTCTGGCTTATAATTTTTTTTGAGATACAAATTTTAAATCTTTACTAAATTAACACTTTTCCTTTATAATTTCTCCTATATTATTTATGTTCTGAAAAGTCCTTTTCCATTTAGAAATCAATGAGGTTTTTAATTCTGCAGATATTTCTTTTGGCATATGACAAAAATGTTAAGAGCTAAACTTATTTTTGTTTTGCAAATGAGAAATTTCCACCAGTTTTTAATAAATCTATTTCTAATTGATGTTTGATTTCCCTTTGTTATATGTTATTTTTATATATAGGGCAATCTATTTTTAGATTGTTTGTTTCATTCCCTTAATTTGTGGATCTATTTTTACACCAATACAATATTCTTTTAGACTATGTAACTTTACTTACATGTTTTAATTCCTCACAAGGTAAGTCTTAAACTCCTTACTTTCCCTTTTAGGATATTTATTTACTTTAGTATTAATATTTAGTATTCTAGGATATTTCTTTGTGTTTATTACTTATTAAACATTGTAAATATTTATTTATTTTAAGGTAACACTGGTTTGTAACACTGTATGGGATTCAAAGGCAGAGGGTCACACCTCCTAAGATATATGTTACCACACCACACCCACCATCAACATACCAACATAATAGTTCCTCCACCATAGTCTATTTCATGCTTAATTGTTTCTATTTTCAAATTTCAATTATTTTTAATAGGTAATGTATTCACATAGTTCAAAATCCAAAATATACAAAAAGAGATAGTATGAAAATATATTTGCCCCTACTAAGTCAATTTTTCCCCAGAGGCAACTAGAATTTCCAGTTTCTTATATAAGTATGTATTAACTAATTCATATAAATATATTTCATCTCCACTTCTTGTTTTGTTTACAAATAGTAATACACTATAAACACTATTTGGCTCCTTGCCTTTTTCTCACTGATGACCTTGGAGATCATGCCCTACTACTATATAAGGAGCATTTTCATTTTTGTCTGTGTAATATTCCATTGTGTAGATCTATAATAATTTAACTACTACATCATTTTTTTTAAGATTTATTTATTTACGCATATAAGTACTGGGGTACAGGCCAGAGTTGGGGGGGGGCGAGAGGATTCACCACAGACAGAGCAGGGATCAGAACAGGCAGATCAACAGAAGTACACTGCTGAGGGGAGCAGTGGGCACAGCAGGAGAGATCTGCTGCGCCATGTGGGTCCCCTCCCTGGCCGGCAGCAGGGATCGAACTCGTGCTGCAGTGGCTGCAGTTTGCTTCATAGTGCGTTGCTTAACCCACTGCGCCACCAGGGAGGCCCTACTACATCATTTTAAGAAAAAATTTATTTTGCACTGATTTATCCATGTGTTTCAGTAAAGTATTTCCTTGAAACTCACAGATCTTTAAAATATTGTACTAGGAACAAAAAAATTACTTTCCTTCTTTTTTTTTAAACTGAGGTATACTTAACATATAACATTACAGTAATTTCTGGCGTACAGAGCTCTTAGTGCTATGACACTGCAGAATGCTCACCACAAGAATTCTGATTAATATCCATCCTCATACACAGTTTATTCTTTCTTTTTTAAAGCTCAACTGTTTATATTTTTAGTTATAATAAAGCATTGATTTTTGTATTGTTAATTATTGAATCATTTTTCATTTTATTTTATTTTATAAATTATTTATTTTTTCTTACAATCTTTCCTGTCTTTTCTAGGTGTAATCCCCATAGAATTTCTACCACCAATTCACCCAGGCACCATCACCATAGTCCCTTGTGCTCTTCCTGTCCCTGTCTTGATAACAATCCCTCCCTCTTTCCTGCAGAATGTCTCTGATGTGTAGTTGTCTGTTTACTTTTGTTCTGTTTTGTTTTGGTGTTGTTGATGTTATTATTATCTTTTCCCCTTGGTCCCCTACATTCCTCCTATAAGTGACACCATCCAGTATTTTCCTTTTTCCTTCTGACTTATTTCATTGAGTATAATCCCTTCAAGCTCCATCCATGTTTTGTGCATAGCATTATTTTTTTGACTGGTGAATAATATTCCATTGTGTATATATACCACTTCTTCTTGATCAAGTCTGTTTTTGGGCATTTAGGTTGATTCCAGGTCTTACCGGTTACAAATAGTGCTGTGATAAAAAAAAAGGGGGGTTGGTGGTGCATGTGTTCTTTTAAATTAATGCTTTTGTGTCCTTTGGGTAAATCCCCAGGAGCGGGATTGCTGGGTTATATGGTAGGTCCATTTTTAGTAGTCTAAGGAACCCCCATGCAGTTTTCCATAGAGGTTGGACCAGTTTACATTCCCACCAGCAGTGTAGGAGAGTTCCTTTTTCACCACATCCTTGCCAACAGTTGTAGCTGGTAGTTTTTTTTAATATGTGCCATTCTTACTGGTGTAAGGTGGTATCTCATTGTGGTTTTAATTTGCACTTCTCTGATTATGAGGGACAATGAGCATTTTCTAATGTGCCTGTTGGCTATTTGCATCTCCTCTTTGGAGAAGTGTCTTTTAAGTTCTTCTGCCCACTTTTTGACTGGATTGTTTATTTTGTTTTTGTTGAGTTGTGTGAATTCTTTGTACATCTTTGTGATCAGTCCCTTATCAGTTTAACTACTACATCATTTTAATTGATTTTTAAGTAGTTTCTAACATTTTACCAATAAAACTGAAGTCTGATTGATCAAAGAGCAGTATTGCCAATTGGCAATATGTATTGCCAATTTCTCATTTGTGAAAAAAGTCCATAAAAAATATATATGACTTTATGCATGTTTCATTTTACAGCACAGAAGAGCATTTTGTAAGGACTCCAGTTGTAGAAAAGCAGATGTACTTCCCTCTTCAGAATTATCCAGTGAACAACATGGTAACAGGTAATTTAAAATAAAATATATAGAGTACATAAACCCCAGTAGGGAAGAGACCAGGGAATATTTTACAGTAACCTGTTATACTTCAAATGCCTAGCTAATAGCAGTCCCTCTATTATATATATATACATATATATACATATATATGTGTATATATATATATATATATATATATATATATAAGTCTGAGCTATGCCCTAGACTGGGGTTTCTCAGAACTATTAGCATGTTAGGTCAGATAGTTCTTTGTTGGAGAGAGAGCAGCCCTTTGCATTGTAGGAAGTTCAGCAGCAACCCTGGTTTCTGCCCACTAGATGCCAGTAGCATCCCATCTCTTACCCTCACCCCAAGTTGTAACAATCAAAAATATCCTCCAGATATTGCTAAATGTTCCATAAAATACCCTGGGAGTTGTATTTTGTTTTCACTTACTTGTTTTCTGTTTTTGACTGTAATTAAACTCCCTCCATCTGATATCACTCCCTTTATCCCATAATTACAGTGCTACCTGTGTGATTAATAAAGGGAAAAATACTAAAAATTGTAAATATTTTGTAGGCAAAATTTTTCAAACCAAAAACTTCTGATAATTGAAAGTTTGGGAACTTATAAAATATAATGCACTAGTTATCTATTCCTGTGTATCAGATTGCTCCCAAACTTAGCAGTTTAAAAGATTGAACATATATTATTTCATAGTTTCTGAGGGCCAGGAATACCACAGCATCTTAGTTGGGTGCTTCTGTCTCTAAGTGTCTCATGTTGCAGTAAAGTTGTCAACCAGCATTTCAAAGCACAACTGGGACTGAAAAAAGCATTTTAAAACTCACAGGAATGCTTGTTGTCAGGCATGGGTCCTTTCTTGTATTTGGCAAAAGGCATCAAATCATTAACCTCTCCACAGGGGTGTTCATGTCTTGGTAGCTTGCCTCCCACAGAGTAAGAAATGCAAGAGAGAGCGAGTGCTTGACCAAGACAGAAGCCATGGTCTTCTTTATATTCTACCCTCAGAAATGAAATACCATCACTCTGCCATGTGCTGCTGGTCATGTAGACCAACCCAAGTACAGAGTGGGGGGAACTACACAAATTTAGGAATACCAGGAGATAGAAGTCATTTAGGACATGTGGGAGTTATTTACTAAAACATGAGCTTGCCTCTCACGCTCACTAATTACTTTGGGAGTGAATACCTTACTTGAGTTGGACCAGTTACAGCTCGAAATTTCTCTGGATGTTTAGACACAAAATGTTTTGACCATATCTCTAAATTTAAAAATTTGGGCACTGATGATGTCGTTTTTGGAGTCAGTGGGTTTGGAGTGCAGAGTCCTTAAGTTCACTCTGAGAAAGGTTTCACCAGAGCTCCCCTTTCAGCTACATGCGGTGAGTTCCCAGGGAGTTTCTCCATAAGGCAGAAACGTAAGTTATATTCAAAGAGCAGATTTATTAGCGAAAGGACAGAAAAGTAAAGTACATTTGCATCGACACAAGCTGCCAGAAGAGCTGTGCCTTTGTAGGGGCAGTGTTAGGTTTTATCTCATTCTTTTGGTAGGGAGGGGCTCATTTTTGTGATGAGATTGCAGATTTCGGACAACTATGCAGAACCAGAAAGAGACAGAGATTCCACAGTGGGCAATCTCCTTAGCTTTACCCTCCCAATACTCCCTACAGCAGTCTGATAACTGCTTGGGTTGTATGCCTTGTGATAAGGCACTGGCACCTAGGATCTTGATTTCTATAGCTAGATTTATGGTCCTGTTTATTCCTCTACCCCACGTCCTTGTGTGAGTCTAGTCTTGTGATGCCTCCTGTAGGTTTTCTAGTCTTTTCCTCCATAACTATTGATGTACGTATTTTAAATATCATGTGAAGAAAGCCTATTTACCTCAAGAAAATGAAATGCAGAGAAAATGCAGAGAAAAACTTGTGACCTGTGAGTTGTCCATGAAATCTGGTTCTAGTCCTTTTGAGACACAACAATATATTTGTCCTCCTTAGCTTGGTTGATATGACAATGTCCTTTCAGTAAATTCCCCTTTTTTGTTCAAGATAGTTTAAATAGGGCATCTGTCAGCTTAAACCTGAAGTTCTAACTGCTACACCAATCTTCTCTTGATGCAATAAAAGTCATCATTCTTACAGGGATATTTTTATTAATATAGCAGTTCCTTTTTTATTCCTAGTCTTACATCTTTAAAAGCTTCAGACAGTGTAAACTAACTAAATAATATTATTCTGCACTAGCTTATTTTACCCTAATACTAGCCATTAGTCAAAAATCATGAACTACATGGGATATAGTAATAGTACTTTAAGAGATTTTCTGAAGTAAATGACTATGACTAAAATATCTTCACTGGTTTTATATAATTGGATTCACAGTTTATTAACTGAATTTATTTATTATTAGAAACAATCAAATGATGCACATAAATATCTTACTGATGGTAGTGGTATTCTAAATTCAATAATCCGTTAGCTCTACCAGAATTTTTCTCAGATGGTATTTACTTTTAAATTAGGTTTCAACTTTTTTTAAAGATTTATTTATTTTTTCATATAAGAGCTGGGGTGCAGGCCAGAGGTGTGGAAGAGGAGGGGTTGATTTACCAGAGGATTCACCAGAGACAGAGTGGGGAGCAGAACAGACAATCTACTGAAATACACTACTGAGGGGAGTAGCAGGCAAGAAGGGAGAGGTCTGCTGCACCATGTGGGTTAGATCCCTGGCTGCTGGGGATCAACTAGTGCTGCAGATAGCTTCATAGTGCTACGACTTAACCCCTTGCACCCAGGAAGGCCCCTAAATTAGGTTTCAAATTTAATGTAAACTACAAACATTCATATTACACATAAAATATAATCAGATAATAAACAATTGCCATCTATTTAATATTGCTTAAAGTCATTAATTCTTAAGTTCTCCCTATTCTAGGTATTCTTTTTTATATTCGCACCTATTTTAGAATAATAAAATTACACTCATAACCTTTGCTGACTAACTGCTAATATTGATTTTCCCATTAATTTTTTGTTAAAGAATGGTACTCAGTTTAATAATTCAGGAAAGAGTTACTTTCTCTTCCAGGGAAAGTTAGCTATTTGTGCTGTTAATAGTAGCTAGCTGGGATAGATAATTCTAAGTACACTCTAAGCCAGAAACACCGTCCAATTATTTGGGCCTAGCTACTTTTATATTCCATACCCAACCTGGACATCACTTTTTTAGTAGTCAAAGTGACTAATCAAGAATCTGTGTTTTTTTTTTTAAAGATTTATTTATTTATGCATACAAGAGCTGGGGTATAGGCCAGAGGTGCGGGGAGGTGAGAGGATTCACCAGACAGAGTGGGGAGCAGAACAGGCAGACAGACTGAAACACACTGCTGAGAGGAGCAGCGGGCACAGCAGGAGAGGCCTGCTGCGCCATGTGGGTCCCCTCCCTGGCCGGCAGGGATCGAACTCGTGCTGCAGTGGCTGTGGTTTGCTTCATAGTGCGTTGCTTAACCCACTGTGCCACCATGGAGGCCCAAGAATCTGTGTTTTAAAAGGCGGTAGAAGCTGGAGAGATGGGAGGAGTGGGAGGTGTGGGGAAGGAGTGTGTTCTCTCACCATGCTCAGGTTTATAGAGAATTTTCCTGCTGGTATTATGTTTTATTTTCACTTCTTTTTAAAAAATTTTTACTTCTTTTCTAAAAATATTCTTTAGAACTCTTAACTTTAATAAATCAAAAACATTAATAAGGCAGATAATATGATAGGATTTCAAATACACATGCTTTTTATTTTGTAGGTTATATATCAATTGATGCCATGAAGAAATTCCTTGGGGAATTACATGATTTCATTCCTGGAAGCTCAGGATATTTGGCATACCATGTTCAAAATGAAATTAACATGTCTACTATAAAAAACAAATTGAAGAGGAAATGTTAAGTTAAATTGTGCTTATATCTGGGCATTTATTCTATTATATAAGTACTAACAAATATATACATAATTTAAAATTCTTCCCTTTGGAACTGGAGAATAGGGAAATGGGTAAGAATTATATTCTCGTTCTTCCTCAAAGTGTGTTTTTTTAGGAAATTTAGAATCATTTTGATATTTTCCCCCAGCATTATAACAAAACATTATAACAAATTCTGAGTGCACAGTTATGGTGTAGTTGTCATTCAAACAAACTTTCAAGAATTCTCTCTCTCAAATATTTTTTTGACATTCTATTAATTAATATATACTTTTGTAAGTTTAATGCTGTAAATGCTAAATTTTATCATTTTGGTCATCTTATTTTGATTAAAAAGTGAGAATGTTATATTTTCTGAATTACTATTTCTAGCTTGAAAAATATGGAGTAAAATACTTAATAATTCAAATTTCATGTGTGGTCAGTTTCTGATAGTAAATGCATTAGAAGTACTTTAATGTAATGAGATATTTTACATTTAGTGTAGATAAGTGTATGTGATCTGAAATGAACCTGCAAAGGTACCTTAGAATCCCAATGCTTGAAAGGACCTTAGAGAACATTGTGTCCAAGACATTTATTGTTTTTAATGATGAAATGAAGGGCTTACAAGCTATCTTGCCTAAATGGGAGCCAAACCAGGAGTGAAATAACCCTTCTGATTTTCTAGGCCAGTATTTTCCTACTCTCCTGTATGGTATATTCTGAAGCCCGACAGGTATAATAGACAACAGATCTGCAAAGAAATAGAACAACATGTTTGGCCTGTGTTTTAAATAAGCTGAAATGGTATTGAGATGTAGTGATTTTAAGAAGGCAACTTCTTAATTTTATTCATATGGTCATGCTATATAGAACCCGATTGATTTGTTAAATTTTGGCCATTTGTAAGTGACATTATTTGTGAAGCTTATTAAAACTGTACTTTCCCTTAGGAAGTGTGTACCAAATGTACAGTTATCTAAAGAAAATGAGCTTTTTCCAGTGCTTGAATGATTTCATTGCATGTGGGCCCTGGCTTTTCTCTTATTACTCAAATCTCACAATTTAAAAATTCAACATCATCAGCATTTGAAAGTTCTGTTTTTGCCTTATGGTAAACTTTCCTTATTAATATTCATATTTGTAGTTAAACTCTTGAATTAAAAAAATTAATTTTTTAAAGATTTTTTTATTTATGCATACAAGAGCTGGGGTACAGGCTAGAGTGATGGGAGGTGAAAGGATTCACCAGACACAGAGTGGGAAGCAGAACAGGCAGATTGATCGAAATACACTGCTGAGGGGAGCAGTGGGCAAGGCAGGAGCGGTCTGCTGCACCATGTGGGTCCCCTCCCTTGCTGGGGATCCTCGTGCTGCTGAGCTGCAGATGCTTCACAGTGCCGCGCTCAACCCGCTGCACCTCCAGGGTGGCCCTATAAATGTTTTTTTTCCCTGAAATGTATTATCTCTCCTGAAAACTACATATATATCATATTATAAATATACTATATAATACTAATATCACATTCAGTTTTATAAAATAATTATATCACATTATTATTATTATCACATTCAGTTGATTGTATTTCTTATGTAGAAACCGAGCCTTCTGATCATAAATTAAATGTTAAAAGGAATAAGTAAATTTATACCAAGTTATATATATTGAAATTTCTTGAGGGTGTTCAAGTATTTTTCTGACATGTTTTTTGCATATGTTAACACAGTAAATAAAGGACTACAATATAACAAAAATGATTATATAGTTACATATATATAGAAAAAGCCAGATGTAAGATATCTTTTTAAATATAGCCATCCTAGTGGGTATGAAGTAGTATCTCATTATGGTCTTTCACTTGCATTTCCCTAGTGGCTAATGATATGAAAAAAAATTTTTACATGCTTATCAGCCATTTTTTCATTATTTTTTTATTGAGGTATAACTGACAAATAACATTATTAATTATTTATATATATTGGGGCATGATCACTATAATAACTACTTACCATATGTAGTTGTAAACTTTTTTTTGATGATGATGACTTTTAAGATTTATTCTCTTAGTATTATGCAATACAATATTATTAACTATAATTGCCATGTACATTATATCTTCTTGACATTTACTTTATAAATGAAAGTTTATACTTTTCAAATACCTTCATTCAGTTTGCCCATTCCCTCCCACACCCTGCTTTTGGCAATGACTGTTCTATTTTCTGTATACATGAGTTTAATTTAAAAAAAATACTTTTTTAATTATGCATAGAAGAACTGGGGTACAGGCCAGAGGTGCAGGGTGTGTATTGTGTGTGTGTGAGAGAGAGAGAACTCACCAGAGACAAATGGGGAACAAAATGGGTGTGGATTGACTGAAATACACTGCTGAGGCAAGCAGCAGTTGAGGCAGGAGCAGTCTGCTGCACCATGTGGGTCATCTCCCTGACTGGGAATGGAACTTGTGTTGCAGTGGCTGCAGACAGCTTCATAGTGCTACAGCTTAACACCTTGTGCCACTAGGGAGGCCTCTGAGCATTTTTTTTTTAAGAGTTCACATATAAGTGAAATTATACATTTGTCTGTCTTATTTCACTTAATGTTCCTAAGCTCCCTTCATCCATGTTGTCACAAATGGCAAGATACTGAATAATATTTCACTGTATACATACAGTCATATGAGGGGTCATTCTGAGGGGTCTTTAATTAGGCAATTTCATCATTTTATGGACATTATGAGTGTAATTACACATATTGTTTTCCATTGTAACTGAACTGAATTTACATACCCAACAAGAATATGGAAGGATTCCCTTTTCTGTACATCCTCATCAACACTTGCCATTTTTGCCTTTTTGATAATAGCTATTTTAACAGATATGAGATGATATCTCATTATAATACTGATTTGTATTTCCCTGTTGATTAATGACGTTGAAATTTTTTTCATGTACCTGTTGGTCATTTGTATATCTCTGGGAAGATGATTATCCACATGCCCTGCCCCCTTTAAAATCAGATTGTTTTTGCTATTTTGTTGTGTGAATTCTTTATATATTTTAGATATTAACCCCTTTGAATTATGATTTGTGAATATTTCTGCCATTCAGCAGTCTCCTAGGTTCCTGAACCCAATTTCTCTCACCTATTTAACAAGCAGTTCTCTTAGGAACTCTGTACCAGAAATCTGGGTGAAGACTCAATATAATTTTTTTATCATAATCAACAAGTAGTTGCCCTTTCATTTCATTGATGATTTCCTTTGCTATCAGAAGATTTGTAGTTTAATATAGGCCTATTTAATTTTTTTGCTTTTGTTGCCTTTGCTTTTGGCATTAGATAAAAACATTCACTTCTAAGACCAATGTCAAGGAGCTGGTTTCAGGTCTTATATTCAAGTCTTTAATCCATTTAGAGTTAATTTTTGTGTATGATATAAGATAGTGGTCCAATGCATTCTTTTGCATGGGTGTTCAGTTTTCCCAAAACCACTGATTAAAGAGACTTATTTGCCATTTTTATATCTTCTTTGAAAGAATATCTGTCCATTTTTAATTTGGGCTGTTAGTTGTAAGTTCTGAATATGAGAACCTCATCATACATGTGATGTGTATTTTCTTTCTACTTCATGTGCTGTCTTTTTCTTGATGACATTGTATAATTTTGATGAAATCCAGTTTCTCTGCTTTTTCTTTCATTGGTTGTGCTTTAGGTTTTGTACCTAAGAAGCCTCTGCCTACCCCAAGATCATGAAGATTTGTTTTCTGCTAAGACTTTCATAGTGTTAATTCTTTAGGTCTGTGATTCATTTTGAATTTTTGTAGACAGTGTGAAGTACGAGTAAAAATTTACTCTGTTGCATGTGGATATCCAGTTGTTGTAGATCCATTTGTTGAAAAAAGCTATTCTTTCCCCCCTTAAATTATCTTACAAAGAATGACCATTTTTCTTTTTTTTTATTAACATTTTTATTTATATATATTTGGCATCAGTAGTAATCCCCATGTATTCCCCATCACCATATCACCAGTACACCATCACCTCAGTCCCCCATGCTCCTGTCTGCCCTCAACCCTCCCCCTCTTCACTCCCCACCAAGTGTCCCCAATTTTTCCTTGTCTTTTCATTTTTGATTTTTGTGTCTTTATTATTATTATTGTTCTTATTCCTTTCATTGATCCTTATTTGGTTCCCTTATATTCCTGCTAGGGGAGGAACCATCTGGTATTTTTCTTTTGCCTTCTGACTTACTTCACTGAGCATAATCCCTTCCAGTTCCATCCATGTTCCTATGAATGCATCTA
>JAGFMF010012266.1:1946536-2027153 GCA_019455555.1 Galemys pyrenaicus
TGGAAGGCCGTATGGAGGTTCCTCAGTCTACTAGAAATGGAACTACCATATGATCCAGCAATCCCACTCCTAGGGATCTACCCAAAGGACACAAAAACATTGATCATGTGGGTTTTTTTTTCTTCTTTTTGTTGATGTGGTGGATTACATTTATTGACTTTCGAATATTGAACCATTCTTGTGTTCCTGGGGTAAATCCTGCTTGGTCATGATGGATTATCTTGTTGATGCATTGTTAGATTCTGTTGGCTAAGATTTTATTGAGGATTTTTGCATCGGTATTTATTAGAGAGATTGATCTGTAGTTTTCTTTTTTTGTGTTGTCCTTGTTTGGTTTTGGTATTAGTGTGATGTTGGCATCATAAAATATTTTTGGTAGAACTCCTTCTTTTTCAATTTTTTGAAATAGTCTATGTACTAATTCAGTTCTGAGTGTTTTGTAGAATTCATTTGTAAAGCCGTCTGGACCTGGACTTTTATTTTTGGGAAGGGCTTTGATGACTGTTTCAATTTCACTACATGTAAGTGGACTGTTTAGATATTCTATATCTTCTTTATCTAACTTTGGGTGATTGTAAAGTTGCAGAAATTTGTCCATATCTTTTAGGTGTTAAACTTGTTTGCATATAGCTTTTCATAATATTCTCTAATTATTCTTTTGATTTCTGCTGTGTCTATTGTGATTTGTCCTCTTTCATTTGTTATCCTATTTATTTGTGTATTCTCCCATTTTTTCTTTGTTAGCTTAGCTAGGGGTTTGTCTATTTTGTTTATTTTTTCAAAGAACCAGCTTTTCGTTTCATTGATCTTTTGGATCATTTTCTTAACTTCTAGTTCATTTATTTCTGCTTTGATTTTTTATTATTTCCTTTCTTCTACTGGCTTTTGGGTTTATTAGGTTGTTTCTTTGTGTTCTTTCTTATTTCTTAATATGTACCTGTATTACTATACATTTTCCTCTTATAACTGCTTTTGCTGTGTCCCAGATATTCTGTAGAGTTGTATCCTCATTATCATTCATCTCAAGAAATTTTTTAATTTCTTCTTTGATCTCCTCCTTGGTCCAGTAGTCTTCCAGTAGTGCGGGTTTCAATCTCCATGTGTTGGGGGGGGGGTTCCTTGTTTTCTT
The DNA here is from genome assembly GCA_019455555.1 of Galemys pyrenaicus. NCBI lineage: Eukaryota > Metazoa > Chordata > Mammalia > Eulipotyphla > Talpidae > Galemys > Galemys pyrenaicus. Next base: position 1,947,666 of record JAGFMF010012266.1, read on the forward strand.
TTCGTGGTGAATTTCTAGCTTGATGGCTTCATGATCAGAGAAGATAGTTGATATGATTTCGATCTTAGAATATCTGCTAATGTTCGTCTTGTGTCCCAGTATGCAGTCACTCCTGGAAAATGATCCATGTGTACTTGAGAAGAACGTACACTCAGGTTTTTGGGGGTGTAATGTTCTATATATGTCTGTTAAGCCCATGAGGTCTAGATCCTTGTTTAGTGCTCTGATATCTTTGCTTATTTTTTGTCTCATTGATCTGTCCCTTGGTGAGAGTGGTGTGTTGAAGTCTCCTACTACATATGTATTTTCTTTTATGTCAGTTTTCAAAGATGTTATTAGTTGTCAAATATATTTTGGTGCTCCTTCAGTGGGTGAGTATATGTTGATGAGTGTTATCTCTTCTTGATTTAATGTTCCCTTAATCATAATGTAATGCCCATCTGTGCCTCTTTTAACCTTTTTTAGTTTGAAATCTATGTTATCTGATATGAGTATAGCTGTTCCTGCCTTCTTTATTAGTCCATTTGATTGTAGGACTGTTGTCCAGCCCCTTTTATTTTTAGTCTGTGTTTATCTTTTGTAGTTAAATGTGTTTCCTGTAGACAGCAAAAGGTTGGGTTTTGTTTTTAATCCAGCCTGCTACTCTGTGGAATGACCATTTTTCTGATTATATATTATATTCTTATAAAATATTACACATCATATAAACAAATAATATAAAAAGTAAAATGTCTTTAGCATGCTACCACGAAAGAATAACGTAATACCACTGTCAAAAAAACAAAACAAAAAACAGAGCCCAGCCTTAAAAATTCCCTGAGCAAACAAACCACTTTAGTCATACAAAGCTTAATTTAGCTTAGTTTGCCAGACTAACTCGACCTGAGTCATTTCTTTATGCCTAGAAATCATAAACAAAACTTAAACTGTTTCCTAAAATTGGTATGAGGCAATCACTGACAAATTTGCTATCTTCTAAGAAAATCTTGGTCGTTTTTTTGTTGTTATTTATTTTTATAAGCATTTTTATTATAATGTTTACTTTCTTTTCTAGGTGTAGTCCTCATAGAATTTCCACCACCAATTCACTTGTACACCATCACCATAGTCCTTTATGCTCTTCCCATCCCTGCCTTGATCCCAATCCATCCTTCTTCCCTGCAGAATATCTCTGATTTATAGTTGTTTGTTTATTTTGGTTTTGTTGTGGATTTGTTGTTATTATTGTTATTTTTCCTTGATGCCCTACATTCCTCCTATAAAGTGAGGCCATCCAGTATTTTTCTTTTTCCTTCTGGCTTATTTCACTGAGCATAATCCCTTCAAGCTCCATCCATGTTTCTGAGGATAGCATTTTTTTTGATTGGTGAATAGTATCCCATTGTGTATATATACCACTTCTTCTTGATTCAGTCTGTTTTGGGGCATTTGATTTCAAATCTTACTTATTATAAATAGTGCTATGATAGACATGGGGTGCATGTATTCTTTTGAATTAATGGAAAATAATGTTTTTATAGCTAACTACAATGAAGAATATCCAATAACCAATATTTGAAGTCACTGCCTTCTCACCCTACAGCTTTACAAAAATATAGACATGAATGTCATTCCATATTTTAGTTTGCTACCAGTTTGCAAACTATCTTGCTGGAGTCCCCACAATAAACTCTTACTAATTACTATTTTGGTGATTCATTAGTTACTTTGGCTGTTTATGAACTTTTTATGCTATCAATGAGTAATCTGGAATAGTGATCTCTCAAGGACATTCCAGACCTATGACATACACAAAATTTTCCTAGGCACAAATAATTCCCAGAAAAATATTGTTTAGCATGAGTGATTTCCTGAAATACCAGAAGCCCAGTGGTAAATCTACCATCCTGTTACTACCATATGCCAGGATAACCCACTTGAAAATATTAATACTGTTATTAAAATATATAGACCTTTCCTGGAGTACCAGCTCTTTTTCTTTCTCCTGTTTACTTTGCATTCTGCATCATGCCAAAGCAAATATGCTCCAAAATGATCCTTGGACTCATACACTCTACCTTGGAGAGGACATCACATCTCAGTCAGAGTGCAAAGCGGTAGCTAAGAACACAGAGTCAGAGTATCTTGGTTTAAATTCTAACTATAGCACGTATTACTTGTGTGATCAGTTACTTAACCTGTCTATGGTAAATGGGGGAAATTTTGAAGATTAAGGGGGTACATGTGTAGTGCTTAGGACAATATCTGGCACTTAGTAAGTGCACAATGAAAAAACAATATAATTTCATTACCATTATTACTAGCATCTTCTGGTTCCTGTCACAAAATAGATAATGAATGATCATCAAATAAATATTTTCTAAAATAAAAATGGGGCTACTGGATATGAAAGAATTAGATAATATTTGGAGCTTTGTATCATTTCTTTGAGACACAGAGAGTTCATGGCAGATCTACTTTACCCCTAAAATGTAGAAAGAGACAAGAGTCTATAAGTATCTGCAGGTAAAGGGATCAAAGATAATTACATAGTTGAGGTCTTGAACAAAAGCTTTTAAAAAGCTTGATTGACAGAAATAATGTATTTGGAATAGTTTTTTTTTAGTGAACAGCATCAATTTAATACCCCTCATTTTCTCTCAAAGAAATTTTTTTAATAATTTTTTTTACAATGTTTGCTTTCTTTTTTAGGTGTAGTCCCCATAGAGTTTCCACCACCAATTCACCCATGTACCATCACCAAAGTCCCTTGTGCTCTTCCCATCCTGGCCTTGATCCCACTCCTTCCCCCTTCCCTGCAGAATGTCTCTGATGTGTAGCTGTCTGTTTATTTTGGTTTTGTTTTGTTGTGGTTTTGTTACTTTTCCCCCCTTTGTCTGCTATATTCCTCCTATAAGTGAGACCATCTAGTATTCTTCTTTTCTTTCCGATTTATTTTACTGAGCATAATCTCTTCAAGTTCCATCCATGTTTCTGCAAGTGGCTCTAGTTTATCTTTTTTGATTGCTGAATAATATTCCATCATGTGTATAAATACCACATTTTCTTGATCTAGTCGTCTATTTTGGGGCATTTGGATTGATTTCCTGTCTTACCTATTATAAATAATGCTGTGATAAACATGGGGGTGTATGTATTCTTTTGAATTGATGTTTTTGTGTTCTTCCAAAGAAATTTTTTTGTCCTTTTTAAAAGATAAATAAATAATAGAAATTTTAATTATGTACCCTAAATAGATCAGTAATTATTGGTAAGTGGACTAAATGTTTAATTAAAAGACCACTATTGGCAGTTTAGGTTTTAAAAATTATATGCTACTTATAAAAATAAAATTAAATATAAGGATGTTGAAGTGTTGAAACAAATACATTTGATGCACACACACTTATATGTATAGAATATAAAGGAACTTGAAATGTTGAAAGTAAAAGAATAGCAAATGATATAACATGCAATTACTAGTCAAAACAAAGGCAAAAACATCATTAGAGATAAAGAGGGAACATTTGGCATTGAAGAATGTGTTGAACAAGAAAATATACAACTCTAATTTTTACTCAATAACTTAAACCTCAAATTATATAAAGAAAATATTTATGGAACTAAATGGAGAAAACAGACACAGAATCACAGTGAAAGATTTTGAGGTTTTCAAAATATCTCTCTCAATGATTTATAGAAAACAAATCAAATCATTAAGAATATAGATTTGGGGGCCTCCCTGGTGGCGCAGTGGGTTGAGCAACGCACTATGAAGCAAACCGCAACCACTGCAGCACAAGTTCAATCCCTGCTGCCGGCCAGGGAGGGGACCCACATGGCAGGGCAGACCTCTCCTGCTGTGCCCACTGCTCCCCTCAGCAGTGTACTTCAGTTGATCTGCCTGTTCTGTTCCCCGCTCTCTGTGGTGAATCCTCTCAGCCCCCCCCCAGAACTCTGGCCTGTACCCCAGTGCTTATATGCATAAATAAATAAATCTTTAAAAAAAAAGAATATAGATTTGGATCTATTCTAAATTAACTTGACTTAACTGACAGATACAGAACATCAGAGCCAAAAATTATAATTGTTAATTATTTTTAAATGTGTACAGACGGTCTTACCCAAACTGTCTTGGATAATAACAGCTGCATTAAAATTACCATTAATTATAAGCTTTAAATAGTAATTTATTATTTTCTCTCAAGGTTTTGTGGGTCAGTTGGGCAGAGCTGGGTGGTTTTACCTGAGATCTTCTATGTGGCTACAGACTAGAAACACCTGAAGACTTCACTGGACTATTTATCTAAGATACTCCTTTATCACCTGTCCTGGCACCACAAGGTTCCTTGGTTTCTCTCTTCTCAAGTGAGCTCATCCTCCAGGGTCTTTCCACATGGCTTACATCTTTCACAGCATGATGGTCTCAGGGTAGTCACACTTCTTACATGGCAGCACTCACCTAAGAAACTGGAAGTGAAAGCTGCCAGGTCAGTTTTTTTCTCTTGGTTAGTTACAGGTCTTTCCTAGAGTTAAGGGATGGAAACATAGAGTCCACTCTTGATGTGGAAGTGGTAAAATCACATAGCACAAGAGCATGTGGCATTGAAAATACTGGTATGGCCACCTCTGGAAATGTTCAGTGTAGGTACTCTGATCATTAACCAAGAGTCAATAAAAAATAGTAGCTAGAAAATCCTTTCATCTGAATATTAGAAGATAAAATTCTAAATAAACCCATGCATCAAAAAAAGTGAAATTAGAAGATACTTGAAACTAAATGATAATAAAATTCAAAGGTTGTAGGATGCAGTTAAAGTTTTAGGAAATCATATACTGTTAAATATGTAGCTTAGACAAAAATAAAAGCTAAAAAGCAATGAACTAAGTATCCATATCAACAAATTAGAAATAAACCAAAAGGCCTCCATAGTAAATAAAAGAAGAAATTAATGAAATAAGATACAAACATAATAGAACAGAACATTGTTTCTTTGAAGATACTCATAAAATTGAGACATTTCTGGCAAGACTAGTTAAGAACAAGAAAAGGAAATACATATAAACAATATCAAAAATAAAAAGAGGACGAGATCATACAAACATCAAAAGCATTATGAGAGGGGCCTCCCTGGTGGCGCAGTGGGTTAAGCAACGCACTATGAGGCAGACTGCAGCCACTGCAGCACGAGTTCTATCCCTGCTACTGGCCGGTGCTGCCTGCCAGGGAGGGGACCCACAAGGCCCAGCGGGCCTCTCCTGACTCACCCACTGCTCCCCTTAGCAGTTTCAGTCAGTCTGGGTCAGTCTGCCTGTTCTGTTCCCGGCTCTGTTTCTGGTGAGTCCTCTCACATCTCTGAACTCTGGCTTGTACCCCAGCTCTTGTATGCATAAATAAATAAAATATTAAAAAAAAAATATTAGAAAATTTTGACCAAATAACTCTAATAAGTTTGAAGGTTTAAATGACCTATTGAAAATTTAAATTAAAAAGTTTAAAAAACATTTTATTAAAGCTGATAGCAAAAAACAAAATATTTTGAATATTCCTGTAACTATAAAATTAATGATTTATAATATACATTTTCCTATAGTTCCATAAGTTACTAATGTTGTGATCTATGTATCTGAGAAATGAAGATTGTAACATAATGTCATAGATAATATTATGAGGAATAAGTGAAATATTGCCTGTAAAAAATGCTTTGCACAGGGCTTAAGAGTTGTCATATGCTCAATGTATGCTAGCTCTGGATATGTATCCCTGAGTGCAAAATATATGTTCTTCAGGCACCCATGCATTCCTCCCTTGAAAGGTAAAAGGCCCAGATCTGTCTTCTCTCTGAAGTAAAGGTGCTCAGGGGCAATAGATGCATCTGCAATTTAAAGTAAAACTGAAAGTAAATAAGTGTTGTCCTTAAATCAGATATTCTCTGTTTTTCTTTTGCACTCCTGCCCAGTCTTAGAATTGTAATACCAGTCTTAAGAATTTTTCCTGCTATCGTGGGTGCAGCATTTGCAAGTTTATATTCCTGCCTACATGGCCAGGCATGACTTTAGTGGGTTTGAAAAGACTGTCAAAAATGGTCATTTACACTCCAACCCTGCCAATCACTGTTTCCTTTCTCCTTTTATTACATCTGGTTATGTAGCATTCCTTAGGAAATTCCCCCTTCCAATTCAGTATCACGTGTTGCATTTGTCAGGTCTCTCTAGTTTCCTTCATTCTGAAACAGTTCCTCAGGCTTTTTTTAACTTCCATGACATTGACATGTTTAAAGATTACAGACAATTATTATAGGATATCCCTCAATTTGGGTCTTTCTCATGACTAGATTCAGCTTACAAATTTTAAGGACATGAATATTTCAGTAGTAATGCTCGTTTCTTCTCATTGATCTAACAGGTTGGTACATGACTGCTGATGGTATTGTTTGATCATCAAGGTGGTTTGTGCCAGGTTTCTCCATTATAAAACTATTCTTTTTTCTGTGTAATATTTGGTGTAGATTATGTTACTACTCATTCTTTGTCAAACTTTTGATTAACAATTAGTTAACTTTAATCAGTTTGGACTTCAGTGGTTTTCTATTTATTCAATGGATTATGACAGATTAGTATTATTTATTTTTATGCTCAAATTGTTTCTGATTTGGCAGTAGCAGCCTCTTCAAACTGGGTTCTGTGTACTTTGCTATGTCCTACCATTCTTGGAATATTTTACTTTCTGGCACAAGATGTGCCAGGTTCATCTTGTCCCAGCTCTATATACTTACTACTTATTTGCTGAATGAATGGATGGATTATTCTAACCCAGCAAGGCTCCTGCTCTTTGATCACCAATAACCAACTCATTGCTAAATCCATCCTACACATTTTTATTTCCATCAGTATTCAATAATTGTTTCCTTCTTAAAATATTGCCTTTTCCTATAATGATTTCACTTATTTTCAGGATCCCTTTTCCTTTTCCTGCTTCCTCAGTGTTGGATGCTGAAATCTTACACCTGTGCTGTCTTCTTTTTTCATTCTGTATTCTCTCTCTAGATTATCTCATTAGACTCTTATACAGCCTGTATACCGATGATTTATCAAATATGTCCTATATCACTTTCTCACATCACCTGAATTTCTCACAGGTATCTAAAACTTCACTAATCCAAAATTACTTGCTTAATACTTTCTCCAAATCTGCCCCTCTTCCTCAGTGGTACCCATAACAGATACCTTTATCTTCCCAGTTAATCATGTTAGAACTCTGGGCATCCACCTTTATGCTACATCCTCCTCAACTCCTGAGTCAATCCCTTGCCAAATTCCCTTGCCAAAATGAATCTTAAATCTATTCACTCCATCTCCATGTCCACCATTAATCCAAGTCAAAATAATCATCCTGTGGTCTCACTTACAAGGGGAATATAGGGAAACATAACAAAGAATCAGGACAAAGATAAAACTTGCAGGCTAAACACAGATCTGAGGCATAGAGCAGGGGAGGTGGAGTATGAGAGGGGTGAAAACAAGGGAGGGAAGAGCACAAGGGACTATGGTGGTGATTCATGGGTGCCATGATAGTGGGAGATTATGGGGATTATACTTTAGGGGAGAAATCAAATACTGTAGAAAATGGGGGGAAAAGTAACCATCCTATCTTATTGGCATGTAGCATTATAATACCTTTAGTTGGCCCCTTACTTCCATTCTTCTATGCCCTCTGACAGCCCTAGATAGTTATCGACTAAAATTCCTGCTCTCTGAATCCCTTTCCCTAACCTTTCTAAACCATTTCTTTGTGACTAGTTCCTTAGGGAAGTCTGTTAATCTTATCCATTATATATAAACTTTACTAGTTAAACTCACTGGTAACCTTATTTCTGAGATCTGTAAGAAACCACACAGTTTTCTTTTTCTTTCTTTTGTGTAAATAACCAGAATTGAGCAATTGAATAAAAACCAAATGGAGGAATCTGGAAATCATGATTTTAAAGCTATTCTGACCTTTGATTTTACAACAAAGCCCTCACGGCACACTGATTATTCTTGTTAGTACACTGTGTAACTCAGACATGGATGGTAAGATGTCCCCTTGGTTAAAGTCTCCCTTCTTTTAAATATATGACACTAGAGCATATGCATCCTATGATTTAATTTTTAAACTCTAAGTAAGTTTCCACAGCAGAAATTTACTGAGGACTTGTTGAAGTTGTATTCAGTGGTGAGAGTACCTCCAAGTGCTATGCTGTTTGGAAAAGTTGGCGGAGATCCAGAGAGTCTATGCCAATCAGGTCATCAGCAAAGGCAAAGCCAGCATTTTATCCCTTATTCAGTAAATGCCTAGAAAATCTGTTCCTTGTCACTATGAATGCTGGTTTCTGTTAGGAAATTATGTAGAAATGTCATAACAAGTTGTTTAAATACTATAATAATGACTTACTTTTTTATTTAAAGAATGCCAGTTTTGGCTTCCTGGTTTGCTCCCCATTTTGTCTCTGGTGAATCCTCTCACTTCCCATGACTCTGGCCTGTACCCCAGCTCTTGTATGCATAAATAAATAAATCTTTCTTAAAAATGTCAGTTTTGGGAAGAGGGAGGGATTGGGGTCAAGGAAGGGATGGGAAGAGCACAAGGTGATGGTGTATGGGTGAATTTGTGGTAGAAGTTTTATGGGGACTACACCTAGAAAAGAAAGCAAACATTGTAAAAAAAAGATAAAAATAAAAAATAAATTTAAAAAGTCAGTTTCTTAAGAATACTTATCACCCTTTTAATTTTTCTATGAAGAATTCTAGTTATATATTTTTAACATTGTCTCCTACCCCTCCAAATTTCTTTGCTCCCATTCAACAACCTGCAAGACAGTTTCAAAGTGTTGTTACTCAGAAGAAAACAAATACCACTCCAAATGTGACCACTGTGTCATTTTAGTGGCATATGCGTTGGTCCTGATGTTCTGTTTTTCTTAAGTTAAAAGTCAAGAAGCATCTAGTTCAAGTAGCCCTCAGCAGTTAAGCCATTCCTGGGGTTCTCTCCATCTTCAGCTTCACCCATTGGAAAGACACGCTTGGGAGACCGCAAAGAAGGGGAGGAGGCTGAGGCAAGGAGGGGAGGCTGAGTTTTAAATTCAAATGGATGAGGCATGTAATCCCTAGTTAGTCATCTCTACAAGCAAGTCCTACTCAGGAGCTGAGCGCAGCAGGTGCTGGAGGTACCAGCCAAGCACACCCAAATCTTGGAGGAGGTGTCTCAAAACAAAGAACATGACTGACTCCGAAAATCCCCTGCAAAAATCCATCCCAAAGCCTTGTCACAGCCTGTACAACCCCCTGCCCTATTTTTTTTAAAGATTTATTTATACATACAAGAACTGGGGTACAGGTCAGAGTCACGGGACGTAAGAGGATCCACCAGAGAGTGGGGAACAGAACAGGCAGATTGACTGAAATACACTGCTGAGGGGAGCAGCGGGGGAGGTAGGAGAGGTCTGCTGTACCATGTGGGTCCCCTCCCTGGCTGGGAATCAAACTCACCGTACAGGGGCTGTAGATGCTTCAGAGTATGGTGCTTAACCCCTTGCGCCACAAGGGAGCCCCCGCCCCACCCTATTCTACACACACACCTTTGTCATTACTGCAGTTCTAGAGTTTGACTCACATTCATCATCAAATATTTTTGTGAGCTCCTAAACTGTATGGAACACCTTGCCAGGTTCTGTTTAAGAAACGAGACCTTATCTTCAGTGAGCTTCCAGAGCATCTGGGCAAGGGATCATTATGGGTGAAAGAACAAGCAGTGTCCCTTGTGTAGGGAATGGAGTAAGTACCATAGAACACATCTTCAAGAGCGGGAATTGTAGGCAGTCTCCTGGAGGATGTAAGGGGATCCAGTAGCATGTCTGGTGAAGAAGGGCCTGTAAAAAATGAAATTCTGAGTTGTGTTCTCAGAGGGGCACTAGAAGGGGATTTTAAGTCCCCTTAAATCTGTAAGACTCAAGCCTGCTTAATGGGTAGCTCTCTCCCCTTAGAATAACACTTCACTGTTTCTCAGAGGGGAGAAAGGTTTGAAAGATTTTGGGCAGAAATCTTGCTTCTAATATAAGAAGCATTGTCGGTTAAAAGAAAGGGGTTCATGGATTCCTTTTCACAGCGTCTTTACACTGATACATTAGGTCATGAGATGATGTACCAATCCTTCATTCCTATTCAGTTCTGGCACTTTGCTTGGTTACTGGGTACATGGGACCAACATTGGTGCTGCATTACTGTGGGGCCTTTTCTCAAGGTCTAGACCATAGTGCACCTTTAGGCTCAGCCTTCCCAATGCTAATTATACAGACTTAAGTCCTCACCTCAGACCTAGACTTACCCTGTCAGAATCTTAGTGCTGAGAATCTGCCTCAAACTGCTCATATCTATTCTTTTGCAGCTAAAGTTTGAGAATGCTGCTCTGGTGGCCATTGGCTTTGTAGGCTACTTTCGCGACACCTATGCCTGCTTGAGTGTGAGGCAAAAAAATAGTGCGCGGTTTAAGCAGGCTGCGCTGGGGCCCCCAGCCAGCTCGCCAGCTACGAGCCCACGCTGGGAGGGAGCAGCGCGGCCCCGCCCCTCCGCGCTAGCCACTCCCCGGTTGTCATGGAGCAAGAAGCCCCGCCCCTGCCGGCTGCAAGCAGCGGACCCAAACCCGACCTCGGGCCTTTTCCATCCGACCCTCAGCTGGGCTGTCACCAGAACCCTCTAGCGTGCTGCGGAGTGCAGTCTCGACTGCAGTGGGAGAGAGCGACATGGCGGCGACCAAGTCCGAGAATCTCTCCCTGGTGGTGCACGGACCTGGGGACCTGCGCCTGGTAAAACGGAAGAGGGAATGGGGAACCCAGCCAGACCTTTTCCCACTCGCCTGACTCTGTGGCCAGCTGCAGTCCCAGCGCCCAGTGTCAGCCAGACCGGCGCAGGCGCCAGGCCCAGCACCTAGCTGGTTACCATGTTGTGGGGAGGGAGGGCAGATGGCTGTTTTTGCTAAGATGCTGAGGACAGGGATCTTGTAGGTGCGTCCTGGACCTAGCCCCGTGGCTGGCACGTGGTTGGAGCCCAGGCCAGTTGCAAAATTATTAAAGCCTTCCTCCTTTGCTAGTCACAGATTTGTAGTCCAGCCTCTTGTCATTGTACTTTTCAGAAGAGACACCAGCAAGGCTGCCTAATTTAGACCTGCTTTGAACTTCCCTGGGCAGACAGTGCAAGGCAGAAAGGGAGACCAGAGGAACTCTTAGAAGATATGGGAACTTGTATTTAACTTGTATCTTGCTTGGAGCTGTTAAAATTTTCTTTGCAAGATTATTATTCTCATGAGAGGACTCAGCACTTAGTAGTTACTCCATAGTGCCAACTCCTTCTTCCCTCCAAAACAGCCATCCATCCCTAGGACTCCTGGTGTTCCCCTTCAAGTGTCAGACTTCTGGATCTTGATAGTCTTCGTGGTTTTAACGTGCCTTTTCTTTTTACCTCCAGCCATTTTCCTTTCGTAACCTGTTCCTGTGTCCCTTTAAAAGCATTATGTGTATTGGTCTGTTCCTGGTTCGCCAAAGTTCAGGGAGCTGTAGTCAGCCCTGTGGTTCTCCCAGATAGACAAATTTCATCTCAGATGGGCCTGGAATGGCAGTAGGTATGTGGGAAGGAAGCCAGCCATCTCTGTGGCTCCCTAGTGCCTCCTTCTTTCGCAAATAGAGCATGTACTAGGACCTAGTATGTAGAGATTCAGATGATCCAAGTTAGCAATTCTTGGCTATTTGGAAACCTGTAGCATTTTCTCCACAGAATGCAAACAGACTGATTTTGGCAACAGTTACAAAGAGGTCTCTCCATAGGTCCTTAGGGGCCTGTGGATTCCAATCTAAGAATTCCTGCCTGGGGCTAAATCTCCATTTCCTCATTTGAGGACATTGTTATCCCCAAGGTGACAGGTTGAATAGAATCCAGAGAAGGGCCCATAAGATTAGACTTCCTTTCCAGTGCTCTCTCCACTCACCTTGGAGCCTATACCTAGCAATTAAAGTAACACTATTAGTTTTTACTGTTATAAATCCAGGTAGTATTATCATGAAGGGAAAGTGGTACAACTCTACACAGCTTGGAGTGATCTCAAACTCATTCCTCAAACATTTACTGGATGAGAGGGTGCCTACCAAATGCCAGGCACTGGACTGGGTCTGGGAGCCCAGTGAGAAGGAAAAGGACAGACTCAACTGCTAGTGGTATAGGCATGGGTGCTGGTGTTGCTTGTCAGTACCAAAAAACCAGAAAGCAGAGAAAGGAATTGAATCTATAAGCACCTTTATTTTTCAGATCACTGGGCAGCAATCTGAGAGAAGGGGGGTAAAACACCCTGAAGAAACCATTCTGCCTTCTTATCTCGAGCTGGCCTTTTATATTAAGTTAAACAAAGACAATGAGTCCTAAGCAAACAGCCTGTCAGAACAGCCCATCACAGCTGATGTTGAAGGGCCCATAAGTTCATCACAGTCAGCCCCCTTATTATTAGTCTCCTGGTTAGACCATGTTGGGCGCCAAACGGTTACAGGGCAACCCTAATATAAAATGGGTTTGCCTGACTGGGTCTTTATCCATGCACTTGAAAGGCACTTATAATAAGTTTTAACTGTAGGCACATGCACAAAAGTTAATAAAGGGTTTTGTTTACAAGAGAAGGGGAAATAGTGTAGTGAATAATGTAAGGAGAAGAGAGGGATACAGATTTGTAAATGTTTTACCAGTTCCTCAGAGCTGGAACTTAATGGCGTGCTGAGAGCTGGCTCCAAAGGGAAAAAAAAAGGGACCCCTCAAGGCCCACATGTCTGCTTTTGTACCCAGCCTGACTGCTTAACTCCACCCTCAGGTCCCAGTGATCCGCTCTTTGATAATGACCTTATGGGATTTGTAGTTTTGGGATATTGTAGGTCTGGAATGGGGGTTGAAGTCCATAACCTCTTTGTGTAATCCATTCAAGAGGACTTTTCCCCCCTAACAATTATCTTGACCTTGGTACATCTGATGGCCTCCATGTCCAGCACTCATCTGAGCATCATCAGGCCAGGAATCTCAATTTAAAGCAAAGTGTTTTAGTTTAAAGAAAACAGACCAGTAGTCATAGAGTGTGTACATGCAGATTAGGCTATGTGTGTCTGTGCAGATTCCTGTACTGGCTATGGCGCCCTTTCCTTCCTCCCTAGCACCCTACCACTACCCCCAGGCTGTCTAGGCAAACAGAGAAATGAAGCAAAGTATGAGAGCCTTGATGGAGGAAGCAGAAAGCAAGGCCCTCACATGGAAGAGATGCTAGTGAAGATGATTGCTCCTTGAGCTGTTTCTTGAACAGTAAGTTGGAGTCATTCAGGTAGATGGAAGAGTTTGTGCAAAGATATGTGAAGTACAAGATAAGTGCTATGTACAGAACTGACCCAGGGTCATGTACTGATTGCACGGGTGGTGAAGTTGGAGTGGTCCACAAGGCCTCTCCATCAGCTCAGTACCTGCCTTAAGGTCATGTACCATAGAAGTAGTGGAACTAGAATTGCAACCCCAGATTCTGATTTGCTTTAATTCTTAATTTCATTGTTCTCCCCTCTGTTTATTATGACACTGTAGAACAAAGCCTTGAAGACTGAAGGGAGTCTTCAACTTAGAGGCAACTTAAAATTGACCATATCCACTTTGCCTTAGAATCTATTCTCTTCCTGGCTTAGGGACTTTGGGTTGAGGTAACTGTAGCCTAAGGGCTCTAGAAAATGTGATAGGCTAGAGAATGTACCCTGTGGTTATGGGATTGATCTACCAAACTAAAAGGATTCAGGACAGATTCAAGAAGAGTTCCAGCTCTGTATGGGAATAGGAGGTGGTAGGGTCAATTTACTAGATGAGAATAGATAAAAAATCAGATATCAAGGTGTCTTTGAGAAGCTACTTTGGTTCTAGGGGTATACTGGAATGATATCTGGGCTGGGCAGATATAGATTCCAAAGTTATTTGCATCTCTACCTCCCTGCCCAGAGGGCATTTAGAAACCTTCAAAGGGGATTTGTAATCACAATAATCACTGAGGGGCATAGGTCATACAGCTTACAGCACTATCTTGCACAATTGTGCCCAAAGTCATGCTTTAAGGGGAATGATCAAAAGACAGATAAGCCTGCCTATGCTGAGTGGGATGTGAAGAGTGAGGAAAAAAGGAGTGATGGTATTACCTTGGAGAGAGCCCCAAAACTGGAGGGGAAAATGCATGAACTAAGGAGAGTGGCCTGTTCTGCCTCAGAGACCCTGTGACCCAACACACAACATAGGCCCTCTGGGTCCTCAGTCTTCCTTTGGCACCTCCATAGGATACCCCACCCATAGGGTATCTCTGCTCCTCTACTCCCTTACTTAAGGCAGATGGGTAAGAAGTTTGGGGTCAGGACACTGGTATTGGCAATGAACCAGAGAGAGCAGCGGGGAGGATTGGTTGGGGGTGAGAGAAGGTAGCAATCGGATCTCTTTGTGGGACAACCAAAGTGAAAGACATGATTTCCTGCTATAACCATTTGCACTGACCACAGACAGGGTCTACAGGGTGTACAGATAGAAATGGTTCATACTTCAGGAACTCATGGAAAGTGGGTTGTTGAGGAAAGCCCATTCCTAAGATCTGAAGCAGGATTTGTAAGGGTTCTGAAGCAAGAAGTGAAGACTCAATCCTTCCCAGTTCTGCTGGGCAAGACCAGGGAGGGTCCTGCCAGGTAAGACCAGGGACCAGCCAATAGCCTGTACAGTGGTTCTGTGGGAAAATGTGACCTGGGCCACTTGAAACTTTGTCCCCCACCTGACAAGAAGGAAGGAAACCTAATACCTAGCCTTCCTCCTACTATGGAGAAGGCAGGATTCCCTTTTCTTTCTTGATGCTGTGACTGAAGGGAAGGAAAGATTAAACTCATTCCCTACTAGCTAATAGTGGTCACCTCAGTATCAAGAGGGGGGAACCCCTGGCAGCTCCAGATCTTCCTGGGCTGTGGGGTCTGGACATTTTTATAGTGGGTTTAGGTAAATCAGAGAGAGTGTGTATGTATACATGTACACACATACACACCCCGTACACTGAGAGGCTGGTGGTTTTCTTTTATAATGAAGAAAAATCTGAGACTTAAGACTTTTAACTTCTCACCATTTTACTTTTTTATTTTGTATGCTCCCTCCCCCATTTAAAATAGAGAAAAAATAAAATAAAATGGAGAAAATTCTGACTTCAAGGGAGCAAGAGAAGCAACCAAGATGATATGGAAAAAGAAGCAAACAGCCTGTCAGTGAACAGTGTCAGCTCTCTGAGATACCCTTTAAATGGAAATAGTCCTAAGGTCATAAGTCAGGTTGGGGGCTAGAGTGGAGGTTCATCCCAGCTGTACCTATTCTAGTTGTCTGATGTGCCAAATAACTATTTCAATTTCCCATCTGTAGAATGGAAGTAAAGGAGTCTTGCCCTTTGGGTGTGTGAGGTTTGGATAAGATCATGCATATCAAAGGGCCAGCCCAGTTAATGGGATGTGTTAACTGGGGGAGGCTGGAGTCCTTGGAAATCATATATTTAAGGCATTTCAGCATTAAAAGAGATGGGTGAAAACCAAGACCTCAAGGGAGCAGTCCCCCTACTCTGGGTTCTTTTCTTCCACAGGGTTGAATAATCAAATATCAGATTAGTAAGAGGAAAAAGCAAATTGAATTATGGAATCTACATAGACACGATAGGAATTGACCTAAAAACCTGCAATTATTCTTGACAGGACCCTCCCTCCCCACCATTCTGGTTTTCTATAGAGTTGGCAGGGCAAGTGTTGAAGTTTAATCATTTCCATGATTTCTGAAGAATGTGTCCTGGCAATGCAATAGCTAGGTACCCATTGTTCAAATCTTTATCTGGCTCATTGATCTGACCAGCAGGCAGCTGATTCCTGTGCGGTTGGTCTATAGAGCAGGAACTGAGCCACTTTTGACGTAAAACTGAGCCACTTTTGACGTAACGCTATGCAGGTAGCTTTGCTCTCTTGCCTGTTGGTAGGCTTGTTCCTAGAACATTCACTCTATGTTCCCAACCTTAGGTCAAAACAATTGCTTTGAATTCATGCTATGCATTGATTTTTTTAAAAGTAAGATAATCCTATGTCTGCAATACAACACATTGAAAACATCAGCACCATGCATATCTACTTGATGGTTGTTAAGATTTTCAGGTGGGGAGGGGGGGGATTGTATGAGGAGGAGTGTGAAGAGGTGGCAGCAGGCAGCCCAGGTGACCTGAACATCATGATCTGTCCCTGGTTAGTTTTGGTTCCAGCTGGCAGAATCAGCTGCTTCCTTTATATCAGAGTAAAGGGTCCCGGTAGACTTTAAGGATCATCTGGATTAAACCAGGGAGATTAATCTGAGTGAAGAAATGCAGGCAGTTTAATACCTGAGTTAGACTTGTCAGTCAGACGCACTTGGGGCTGAAAATAGAATCTAAAACTCCTTCAGAAAAGGGAAAATGAAGGTAATAGCAAACAGCCCAAAGAAATACCTTCCTTCTCTTTGTCTTAGTTATGTTTCAACCATAAAACAAAACTGAGACCAGAAAAACAAAAGGAAATTAAACCTAGGAAATACTGCCATTTCCGCCAACTGCTATGGAAGGGACAGCGCCTTTGTCTGCAAAAGGCCAAAAGACACAAAGCTAGCATTTTCCTCTGCAAGCAGCAGGAGCCATCAACAATCCCACAAATAGGATTTTATGTATAAGTTCTCTTGCTACTGAAACATGGTAAAAGCAGCCCTATTTTGGGTGTAGGGGAAATTTTTCTTTTAAAATTGCATGACAAGGAAATTAAGTAGGAGGGGGAAAATGTGTGCGCATATATATATGTACATATATATATATAGCATTGGCGTATACTTTATAAGGTTTTTAGTGTGACTGTTAAAGCTGATTTTCTCAAAACCAGATTTACACTAAGAACATTAATTCCTGGGGAAAATGTGTTCAGAATTCGTAAGGTGATATTCAACTCAACGATTAAAACAAATTACACAGACCTAAAACAGTAAGCAAGTGCTTAGTATTATTTACAGGCCAGAGCATCCAATACAGCTCAGAGACATCATGAGTTTGATTAAAATAAAGAACTGTCTAATAGGTTCATATAAAGTTATCTCCACACATTTTTAATTAGGAGGAAATGATTTGTTAAAAAGTTCGTCTGTCTGCCTGTCTATCTCAGCTGAGAATTAAACAGTCCTTTAATCATCCTGTATGGATTCAATTCTTGGTGCCAGGGAGGCTCAAAGGAGAGGAAAAGGTCAGTTTTGCAGCCTGGGGAACACAGAGAAGGCTTCTTACAGGATGTGATTTCTCCTTGGATGCAATCCTGGGTGATCGCTTTTAGTATTCATAATTCACATTTATATCTGTGTTCATATGCGTCTCTATCCCTGAACCACACCTGAGCACCAGTTCCAGGAATACAACCACCTGCAGGAGAGCCCCACCTGGATGTCCCCAGACCTCATAATCTGAGCACACCCAAACCCAAGTCTCCCTGAGTTACCACTAAGTCTCTAAGATTTCCTGTTTTTAAGTTTCCTCTTCAGGGGGGATCTTGTAGAAAGCAGAGGGATTAGCTGGTAGAGAAAAGACTCTGTGATGTGAGATTAAGTGAGTGAGCTCAGGATGAATTTGGGAACTGCAGAAAGTATGGGGACCACCCTGTGAGAGGCTTAGGATTTTAGGTGGCCCCTGAGTACTTTTTTTTAAAGATTATTTATACATACAAGAGTTGGGGTACAGGCCAGAGTCACAGGAGGTGAGAGGATTCACCATGGACAGAGTAGGGAGCAGAACAGGCAGATGACTGAAACACACTGCTGAGGGGAACAGTGGGCAAGGCAGGAGAGGTCTGCTATGCGATGTGGGTCCCCTCCCTAGCCGGCAGCAGGGATCGAACTCATGCTGCAGTGGCTGTGATTTGCTTCATAGTGCGTTGCTCAACCCACTGCGCCACCAGGGAGGCCCGGCCCCTGAGTACTTTAAATGGATTTGCATTTTAGGAAAATTGCTATCAGCAGAACTAGACCAAGCCCCAAGAGCCTGGGCTGGAGACCAGCTCAATGAACGTCGGGAGAGTGTCCAACCCCTCTACTTTGACCCCCAGTTTGCTGAAACCAACTCGGCTAGAACAAAGCATCTTATGACCAAATAGAAAATTAGGAAACCTCAAAGAACCCTGCACATACTCAAAAGAGGAGGAAAATTGAGGGGAGAGGGAAGCAAAAATAAGGTTTCCTGCTCTGCTCTCCTTATGTGTGCAGGGCAGTCAGCTGACAGGTTGACAGGGTACCTGGCAAGTGGGGGCAGGCAGCAGATGATGGTGGGCTGTGAGGACCTGGGGCGAGGCTGGTTGCTTTCTCCAAGCCCTGCCTGCTGTTCCTTACTTTCAGGTAGTAGGTGAGCAAGAGGCTTTACACTCTGTCTCACAGCTGATAGAATTAAGTCTAAAAACACTGCTGGCATCCTACTTCATTTTCTTCCAAATTCTAACCTTTTAAGGAGCAGTCAAGTTCTCTTACTATTGACATGAAAAATAGGGAAATACAACTTTTCCTCAAAATACTTTTTTAAAAACTTCACCCTTTTCAAAAAAGGAAAAGGACCAGAGCTGGTTCAATCACACTTAAGCAAAGTATAGAACTTTGATTTTCTTTGTTGTAATAAGAGTTAACTTATTTACTATGGGTTGACACCTCTCTTTTATGATTATCCAGGAGAAACTGAGGACACAAGGCGGTTATGTAACTACCCTCAAGGCCATACAGCTTATGGAGGGGAGCCTGGATTTGCACATGATCAAACAATTCCAGAGTCTGAACTCTTCAGCATTGCACCATTCTGCTTGGCTGGAGGAGGGAAAACAAATCTTACCCTGATTTCTCCTTGTGTTGAGGCCATTGCTGTACCCAGCAAACACATACAAAGAGGATATACTCGAATATGCATGTGGAAGTAGGAGACTATTAGGATGTATTTAGGAAATACACATTTAGGCTAGTTTCAGAAAATATGTTTTTGAAAAAGCAAGATAGCATTTAGGATGCTACAGGCACCTAATGATTCCTTGTTCCCACAGAGAGTTCTCCCAAGTATTTCCATGATATTAATGGGGTGTGTATATGGGAAGGGCAGGGAAACATCTGAAAGGGTAAGAAGGAAAAAGATGTATATCACATGTGTTTCTGACTTGAATTAGAAAATGCTGGGGAAAAAATACATAACTATAGTAAAGAATAGTAACTTCTGGGGACTCCATGGTGGCTCATGGAGGTTAAGTTGTAGCACTATGAAGCTATCTGCAGCCACTGCAGCACGAGGTCTATCCCCAGCCAAGGAGGTGACCCACATGGCACAGCAGACCCCTCCTGTCTTGCCTGCTTCTCCCTCAGTAGTGTATTTAAGCCCATCTGCCTGTTCTGCTCCCCACTCTGTCTCTGGTGAATCCTCTTACCTCCCGTGACTCTGGCCTGTAACCCAGTTCTTGTATGCATAAATAAATAAATCTTAACAACAAAAGAACAATAACTTCTCTATTCCCTTTTACTGTCACTCACAAAAAGATAAGAAATCCTGTTCAGGAAGTCATGAATTAACCTGAGATTACAAAACCTTTGGGTAGAAAGTGGTTGTGGGGATAAAATTGAAAGTTTGAGATTTCAGAGTAACTAAGAAACTCTGACAGATGAGAGGTTAAATGAAAGAATATCAACTCTGAAATCTGAGACAGAAAAGGAGATTAACAGAGGATTGGAACCAACCTCATACCAAAGAATCACAAGTGAAAAGCAAAATTCTTTAAGTAACCGTGCTGTGATTGCTTTCTAAAACATTGTGAGTGCCACAGACGTTCCTGGGATAAAATTTACAAACATAAGAGCTGATATTAACATGGTCTTGTGCTTGGGAGGCATGTCTCCTGAAGAGAGGGGAAACAGGAGTCAAGCAGAATTGGGGGGTTGAGCATCACCAAAGAAGAGAGTAGAAATGGAGAGTTAGTTTGCAGGGAGAGGTATTTAAATTATCCATAAGGTGTGTTCTGCTATTAATGAAAAACAGGTTTTGGGCACAGCACCCTCTAGTGTCTTGGAGAATGACTAAAGTTTTGCCTGTGTGATAAAACAAAAGGCTGTTAATTCAGCAAATACTTCTAATAGTCATCTCTAGTGACCCGGGCCTACATAGTGTGCCCAGGCTTTTCCGCCCTCCCGCCATTGGTGTAATGATGGACACCTGCGGTCCTGCACGCGTGCCTGAGTGGGCATGTGCAAGTGGGCGCACCTGGGCTTAGACACCGGCATATAAGGGCAGTATCATGAGGAAGCCTGCAGCAGAAGAGAACAAGAACAAGGGCAGCAGAACAGAAGAGTGGGAGAGAGACAGAGGCAGAGAGAAGAAGCAGCAAAACAGCCAAGAGAGTAAGATGCCCCAGAGCTAGGAGGCTGGCAGGCCTCGCCTGCCTTGTACCTGGTCGCCTCTGGTAATAAAAGCATAAAAACACCACCAAGGGCTCCAGGACTCTCTCTTTTACCCCACCTGCCGGAATCATTGAGAGCTTGCTCTGTGCCTTCGCTGGCACCACTACAACTACATAGGACTGCTTTTGTGGATGCAGCTCTACCATTCCTACCTCAGTGTTACCATGGACAGTTTGCTACATCTACGCTTCCTCAGTCTAATCCTATAGAAAATGGGTTGATAATAATAGAAGGTTCAATATAGGGATACTGTGAGGATTAAAGGAGGAGATGCGGTAAGGCAGTTAGCACAGGCCCTGACACAATGAAGCTGGCCAGTGTTAGCTAATCAACATTAGCACTGTCACTTCAGCTTTGTTTCACTGGAGACAGGGGTTTGAATTAGCATTGAGCTGCTTCACCTGAATGGACTGGTAATCTGAGAGGAACCTCAGATTGTAGAAGCAGTATATTGGAGAGTGGTTATTTAATAAGCCTCCCTCCTCCTCCTCCTGGTTTGGACGAGAGTTCTGTACCAGGTGTGAAAGTGATTGCAGGAGTGATCTTTGGCATCCAGGGGTTTATTGTCTTGTTAGCAAAATAGCCCCTGTGTTACCTATAAAAGAATCTAGGGGAGTCTTTCAGAAGGTAAAGTTAACTTCTCAGCCTCAGGTTTCTTGTCTGCAAACGGTGGACTGTGATGAGGAGCATGTGCAAAGCCCAGCACACACCATCTGGCACATAGTAGGTGCTATTACATTTTACAGCCCTTCTCCCTCTTTTTGACTGCCTTCAAAAAATTAATAAAATGAACACTTGGATTTGGCCTCTCAGTAACCTTCCTCCTTATCACTAGGAATGTCCTAACCAGTTGGCAATGGGAAAAACATGTGCTGTAAACTGATTACTATCAATCGTGAATACCAGAGTAGTTACGGTTGATTTTTGAATCTCTGGGAGTGGCCAAGATGCAGGGCCCATGTGTTCTCCAGGGACCTCTAACAAAACTCCACATGGGGGATTTTGGGAAGAGAGGGCCAGGCACTGGTCTGTGTGCTGCTATAAAGGGAAGAGAGCAGCACACACACTTTCCCCAGTCTGTCTATAGGAAAAAAACCCCACATACAACTAGAAGAAACACCCTTATCTCCTCCCTATGTGAGTCTGTACCTAAGAATGTTTTTCCAGGAGAGGAGGATCTGATATGGCAGATCTAGACACCCAAGAGAAGCATGTTCTTTTTGCTTATGGGGTGCATGTAAATACTTTTTTCTTGCTCCTGGGAGAATTACACCGGAGGCCTGTTTGAAGTCAGCAATTAGAATGTACTCGCTAAGGCTTCCACCAGCAGCAGAATGGTCTGCACCTGTGTTAAGAAGACATCTTCGTGTGAAATTCCACTTTAACCAAAAAAGGAAAATGTTCATTAGATAAAGTTAACAAGTATACTAACTGTTTTGTTTTCTTTTATTTTCTTTAGGAGAACTATCCAATCCCAGAGGCAGGCCCAAATGGTAGGTTTCCTGTTTCTTATTCTGGAAATACATTTGCATCGCTCCCATACCTCCTTTTTCCCTGCTGTTCATTACTTTTGGCTCCATTAAGACCTAGACTTTTGTTAGGCTGAGAACCTAGTGTGTTATCCAAGGTATAGAGGGGTAGATTTAATTTGACAACTACATGAGATGAAAGAAATAGCAATAGACCTAGAATAGTTACCGTCTCAGACTGCTGGCTTGTCACAAAGAGTTTTTTTGACAGAAAGTGTCTTTACAGACTAAAGGCAGAATTGTTCCTCTAGTCCTCTAATAACAGAGTAGGTTATTCTGTCCACCATAAGCTGTTATTTGGCATGACAATCATGTCCTAACCCTACCCTGAACATTTTTGTTAAAAAATTATTTATCTATTTATTTTGATCCCTCTCCTTCCCCCTCCCCTGCAGAATGCCTACTATTTATAGTTGTCTGTTCATTTTTGTTTTGTTGTGTTGTGTGTTTTTATTGTTATTATTTTTTCCCTGATCCTTTATTTGGTTTCCCTATAAGTGAAAACATCTGATATTTTTCCTTTTCTTTCTAGCTTATTTCACTGAGCACAATCCCTTCTAGCTCCATCCATGTTGCTGCAAATGGTACTAGTTTGTCTTTTTGATTGCTGAATAGTATTCCATTGTGTATATGTACCACATCTTCTTGATCTAGTCATCTGTTTTTGGGCATTTGTGTTGTTTCCAGGTCTTACCAATTATAAATAGTGCTGCAATAAACTTAGGGGTACAGGTATTCTTTTGGATAGGTGTTTTTGTGTCCTTTGGGTAGATCCCTAGAAGTGGGATTGCTGGATCATATGGTAGCTACATTTTTAGTAGACTGAGGAACCTCCATATGGCTTTTCATAGTGGTTGGATTAACTTTCATTCCCACCAGCAATGTAGTAGAGTTCCTTTTTCTCCACATCCTCGCCAACATTTGTTGTTGTTGGTTTTTTGATATATGCCATTCTTACTGGTGTAAGGTGGTATCTCACTGTGGTTTTAATTTGTATTTCCCTGATTGTGAGGGATGTTGAGCATTTTCTCATGTGCCTGTTGGCCATTTGCATGTCCTCTTTGAAGAAGTACCTTTTAAGTTCTTCTGCCCATTTTTTGATTGGGTTGTTTGCTTTGTTTTTCTTGAGTCTTGTGAGTTCTTTGTATATCTTTGTGATCAGTCCCTTGTTAGATGTATGGGGTGCAAAGATTTTTTTCCCAATCGGTGGGGTGTCTCTTTGTTTTGTTTAATGTTTCTTTTGCTGTACAGAAACTTTTTATTTATTTATTTTTAAAGAATTTTTTTTAAATGCATACAAGAGTTGGAGCACAGGCCAGAGGCAGGTGAGAGGATTCACCAGAGACAGAGTGCAGAGCAGAACAGGCAAATGGACTGAAACACACTGCTGAGGGCAGCAGCAGGTGAGGCAGGAGAGGTCTGCTCTGCCATGTGGGTCCCCTCCCTCCCTTTGCGCCACCAGGGAGGCTCCAACAAAAGCTTTTTAATTTGATGTAGTCCCATCTGTTGATCTTCTCTCTCATTTTTATTGCTTTGGGGATGCATCTTTAAAGACGTTACTGAGATGTATGTTTTGTAGTGGCATTTTACCTATGTTTTCTTCTATATATTTTATGGTTTCAGGTCTTACATTCAGATCTTTTATACATTTTGAGCTGATTTTTGTACATGGTATAAGGTAGTGGTCTAGTTTCATTTTCTTGCATGTGGCAGACCAGTTTTGCCAGCACCATTTTTTGAATAAGCTGTCCGTGTTCCATTTCATAGTCTTTGCTCCTTTGTTAAAGATCAGGTGTCCATATATGTGTGGTTTTACTTCTGGGCTTTCTATACGGTTCCATTAGTCTGTGTGTCTGTCTTTGTTTCAGTACCAAGCTGTTTTAATTACTATTGCTTTGTAGTATAGTTTGAAGTCTGGGAGTGTCATACCTCCAATCCCCTTCTTTCTAGTCAGGAAGGTTTTGGCTAATCAAGGTTTTTTGTTTCGCCATATGAATTTCATCAATATTTGTTCTATTTCCTTGAAGAATGTCATTGAGATTTTCATTGGTATTGCATTGAATCTACAAATTGCTTTTGGTAGGATGGCTATTTTGATAATGTTGATTCTTTCTATCCACGAGCAGGGGATATCTTTCCATTGTGTTTTCTTCTATTTCTTTTAACAAAGTTTTATAATTTCTCTATATACGTCTTTTGCTTCTTTTGTTAGGTTGATTCCTAGATATTTGATTCTTTTGTCCTCAGTTGTAAGAGGTGTATTTTTCTTGATTTCTTCTTCTTCAGATTGGTTATTTGTATATAGGAAGGCTACTGATTTTTGTGTATTGATCTTGCATACTGCTACTTTACTATACTGGATGGTTGTTTTAATTAGATTTTCTGTAGAGCTTTTAGGGTTTTCTAGTATATTATCATATCAACTGCAAATAGTTAATAGTTCCATGAACTAGTGATAGTTCCATGAACTTTTTTAAGGAAAACATCCATGGAGCTTTATTAATTAGGAGGTGGAGTGGCTCAGGATCTTCTGTCTGGTAGGGACAAGAGAAGCCACATTCAGCCCTGCCCCACTGCCCTAATAACCAGGCACAAAAAGTAGGTGAGCGCACTGGGGCAGGCGCCCATCACCTTTGCTCTGCTCCTTCTGGCCTCTCAGGGCACACGCAAGCCTACTGGGCCAAACTTACATGCACGTTTCCTGGGATGGTGTCTGTACCAGGCTGGCTAGGACAGATTGGGTGGGACAGATCCTTGCTCATGGTTTTCTAGTCCCTCCCATCCCTTGAGTCCCACTTCATAATCTGCATAACCCTGAAGTGAGACTGGGAGCCAGGGCCAGAGATATAGACAGCTCATCCCATATCCAGCCACTAAGGTCCTTTCTGTCTTGTGGATTTGGGGATGTACTTCTCCAACCCAGCCCACCTTACCCCAGAATTGTAGCTTCTGGGTGAGCATAAGATTGGAGTTCTGTAGAGCATAGCTTTCTTGGCAGTTTCCAGAGCTTTGCTACTCAAGGGTCAGTTGGATTATTCATTTATAATGATAAAAATACAGACAATAGATGTTTCTATCAGTGTTTAGCAAGTGATGTCTACTTAGGACTTAAGCTTTTTCACCAAGATATCCTGTTCAGAGGCATGAAGGAGGCAGCTCACAATGTCTCGAAAAGTTGGCGTTGATTCCATAGATGACCAAACATAACCAGAATTCAAAGGATCCAGGTTCTGCTTCTCTCTCTGAGGCAGTTTATGTTCCTCACTTTCATATCTGTTGCCAGGCTTGAACTGGAGGGGGAAATGATGGTAACTTTCACCTGGAGTTCTTGCAAGTCAAATTTGATCTCTTGTTACAAATTGGCAACAGTGGAAACTCTGAGATAATTTTCTTAAGTGACTTTTCCCCATTGATCTCAAAATTCACCCTGCCATTTTTTACTCTGTTCTCAAAACCAAGGGTGAAGAAAGTTTGGGCCACACCTGCTGGATCACCCATGGTTTGTGGCGACAACAGTGTGTGAGGTATCTGAATGCATAGCAGAGCTTTGGGTGTGTGAGACAGAGCTTTTTCTCAGGGGGATACTGGTAACATGGTCATCTCAGTTAGGCAAGGCAATAATCTTCTAGTACTTATTTCAGCAAAGAGGCTCTGTAGCTTCATTATTCTAAACTTGGAAAGTTGACAACAACAATACCACCAAATCTCACTTTATTCAAAGTTGTAAAGGGGAGATGCCAGTTGAAATCTTTGGATGGTTTAAATTAAAGCTGTACTTTTTACGAAAACAACAGACATGAAGAATGCAGTCTGATAGCTTACAAAATGTTGCCAAGCCTAGGTTC
The DNA here is from genome assembly GCA_019455555.1 of Galemys pyrenaicus. Classification (NCBI taxonomy): domain Eukaryota; kingdom Metazoa; phylum Chordata; class Mammalia; order Eulipotyphla; family Talpidae; genus Galemys; species Galemys pyrenaicus. Next base: position 1,973,584 of record JAGFMF010012266.1, read on the forward strand.
TGCCAGCCTTCCTCTCGTAAATAGGTAGGAATCAAGCATAGCATATTCATTGTCTGGAAACTGTCTGATGCTAGAAAATAGCTTGTTCTTTTAAGTGGTTGGACATGTCTCCTTACTAATGATACCTTGCTGATGCAGTATATTAGAGTTCTCTAGAGACACAGGAGAGATTTATTTTATAGGTTTGTTCCTACAGAGTTATTGTATATGTATATGGAGTGAGGAGGGAGGTTTATTCTGAGGCTTACATAATTGTGGGAACTAAAGTTTGGAGCTTGACCACAGACTGGAAATTGAGGTGATATTGCTGTACTGGCGACTTGCTTCTTTAGGAGAGCTGTCTTTGAAGGCCTTCACTGATTGGATGAGACTTGTCTACATTGTGGAGAGTAATCTGCTTAAAGTTTACTGATTTAAATGTTCGTTTGTTTTTACAAAATGAATAAAAATTTATAAAAAAATTGTTACAAAAATTTTGTTTTTACATAATGAACAAATGAACATTTGTTTTTACAAAATGAGTAAAAGCTTTGTAAAAAATTACAAAAGTTTGTTTTTACAAAACGAACATTTAAATCAGTAAATTTTAAGCAGATTACCCTCCACAATTTAGACAATTTCTCACCCAATTAATGAGGCCTTAAAAGACAGTTTTCTTGAAGAAGCAAGTCTATATTCTGTACACTTGATACTGACATAATGTCAGTTGACTTGATATTTGTATACACTGTGAAATGATCACAATAAATAGACTCCATCACCTTACAGTTGCATCTGCCACCATATATCTAGTTACAAATGTTTTTTCTTGTGATGAGAACAACTTTCAAATACATAATATAGTATTATTAACTAATATTCCCACACTGTATATGATATTCCCATGACTTATTTTATAACTGGAAGTTTGCACCCTTTGACTTCTTTACCCATGTCTCTTTCTCCCTGCCTCTGGCAAAAACTAATCTGTTCTCAGTATCTGTGAGCTCAAATTTTTTTTGGGGGGGGGGGGGAGAGGTTGGTTGTTTTTGTTTTTGATCCTGCATTTAAGTGAAATCATATTTTTGTATTTTTTGGTTGGTTCTTTTTTGATTTTGATTCTACATATAAATGAAATAATATTTTTATATTATTTCTCTGACATATTTCATTTAGCTTCATGCTCTCCCTCAAGGCTCATTCAGGTTGTCATAAATGGCAAGATTTCATTCTTTTTATGATGGAATGTATTTATAAACCACAACCTTTTTTTAAACATTTTCTTTTTTTAATTAAAATTTTTTGAGATAATGTTGATTTACAACATTGTTTATGTTTTAGGGGGATAGGTTTAGAGCTCTACAAATACTTTTTACATGCCTACTTCTAAAGCACCAATAATCCTCCACCATGTCCATTGAACCCCCTTCCCTTAGCTCCCCACTCCTTATCCTACCTCTCTGTAACCTCAGATCTGTAATCAGATTTCAAAAATTTGTTTTCATTTGTTTCACAGGTTGCTTGCTTTGTTTGTTTTTATTTTTGGTATTCCACATGTAAGTGAAATCATCCTAAACCATATATTCTTTATCCATTCATCCATGATAGACACTTAGTCCCTATCATGGCTCTTGTGAATAATGCCGCACTGAACATGGAATGCTGAAATGTTAATCACATCTAAAAAGTACCTCACAGTAGCATCTAGTCTTTTCCAAATAACTGGATCCGGTAGCCTAGCAAAGTTGACAGATAGAATTAACCATCACATGCAGTTATTTTGCTCTGTGTAAGCTTTTTGCACTGCAAGATTTAATTAGGGTAACTGTTTAGCTCATTCTCCTCTATAGTTTAAATTGTGTATCTGGCTGTCAAAACCAAGCCTTGTTCCTTATCCAGGAAAAAAGTGCTGCAGAAAGGTAGAGGAGTTGTTCTCTCCCTCATTTGCTTTTTCCTCCTTTCTCTTATCAGAGGTGCTGCTGAAGATGCATTCTGTTGGAATCTGCGGCTCAGATGTCCACTACTGGCAGCATGGTCGAATTGGGGATTTTATCGTGAAAAAGCCAATGGTGCTGGGACATGAAGCTTCTGGAACAGTTGTAAAAGTGGGATCATTGGTCAAGCATCTAAAACCAGGTCAACAAAGCCTTTCCTCAATAATGAATTTCATTCCACCTAAATGCGTGTGCTCTCTCTGGGCCAGGACCTGTGTTAAACATAGAGGATACAACAGTGAACAAGTCAGTCTCGGTCTGGACAGACCTGACACAGACAGATAGATCTTAATTACATTTATGTTGCGGGCAGTGGAGGAGGAGACAGGGTACTCTCTGGGAATTCTATTCCTATCCCTATGGAAGGGACAATTAATCCAACTCCTGAAGGCGAGTAGGAAATAAGCCAGGTAAAGGGTTGGGGAAAACCTTCCAGTCACAGGAACCACAAACTGCCTCCTCCTGCCAAGAACTAGGAACTGGAATGCAGTTTCTCATTTTATTGTATGTTGGGAAACCATCAATATTTGCTTATTCTCCCAGAGGGAGGAATTCTCAGCTGTGGCAGATTGTGGGTTCCCCCAATATGGTGAATTAAATTCAAACTGTCTTGGCATAGCTAACTGTTGACTTGAACCATCCTTTGCTGGTGAGACCACTGCACAGCCTAGAGATGTCAAATTATGCGGGGGTGGGGCTGGAGTTGGCAGAAGGTGCCATTCTGTGTTAGATCTGAATCAATAAACCTAAGGCATGAATAAGTTCTAATTTACTTACACTCTGCCTATCTCATAGCTTGAATTTTCTCCATAGCACCTGTTCAGATAATGATAATAAAGACAAATGCAGTAGTTAATACTACTAGATTTTGCTACTGCTACTACTATCAAACCCATACCTTCAGTAAGTACTATGTACAGGGCTCTACATGTTTCTCTGGATACTTTAACAACAACAACAAAACTTATAAAACTAGTTGAACATGTCTCTGCTTAGCAAAGGGCAGTCTTCCACTAGCTCGTCTCAGACTTCTGTCCAAGGAGGACCTAACCACTTGTACACCCCTCTGGGGGTCGGGTGGGTATCAGGATTGACTGGGAAGGTATAGAAAGAAATGAAATTTATGAGATACTGGCAAAGGTCTATATATATTTAAAGATTTATTTATGTATGCATACAAGAACTGGGGTACAGGTCAGAGGTGCGGGGAGTAAGAGAATTCACCAGAGACAGAGTGGGGAGCAGCAAGTGAATCAGAGAAGTCTGCTGTGGCATGTGGGTCACCTCCCTGGCTGGGGATCAAACTCCTACTGCAGTAGCTGCAGATAGCTTCACAGTGCTGTACCTTATCCTCTTGCGCCACCAGGGAGGCCCAAAAATTCTATATTTTGATAGGAGTTTACATATTTATAAAAATTCACCTAATGCTCTATCAGTGTCTACATTTTCCCTTCAAAAAGAATCATAAACAGGTTCTGAACTCTAGTTAATGATATACAGGCTAAAGTATCTAAGGATGACATGTGCTAATGTTTGCAACCTACTTTGAAATGCATCAGAAAAGAAGGTAGATTGATTGATGGATAAAGGAGAGATGGGAGGGAGGGATGCACGTGATGAAAGTGAATGAAGCCGAATGTTAATTGAAGAATCTAGATGCAGGATGTCTGGATGTTCCTTTTACAGTTCTTTCAACCATGCTGTATATTGGATAATTTCTATAATAGAAGAGCGATTCTAAGGTTGGGTCTCTAAGCAGATATAGAGTAAAAATACAATAAAGCTTGCTGTTCTGCAGCCTGAATGCTACTCTCTGCTGCACCAGTCTGAGTCCTCGACTAGCCATTTACCTTAGCAGTTCTGCTGACCAGGAATCGGTTGATTTGTAGTTATTATCTAAACACACCCAGACTGAATAAGATACACCATAATTACGGCTCTAGTGTTTGTCAAGACCTTGTTCCATGTTTTCAAAACAAATGGAGAAAAAATGTCTGCAAATGCCACACATGAGCTACCTCTTTTACAGACATGTGAGATGGGAGCTAGATTTGGTTTGCCTCAGTGATGGAGTAGGTCCTGTGTTTCCAAGTTGAGCGGTGGCTATGGAGCTAGAGGGGCAGGCTGACTTGTCGCAGGAGTTAGTAAAAGGGCAATCAAACCAATCTGTGGAGAAGTGGGTAGTCGTTTTCTCAGTGACCTGGCGTTGCGTCCCATGTGAAGCGCTAGCGGGCTGGCCTTGCGTAGGGCACCCAGGGAGGAGGGTGCCAACTGGGCCAGATTCTCCCCTCTATCATCTGCCCTCGAGCACAAGTCCCTTCACGGCATCTCTGCCCCTGCCTGTGTTTTCCTCTCCAGGTGATCGTGTTGCCATCGAGCCGGGAGCTCCCCGAGTAACCGATGAATTCTGCAAGATTGGCCGATACAACTTGTCACCAACCATCTTCTTCTGTGCCACGCCCCCTGATGACGGGAACCTCTGCCGCTTCTACAAGCACAACGCTGACTTCTGTTACAAGTTAGTACCCACCACCTGCCTGTGCCACCTGGAACAGCTCTCTCTCCATTCCTATGGTGTTCTTTCTGCGAGTTTCCTGTGGTGATTTCTTTACTCTCTTCAGTTCATGATTCCAGACAAGGAGCATCCTCCCGCACAGGTCTGTGTTTCTTGGACATTGAGGGAGGATAGCTTGACGAGGGCTAAGACTGATTCATAGTGCTTGGTTTTGGTCTTTCCAACTTAGCTTTCAGTCTTCGAGAGCAGCAGTAGAAGATTGTTGCTGAAATCACTCAGTTCTCTCCAGCCGTCTTGGAGGTAGCTTGTGGTTTGTCCTCCTGGTTTCTACCGCAGCCACAGGGAAGAGAACTGACAACAGCAGTGACCTTGATCATAATAGCAGCAAGTGAGGTTTACCAAGGTGGTCTAGCATAGAGCCAGGTACGAATGTCAGGACAGGCCCTTGATCAACTCACTTCTAACAAGTGATTTTGAGGAAATGACTTAAGCTTCCTCTGCTTCAGTTTCACCTAATCATCTAAAGGTTAAATAAGGACATGTGTAAAAAAATCACATGCCTGACCTTGTGCTAATAACAAATGTTGTGCATCTTTACCTTACATAACCATCATGAGAATAACTGTGAGGTAGACACTACTACTATAGTTTTGTGCTGGGGTTAACAGGGGTTGGAGGAGACTAAATGACTTGGGCACAGAGCAGATAGGAGTCAAGACAGAATGACTGTGATTCTCAAGCTCCTGCCCTGTGCTCATTCCCTGACCCTGACTCCAACTCCCAAGATGGTCTTGGCATGAGTGGTTATGTCTGGCAGAAGTGAAGTGCTGTGTGGTCTGCATGGGCCCTGGCCCATGGAGCCCTGGGAAGCTGATGTGCTACTTTTCCTCTGGCTTGACTAAGTTTTCCTGCTACCCCATCTGGCTCCAGAGGGGCTGGGATGGGGCTTGTGCAATGGAGGTCAGGTGCCAGTCACAGAGAGGCAGTCCTACAGATCTGAGTTTTCTAGTACCCACTGGAAGCCTGGAGATGCGTCACAGTTCGGAGACCTCATGATGAGTTTAAGTCAACACTTGAACCTGCTCTGTAAGAAGCAGGTTACCGGGGCGGAGTGTTCCTTTCAGCAAGTGATCTCTGAGCCAGCTGTGTTTTCTGGTCATAGGCTTGGCTCTTCTCACAGAAGATCTAGTGGTAGAGCTCGAGACTGACCATTGTTCTCTGCCTTTTACCAACCATGTGACCTTGAACAAGTTACTTAAACTTTGTAACCTTAATATGCCTGCCTGTGAAATGGAGATAAGTATAGCACCAGTATGAAGAAATGCATAGGCTTACTGATGAGACTCAATGAGAAAGGTATATCAAGTACTCAGCATAAAGTCTGGTACATATTAGGGACTATGATATGGCACAGCCATGGTCTTATACTGTGGGGGATGGAACAAGGTGAACCTGAAAAGGAGATTTGCACTAAAGGGTGTTGATTTGTAGGGAATGGCAGGGGAGGAGCTGTTCTGGTTGGCAATGGCAATGGGAAGGTTGAGGAGAATCTCTTGGGGACACACAACCCCACCCCTCCCCTCCTCCTGGGTTACTTTCTCCTGTGTCCCCTGCCCAGCCCTGGACCCAAGCCTCCTCTCTGGTATCTCCTAACAAGGATTCCAATACTAACACATTCTCTTTATTTCTCTACCCACCTTATTTGCTCTGTATCTTCCTCCTTCCTCCTTGGCTTCTTGAATATCTTTTACTCCTTTGCCTGTTCCTGTAACCCTAGCATGAAAACCACCAAGTTGCCTTGTCATTCTTGGTATTTATAAAGTCATAAAAGGTTAGGGCTGCAAAAAAAATTTCGAGTGCCTCTTCTTCAAACCTATACATTGTTGTAAACCAATGTTACAATAAAAAAAAACTCTTGAAAATAAAAAGCTAATAAAAATGAAAGCAACTTAGAGCCCTCTTATCTCCCTTACCCCTCAACCCCCACTGAAGAACATAGTGAAGGAAGTGACTCTCCCTCACCAACTCTCCCGAGCTCAGTGCAGAGGGGCTGGGCCCAGGGCCCCTTGCCTGGGGCTTCTGCCCCTGCACCAGGCTGCTCTCTGTGGGGCTGGCCTTAGCAGCATATGTGGTAAGGTCACAACTATCTGATCAGCAGAATAATTTCCCAGATAATTCTCTTATCCTTTCCTCCTTGGTGTTCTTATTCTTAGGAGAAGTCAGAGGGAAAGTGATAGTTCCTTACCAAAGGCCTCCCTCAACTTATAGAGCCAACACAGACTTGGGGGGAGGCGCAGTTTTTCTGGAAGAGCATGGTTGGAAAGTCCTTCAGAGTGTTTTGGAGTCTTCGCTAATTAATTTCAAACTTGTTTCCCTTATATAGAATGATGGAGTAGGGAAAGGAGTAGAGGGTGTTAACAGCAGTCAGAGGGAAAGAGAGTAAATGGTAAGGGAGGGGGGTGTCATAAAGAAGCAGAAGGGATGAGGAAAAAAGTGTGGTGGGCACAGTCAGGTTCCTTGTAGAAGACCAATCATGAACAATGAAAGAAAGATCATGGGAATGAACACACGGCTTGGCTGCCTTTTATATTTTTGGAATTTGAGGGTGTTTGTGTTTCTGCATGTGGAGGTTTGCAGGGACGCTGAAAGGGATGAACTAGCAGAAATTAGATTCTAACTACCGAGGTGCTTATAACAAAAGGCAGCTGATATGGAACAGGCAGAGTATGTGGTAGCAGGAGACCTGGATTCAAGTCTTGCTTTTCTACCTGCCAGCCTCGTAGCTTCCTCTGCTGTAAAATTAAGACAAAAAATAAAGCCTGCCCTTCCTGTCTGTTAAAGGTCAGGGTGAGTATTAAATAAGACAATGACAAGAAAGCTCTGTAATCTCTAAAGCCTTATGAAAATATTTGCTGTCATCATCAGTGGGATGTTACTAAATCAAAATGCCAGTGGACTGAAAAGTAAAAGTCAAGCACCCAGTGGTATAGATGACACAGCATTTTATCAACTGTGTGGGAAACATCCTCATCTCAACAGCCAGGGACCACCAGGCAGCTGCTGCCATTGCATGTGCTTTCTCTGGAACGTGTAATATGGGGCACCTGAATAACTGTTTTATAAAACTGCTGCTGATCAGGGTTGTTTGCTAAAGTGAAACTGGGGAGGCTGTAAATTTGAGAAATAGATGACGTGTTAGAATGAGGTTATGTTACCCTCTCATTAAATGAGCTTTTCAGTTATTTATGATAACCTTATATTGGAAAGCATATGACAGGTAAAATGAACTTCAGTTCACAAAAGTGATTTCTCCAAAGAAAAGCATTTTCAGAGCAGGGCAGTGTGGAATAGGTTCTGGAATCACTTGTGGCTTCTAGTTCAAATGCTTTGAGCCCCTCACTAGCTTTGAACCTTTGGAACAAGTCAATGAATCCTCAAAGATTTGGTTTCTTCATCTGTAAAATGGTATAAGAGTACCCATCATAGAACTGTCCTAAGGATTTACTTGAGTGAATATATGTAAATTGCAGAGCACATTGCCCAGCACCTAAATAAATGCTCAGTTAACTATTAGCTCTTGTTAACCCAAAGGGGACTAACCACAGGTGTTCAATGACTCTCTAGGCTTCCTGACAATGTTACCTTTGAGGAGGGGGCCCTAATTGAGCCACTGTCTGTGGGGATCCATGCCTGCCGGCGAGCTGGAGTCACCCTGGGACACAAGGTGTTTGTGTGTGGAGCTGGTAAGAAACAGATGGCACCTGGTTGTGAGTTCACTGACTGGAAATGTGGGGACCTTCTGCCCATCTCATCCCCCCTCTGAAGGCTGAAATTTGTCCTAGAGCCTTTCTGAATCAGGAAGGGTTACCATGTCCATTCTCTCAGTGACCCGGACTGCACTTAATAAACTGTCTTAAAACCACAGCTAGGAAGTAGTTAACTTTATTTTTCTAGGCAAAATAAATTCATTTTACTTTTAAATGAATCCATTTTATCCATTAGAGAATATAAGTTGGGATTATATCTCAACTGAGCATGAAACTAGGGGAAATAGTTTTATGGTAAAGGGAAGGGCAACATTTGGAAGTTTCAGGTCGATGAGTGAAGTGGGCTCCTGGTCCATTCAGGAATGAGGTAGGGCCTGCTCACAACCAGTGGGAGGAGTGGAGTCCAGCCAGGAGCCAGGACCATGGTCACCTGAACCAGCCCTAGCGATCCCCGACAGAATCATTTAAGGCTTCCACCTCCTGGTTCCTCACACAGCATGCTTACATGGGTGTGATCTGGTGTTCCTCAGAAACTTTTGTGAGTGATTTTTCTTTGGGACTTCCTCAGAGGGCTGATGGATCCAGGACAGACTTGTCTCAATAATCCAAAGACTGCAGGAATCAGGTGACATATTTTTAAAAATGCTTTTTTTTTTACCATCGATAAAGAAGATAGGTCATGCAGACTTAACATACATGAGCATGCACACACAAGCAGATTTTCTCTACAGCCCACTCATCCATCAGCCTGAGAGAACCACTGTTAATATTTTTCTTTTCCTAAATGAGATCATGCTGAAAATTCTTTATTTTTTAATCAATATATCATAAAAATTTTCCCATGACGATAAAGAATTATGACTGAAATTTTAATAGCTGTGTAGTAGTCCGCTGTAGTTTATTTATCTAGTTACCCTTTTGTTGAGCATTTCAGGTATTTTCCAATCTTTTGCCTCACAAAATTATTTTCAAGAGACATTTTTCTCTTACTTTTGGGCACTGCTTGGGGGTAGTCTCAAAGAACCAGAAGGTTGACGGAAACACATTAGTTCAGAGAAGTCTCAGAAGGTCTGGAGACATTTTCCTGTTGTCTCTTTGACCCCACCTCAGAGCCTGTCCCACCTCCCAAGGATAGAGACAACCTCTTCAGATGTCCTCAGAGGATCACCCTGGAGAGTGTCCTTAAAGTTGTTAGAGCCAATACCTGATTCAAGAATATCAAAAAAGCAGATTCCCAAAGATATTCTACATAACCTCATTTTGTTGGTCTGGTGTATTGTCTTAAAACCACCATGGTCATCTGCTTGCTGATATTATGGGGAAGCCTGGTGTTTTCCCAGGCTGGTCCCTGGTCCTCTGAGCATTTTGCAGTTGTTAGAGCAGCTGGGTAAACCCAGTCTGATGGCTCACTTTAAGGACACTCTCCAGGGTGATCCTCTGAGGACACCTGAAGACTGGGTAAACCCAGTCTGATGGCTCACTTTAAGGACACTCTCCAGGGTGATCCTCTGAGGACACCTCCTTGGGAGGTGGGACAGGCTCTGAGGTGGGGTCAAAGAGACAACAGGAAAATGTCTCCAGACCTTCTGAGACTTCTCTGAACTAATGTGTTTCTTTAACCTTCTGGTTCTTTGAGATTACCCCCAAGCAGTGCCCAAAAGTAAGAGAAAAATGTCTAGTACTGAGGAATGAAAGAAATAAAATATAACCCAACACTAGAAGCAGATTACATGTAGAGAAAAATTACCCATGCATTCATTTATTTAGGTATTCAACAAACAATTGGTAAAGTCTCACTATGTGGCAGTGGGACAGATGTTGGGAGTATGTGGAAGATATGGTTTCTGACAAGGGACTGGAGTGGGGGGCTGGGGGAGATGATGCTTAATATTTCATAAGCATCTTTCATTTCCTGCTTTATTTAGGGCCTATTGGAATGGTCACTTTGCTTGTAGCCAAGGCAATGGGAGCTGCTCAAGTGTTGGTGATGGGTAAGAACCCCTGTTAACATTTTAGTATAGAATCTTCCAATTCTTTTTTTTTTCCTTAATGAGATCATACTGAAAATGCTTTATTTTAATTTTTTAAAAAGTCAATATACTGTGAAAATCTTTTCCATCAAAGTAGTTGATGAATTATGATCAACTTTAATAGCAGGTAGTATCCCACTATAGTCCACCTCCCCCCTTGAAGGGGAAACACTGGGCCTACAGTTTATGTTGGAGGCATGAGGCCTATTCCCTTCTGGGTTTCTAAAGGGGTTCTTCCTTTTACCTCCTGAATTCCATGATTGAAGAGCCCACTCAGGAAATTCCAAGTTAGAATGCGGGAGGGGAAGCTTTTGTGAAGCTGCTGGGAGAGAGTGGCTGCTGTGGAGAAGAGGACCTGGCTCTGTGTGTGTGAAAATCAGATGCCCCATAATGCCCACCTAAAAGAAGTCTCAGCCTCTGGTTCATTGATCAAGCCCAGGAGGCAAAGAAGGGTGTGTTTGCGTATTTGTGTGTGGTATGGAGTTATCAGGGAATGTGCTATGTTTATAAGAGGGTGTCTGTGTGGGTAAGACATGAGTGTATATATATATATGAGGAGAGGTTTTCTGTGAGAGTATGTGCAGGAATATGTGTGAAACTGTGGTATATATGGAAACATGGGTATAGAAGGGTGTATGTAGAAAGTATCATTGTGTGTGTGTGTGAGAAAGAGAAAGAGATCAAGAAGAGAGGTTATCTAGAGACATGTATATGAGTGTGAAGAGTTGTGTGGTGTGAAAGACTGTGTGTGTGTAGGAGAGTGTATGTTTTGTGTGAGGAGAAGGTGTCAGAGAGAAAAAGAAGCTTGTGTTGTGTGAGGAGTGTGTGAAGGTGCCAAGAGTAGGGGGTTGTCTAGGCAGCACAAGCCACGACCCCAGAGCTTCCTTGCCATCAGAACCTACACCTCCATTTTAAACTTCTTCCTAATCAGCCATCCGTTTCTCAGTTTGAAAGAAACATTTGTTCAATTTTAGATCTGTCTGCCTCAAGGTTGTCTAAAGCCAAGGAAGTCGGGGCTGATCTTGTCCTCCAGATCACCAAGGAGACTCCTCAGGAAATTGCCAGTAAAGTGGAAGATCTGCTGGGCTGCAAGCCGGAAGTCACCATCGAGTGCACAGGAGCAGAGGCTGCCATCCAGGCGGGCATCTACGTGAGTGGGATGAGGGCAGCTAAGGCTGGTGGGCAGCTTCCAGGAGTCTGTGCAGGCTAGAGAAGCAGGTAGAAGTCAGGCGTCTGCACTGACTGGCTGCGGAGTGACTTCCAAGGAGCAGTAGGTAATCTCTTGGTATCTTTGCTTTTTATCTTTCTTGTGGAGATATGACACCTGCCTCACATCCTTGTGAGACTTAGGTAAGAGATATACATGGACCTTGGAAAATGTAAATGATCTACACCTTAAGTACGGGGAAACTCACAATATATCTGTAATTATTAAAACAATAAAAAGTCCAAAAGAAGGAGATGGGACCCATGCCTTAGTTGAGTATAATAAATCCCTATCTTGTTTAACTGGGGAAGAATTGCAGTCTTTGATCATTGATACAAAGTGACTACAATCATTAACCCAGTTAGTTAAAAAAGGGAGATTGTTTTCCAGGGTCATAGTTGGCTACTGTTCTCTCCCAAAACAATGAACAGATAAGCTGCCAATACCTGATTCAATTGAGTGAAATCAGCAAATTATGGGAATTGGTGGGTGTGAAAAAAAAAAAAGAAATAGGGATAGGAGTGGCATCGATCAAAGTATGAGGAAAAGAGGGAAGAAATAATACCTTCTAGGCCTCAACCCTACTGCGTCCAGGTCCTTTACTGAGTGCTTTATAAATATGATGCCTAATCTGTATAATGGCCATAAAAATTAGTTTTCATTTCCTCACTTTATGGCGAGAGTCCAGGTGCCTTGCCTGGAGCACACTGAGCTTTCCCTTCTCTGGTTGCTTAGGAGAGGTAGGAAAGGAGGGAACAAGAACTCACATGACAAGGGTGCTAGGGTGGGAAGGGCTGGGCTGGGGAGGACATCGATTGCTGCTCCTGGACACTCCTATTTTACCTCCCAGATTTCTTCCCCACAGTAGCTCTGGCTTCCTTCTTCCTTCTGAGTCACAGCTGGGTCATTCTCCAGGGAGTTCTGCTCTATGCACCATATTCTGGACAAAACTGACCCCTCGAGCTGTATGACACAGCCCTCAGAACTGGCACCCTGGCAGATCTGCCCATCCCTCCTCCTACCAAGATGCCATGCTATTGGGGACCCAAGGAGTGAAGGGAGGAGGGAGGAGCAGGTGCCACCTCCACTCAGTTCTGAGTGCCAGCTGGAGTCAGCTGGCCCTTTCCACTACTGTCAAAGATGTTGGCCTCAAGGTGGGAAATGGCAAAGGGAAATCAAAATACAAATGGTTATAGGTAAACATGTGTCATGTACCTTGAGGGCAATAATAAGAAGGAAGCTGTGTTCACTGTCTCAAAAGTTATTGGCAGATAAGTGACTCCCACTCCAGGAAGAGACAGTAAGAGACATGACTTGTGCCCTGATTGGAGAGCATCTGGGAACAGTTGGCTTCTCCAACCTGTTGCCAGGCAACCTGAGATAGGCAGGGAAGTGAAACAAGGATCTCACCAACCTGAAATGGCGCCTCCCCAACTAGGGAGTGGAGCCATCATGCACAGCAGGTGCTGTCGGATAATACTACAGTCTCTCCCGCCAAAGGGCAAGTCAGTTAGACACCTTATATGTACATACCTGAGTCACTTTCTTGCCACGTCATGACAACAAAATATTTGTGAGACGACATGGCAAAAAGTGGAGTAATGTCATCTCCTTGGTGACAACACCTACAAAACAATGATCAGCTAGTCCAAACACTCCTTTGCCTGTGGTCAACAAACTGCTGCCCTCCTGGCACCCTGGGATGGCCAGTTGGGCATTGCTCCTCCTCTAGTGAGTTTTCTCTCACTAGGCAGAGAAAAAAGGCTATATTATGGAAATGATTTTCCTGGGAAATTTCTTAGTCGAAAGTGTTCTGTGGCTCACTCATCAACTTTGGGTCCTCTCTCCCATTTTTCCAGTGGAGACAGCAACATTGTCCAGTTGAGATTCCCTCTCTCTTACCCACGGTGTTCATGTCAGGTGTGGTTTGTTAGTGATGCTGTGCTTCAGTAAAAATTGAGAACACACCAGACACTGAGCCCACCACCGTGTCTAACACTGTGATTGTCACAGCCCTGCTGGGAGCCATCATCCTGTCCTTACATGTGAGGCTCCTACTGACAGGGCCAGTTCACAATATGGAACATAGTGACCCTCAAAATCTCTGGAGTAGACACAGCTCTCACGCAGGGTTATGTGAAGAAATTTTATGTGGAGAAATTTTATTCTCTGGTCCACTCCGAGGAGGAGATTGATAAGGCAGATATTCAAGGAAGACAAAATCCACTATGATAGACTATGAAGCAGCAATATTTCTAAATGTCAGCCTGTGTGTCCAAGGCAACTTTTAAATTACAGAATGCCAACATTACCCCCTCACCCCTACCATTTATATGGTGCTAGGTAGTTTCCTCACCAAGAGGGGAGTTTCTTAGAGGTTTGATGGAAGCCTTGTCTTGTGGGTGGGCACACGGGAGGAGGGGCAGTACTGAGAAATGGAAGCGACTGATGCCAACACATGGCACTGAATTAGTAAAACTTTGAAAGGTGCTTGGGGACTGCTAAAGACCACTCTTATTTGTAGGGGAGATTTTTCATGCTGTCTGGGCAAGTTTGGCTATTTCTTGGGATGTTGTGGGCCTCCGTTGGTGAGGTGTATTATCTCAGGATCTTTAAAGAAGATGATGTTTACACTGTTGCTAGGTTGAGTTTAGTTGACATGTTGAAAATTCAACTGTGTAGAATTTTGTACACTTACCTGATGCTACAGGAAGATGGTTATGTGATGACTGTGTTTTGGGGAGGGGGAAGTACGAATTTTCTTATCTTCTGGGTTTTCTTGTTCTCATCTCAGGCCACTCGTTCCGGTGGGACCCTGGTGCTTGTGGGGCTGGGCCCTGAGATGACCCACGTGCCCCTAGTGCATGCAGCCATCCGGGAGGTGGACATCAAGGGCGTGTTTCGATACTGTAACACGTGAGTATGTTGTGGGTGTGCTGGGGAGGCAAGCGGCCAGCGTGACAAGGACAGGCCCATGTGGCCTCTGGGACCAAGAGTTCCTGCCAATTTATTCATGAGGCATACTCCTTGACCAGACTGACAGCCTTGTAAGCTGATTTTGGTAGGGATCCAAAGAGAGACCATTTACTCCTAGCTAAAGAATGGGAGGGCAGAAAGCCTGGGTGGGGAGTGGTTTGGAGGATTTGAAGCGTGCTCTTCTTGGGTGTTTGCCACGTATCACCCAGGCCGTCTCTTTTCCATGTCCTTGAGGGGCCAGTCGTCCATTTCCCCCTTTACAGGGAAGGAAGAGAGAAAGGAAGACAACAGCAAATCCGTTAGTCCCCACTCCTGAGCCCAATTGCCCATTCTGGAAAATGAGGGCGTTTTCATTTGTCTCACCCCATGTTCTGTGGGTTCCACCCTCTCCCTGGTAGGGTTCTCTGTCTGGAACAACCTTCCCCAGCAGTGTTCCTTACTCCTCCTACCTCTAGAGCCTGTAACCATTTCCCCAGAAAAGTGCTTGTATTCCAGTAAACTCTGCCAAGCTGAGCTGCTAAGGGGTGTGGCTGGATTATACAAGACTGCCTCCCTGAGGTTTATCTGCCTTTTCACAGTGGCCTTCATATGCTTCATGCCTTCATGCCAAAGGAATTCTAGGCCTCCTGGTGGCATTACAAAGTAGAGGGTGGGATAGGGGAGGGGAGAATTTAGGAATGGGCTCTGTATTTCCAGATTACAAGTCATAAAATTATTTCTACTGTTATTGATCTATAGAATTGACCTTGTAGAACCATAGTGCTATAAAGATGGTCAAGCTGGTCTTGGTCTTTGTAGTCTGGGGAATATGACTCTTTCCTTCTGAAAGTTGAATGTAATACTTGTGATCTTTTACAGGTGGCCAATTGCGATTTCAATGCTTGCATCTAAGTCTGTGAATGTAAAGCCCTTAGTCACCCATAGGTTTCCTCTGGAGAAAGCACTGGAGGCCTTTGAAACATCGAGAAAGGGGTTGGGTTTGAAAGTCATGCTCAAGTGTGACCCCAGTGACCAGAATCCCTGATATTCTTTGGGATCTACCCCACCCCACTCTCTCAGCATCTCAGGGCCAATGGCTGGGTGGGGGTGAGCTTTGATGCAATGATAAGAATAGTAGTAAGAATAATTGAAATAATTCATTATAAGCTGAGAGCTTGACAAGGAGGAGTTACTGTGCCTTAAAAACCCAAATGGGAATAGTATGGGGGTATTTGCAGCCAGAATGACCTGTCATGCTCAGCAACGAGAGCAGATCTTGACAGGTGTGTGCTGTGAACTCCCCTTCTTCCTGGAGTGTTGCTGTTGAGCAAAGAAAGAAATCTGCCTATTGTGTTCCTGGTTCACACTGTGACTGTGACAGGTCAGGGATGGGGGTTCTCAGTAAGAGAACTCTAACTGATCCAGAAGCGAATTTGCACAAAAACCTGTAACTCAGGATCTAGGATGGGGGCAGGGAGGGTGTAGGCAGTTTTAATTTAGAGCACAGTATTTCTAGATGTAAGTGCTATTTATTTGGCTTGATGATGAAAAGAAAAGAAGCAACTGACTTTCTTGGGTCTAGAATAACTTTAAAACCAATACATCAAATAAAAAAAAATATGTCATGTGAGATTAAACCTGCTTGTCTTTTCCAAAAGTCAGGCAACTTCTCAACATCCTTTGAAAGATGCCTGTTCTTCAACTCCTAGGTAAATTACTTCGTAAGGTGAAGAGTCACCTTGCCCACACTCACCACCTCCACCCTTCACCATGCAGGCTCCTTTGTCACTAGGCAACCAGGAGCATCCTGGTAAGGCCCCTCCCTCACATGGAGTTCTGAAATCCCACCCCTTGAGCTTGGGCCCAAACCTGCTTACTAAGCTCACAGCATTAGCATCCCCTTCTAGGCTCAAACTCTCATGATCATTAGACAATTCCATTAATTCTGGCAATTTGAAACATACTTAAGGCTCTTGGTATCCTTCTGTCTTATTTTAGTCCTGGGGTTTTCCCCTTAAAATTTAGATGCAAATCACATTATGTCCATTTGAACTTTGAGAGTGTTAATCAAGAATGAGGATATAGCAGTCTTGACATAACTTGGGCTTGGAAGTCTGAAGAGGTTCTGCTTCTTTTATGACAGCAGGAGCTGTGACAGTGCCTGGAGTTCCTCAAACTGCTTTGAACAATAATGCTGCTTCAAAATTCAATAAAGTCTGCTTGTCTGCCTGACCACTGCTGCATTTGTGTCCCTGTCTAGGGAGGGGTGGACTTAGGAACCCATTCCACAAAGGGAAAGACCCAGGATTTTTAAAAATAACTTTCTGCATCAGGTATAATTTTATTCACTGTTAAGAAATTTATATGAATCTAATCCTTATAGCAGTTGACTACACAATGATTACTTTGCAGCTAAGGAAATAGATAAATTAAGCAATTTACTCAATGTCACACTTATTTTCTTCTCACTTGTTATCTCTAAAGGAGGGTGGGATCTTGAGACTTTTGTAAGCAAGCACACACACACACATACTCGGCAACCGCACTGCCCACTTGTGCTTCCTCCTCTGAGTCCTTTTGCTTTGAGTCAGCTTGCCCACTTCTTTTTGAAAATTTCCTTTCAGTTCAGTAATATGCAAAGTTCCTTGAGGGTGGAACATGAAAGCCTTCTTCCCTTTCTAGAAGACTTCCAATAGGAATGCCCCTGAGTGAAGTAGATTCACTGTATTAAATTCACACGTAGCTGCTTTTCCTCAGTGGTTTGATGGAGGAAGGAGGGCCCTGAAACTGAAAAGCTCTAGAGCTGTGGGGTACACCTGGCAAGGTAGGCCTACCAAAGACAGGAATGAGTTACTTCTTTCACAACTGTTACTACTGCTGAATCTTCAAAGTCAAGGACTCAGAGCCTCCTCCATTTTCTGGCCTGTTCACTAGGCTTCCTGATGCCTGCTACACTGATGGGAAACAGCCATTCAGGAAACACATCCTATTTCCAAGTCTCCCCCACAGTTCTCAAGCTTCTGTGTTGCTTTACAGCTTTCCAAGTAGGGGTGGAGAGGGTAATGGGAGAGGGGGAGGTGTTCGTGGGCCTGGAAGTGCTGGCCATTCAGAGTGTCCTGGTGGTGAGAAGGCCCAAGCCAGTATCATTGAACTGTTATTGAGGCTCCCTGGCCTTTGCATTCTTATTGAAAGGTGTCCGTCCCCCCACCTCCGTCCTCCCCCGCCCCACTCCTCTGGCTGTGCAGATTTCTCCTCACTGAGCAGCAGTGTGGGAGTTGCCAGGAATAAGATCACTCAAAGTGAAGAACAATGAGGAGCCTTGAGGGCCTACACCAGAGGCAGTCTTGTATTTATTAGGATCGGATACAAAGGTGGGGCAAGTACATTGGAAGTGTATGTGCTGGGGGAAGCAGTTGTTGGGATGTAAGTTAGGGTGGAGTGACCAGGGGCTACTGCCTGGGGGCTCCATTGTTCCCACTGGTACCAACATTGACTCTATTCTAATATCTGCCTTCTGTATTCAGCAGATACAGGTCTCCCAATATGTTCCTCATACCCGGACTTTTGCCCTTGGTGAGTGGCCCCCTGCATGACCTAGCTCCTAGCTGACAAGCAGGAACTCTGGGCACCAAGACAATATCTCTAGAGCAAGAGGGCCTGGGGAGTCACATTCAGAAGGGACTCCAGGGAGCCCAGGAAGTCATTTCTCCTACCAAATCCACTAAGGGCTCAATAAACATTGATTGGCTCAGTGAATCAGTCCCGGAACCAAGAATGTGAATTTCCCATAAATTCCCCAACCTTGAGTGGCCCTATCAGCATCTGTGTGCTCTGTCACCAGGGCCTGGTAACTTGTTCACTTTCTGTCAACACTGCGGACACCACCCAGCAGCCACTCCCAGTACCTCGGTAGGGTGTAAAGGTGGAAAGCTGGGCAGAAGGAACCCGATGCAGATGTGAAGTCACTGATGGACTCCCTACCCCTAGTTCTCAGGCCATACCAGCCTCACTTCCATATTGTGAGCCTTCCCTCTTTTTTTTTTAAAGACTTATTTATTTATGCATACAAGAGTTGGGGTACAGGCCAGAGGCAGGGGGTAAGAGGATTCACCAAAGACAGAAAAGGAAGCAGAACAGGCAGATCAAGTGAAACACACTGCTGAGGGTAGCAGCAGGCAAGGCAGGAGGCATCTGCTGTGTCATGTGGGTCCCCTCCTTGGCCGGGGATCAAACTCATGCTGCCTGGCTACGGAAGCTCGACAGTGCAGCACTCAACCCCCTGTGCCACCATGGAGGCCCCTAGAGCAGCCCTACTTCTTTTTTGCTCCTTTTTGTTCCCTTTATAAGAGCAAGGGGACCTGTGGGGAAGTCGTTTGGGCCAGAGGTTAAGAGTAATGGTCAGGGGAGACAGAATTTTCTGGATATTTGCCTTTTCCCAGATATTTGCTCTGCACAATATCTCAGCCTAGACTTGGGTGCAGAAACCAAATGAACAGCCCACATTGCTGGAGGGCAGGCAGGTCTCTGCTATCCAGGTGGGTCCTCTATACACCAAGGGTCTTCCAGGGATCAGGGAAGGATGGGATGGAGAAACTCAGCGGTGAAGTGGTTGTATTAGAAACTAGTTACCAAAGGCAACTGGAGGCTAAGCTTGCCTTTAAGACAGCAAGAGCTTCCTGGGCAACTGCCGCTGTGAAGCTGCAAGGCTGGGCTTCCACAGCATCATGCTTCACTCCCAGTTTCCATTTCCCGTTAATCCTCAGGCTGAGTCACAAACTGAGCTCCTCTGGCACCTGGCAGTGGCATAGATGTGTGGGAGGTGCCCTGCAAAGAGATCATTCATTTCATCTTAAACATCAGTGGGACTGGTGGGGAGAAGCCTCTGTTTTCTTGTGTCCTCTGTCCTCATGAATCTTGGACCCATCAGGCCATAAGAGGCAGCCTGTTTCAAAGGGTTTGAGGTCAAGATTCCTCAGTTCTTTGGAAACCTTGCTGCCTTGGGTGGAGCTCAGGGCGTCAGGCGGATGGTGCTGAAGCCATGTGGTCCGACACAGGCCTCATAGGTTTTACGTGCACTGAATCACCAGCTGCAAGTCTGCTTGCACCTTCCCAGTCCCGGAGGCCTCTCCCACAATCCTACCTCAGCTCTTCCTGCCTGGAAGGACTCCCATGGACTCCCCAGGTCAACTGTTTACAGTGTCCTTGTCACCAGGAGGTAACATTGACTATACTTTCCTTTAATCACACTAGTGCATACATTTTTTAAATGATTTATTTATTTATGCAAACAAGAACTGGGGTACAGGCCAGAGGTACAAGGGGGTGAAAGGATTCACCAGAGACAGAGTGGGGAGCAGAACAGGCAGATTGACTGAAATACACTGCTTAGGGGAGCAGCGGGTGAGACAGGAGAGGTCTGCTGTGCCATGTGGGTCACCTTCCTGACTGGGAATCAAACACATGTTGCTGTGGTTGGTGATTATGTGACAGTCCTATGTCTTTAACTCCTGTGCCATCAGAGAGGCCTCTAATGTATACGTTGTTAAGGGGGAAAAAAGACAGATAAGTAAAAAGAAAAGAAGACTAGCCATTATCTGTTCTCCAACAATATGGATAGATTGGGATACTTCCAGCTTCCCCCCAGGCATTTCTATACATATAAATGAGCATGTACTCAAAATCAGAAATAGGAATATATTTTACCTCCTTTTTCTCCCATTTTCACCTATGTCAGATATAGACTTCAAAAGATAAATCACAGTATCCATGAACAAATCTAGCAATAATTCCTTCATGTCTTCTCTTAATTAATCCAAGTTCAACTTCCTCCTGTTATCTAAAAAACAATGTGGCTTTTTTCGCTTGGTTTCCTTGAATCAGGATCTAAAGACACCACATATGGTTGATATGTCTCTTAAGTTTTATTTAATCTATTACTGTTCTTGCCCCATTTTTGTTTAAATACCTTTATTATGTTGAAGAAACTGAGTCATTTGTTCTGTACATGCTGTTTCGCATTTATTTTCAATTAATAAATTGTGAAACTCTGTCAATAATTACTCGCATCATCACTTTTAATCACCAATTCCTGGTGGGAGTTCAGATGATAGGGCTTGGTGTGTGGGGTTCTTGGATCCCTCTGAGAAAGATTTCAGCAGACGTTCCCATTCATCACACACAGCAAGTTTATTGAGGAAAGAAGATCAAGGAAAGAGAAACTGCATAGACACAGCTGGGCAAGTGCTGCATTTTGCCAGGCCAACGGCTATTCTTTTATAATGTTCTTTGATTGAATTATTGTGGGAATTATCACCATGGGGTCAGACAGGGTTGGTCTTTGAAGACTGATTATCCTCTCTGCCTCTACCTCTGAGTGATAATCTTTTCTGACCACACCTAAGACTCCCTGAAACTTCCTTAGTCAGGTTTCATCCAAAATTCATTGATTATCCCTATACCCACCTCTAGCGTCTGTCCTTGAGAGACCTTCCATTCTAAATCTTTCTACTCTAAGTTTCCATCAAGATACTTTGAGTAACTGAATAGTGTCCTGGGTTCTCACCTTACAATAAAGTTGTGATGGCCATTCTTATGCCTGTGTTTTTGCCTTCCGGTTTTATTTTCTGAAGTTATATTTTAGAGTGAGAATAGTTTTGTTAAATGAAAATAACTGAATTAAAGAGTATATACGTTTAAAAGGAATTTGGTTAGACAAGAAAACAAAATATTGATAATGAAACTTTCTAAGAAAATTTGAGATAAGAGATATGGGGAAAGATGAGGGTGGGAACAAAGCAGGAGAGTCTCCCAGTGGTCTAAGGTAAAGAATTATGGTTATTCTGGTGGCAGCTGTGGCGTGGTAACATACATCTGAGGAGGTGTGAATCTATTCTACTAAATCATATACACTGATGTTGAGTTGTAAACCAATATTATCTCAATTAAAAAACCAAAAATAGGGCCTCCCTGGTGGCACAGTGGGTTAAGCAACGCACTATGAAACAAACCGCAGCCACTGCAAAACGAGTTCGATCCCTGCTGCTGGCCAGGGAGGGACCCACATGGTGTGGCAGACCTCTCCTGCCTCGCCCGCTGCTCCCCTCAGCAGTGTGCTTCTGTTGATTTGCCTGTTCTGCTCCCTGTTCTCTGTGGTGAATCCTCTCACTCCCCCACCCCACACCTCTGGCCTGTACCCCAGTGCTTGTATGCATAAATAAATAAATCTTTAAAAAAAAATAAGACACGTTCTGGGGAAAAAGAAGAAAGAAAATCTGAGATTGGGCTTGCCCCAGGCCATGTACATACAATGTGTCTGAGATCGGGGAGAGCACTCAGGCACTGCTGAGGATGAGGCCACAAAACCACTGGCTCTCTGGCTTTAGGCCAACCTTGGGAAGGTTGGACATCCCTAGCCATACATTTGGACGGTTGACAGATTACTGGGTAATCCCCTCTAGTTCTGGGACTACTGCCAGGATGACGATAGTCTTGTAAAAGGCGCCAGCACAGGTAACATTTACACAGCACAGGTAACTGTAAGATTCACAAGGAACTATGACTGGGTCACTGAGGAGAAGTGGATGCTGTCAATGAACTTGTCCTGGAAGACTGTCCCCACTGTTCAAACCTTAAAGCTACTTCCTTCCAGTGATGTATTTAAGTTTGCCCTTCCACAAAGTCAGTAGAAGGAAGTGAAGGGGGTGTGTACAGAAAGTTAGTTTTGTTTTGTTTTTTTTCCTTCTTACTCTGGCCTCTCAAATAGATGAAAATGCAAATGGCATAGAATTAATTGAAATAACTAAGATGCAAATCTTGGATTCTCAGACCCAAGGAAATTAGCACTTTGTCAATCCCTGAAGATACTTCGTCTTTTCAGCGTAAATTCAAAGACTATTGTCACATTGCTGTTTTAATCTCTTGTCACATACAGATATTTCATGCTGGGCTTATTATACAGTGTAGCAATGTAGATTTTCAAGTGCGCTTGCATACTTACGCTGTGAGCCTACAGGGACAGGCAAGTGAATCATCTTCCTTGTCACACATTCTGTGAGGCAGATTGTGACTGCCAGCAAGATTAATCTCAATGGTTGATGATTCCAAGGAACTGCTGGATAAACTGTTATCAGTAAGCAGAAGATAGTTCATGACCTAAGAGAGTGGATGAGGAAAAAGTTGAGGTGAAGGAAGCAGTAATGCAGTGAGGGACTTAATTGTGGTGGGGACTGGGGCTGCTGGTTCTGGGAAGCAGGAGGATTAAAGAGCAACACTGGGACAGGTAGAGCTCTCCTGCGCCAACCATAGGCTTGGGTTTCCTGGCCCCACATCTGCTACACACCCAACAAACTAGAACTGGAAGACCATCATCGCCCTGTTCATTGGGCTCCTAAAGCCATGCTACCTTTCCCCAGAACAGAGCTCCAGAGAGAGTGACACATTCCAGGGACACAGACATTGCTGAGGTGGTTGACGGGGGAAGAGAGAGATTCTGTCATCCAATATGTGTCTTATAATGGACCTGACTAAGGGAAAGCTCTGGTGCGTTTGGTAGAGGTAGAAAAGGAAGAGGCCAGTGGGATGTCTGGATGTCTTGGGCCTCCTCAACTAAAGAGCGAGGCACATGATAGGCTGCTCCATTTCCTTATGACCTTGAACAACTCACATACAATTTTCAAGGTACTTTATCCTTTAAGCGGAAAAAATAATATTTACGTCAGGATTGTTTAGATATAGAAGGACGTGACTTTGAAGTTCTTAGCCTGATGAAGAATTGCTTGATCATGCTTAATAAGAGCTTGTACCCCTACCTTTCCCACATCAAATCTTATCTCTTTACCTGGTAAATGAGCAGAATGATCCACAAGACTTTTATAGCTCTGACTTTGGAGTCTGCAAAGATGATTTGAAATATGTAAGAAATTCCTAGGATGATAGAAAAGACCTCAGCCTGACCATGACTCAACTGCGTTTGGCCTTTGGTAAAGTGTCAGGACAAAGGAGATGGTGTGATAGCAGATCTGGAGACTAGACAGAGAGAGGTGTCTCTTACCTGCCTGCCCTGCTCTGTCCCTATGCCTCAGCACCCTGAGTAATTGGTCTTGACTAGATAGGGATTCAAAGTCCATGGATATGCCTCATGCCTACTTTATGGAGGGATCCGTCATTTACTGGTACAGGGCCTGCACACACAGAAAGACTTCTGGAAATGTCTGCAGCCTGATAAAGCAGTCAGATCTCACTCTCAGTTCTCAATCATTGCTATCAGTTCCAATTCAAAGATAGGCAGGGGATGTCCTGAGATCACAGCAAGAGGAGGGCTCACCTGGGCCTAGAGCTGTCTGCCCCTAGAGACCCATCATAGAGTCTGGGGTCCAAGTAAGGCAGGCCAACTCAACAGGAACTTTTTGGTTTTAAGGGGTATTGTGAAAGACTTGTGGTGAGGCAAGAACTATGCTGCACTTGGGGCAGAGTCCTGAGTTCTGGGCCTGTCCTCCCAGTAATGATAGGAGAGTCATTTAATTTTTGTATGTTTTGGAGCATCTGTGATGAGGTTATTACATCTCTCACAATATAATACTAAACTTTTCTGAAACATAATGACATAATAATCTCATCAGCCACCTCCCAAGTATTTATCATGCACCAGAACTTTTCCAAGAATGCTAGCTCTTACCTCATTTCGTGATAACCCTAATGAATTAATATCATCCCTTCCCCCCATTTTTTTTAAAGATTTATTTATTTATGCATACAAGCACTTGGGTACAGGCCAGAGGTGCGGGGGGGTGAGAGGATTCACCAGAGACAGAGTGGGGAGCAGAACAGGCAGATCAACAGAAGTACACTGCTGAGGGGAGCAGCGGGCAAGGCAGGAGAGGTCTGCCGCACCATGTGCCCCCCCCACCCCCCCACCCCCCGCCGGCAGCAGGGATTGAAGTCATGCTGCAGTGACTGCGGTTTGCCTCATAATGCATTGCTTAACCCACTGTGCCACCAGGGAGGCCCCCTTCCCCCCATTTTAAAGTTGAGAGTTTGCCCCAGACCCCACATATATACATGTAGGGAAAAATGTCTAGAAGGAGAGACACCAAATTGTTAATAGTAGTTAACTGCAGAAGAGAAGATTTTAGGGTTTTGTGTTGTTTAAAGGGAAGGGATCAGAAGGACATTCATATTTTTGCTGTGTGAATTCTTCTATTAATTGAAAAATGTTTTTTTTATTATGAGCATGTATCACTTTTATAATTTACAAAGATGAATAAGGATGTCACAAAACTAATCCCTGCACCTTATTTTTCTCAACTTTGAAATGAGGGGATGATATTAATTCCATAGGGTTATTGTTAATATATTTAGCATTTGGGCCTCCCTGGTGGCACAAGGGGTTAAGCACTGCACTACGAACATCTACAGTCACTGCAGAGCTAGTTCAATCCCTGGCCAGGCAGGTGATCCATATGGTGCTGCAGACCTCTCCTGCCTCACCCACTGCTCCGCTCAGCAGTGCATTTCAGTCAGTCTGCCTATTCTGTTCCCCACTCTGTCTCTAGTGAATCTACTCACCCCCACACCTCTGGCCTGTACCCCAGTTCTTGTATGCATAAATAGATAAATCTAACACACACACACATATCATTCTCAGAATCTGGTGCATAATGAGCACCTGAGGTAAACTGATAAGATTTGAATGTTGCAATTCTTGGTGACTTTCAGGTTCTAATGCAGAAGAGCATGAGCAGTGTCACAGGCTTCCAGGACTGTGGACTCACTCACGTCTCCCACAGAGTTCCCAAGAACTGGGAGAGGAAGGGAATCACCCATTCTCCAACAATAACTACCCCACCCTTCAGCAAACACAGAGGCAGCCTGGGCAGAATGTTGTTAGTCAGCAACACTGCAATGATAAAGAAAAAAACGGGAGTTGTGGAGCATGCTGTGGGATGCAGGAACTGCTCGCTGCAGGAAATCTCTCAAGAGCAAGGTTGGGCCTTCTTACTGACAGAGAAGTGTGGGTCAAACTGAACTGTGTTTTTTGGTCTTAGCCATGTCTCTGGACTCCATGGCACTGATTTTTTTGTTTTTAGTCTAGTCAACAATCCTTTCACTTTGAGGGGAATCCAGTGGATATTGATTTATGGGTCTGAACGTGGTATCCTTGCTGTCATCATCCCTTGAGCACTGGATTTGGGGCTCTAGGGAGAGTGAGTCCAAATGACATACGCCCGGCATCAAGACAGCCACCCATTGCTCCAAGTGAGGCATTTCAATGATTAGCCCCTGGGCAGCAAAGCACATAAGCCACAGGTCTTCCAGATGCTCATGGACATACCTCAGGGCCTATACCATATTGCCCCAGGATGATCAAGCATCCTGCTCTTGTCTACTTAAAAGGAGCCTTGTACACTACACCCAGAGAGTAGTCTGGGACTTCATGGGCCCAAGGGTCAGTTGGGAAGCCTCAAGGACAATGAGGTAGAAATGCTACTTCTGAGCAGTCAGCTCTTTGTATACTTCAGTCATGAAGCTTAATTAATCATCTTCTTCATCTGATAACAACAGAATAAATGCACACACAGCAGAGTTATCCTTGGTACCTCCTTTTAGGTCTTGCATGGGTGTGTTTTTTGACTTTAGCCATGTTTTTGGACTCCCTGGCACTGACTTTTTCTTTTTAGTCTAGTTAATAAGGGGAATTCACTTTCAAAGGGAATCCAGTGGACATTGATTTATGGGTCTGCTTATGGTTTCCTTGCTGTCATCATCCCTTGAACTTGCCTTTGTTACTTGATTTTTTTGTTTCCTTTCCACAAGTTTTTATGGATAGTTTTGTGTTGTCTGGGTCTTTTAAATTAAAAAGAGACCTAATTACATCTTTTTTCTAATATTTTAAACTTATTTCTACCACAAGAAGCTTTACTCAGATATTTTTATCATCCCAATTACTAATTTCTATTAACAATTAAGTCATATTCGAATTTTGCTTTAGAAAAATATGGAAGGGACCTCCTTGGTGCTCAAGGGGTTAAGGACCCCTTGAAGCTTCAAAGCCACTGTAGCACAAGTTCAATCCCCAGCCAGGGAGGGGACACACATGGCACAGCAGACCTCTCGCCTTGCCCACTGCTCCCCTCAGCAGTGTGTTTCAGTCAGTCTGCCTGTTCTGTTCCCCACTCTGTCTCTGGTGAATCTCCTCACACCCCCTCCCCATACCTCTGGCCTGTACTCACTCCAGTTCTTGTATGCATAAATATTTTTTAAAAATAAAAATAAAAATATGGAATTAAGGGCTAGCTCCTTAACTTACTGACCCTTTGGGATTATATCCCTGTCTAAAAGCCCTGTCTGTGGAGGGTAGAATTGGACTTGTAGTGGCTAACTTAACATAGTGTATACAGATTTCAATTTATATACCAGAAACCTAAATAATATATAGTGCCTGTATCCAAATGTTCATTGTTGCACTGTTTAAATAGCCAAGGCATAGAAACAACCTAAATGTCCTTTGATGAATGAGTGGATAAAGAAAATGTGGTATAAATACAAGATGATTATTATTCAGCTATAAAAAAGAAGGAAATTCTGCCATTTGTGACAACATGGATGGACCTGGAGTGCACTAGGCTAAAGGAAAATTAGTCAGACAGAGAAAGACAAATAACATGTGCTCTGACTTATACATGGAATCTAAAAATACAAAGCAAAAGGAACTCATAGAGTACAGATTGGTGGTTTGAAGAGTGGTGGGGTGGGTAAAGGTGAAATGGGGTGGCCAAAGGTACAAACTTTGTACCTTTGCATATCCTGGGCATATAACTTACAGCATGATAATTATAGTTAATAATCTCTATTCTATATTATAGAGTTGATAAGTGAGCAGATATTAAAAATTTTCATCACAAGAAAAAGATGATAGCTTTGTGTAGTGATGGACGTTAACTAGACATTGTGGTGATCATTTGACAATTAAGTCATTAGGTTATACACCCAAGACTAACATAATGTTATAAAAAGAAAATAAACTGGCCCATTAAATCTCATTATTCACTTCTTTAGAAGGTCTTAAAATATCCTATCTGAGATGTACTTAAATAAGACCTCATATCATTAGACTTGACCTCAGTCTTTCAGATCATTTGTCTGTATTCACTGGTCACCTCTACAGTAAATGACCTTTTAATGAATAATTCCAAGGCTTCCATTTCTTGAAATAGACTTCCAAGGCAGGGACAATTTGGAAACTTACCTTATGTTGATAATTCCCTTTCCTTCAAGTTATGGAGTTTTCCTTTCAGGGTCCTCTTTTCCCAGGCTTGAGAAGTGAGATTTTTTTTTTTAAGTATTCTAGCTTCTTAAAAATATCTCTTCCCATGGCCCCCTCATCACTCACCAGCTACCCCTTTTTATATGACACTATATAATCTCATCTCTGAATTCAGAGTCGGCAAGGAGATAGGTAGGGAAACATCATGGAGGACTGCACTGCTCTCTGAGTTTTAGGGGCATTATCTCATTTTACCCTCACATTTAGCAGGAAATTGAGGCTGAAAGCAGTGAAGGAACCTACCTGAAAATCACCAGCACATAGTTGTCTGTTTATTTTTTTTGTTGTTATTTTTCCCCCTTGATCTGCTATACTCCCCAGTATTTTTCATTTTCCTTTTGACTTATTTCACTGAGCATAATCTCTTTAAGCTCCATCTATGTTTCCGTGAATGGCATGAATTTGTCTTTTTTGACTACTGAGTAGTATTCCATTGTGTATCTATACCACATCTTAATCCATTCTGTAGGGAGGGATTGGGATCAAGATGGGTGGGAAGGGTACAAGGGACTATGGTGATGGTTAATTGGTGGTGGTAATTCTTTTTTTTTTTTTTTTTGGTGGTGGTAATTCTATGGGGACTACATGTGAGAAAAGAAAGCAAACATTGTAAGAAAAAAAATAATTTTTAAAAACTTGTTCTATTTAGGTTTTCTATGCTAATATTCTTGACATTCTTAATTATTTGCTTTCCTCTATAAAGGAGTCTTTTTAAATTAATGAGGCACCATTGTTTTACATCTTTGTTAATATTCTGACAATGTTGCATTTCTCCCTTCAAGTTTGGCCATGGTAGAAGCACCCATAGTACTCCAACATAGTCTGTTGTGCTACTCTTCCCACCCCCATTCTCTCATTGTCTCTTTCCCTCTCACTCCCTTCTTCCCCTCCCCTCTTGGATGCCTCAGAGCTATAGTCAGTTTTCAAAGGTTGTTTTTAAAGTCTTTCTCTGACCCTTGTTTGATTTCTCTATATTACACATAGAAATGAAACCATTCAGTATTTATCTTTCCCTATAAAGGAGTTTTAACTCAACTGAAAATTGTCTCTATCTCACCTCAACCCCCATTTTCCTAGAAACCTCCATTGTTAACAATCTGGAGCCTTACACCTATATCCCCAACACTCTAATCTAGCTTCCTATCTGTCTGTCTATCTATCTATCTATCTATCTATCTATCTATCTATCTATCTATCTCTATCTCTCTATCTAGCAACTATACACATACATAGATTAAACTTTATAAAAATTGGATCTTATTCTGGCTATCTGTATTTCCATGTCAGTTCATGTAGGTCATATTTGTTTTTTATAATGGTAACATTGTTCTTTGTATGGATGTACTATATATTATATATCCTTTATTATTCTACTGTTAGTGGCTATTTAGGTCTCTTCTAACATGTTGTCATAAATATATATAAATATAACAGCTACATCTTGTAGTATGTATTGCACATACATACATAAAATATTTCTGTAGGATTCTTAGGAATAGGATTTCTGTGCTAAAGGATATTGACACAACTCTCAAGCATCACACACATACTGCCTTGGGGTGGAGAAAATAAATTCCTTTTTTCTTTCAGAATAAATGTTATCCAATCAATTGGATATTTGTGATTCTTAATCATGTCTCCCATTGTTTTATTTATTTTCTTTGTTCAGGTTTCTTTTAATTACCTTTTCCCTTTGGTGATGAAACATTGATTTTTAAAATTTTCTCTCTTAACTGCTGTCAGCCATAATAAATTTTTTGATTTGACAACAGTTTTCACTTTAACACATCATGTTTAAATATATATTTTTTTATAATTATGAAAGGAACACATGCTTGTTCTAAAAAAAATCACAGAAATGTGTAAAGTAGAAAATGTGGGGCCTCCCTGTGGTGCAGCTGGTTGAGCGCCGCACTGTGAGGCATCCGCAGCTCAGCAGCGCGTGTTCGATACCCAGCCAGGGAGGGAACCCACATCGCCAAGCAGACCTCTCCTGCCTCGCCTGCTGCTCCCCTCAGCAGTGTATTTCTGTCGATCTGCCTGTTCTGCTCCCCACTCTGTCTCTGGTGAATCCTCTTACCTCCCGCAACGCTGGCCTGTACCCCTGCTCTTGTATGCATAAATAAAAAATGTTTAAAAAGAAATTTACTTTTAAAAAAAGTGATAGTGTATTCCACACTCAGAGATAACCACTGTTAACATTTTATAGATTAATATTTTCTTTATTTTAACAAAAATATTTATTTTATTTATTTATGCATATAAGAGCTGGGTATAGGCCAGAGGTACATACAGAGTGAGGGGGTGTGACAGTATTCACTAGACTCAAAGTGGGGAACAGAACAGACAGATTGGCTGAAATACAGCGCTGAGGGGAGCAGCAGGTGAGATGGGAGAGGTCTGCCATGTGGGTCAACAACCTGGCTGGGGATCGAGCTCATGCTGCAGTAGTTGTCAATAGCTTTTTAGTGCTGAGACTTAACCCCTCATGCCACCAGGGAGGCCCTTATAGATAAATTTCTTCATAGTCACTATCAAAACACAGTTACAGTTTATTTTCATTTAATAAATCTTAGTCATTTTTATATACCTACAAAATTCTTTGTAATTACAGTTTGTCCAAAGAGATTTTTGTTTTGACTATAATAAGCTTTTAATGTATTTTCCCTTCCTATCATAAATATTTTGTATTTTTGAACGATGTAAAAAATTATAAGAAGGAAAATAAGATCAACTATAATGTCATCACCTAAAATAACCTCTCTTAGCAATTTGATGTGCTTTCATCTATAAATTCAAATCTTTTGCCTGATTTCTGATAACTTCCCTAGAGTAGGTTCCTATAAAAGAATTTGTGGAGTTGAAGGGGCTTAGATATTTTAAGATTCTTGAGATATTCTGTCAAATTTCCCGAGTATGAAATTGCCCGTATCATAATTTTCAGTGTAAATGGCCACATATATATTCCATTTGTTTGTGTGGTTTTACTGTTGGACATCCAGATGGTTATGACTGCCTCAACAGGTTACTGAGAGAATTAAATGAGAGAATGTATTAGGGAATCTGGCCCTAGGCCTGACCCAGTCAGGAACTCCACTACCTTGCCTACTCTTTCTTCCTCAGTCACTCCAGGTAATAACATTCTTGTCCCCCAAAAAACTCATCCCTAACTAATGTTCCTTCCCATCAGGGGGTCATCCGAAGGTCACTTCAGTCCATTCCTCAAAGCCTGTGCCTTCCCCTAAGTCTCAAACGCGCCTGAACCCAGACACACGGAGACTCTCATTCCCTGTAAAGCGATGTATATATTAGAGCGAGAACCCTTCCTTGGTCACTGCACTAATGAAGTAATCAACACCTGTAATCTGACAGTTGGCAGATCCAAAGGAAATGGTTAATCCAGAGATGTTCTTCCCTTCTGAGAATGCTTTTTAAGGGAAGGTCTGACTGTGGAACAGAAGCAGTAGTCTGGAACACAGCTCAAGTCTGAACCAGTAGAATGTGGGCCCCAACCCAGGAATGAGTTTGTTCAATTGACCTTTTTTGTCTTTCAAGGTTCTGTTCATAACCTCCCCCCCCAGAGACCTTTTCTGACTTCCTCTGGCCCTCATAGCTCTCACACTCACCTTGGCATTTAATCAGTCACTTACTGTGTAATTTATTCACCCAGCATTCCATGAGAATCTGCTGTGTCCAGGGCTGTGGTAGTGAAGAAATAGCAGTGAACAGTAGGCATGGCTCCTACATGGACTGACAGGGACATTGACCAGACTCTGTGTTTATAAGTTGATGAGTTACCTCACTTGCCAGAGTTGGGCTGACTTTCTACTCTAGAAGGGCAGAAAGTATGTCTTACATTTGTTTTGTGTCCCATAGAACCTAATATGATCTGTTCCATGGGACCCATATGATTATGTGATTATAGTGGTGAATATGATTATATGATTATAGTGGTTAATCAATAAATATCATTTAAACAATTAATAATAGGAAATCAATTATCAAAACTCTTCTTGAGCTTCTCTTTCTAAATCTGCAGTCAGGAGAGAAAGAGCAGAGATTCTGAGATTTCATTAGACCTGGGTTCAAATCCTGATTGCCTCTTATTAGCTGGATACAAGTGAGCAATTTATCTCTGAGCCCCAAGTACTTCCTCTATAAAGTGGGAGCAATAATACTTCCTCCAAAAAGAAAAATATTGAATGGTTTCACTTATAGGAGGAATATAGGGGAACCAAATAAGGAATAAGAGTGGAAAAATAACATAATAATAATGTTTTTTTTAAAAACTAGCAGGCAAGCATAAATAAGAGACATTCTGCAAGGGAGTGGGAAGAAAAGGAATAAAAACGGGAGAGAAGAGCACGAGGGACGATGGTGAAGGTTCACAGGTGAACTGGTGGTGGGAATTTTATGGGGAATACACAATGATGTAAAATATATAAATAAAAATAATAATAATACTTCCTTCAGAGAGTTTGTGAGGATTAAAAGAGGCCATTTATATACATGTCACCGAATCTAACATAAACCCTTAAATGTTAGTTCCCTTGCCCTGGCCAACTGAACCTTGGATGAACAGCTGAGGAATATGTTTTCCTAATATAGGACTTTCATTCACTTGGGACAATGAATACTGAAGGGAACAGTGAAATTTTAAATCTTGAGTGACTTTTAGCCTAATCCTCGTAATTTCTTTATGAAGAAAACGACGTCCAAGGAAGTCACTGATTTCCTTCAGGTCACACAGTTACTTTAGTGGTAAGGCTGGAAAAAGAACCCAGATTTTGATCCAGGAGCCAGTGCATACTGAACAGCTTCCCCTAGAATCTTATTACCAGCCTCTCACTCTCAGAAAAGATAGTGACTTCATATTATAGTTCATCTGAGGTCAGTCTCCACGGAAGTTAAAAAATTCTTGTTAAATCAGCAGGAGAAATTCCCAGGCTCTTTATGACTTCCTGGAAACTGGGCGGGGTGATAGTCAACTTGTCTGCACGTTCCATTATAGGCAGTGCCAGGATGGAATGACTCCCAGAAAAGCTGACATCCCTAGAAGGTTGGGCAGGCCTCCTCCTTCCATTCCTGGGGAGGAAACAAAAGGATGTAGGGCAAGGGTTATCAGTACAGTACAAGCCAGAACCAGGAACAAGTCACTCATCATTCATGCTCCAAACACTCCATGCTCCTCCACTTCCAAAGCTTCAACTTAATTATAGCAGTGGTAGTAATAGTAGTAGTAGTAATAGTAATGACAACAACAATAACAATATTACTAGGTACTAGGCAGTTAAAGGCTTTCTGTGCATTGTCTTTGCCTAAAAACTTGCAACGTGCTTTTGAGAGGCAAAATAAAGTGATAGTTAACAAGGTCTTTGGTTTAGACTTTCTGGTTTCATCTATCCTCTCACTCACATTCTGGGTGACTTCAGGCAAGTTGTTTAAGTCTCTACGTTCAGAACCTCCCTGGTGGCTCAAGGGGTTAAGGTGCACCACTATGAAGCTATCTGCAGTCACTGCAGCACAAGTTTGATCCCTGGCCAGCAAGTTGACCCACATGACGCAGCAAACCTCTCCTGTCTTGCCTGCTGCTCCCTCAGCAGTGTATTTCAATCTGCCTGTTCTGCTCCCCACTCTGTCTCTGATGAATCCCCTCATAACCCCCTACCCCTCACTCCTCACTCCCCATTCCCCTGCACCTCTGGCCTGTACCCCAGTTCTTGGATGCATAAATAAATAAATCTTAAAAAAAAAAAGAGTGAAAGGAAGAAAAAATTCTCTGTGCTTCAGTTTCTAGGTTGTAACATGGAGAAATGGGCAATCCCTACCTCACTGGCTTCCTAAGGATGAAGTGAGTTGATGCATCTAACACACAGTAGTACTAGCAAACTCTATGCATTAGTTGTTCAAATCTTTTTTTTAAAGATTTATTTATGCATACAGGAACTGGGGTACAGGTCAGAGTTGTGTGTGTATGTGTGTGTGAGAAAGAGAGAGAGAGAGAGGATTCACCACAGATAGTGTGGGAAGCAGAACAGGCAGATCTACTGAAATATACTGCTGAGAGGAGCAGCCGGCAAGACGGGAGAGGTCTGCTGTGCCATGTGGGTTAGCTCCCTGGTCAGGGATCAAACCTGTCTACAGTGACCACGAATGCTTCATAGTGCAGTGCTTAACCCCTTGCACCACAGTGGAGGCTCCAGTTGTTCAAATCTTGGGCGAATCTTCCCTTAATCTTTTTATCTAAAGGGCCCCCCTTGGCCACTCACTATTATATTATTATTTTTTATTATTCTGTAAGTATTTTATCATTATCTGGCATATTTTCTTATTTTTTACTTATTTTTTGTTCATTTTCCCCACATGTAAGTTCCACAGGAGCTGGACCTGTGTCTGGGACATGAAACATGCTCAGCACAAATTTGTTGACTTGAATTATATTATTCAGTCTTCCAAACTTCTATGAAACAGATATTTGTGTCATCCCTGTTTTGCGGAAGAGTAAGCAGAGTCACCGAGTGTCCTTTATTTATTCAAGCTGGGATCCTCCCCAATGACTCAAGAATCCTTATTTTTAATTACTATGCTAGATTGATAGCTCTTATTCAAAAGTCTTTTTCTAAAAATATTTATTTATTATTTGTGCATGCGAGAGCTGGAGTATAGGCCAGAGGTGCAGGGAATGAGAGGATTCACCAGACACAAGTGGGGAGCAAAAGAGGTGGATTGACTGAAATATACTGCTGAGGGGAGCAGCAGGTGAGACAGGACAGGTCTGCTGCACCATGTGGGCCACTTCCCTGGCCAGGGATTGAATTTGGGATGCAGTGGCTGGTGATAGCTTCACAGTGCTGAGACTTTAGCCCTTGTGCCATCAGGGAGGCCCTTTATTCAAAAGTCTTAACAAGTGGGTACAAAGGCTGCGCCTCTTCATTCCCTTCACCAAAGTTCTCCCAACCAATCTTCATCCTTATCTGCACAATCTCGCATGCCATCACCATCCAATACCACCCAATAACTTCTCCATCTTTCTTTTGTTCTCAAACTCATCCCTGTTCATGTGAGTCAAAACTCAGGGTTTTGTCCCAGGACCTGAGACCAACATGCATGATCTGGGGTAGAGAAGATTTGCATTCTTTTATACTGTCAATATAAAAGTTTCCATGAGCTTCCTCTGAGTCATTCTTCCCTAGTCTTTTTTCCCTGAGTCATGTTAGTAGTCTCTCTTGTTTATGTTTTCTAGAGCCTAATTTCTCCCCTAGACCCATTTGTACAGTTGATGACCTCATTTTCTCAACCCTAAGGCACGTTGCTTTATGACTGTTTGCTTCTGTCTTCCAATCCGTCACCCAAAGAGGATCAGTCAAAAAGCTCAGGAAGGGTAGGGCCAGTTGAGAGTCCTGACAAATGTCCAGGCTGAATACATGTCTGTCTTCTCTGCAAATCCTTGACTTTTATCCCTGCAATGAGTAAATTCCTGGGAATCTGGGCAAGATCAGAGCAGCCAGATCACATGAGTATGTACCTAGGGCTGACATCTAGAACTCAGCACTGAGACTTAGGCAGGCCAAGTGCTACTTGAGGTTACATAAGATCATGAAGGCATGTGGCTCCTTTCAGTTGGACATGTACTTGAGATTGTTTGGGGACAAGAATGGAAAAGAGTGATTTTAGAGTCTTCAGGAAGTCTCCACTTAGATGTTGGAATGGAAAGGAGGGCAGGACTGATGAGAGAGTGTTATGGATAATCATAACAGCCCTGTTAACAATGTTCTTTAGTCTAGCAAGGATAGGTATACTACAATGGGAAAGATAAATATTCTGAATATTCTTTAGAAAGGGACAAGGGAGGCACTGATGGGGCAAGTTTAGGAATAAAGCTAAGGGGCTGGAATCTAGGACTAATGACTGGAGAGAAGCAGGAGGTTGGGAGCATGATGATGTTAATAACTAAGTGGTTAATAATCATCACACATTGTAATTGTATAATATATTCTCATTTGTTTTCTCATCTGCATAATTTTGGGAGCCAGTTTTACTATCTGACTTCTTTTTACCCACACAGACATTTTATTTTATTTTAAAAACATTTTTATTTATTTTTCTTATAATGTTTGCTCTCTTTTCTAGGTGTAGTCCCCAAGAATTTCCACTACCAATTCACCCTTGTACTCTCACCATAGGCTCTTGTGCTCTTCCTGTCCCTGCTTTGATCTCAAGCTTTCCTTCTTTCATGCAGAATATCTCTGATTTGTAGTTGTCTGTTTATTTTTGTTTTGTTGTTGATGCAATTATTATTTTTCCCTTGATCCCCTATATTCCTCCTATAAGTGTGACCATCCAGTTTTTTTTTTTCCTTCTGACTTATTTCACAGAGCATAATCCCTTCAAATGCCATCCATGTTTCTGTGAATGGCTCTAGTTTATCTTTTTTGATTGCTGAATAATATTCCATTGTGTATATATACCACATTTTCTTGATCTAGTCGTCTATTTTTGGGCATTTGGGTTGATTACAAGTCTTACCTAAATAATGCGGTATTCTTTTGAATTAATGTTTTTGTTTCCTTTGGGTAAATCCCTAGGAGCAGGATTGCCAGCTTATATGGTAGGTCCTTTTTAGTAGATTGAGGAATCTCCATACAGCTTTCCATAGCAGTTGGACCAGTTTGCATTCCCTCCAGCAGTATAGGAGGGTTCCTTTTTCACCACATCCTCGCCAACATTTGTTGTTGCTAGGTTTTTTGTTGTTGTTGTTGTTTTTTGATATGTGCCATTCTCACTGGCATCATGTGGTATCTCATTGTGGTTTTAATTTGCATTTCCCTGATTATGAGAGATGTTGAACATTTTTTCTTATGTCTGTTGGCCATTTGCATTTCCTCTTTGGAGAAGTGTCTTTTAAGTTCTTCTGCCCATTTTTTGACTGGATAGTTTACTTTGTTGTTATTGAATCATGTAGATCTTTGTGATCACTCCCTTATCAGTTGTATGGAGTGCAAAAATTTTTTCTCAATAAGACCCACACAGAGATTTTAATACATTAGGAAATGAGTTCAGGGAATATAAGGGATTTTATTTTAGGGGTAAAGTTGCACTAGACTTCAGATCTCTTGGCTTCTGATTCAGTACCTTTCTACTCTTGTCAGAAGAGAGGTAGAGCAGGACAAATGAGGAAAGGAGCCAGGGACGGGGATAGAGATGGCTTGAAACTCTCCCTGCCGGGCCTCCCTGGTGGCGCAGTGGGTTAAGCAACGCACTATGAAGCAAACTGCAGCCACTGCAGCTCGAGTTCGATCCCTGCTGCCAGCCAGGGAGGGGACCCACATGGTGCAGCAGACCTCTCCTGCTGTGCCCACTGCTCCCCTCAGCAGTGTACTTCAGTTGATCTGCCTGTTCTGCTCCCTTCTCTCTGTGGTTAATCCTCTCACCGCCCCCACACCTCTGACCTGTACCCCAGCTCTTGTATGCATAAATAAATAAATCTTAAAAAAAAGAAACTCTCCCTGCCACAGTTCCTATAGCATCACCCCTGGAAATATACCCAAGAGGAATAATGAATTATGTCCACCAAAAGATAGGTGTAAGAATGTTCATAGAAGCTTTATTCATAATTATAAAAAACTAGACACAACTGTAATGTTGTCAAGGGAAAATGGATAAACAAACTGGTACATCTCTACAACGGAATGACTCAACAACAAAAAGGAACAAACTCCCGTTAAATACAACATGGCTGAATCACAAAAGCATTGTGCTGGGTGAAAGAAGCCAGTCTTGAGAGCGTACTTTCAGTATGACCAACTTAATCCACTAATAACATCAGTGATTGCTTCTAGGAGGTGGGGGGGACTGACTGGAAGGGGTGCCAGGGACATTTCTGAGATGATGGAAATAATGACATGGATAGTGGTACTACGTACACCTGGTAAGGTTTGTAGGCAAACCATATATAAGTTTAGAAAAAAATAAAGCTCAGCTTTTTAAGAAAGAGTCATTGGAAAAATGAAAAGTAAGAGTCATAAAAACTCAAGAATGGCTCCTGGTGAAAGTAACCACCTGTCTTGATTTGATTGAGGGGTTTTTTAGGTCAAGAGACTTTCAGTATTAAAACTGGGAGAGGCCTGGGGAAACTGGTCAACCAACTCCTGTGCAAGTAGGAAAATGAGAGGGAGTTTTGGATGTCTGGCAGAGAGGCTGGACCCCCTTGGCCCTAGTGTCTAGGGGCTGCTCCAGCAGACTCAGAAAGGGACCTGCCAAAAGATCAGGGCAGTGGCAATGCTGGCTGACACCAGGCATATCAGGGTTAGGGAAGCATCTTTGCTCCCTGGTGCTCTTCAGGGTTCCTGAGTAGTGTGATGAGGGTGAGTTGGAATTGGGGTGGGAAAGGCCTCAGAGACTGGGCTGAGGCAGCTGGGCTGTCCAGGTTTTAAGAATCACACAGCTTCTGAATAGGGCTCTGAGATTCTTAGTCTGAGCTTTGACTTCATATCACGAATCCCCACTCCTTGCTGGGGCTTGAGCTGAAGGGTCTTCTCCACCTTCTCAGAACACAGGTCAGATGGGCCAATGAGGGAAATGCTCTTTCAGCTCTCTAGCTGAGGCTGTAGACAGATTCTGACAGAGATACTGCAAGTAGGGCTATTCCACAGAGGACAAACTGGAGCCAGGGAGAGCTGGCTCAGAAGTTCTCATAGTGGTGAATGAAGTGTGCCCGGTCCTGCCTGTTGATGTGTTGACAGGCCTTCTCCACATTCTTGGTCATTCCTGGGGGGCCACAGCTGAATACCCCAATCTTCCGCACCTGTCAAGTGGGAGTGGTTTCAGAGAGGTCACTTACAGGCTTGAGACGCTCACTCCCAGAAGGAAGTTGATTCTCAAGTCTGACTGGAATGACCTGGGCATCCACCCCAGCCCTAGGAGGAGGCTTGAGCTGGAGACAGGTGTGGCAGAGGGGCTTGAAGCCCTCCTCCACTATATGATTCCTGCCTTGAGACCAGGGTTGGGGGAATCTTAGGATAGAACTTAAAGGTGCTTGAGGGCCACCATGTCCTGGCAGGAGAAAGTCAGAGTCTCCGGAAGGCTGGGATTGTACTGACCTCTGGGTGGACCTCTTGCAGAGAGTTGAAGAAGGGCTCGAAGGGGGGGCGGCCAAAGTGGGTGACAGAGCGCAGACCCGTGAACAGACTCCGGTTCAGCACCTTCTGGAAGTGCCGCTCACAGATGTACTGGGGGATAGAGTAGAAGAGGAAGGTCAGAGTGAGAAGTGAGACGGGGCCATGTTAGCTTCTAGTCTAGATGATGAACCACCTGCCCGGCCTGGCTGGCCCTGACATACCAGCATGGTGGTCCTGAGGTCAAACTTCTCAGCCAGCTGGGTGATGTAGATGTGCACTGACACCAGGTCCTGGCAGTCCTTCTCCTCCACCTCCCGGATGATGTCAGCCAGCCACTCGAACTGCCGCTGGGTCCGTGTCACCCAAATGAAGTAGATCTGGGGACACATGACCAGAGATCAAGACTCAGTGAAGCTCAAGATTCCTCTAACCTAGATGACTTTACCCAGGGTACTGGGAAGTCCCAGCTGACCCACAACACCAAACCTCTGGCAGGACTCCCAAGCCTGACCTAAGACTTCTACCTGAAAAATCTCAGCAAAGGCCCTTCTGGTTACACCGCTGATCCTCCCTCAAGTACCTGACATCTGGACAACTGGATATGAATAGCTCTGGCAGACCCAATGCCAAAGAACCAGGGACTTTTTCTGATGCTTCTCTGCTGTGATGTGGGGACACAGCCTGCTGTCTACCCCTGATCCTTCAAAGGGTGGGAGCGACACTCACTTTTTTACACAGCATCTGGCTGCCCAAGGATGACTTGAAGACCAGGTCTTTAAGGATGGAGGCAAAGGGGGTGACCCCAATGCCCCCTCCCACCAGCACTGACACCTCAAACTTATGCCACTCCTGATGGCCCTCTCCAAATGGTCCATCGAGGTACAGCTGCCAAACAGAAATGGGAGATGAGATGAGATTGGTCCTGCTCTAGTTAAGAGGTTAAAGCTGGGGGTGGGGAGCAGCCGGGGGAAGGAGGAAGAGGCAAGAAGAGGAAAGATATGGAAGCAGCCTAGCCCCTTCTGAGGCACCCCAGTAATAAGTATCCCATCTGGGCTTCCAGTTACAAGGTAGGCAAAGACAGAGACTGTCCACTGATGCCAGAGACCCCAACGTCATTCCCAGTGAAGGGCACCTTTGGGTATCTGGCAAAGTCGTTGCTTGTTGAAGGTGAGTAGATCTCCCTGAGGCGAATGGTCCAGGGCCCCACTGCCCGGATGTGCAGGCTGAGAGTGTCCTCGTGGGGTGCAGAAGTCAGTGTGAAGGGATGGTACTCGTTGGTCCCCAGATCCAGGCAGGCGATCCGTACCCACTGTCCTGACTTGTACTCAAAGCCTTGGGGTCGCTGAAAGCGCAAGTAGGTCACTCCTGGAGGTCACGGGCAGGGGAGGGCAGGGGTCAGAAAGCTTTCTCCTGGTACCTGGGCACTGGCAGTGACCCTGTCCTCTCCGCACACCCAAGGAACAAGGAGTGGTCACATGGTTTGAGCAAGTAGGGTTCCTGGGGTGGGGAGTTGGAGGTCACTCCTCTGTTGTCTGGATAACCTGAGAACTGGGCTTCTCTGTGGCCCTGTTCCAACCTCTCTCCTCCTCTCTGCTCCTTCTTCTCAGGAAGGACCCAGGTTTGATACCACTATCATGGATACCAGCCTACTAGGTCAGGGGACCTCAGATTTGCTTTCTTTAAATTGACTAACTTTTTCAACTTGATTTACCTTGACAATAAACTTTAGCTGGAAGACCAGCATCATGTGATCTAAGTAGAAGGCCAGGCATCTTGTTATCAAATTGTAGCTGGACACTGTGCCTGACCCTAGCTGAATCTCAGACCTGTTCTTCTTTGTTGAAGGAGATTCACACGTGCGAGAGTGCAAAAGGCATCCTAACACTGAGCTGAGACATTGTCTTTAGATGAGTGTGATTGAAATAAAATTATATTGAGATTAATTATTTTTACTATGTAAGCCCTGAAGGTTAGATGGCCCCATGACACCTTAAAGTCATCTTCTGCCACCCCATACAATACCAATCAACACTGACTCTCAACAATAGATCTCACCAGCTGGGCCATTTATTTGTCTCTGAAGGAAGGTTATTCTGACAGAAGGGATGAGAGAGGGACTTGTGACTGCCTGCCCTGCACCTCATACATGCAGAGGGGTCTTTCTCGCCCTTTCTTGTCCTCTGTACAACTCAGCCACCTCTTTTCATAGTCACGTCTCAGTGTCAGTAAGTACTCTTGGAGGTTAAGCACAGCCTTTTATGGGGCTGCATTTCTATCAGGTAAGATGCAGGGGTCCCAGAAAGGCTACTAGAAGCAGAGGTGGGGTCAGGAGACCCAGGAAGCTATCTCCCCATGTCCCTTGATGTCCAGAGCTCCCTACCCGGAGTCAGGTTAGGCCTGGTACCTGAAGGCAGCAGCTCCGCCTCCACCACATTGATCTCCACCTTTTTCCGGCTCAGGCTCACCAGCTTGTCCCCCAAATAGATCAGTGCCGGGACCAGGAAGTAGATGTGGAAACGGGGCAGCTGGACCATGCCTAAGCTGCCATGGATGATGATCTGGAGACAAGGTGAGTTAGTATAGCTCAGGCCCAGAATGGCTCACTTCTGCAACCCCCTTGCCCAGTCACTTTCTGCCTGGGTTTTGAACTTGGGTTCAGTATAAATGGGACTAGTATGAGCTTCAGAGTCGGGAGACTCAGAGCTCAGGTTCTTGATCTGAGATCTTGGATCCAATTCAGCTTGCCTCTCCCTTATATCATGAATGTTCATTCCTGCCCTAGGAATTGGCCCTGCCCAGAGAAGTCCCTCACCAGGATGTAGAGCAGGATGTAGAGGTGGTGGGTCAGCCAGAAGCCCTGGAAACTGCGGTGCCGGAAGTATTGCGAGGCAAAGACATACATGATGGCCAGCACCAGGAGCAGCAGCACCCCTGTCAAACCTGGAGGCATGGGGGACAGGGTCAGAAAGTACTCTTAGGACCTCAGCCTGCGCTGATAACACAATGGAGCATTCTCTGCCCTCTGCCTTGTTTCTTTCCCTGCCCCCTGACTTGTTTCTTTCCTCCCTGGCCCCCCAGAGCAGCTTGCTGGAAGGAGATGGAGATGGGGCTTGT
The DNA here is from genome assembly GCA_019455555.1 of Galemys pyrenaicus. Taxonomy (NCBI): domain Eukaryota; kingdom Metazoa; phylum Chordata; class Mammalia; order Eulipotyphla; family Talpidae; genus Galemys; species Galemys pyrenaicus. Next base: position 2,015,583 of record JAGFMF010012266.1, read on the forward strand.
CCTAGAAACTAGAAAGAGAAACTATGATCACTCTAGGCAAGTGTGTATTCATGGGAAGATGAAGACAAAAGCAGAAGTTTTCAGACAGAACCCGACAATCCCACTCCCTACCTGGGACAGACTGGAAGAACCACCAGGAGAACTTCTGGGGCAGCTTGGACCTGTGGGGCAAAGGCACATGGAGACTCTCGCTGGGGTACAAAGGGCCCCACCTCTGGGTCATTGTGACCCTGTTCCTGCAGCCCTGACTGCTATGGCTGCTGGGTCTCTACCCACAGGATCAAGCATTCTTTCAAGGAATATGGTACCCATCCTCCCATTGTTTCACTCTGCTCTCTCAGCACTTCTTCCTCATTCTGAATTCTCTGCAGGCAACTAACCTTTGCTTCCTCAAGCACTTGGTTCATCTTCTGTAAGCTGTGTGAGAGCAGGGGTGTGTATTTTGCTCATTGCCCTATCTTTACGTTTAAACAATGCCAGGCACGTCATAAATACTCAACAGGTATTGAATGACTATGCATCTTAACATCCCTACTCTTCACACTTGGATATGCTCCATAAATTTTTGACCAGTGAATGGATGGTAGGCTGAGATGGCAAACTGTATCAGGTAGGTGTGAGAAGGAATCTCCAATTTTATCTCCCAGAATCCTTTCTTGGTCATTCACAGCAGCTTCTGTCTTGAGGATAAGGAAGTCATCTCTCGGTTTCTCCAAGGGGGCTAACTTCTCATTCTCATTCAGTGTGAGAGTGGAATGTCTAGGGCTATTATTTCTTTTTTATTACATTCTTGGGCAAGATGTTCTGAGGGAGACCAATCCCAGAACTTACCCATCGTTCACAAAGGTGTTGGGGAAGAGGCAGGCTAGCAGGCTGAGGGGGCTCACTGAGAAGACGTAGACATTAACCAAATGGCCAGCACTGTGCACAACTGAAAGAGACAGACTGTTAAAGATGCCACCCAAGGCCAACTCTGACCCCAAAGGAGAGGGGAGGCACAGGGAGGAGAAATGGAAGTAGGCAGAGTTCCAGTTTCTTCACTGTTCCCCCCTAGGGGGTTGCAGCAATGGGGAGGATGCCTGAGAGCCACATACTGGCCAGGACAACCGCAGCCATGGCGATCCATCGGTGGAAGTCCACGGCAGCATCAAAGGGTATGTAGCGGTTGAGGAAGGTCTCTCTCAGGAAAGTGATGAGGTTGCGGCACATGGTGAGCAGGATGTAGGAGAACATGAAGGAGACGCTGGCCGCAGTGCCCCTCGACAGGATGATGCCCACAAAGGTGGCCTGCGCCATGCCAGAGGGCGGTGAGGCAAAAGCATAGTCTGGGAATAAAGTGGGGGAGGGTCAGCGCAGCACAAAGGTGGGGTCCAGAGTCTGAGTTGGAATGCCTGGGCTGCCCCCATCTAGACAGCAACGTACAAGAAGAGCAAGCAGAGGCCTTGCCATGCTCCCTGCTACCGCCCACACCCTGAAACTCTTACAGTAAGCGCGCTCTGCAAACAGTCCAGCACAGATGGCAGAGAAAATGGCGGTGCACATGATGTGCCTCAGGTAGTTCTCCACGAAGCGCTTGTACTGCTGCACCTTCTGGGCCAGGAAGCCCCGCTGCATCTTCTCCCGCATTGCTTCCGTGTACAGTCGGGGAGGGGATCCTACTGACCTACAGCAGTGGGAGGTGGGGTGGCCCCGAAGTCACCAAGGTGGTTCCCCTTCAGTCACCCTGGGCTCCCCTGAATGCCATCCTGTGAAGACCAGGTGACCTGGCAGGTTCAGGGTTGATCACAGGATGGAGGAAAAAACACTCTGGGAGTGGACTTCCACTCCTGCAAATCTTTAATCCTCCTATTTATTTGCCTACTCTTCTTTCTCCCCACTACTCCACTTCCTCATTCTCCTGTCCTGTCACTTTTTCTACTGTTTCTTGCTGTATCCATGGCAGGCAGAAGTCAAGAGACTCCCTTACTGCTTTCAATGTTGCATCTGAATGCCAGGCCATTTGCCTGAAGATTAGGGTACAGAGGTTGGAGAAGGTTGAAGAGCCATTGACTCTAGCCTGCAAATTAGGTCAGGGGTAAGTGGAGTAAGACTCAGTGTATGCTCCTTTGTATGTCAAGACAGGGGATCTGGGAAACACTCACTTTTTTCCAAGCCTCTTCTTTAGCTGAGGGCCTCCTGACTCTGGGGTCTCTGAAGCAGGAGACCTCACTCTCTGGGTCCGGGGGCTGAGAAAAGAAAAAGAGGGTTCATTTTCCTCTTGTCTTTCAGCACAAGAAGAACCACCAGGTCAGAGCTTGGGGTGGGGGTAGGATAGATTCCAGGGCCCAACCCAGCCCATGAAATTGGTTGGAGAGAAGCAGTGAGGAGGCAGAGCAGAATAAATGAATACGCTCTGGTAATCTGTTTTGTAGAATGATTCTGCCATGGAGTGGCACAGAGCCAAGGTGGGAAGGCAGCTGGAATCCGGGCTAGAACCAACCATGCTCTGAGAGTTACTTTCAGAAGGCAGAGATCTGACCCACAGGCTGATTCACCCTACTTTGTTCATTTCTCTGCATGGAACCTAGCAAGGGGACATACATTGCTCACCATTCTTTTGAAGACTGATTGATGAATGAGACTCGAGAGCTGATATTTGGCCTAAAGATGTCTCCAGCACCTGGAGAGAAGAACAAGAAGTTGGACAGGCTTCCCCACAAGGGTGGTGATGTAGTTAGGGTGGAGATTCTTTCTCTTCCCACTCCTCCAGGAAGGCCACCAACAGCGCTTGGTCAGTGACTTGGTCATGTCCTCAGCTATTGCTCCAGCCTTGTTCTCCTCTCTGCCCGAGTACCCACTGTGCAGAGCAGCCACGGGCAGGCAATGTGATGACTGTGCCATTAGAAAAGATGACTCCTTGGGCCTCCCTGGTGGTGCAATGGGTTAAGCAACACACTATGAAGCAAAATGCAGCCACTGCAGCACAAGTTCGATCCCTGCTGCCAGCTGGGGAGGTGACCCACATGGTGCAGGAGAAATTTCCTGCCTCACCTGATGCTCCTCTCAGCAGTTAATTTAAGATTTCAGTTAATCTGCCTTTTCTGTTCCTCACTCTTTCTCTGGTGGATTCTCTCACCCCTAACACCTCTGGCCTGTACCCCAGTTCTTGTATGCATAAATAAATAAATCTTTAAAAAAAAAAAGTGGCTCCTTCTGCCGAGAAGCAACCCTAAAGATCCTTTGTGTAAAGAAAATAGTACCTCTTCCTCTAGACAGATACACCCAAACCCAAGTGCATGGCTTGGTGAGCAGCATGTAGATTAGACATCACTCTGTTCCTTGACCTCCCACTGGGCATCTTCGTGCAGTGTACAAATTTCACAGTCATATGTGACCCTCTTGATTACAAATGCCTGGCTCTGTACCAGACACCAAGGACTAAGAGAGAAATAAGACCTAAGTCCTACTTACCAGGAACTCTTATTCTGAAGACAGCCTCCCCCCACAACCCTGACCACTCTTAACTCACACACCTCCACCCCTGACGCAGATATGTAAGCGGCTGAGCTCGCTGTCATGGCCCCGCAGCATGTAGTGGAAGTCCTCCCACGTCAGCTCCTCCTTGGCCTGAAAGCCAGACTCCCGGAACATGGACTCCACCACTTCCGCCAGCTGGTCCTTGGTCAGACAGTTGTTGGAGATCTCGATGAAGGATCTGGGGGAAGACAAGAGACAGAGCAACCTGTCACCCAGCAAGATCAGTCTCAGACGGGGGCAGAGGGAGCAGCCCTGGATTATCAGCAACCCAGGAAATGGCCTAGGAAGGTGCTCTTCCAGACAGCAGCTGACAATAAGCTGGGTGGTGTAGCCACAGGTTTGAAAGGCAGAACAAAGATGAAAGTGACCTTGGACCTGCCCTCAAACGGGTGGTGGGACAACTACAGCTGGGATCAAAAAGTCCCCTAATATAGAGATACATCCAGCCAGGCCACAGCGCTCTTGCATGGCAGACTCTGCCTGCTCTCATCTCTCAATACCTCCCGCACCATCCCTGGGCTCCCCCTTTCATGGTCCAGTGTTGGCGCAGACAACCAGGAGGGCTAGGAGGTGGGTATAGCTACAATGGCTGTTGTGTCCTCATGCCTGCAGGCCAGGGCACAGGCAGAAGTGACTCCATGCCCAATCTAACAGCACCCAGAGTGACCGTTGTGATAGCCATACTCTTTTCTTAGGCTGTGCTTTGGAACAAAAAATAGACCATGCAAGTTCGTGTGGGTCTATCAGAAAAGATCTTCAAGGTGCAACAACAAGCATTATCATCACAGTGAAAAAGTATGTCATCCCACTGAGACTGAGCAAGTGGAAGTCCTCCCAAGTGTGGGCACTGACTTAGGACAAAAAGGTGGGAGCTCAGTTCTAGGATATAGGGGGGTAGTAGGGAGGAGGGGCAAGGATCCTCTCCCAGATGCCCTAGAACCCTGCCAGGGCTAGACCCGGAACGGCACACCTAGCAGACTGGACTGCAGTCAGCTTCACTCTGGAGCCTTTAGAAGCCCACGTCAGCTGTACTATCTGAACTGCAAAAGAGATATGGGAAACTGAGAAAATGAACAAAAACTAAAGGGGGAGAGAAGTTAAAAGAACCTGGGCTGTTTTAGGCATATGCTTTATTTATTTGCTAATTTACCTCATCTCATTCATTTAAATATTGAGTGCCTGCTATGCCCTAAAACAGTGTGGAGGAGATGGGGTCAGAAGGGAAAGATAAAGAAAGATACGAGCCCAGCGAGCCCTGTCCACAGGGGGCCAAAGGCGCTGGAGTGGTGTCCTCAGGAATAAGGAGTCGAATAGCTCAAACTGGTCTTTACTGGTACACCACGAGCAGAAATTCAATTATTCCATTAAGAAGCAGGAAAACAGAAGGGTTGGAATATAGAGGAACCTTCTGTGTTTATCCTCCCACCTGTCACAGTGACTGATATTGGAAGAGTCACTGTGTAAGGCACAGTGTTAGGATGCTATAAAAGTGTTTAAAAGGTCTACAGGCATCCAAAAGGGGTTAGTGGACTTTGACATGGGTCATATTGGTGATTTTTTTTTTAACTAGGGAGAATTTTATAACTGGTATCAACAGTGGAGATACAGACCCTTTTGGAGGCAGGGACCTGGTGGTGCATACACACACACACATACACACATACACACCACCACCACCACCACCACCCTTACCGCATCATGGTGAAAAACTCGTCCTTGGAGAGGAAGCCATTCCTATCAAGATCATACATGGTGAACATCAGGCGGGTCTTATCCTCTGGGGAGCCTGGCAAGAGAAGGGGAGAAGTAGGTCACCTCTCTACTGAAAGACGCCTGGTGCCAGGCTGATGGCCCACCTTCCCCTACCTTTCATGAAGACCACCAGGATGTCCAGAAACTCCCGGAAGGACAGGTAGCCATTGCCATCCTTGTCAGCCAGAGAGAACATGGCTTCCACAAACACAGCCTGGGGCTTGAGGCCCAGCGACTCAGCAAATTCAGCTCTGCTCAGTTCACACGTCAGGGCCTCCTGCACCTTCTGCGATGAGTCTGGGTGCAGGGTCCCTGCATCTGCCTGGTCGATGTCCAGCACCTTCAGTCAGGCAGCAGGAAGGGGGAGGAAAAGAGGGAAGGCTTGGGCTGGAAGCAGTTTGGTGACCCGTCCCATCTCCCCAAAGTCCAACTCAGAAAGGGTGAGTCCTAGTGTCTGCTCCTAGTCCTTAGGTATATTTCTGACCTAGGGCTTCAGCTTCCTTATCTAGGAGGTAAATGCAATCTTTAGCTGCTGGCTCATTTTCTTCCTGAGCCCACAAACCAACATGCCTACAGAAAGAGTGGTACTAGGTCTGGGTGGGGGGTAGGGGAAAGGCTGGCTGTAGGACAGGCAGAGTTTGGGAATGCAAAGAGAGAAAGCCTACTCTGGGAACAGAAGATGTAGATGACATGAGTGGACAGAAGGAAGAGGCATATACTCCCTTGTCAATTTAGGCAGACTATGTGCCTGATTTGGTCTTTGCGTCTTTGGTAACAAATTTAAAAGTCCTACACATGTAACTACACATGTGGATAAATACTTACAATGTATCACCTGGGCTACACATTCACACAGAAAAGTTTTTTCAAACTTTAGAGTGAGTTACAGCTCTAACCCCAGAGTTCCTGATTCGTTATATCTGCAGAGGGACCTGAGAATTTGCATTCCTAACAAATTCCCTAGGGAGGCCGATGCGGTGCGATGCTATGGGTGCAGGGGATACACTCTGAGAACCACTGGTGTAGACAATCTCACTAACTCCTTACGAGCTAGGGAGATGGATCCTATGCTAATCACTGTTTTATAGTTAAGAAGACAAACACAGAGCAGAGATGGCGTGTCTGGCCTAAGGTCACACAGCTAGTGAGTGGCAGAGCCAGGACTCAACCAAGGCTGTCCGTCTCTTGTCTACAGGTGTGAAGATCAGCTCACCCCGCATAGATCCTGTCCTGCTCAGGTTCCCTTCAAACTCTAGGTTCTATTCCACCTTTCAAAGGCACAGCCAAGGCACCTGGGCAAAAAGATGTCTGAAGAAGACCTCCAGGATGAGACTCCGCTGCTGCTTGGTCACAGCCTTCCTGAAGAGCTCCTGCTCATCCATCTCAACCACACTGAGACCCAGCCCCTGGAGCATACACAAGTCTTGCAGGCGCTTCACGAAGGTGCCTCGTTCCTCCTCTGAGTTAAACAGCAGCACCTGTGAGGGAGGATGGTCATGATGGTGCTTGAAGTGTCAGCTTCTGGTCCAGTCTCTCCTCAAAGGGTCTTGGGTTGGGAGAGAAAAGGGGCCCATAGCCATCCAGGTTGGGGCTAGGTGAGTGGTCAGAGGGAGGCTCAGGTTGAGTCTGGGGACCTCTGAAAGGAGTGCTCCCCAGTATTAGCTTTCCCAGCTGAGCTCTATAGCTGAGCAGAGGTGACCTAAGGGGACTTGCTGTGCAGGGGGTGTGAGGGCAGCCGGGCAGTGGGAGCCAAGCTGGGCTGTACCAGGTCATACTCCTTGGGGATCTTGAGCAGCAGGGTGCGGCTTCCATGGTTGTTGGACAGGATGAGATGGACCTGCTGCGGGGGCTGTAGCTGAACAACGCGAAGCACAGAGAGACGCCTGTCCAGGATCTGCAGACGCATGTCTGGGAGCAGCTGGATGGTGACTGGATAGCTACTCTCCCTGGGGCCTGGCCACTCCATTGCTGGGGAAGGAACGATTGGGCAGAGCTGTAAAACAGGTGCTCAGGATCTGCCCTCAGGCCAATTCCACTCTACCAATCTGAACATGCACCCAAAAACCTGGCTTTGTCCCCCAATTTGTAATCTGGCTCCCCAGGGTCCCCCATCTGCTTCCTTCTCCTTCCCTCCCCTCAGCCCCACCTTACCTGACACTCCACCTTTAACTGACTCCTTTTTCACACTCTCTCTGCCTTTCTTATGTAGTTTCTTGAGTTCTTGATTCCTGAAACGGGCCACTATCCAGGAGATGAGCAGACTCACTGCAGGGGATAAGAAAACATTAGTAGCAGGGGGACAGGGAAAGCATCTCACAGAGGCTTAGCCTGCTGCCCCTCCCTTCCCAAGTTCCCCTGAGCCTGGCTTCAACTGTACCAAGGAGCTAGCCCTGCAGATCAGCAGGTAATGAGGGACAGAGACAGCCTGTGGGGAGAGAGGCAGCCAGAAGAGAGTGAGGAGAGAGAGCAAAAGGCTCACCTAGTGGTAGACAGCAGAGAGCCACAATGGAGACACCAAAACCTGGCCCACTGCCCTCAAAATAGTCAATCACGGTGAGAGGTGCACAAGGAGGCAAACCGTCCATTGTGAGCTGCTGGGGCTGAGGGCAGGGTGCACCTGAGGGAGAGAGCACAGGAGACCTCAGTGTCTGAGAATCCCATTTCTCCCATCCCTTGGCCAAGCATCCTCCCTGTATCTCCTGTGAAGGGTCAGGGAACCTCCTTCCTCTCCAGGACTACTTCCATGGAACTTGGTTCCCTCAAAAAGTATGACATAGAAGGACTGCCTGGCACCTGGCTCTCTGGACACCACTAAGTGATCCCCTCCTCTTGCCCCCACCAAATCTTGGTCCTATCTCTGGCTGCCATCACCTGTGTACCCCTAGATTACCCACCCACCTTCTTCCCAGACAAAGACATTGGGCTGAAGGGCACTGGGGTCCACATTGATGACATCCACCAGCACGTCCCGCAGAGTAGTGTTTCTGATTTTTGCAATTTCCTCCATGGAGAACAGCCTAAGGTGGAGAAAGCCAGGAATTTTTGGGATGGGAAAGGTGTGCAGGCTCCAGCAACTTCAGGCCTAAGGACTCACATGAGGAAAGAGACCCAGATGGGCGGGGCCATTTGGGAATCCAGGGTCCATAGGGCCTGAGGGCCAGAGGGTCTGCAGCTCAGGCTGAGGTGGGGTCTGAGGTGGAGGTCCAGGCAGGCCTTACCCATTCCTGGTGTTCTCAAACCAGTATCGGTCTCCATCCCGCAGCCGCACAAACTGGTCAAGGACAATGGCGCTAAAGAGACGTCCAGGGCGGCCATTGCTCTCCAGGAGCCCCCCAGGGAGCAGCTCCAGCTTGGACAGGTCCTGGTTGTACAAGGCAGCTATGGTTTCCAGCACCTGAAGCAGCACAGGAAATGAGGTGAGGGATGTGTGTGCGTGTGTGTGTGTGTGTGTGTGTTTTCCGGGGAGTAAAAACCACTGTTACCTTGGCTTTCAAACACAGAACCCAATCAGCCGGCTGGCTTGCTGTTTGGGCCTGAGGGCATCTCCTATCCCTAAGCAGCCCTCTCCTGTGGTGGTAAGTCTGGTGGGAGGACCAGTATGTCCCTGTCTATAATGACACTACTGTCAGGTGCCTAAAAACCATACCCTGTGACCACCTCTACCCAGACTGCCTGACTCTGATCATTAGGATGATTAGCAACTTCAGGCTCACCATGTTCATGGAAAAGGACCCTGCAGGAATAGTACAATGTAGTGGTGATGAACACATTCTGGAGTCAGGTGGATAAAGTTAAATCCTGCCTCTATAACTGACATACCAACTCTATCACTGCTAAATGGGATAATGACAGTATCAACCTTATAACATTCTTAATACAGAAAAATGAATTACATACGTAAAGGATTTGGACCAGTATGGTTATAAGAAAGCTTCAACTGCTATTGTCATTACTGTTCCTGACCTGGGGTTCCACTCCCAGGTTGAGTTCAATCCAGTTCTTGGGTGTCTTCAGCCCCAAAGCCTGTAGGGCTTGGGCATAGCTGGGCAGTCCCATATCTCGGCCACGTTGGATGCTGCTGGCCACATAGTCCGTGCGAGAGAACTTGCCAGGGCCAGGCCAGTAATCTAAGGAGAGGGGAGTAGGTTATAAACTTGGTCCCCCCAACCTTCTTTGCTCAGCAACCTTGAATGGGCCTGTTGGCATGACCACCCCCAGCACTCCTCAACCTTACCTTGGTGTGGGGCTAATATCACTGGGTATAATCAGAGGTAATTTTTCTGCAAGATTCTTCCTCTAAGACTCTAGACTGTTCTAGTTATCAAGTTGTAAATGCCCTGTCCTTTACTTCCTTAATCTCAAGATAGAACTTGAAAACCTTTAGAAACATAAGCAACAAAGAAATTGTGGAATAACACCAACACTAAAATTAGTCACACACAAAAAATAGTTCAAAGTTCTTTTTCCTCTAAGGCTATTTGCAATGTGTGTATCTGTGTTCCTGTACTGTTGGCACCCTTGGACTACCTGTTGATTAGCCCCAGAAGGGACCCCAGGCTCCCAGCTTCTGGGTCCCCATCCCCTCCAGTTCCAGAACTTACCCCTCAGATCTGGAACAACTATCCTGTCCTCCCGTTCCGAAATCTGGGAGGCCATTCCCAGCAGCAAGTTAGTCACTCCCTGGGAACTGTTCAGATTAGGGTTCTGGAAGTAAACAACACATTCAAGGTCTTTGCCTCTTGCCTGGACCGCTGTAGCATTCGAAGGACCCCATGGCCAACACTAGAGTCTCTTGAAATATTGTCTCCAAATAACTTTCTAGAACTTTCTACCACTTCATCTCCAATTGCCATGGAGCAGCAACACCCAAGAATTGGAGTTGCTTTTCATCCAGTCTATGTGACAACGCTGACTTTTTTTTTTTAAGATTTTTTTAAATTTATGCATACAAGAGCAGGGCTACAGGCCAGAGGTGGGGGAGGTGAGAGAATTCACCAGAGACAGAGCAGGGAACAGAACAGGCAGATCGACCTAAATACACTGCTGAAGGGAGCAGCAGGCGAGGCAGGAGAGGTCTGCCTTGCCATGTGGGTCCCCTCCCTGGTCAGGGCTCGAACTTGAGCTGCTGTGCCACAGCTACAGCACTCAACCCACTGCACTACCAAGGAGGCCCTGACAAGACTGACTTTTACCCATGACCCTGACTATGACCCTGGACTGACCTCCCGAGTCCAGTAGCTATTGCAGACCCTGAGAATCGAGGAGTTGTTAAATTCCTTGTTAAGGACCTCTTGGAAATGGCAGCTGGCATTTCTGAAATAAGAAATCAAAAACTAGTGAGGGAATTCAAGGAAGACACTGAAATGGGTTAAGTGGGGTGAGGGACTCAGAGAGGACTGGCCAGGTCTGGGGTGGCCCCTGAATTTCCTTGAACAGAGCTGAGATTTAGAAATCTTTGTAGATTAAAGGTAGAGGGTGCTCTTTGTCCACAGAAGGTAGGGAGGGGAGGGAAGAGAATGACCCAGCTGCTGGACACATCCTGTTCTCAGCAACTAAATTTCAGCCTTTAGGAGAATCTGGTGATTTCCCTGATAAGACTGAACCACCTATCTGAGAATCCTGTTTCCAGGACCCCAAATTCTGTTTTCCTTCCCCCATGAAACTGTGGTGAATTATAAAAGGCCCCAAGCCCAAAGGCCCATGATTTTTCACCTCTACAGTTTAAGTTTCCCACTATCAGCTGCTCCCTCACCTCATGTAGACGCCCGGAGGGACCATGGTGGAGAAGAACTGCTCAGAGGCAGCCAGGAACTCTGGGGAGATGCTGGGGTCCAGGAAGGGACGATAGCCTGCCATGGGGGCAATAAGAGAAATAGGCTCCTTACCCTCACATCATCCCACCACATGCACCTAATTATATTCCCCTCTGGATCTGACCAGTCCTCCTCACAACCCAGGTGTTCACCCCTCCCAAAACCTCACCTGAGTATTCTGGGGGTGTTTCCTCTAGGAAGCTGGGCAGCCACTCATACATAGCTATGTTCTGAGGGTCAAAAGGAGGGAAAGGGGAGACCAGCGCTGGAGCAATCAGACCAGGAGAGAGGCATCAGAGCCCAAGGAAGACTTAGGTGGGAGATAAGGACCAGGCAGGGGCTGGACATAGGAGAGAGTGGTAGGATAGCCCTGTCCCCAAGGAATGAGGGTGTGGACCTAAACAATAATCACAAACAGAAACTCTTGTCTATTAGAATGCTGCCTCTTTATCATCTTCACGATCTATTCCTAGATTTTAGCTCCCTGAGC
>JAGFMF010012266.1:2036501-2123107 GCA_019455555.1 Galemys pyrenaicus
TCCCCCCCTGGCCGGCAGCAGGGATCGAACTCGTGCTGCAGTGGTTGTGGTCTGCTTCATAGTGCATTGCTTAACCCACTGCGCCACCAGGGAGGCCCTGGTTCTTCTTTCTTTACTGTGCACACCACATTGGACCTCTAGGTTCAGCCCTTTGCCCATTGTACCATCTCTTATCAACGCTCTCCCAATTCCATCTTCATGTTCTTTCCACCCGTCCACCCCCAACTGTGTTTTTTCCACAGCTGTGCACTTCAGTGCAGAATGGTCAGTAGGCAGTGTTAACACCACCACATCCTACAAGGCCTTCAGTTCAGAGCGAGTCCACGCTGATGTCGGTCTGCATGTGGGCTTGGACGGCATTAACATTACACTCACAGGTGAGGGAGCTGAGGCTGTGACCTCCCCGGGCTGGTGGACCTCAAGTTTGGGGGAGTGTCCCAGAGGCAGCTGGAGGATCTTTCATCCCAGACTCAGATAGCATTTGATCCTTATGAATTTGTGTTTTTCCAAACACACTGCCAAACCCACTTCTCTGGCACCCTCACTTTTTTACCTGAAACCCCTTAGTTGTTCGGTCCAGTCTGCGTCCAGCCCCGTAACCTTGCTGCCCTCTGCAGGCACCCCAGTGTTGCAGCTGAATGAGACCATAGATTACAACGAGCAGTTCAGCTGGCGGTTTGGCGAAAACTATGCTGCGGAGTATGCCGACGCACTAGAGAAGGGGCTGCCGGACCCAGTTCTCTATTTGGCGGAGAAGTTCACCCCCAGCAGCCCTTGTGGGCTCTACCGCCAGTACCGCTTGGCTGGACACTATGCCTCAGCCACACTGTGGTGAGTGGGGGCAGCGCTGGGCTGGGGGGTGTGGGTGGGATGGAGAGTGAGAGATCGTGTGAGCCGGAGGATGTGAGCTGCAGTTACAGCAGGACGTTCTCCGAGAATGACTCAAAGAAACCCAGCTAAGGCTGAGAGCCAGCTTCTTCCCCGGGGTACCCACCCCCACCCCCACCCCCACCCCGCCACCCCCGACTCCAGCTGCCGCTCTGGGGTGGGAACTTAGGAGAAAAGAGGCTATGGGAACCCGGGCTTGGGAGAACCCAGGGCGCTCTCCCAGGGCGGACTGGGAGAGCGAGGCCCACAGCGCAGCTGGTTCCCCGGCAGGGTGGCGTTCTGCTTCTGGCTCCTCTCCAACGCGCTGCTCGCCATGCCCGTGCCGCTCTACGGGGGCCTGGCGCTGCTGATCACCGGCGCCTTCGCACTCTTCTCTGTCTTCGCCTTCGCCTCCATCTCCAGCGTGCCGCTCTGCCCCTTCCACCTCGGCCCCTCTGCGCTCACGACTCACTATGGTGTCGCCTTCTGGATCACGCTGGCCACGGGTGAGGCCCGAAGGGGCGGGGTTTATTTATACTGATGTGCACTTTGCAGTTGACACGAGCTGTTAAGTTACCTCTCCCAATAGTTCAGAGGCAGGCACTGATATATACCCATTTTACAGACAAGAACTGGGAATTTAGAAGGGTCAGGCAGTTTGCCCCCACTTAGCACGCGAACCCGTGTGTCATGTAATCCGCACTGGAGGTCTTTCTGCGGGGTGGTTGTGGGTGTGGCGGGAGCAAACTGGAGAGACTTAACATACGGAGGCAGGCGGGGCAAACCAGGTTCTGGCCTGGAATCCTGACGGCCCCTTGCCTTCCTTCTGCCCGGCAGGCATCCTGTGCCTCCTCCTCGGAGGGGCGGTGGTGACCCTCCACTACACTCGGCCCAGGGCTCTTCTAACCTTCTTGGACCAGAGCGTCAAGGACTGTGCGGGCCAGGCTAGAGGGGACTCATCTCTCATCCTCAACAACCCATTGCACAAACAGTTCGGCACCTCGTACTTCACAGCCAATACTAAATTGTGACATAGACTCAGCTTCGACTCCAGCCCCACCTCGGTCGCCAGGGGGCAGGGAAGAAGTGCCCGCCCTATCACCTGGGAAAGTCTTCCAGGGTGAACTGTAAATGAATGGTTCCTTTTGTTTTTACACACTTTCCCCTTGTCATTTCCATGGTGTCTGAAGGCGCTTGGGTGATACGTGTCCTCCAGACACTTCGCTGGGCTAGAGGCAGCCTGGCACACTCGGCACTTGGCCAAGATACCGAATTCTCTCGCCTTGGAGAATGCATAATAACGCGAAAGGCTCTGGGAGAGGGCGCTCTCTAGCGAGCTCCGAGGGGAACCGACCGACACCAGCATCTTCCTGAGCCGCCCCAGCCCCCGGCGGCAGGACCGTCGGTGGCATGGGTGGCTCGTCGCAGTGATACCAGGTCACCCTCCACTGGCCCAGCTGAGTGGGCTAGGAAGGGATAGCATTTTGGAGTTTATTCACTAAGAGGTGGTGTCTGTGGGCCAAGGTAGATATCAGCAAGGCATAAAAATGTAAATCCTGTTAATTTTTTTTTTATATCTTTGGCAAGTCCTATACAATTTGGCCAACGTGAGAAATGAAGCTCCAACTGAACATGGCACAGTTGGTTCATATTAGACCTGGGGTGAGAAGCTTGGTTTCCTCTGTCTCCTGGTGCTTTCTTTCGTTGTACCAAGAAATCACACAAACTGGGGAAAAACAAAATAAGCGAAGGGACCCAGAACAAAAGGAAAACAAGAGGTGCAGAGGGATGAAAGGAAGCAGAGGGGAGCCCACTGTACTCTCACCCCTGCACACACGCACACGTACATATTATGTGGGTGAGGCTGGGTTTCGATAAATGACATCGGGGAGAGGAAGCATCAAGGACAGGTGGGGTTGCTGTGTGGGGACAGGGGCAGCCCTCTTGCCCTTCCCATAGTAAGGGGTATATAGGTAGCCCAACATCTGTTCAGCACCGTAGGGCTTTGGTTTAGTTTGTTTTTTTAACACCAATCAATAGGTCCTTCTATTTCTACTCCACCGACAGATTGCAGTCCTGTGGGTGGTTCTGGTGGTTTTATGGGATGAGATCTGGAGTCACACTGGAGGTCCAAGTGGCCACCAGAGTGAGGAACTTTATAGGGCACAGTCAGGCTCTGCGTTTGCAGAGTCACTGTAGTTTGCCTCAGCAGAAGCCTCTGACAGCGGGATGTCCTGGGGCTCGGGACTCTCAGCCTTGGAACGGTACTGGGGACTCAGGAGTCCTCCTTCTTCAGGATTCCACTCCCGCACAGAGTCCTCCATCACACTCTGGTTGAAGAAAGCTTTCAGCTTGTGGGGCTGCATCTTGTGGATCACTGTCATGGCCAGACCCAGCAGCACACAGATCAGTCCTGTGGGTGAGGCAGTAGGTTTCCCATTACTTGTTGTTAGTGACATCCTCCAGGGATATGGTTTGACTTGGTTGGTGCGGGGTCTTTGGACTCAGAGTCCAGTGCTCTTACAGTTACATTTCAGGAGAAAGAAAGAGAGGAAGGGAGGGAGAGAGGAAGGAGTAAATATGTATGATGGGGAAGTGGAGCCGGAAGAGAAAATCTAGAGATGAGGGGTGGGACTTTAAAGGAGGGGAAAGTCTGGAGGCCCCCAGAGGCAGACCATCAACCCCACAAACATGATGGTCTCTTGCCCACCCTCCCTGACCCTGAGCCCACCCCTCCCCTAGTGCCTCGCTTCAGGACTGGGCCTCACCTGTAGCCAACGTGATCCAAAAGGCAGGGCCATGGTGAGTGTGCAACGTAGCAGTGCCCAGGCGCAGGGGACAAGGTGGAGAGAATGACATGGCCATAGAGAAGAAGGTCAGTGCCAACAGCTGGAAGACGCCTGTGACCAGCAGCATGTGGCCACCGTAGATCAGCACAGGCATGGACAGCATCACGTTGGCCAGCAACCAGCAGAGGAATGCTACCCTGGAGAGCCAGGACCTGGTGAGGATTGGACCAGGCTCCTCTACTTGGAGGGATCCAGGTGGAGGCTTAGGCACCTAAGGAGTCCCCAAAGATGTGACCTAGGGATTCCTGCCTGTGGGCTTCCCAACCAAGCACTGGATGACTGGTGCCAGCCTGTCCCACCAGGGACCTCCACAAGAGAGGAGGGGAGATAGGTAGAAACCCCATTCCTTGGACTAGGCCAGCTGGGCCTCTGTCCCACTCATACCACAACATGGCCGAAGTGTAGTGTCCTGCCAGGCGGTACCGGTCATGCAGACCACATGGGCTGTTTGGGGTGAACTTCTCGGCCAGGTAGAGTACTGGGTCTGGCAGCCCCTTCTCCAGCGCCTTTGCATACTCGTTAGCATAGCTCTCTCCCAGGTGCCAGGTGAATTCCTCATTATAGTTGATGGTCTCGTTCAGCTGCTGCACTGGGGTTCCTAAGGAGTGGGGTGCCTGTGCTTAGTAGGACCCAAAGGTTGGTGAGCACTGGGGCTCATCACATTGGGCAGAGGGACAGGAAATGTTCTCAATTGAGAGAAGACAGTTTCCAGTCCTGGGGATTTCCCTTCCTACCAGTCCCCCCATCCAAACACAGATTCCCCAAGAGCACAGCCTTCCCCTCTCTCACAGGTAAGAGCCCCTCTTACCTGTGAGCGTGATGTTGACTCCTCCCAGTCCAATCTGCAGCCCGATTTCTGCACTGATCCACTCGGAACTGAAGGCCTTATATGATGTGTTGGTGCTCACTTGACCCACAGACCACTCAGAACTGAAATTTACAGCTGGGGTTGGGGAGTTGGACATATGGGAACTGGATATTACTGGGTTAGTCACAGGGAGAACTACAATGGACCCCTGTGTATTTTGCTCATAACTGTATATCCATTAACTAGTCCAGGGTCTAGCTCATTGTTCATTTGCCAACAATATGTGAGGGATGAATAAGTGGGTCAGAATCCAACATTTTTCCTTGGTCATTACTCCTTTTCTCCCCCCACATAGGGCGAGCTAATCAAGCAGGTGGGGAAGGAAGCATTGTCATAATAAACACAGATGAACACAGACAGCTTCAACGAGTAACTGTCCATGTCTCTTAGTTCCCTACTCCCCAAAGCAAAGCCACCAGCCACCCTCTTCCCCTATTTCCTTGCTCCAGTTTCCTGAAGCCCTCTCTCCATGGATACTCGTTTTGACCTGCCTTCCTCTGAATAAAAATCTTAGGAAGGTTGGAGAGATGCACCCAGCAGGATGTCTGGGACCACATCCATCAAACAAGAGTGAGGGGACAAGGCCAAGGTGAAGGAGGTGTGAGGGTTGCAACTGGAAGCACACCCTGAAACCCAGGCTGCTATGCAAAAACCAGGAGAGGAGAGGCCAGGCTGGACGGAGGCAGCTGCCCAAGTCAGCTGTGCTTCACACTCACCCAGGATCACAGCCCCGATGAACAAGCTGGTCACCACCCGCAGCAGCCAGAACAGCCTCTGAGTCACAGGGTGGGTGGGTTTAAGAAGGAGCACCCTCTTTCCAAGTCCACCCTTCCTCTATCCAGACTTGGGGAGGCTGTTCTAAAACTGAGGTCACTTGGCCAGTTGAAATTAGAGTGCCTGGGCTATGGTGCCCAATAATTATCTCTTGAAATTAATGGGTGGGAAGTTCTCTGCTGGGGGTGGGGAACGTGAAGATTTCTCCTGAAGAGTCTCTTTTTTGACTGTCGTCAGAGAGTCTGGCCCCCTCATTCAGAGGCTAGAGTCTCTTTGGGACTAGGGTCTCTGGGGTGAGGTTTCCAGAGCTGGGTTTGTTTCTTACCATCTTGCCCCGAATGCCAGGCAGGATAATGATGAAGGTGACCAGTGCTGTCAGAAAAATGGTGATGATGACAGACAGGGCAGTGTCCATTGGGAAGATCGACTTGAGGCCAGTATAGAAGGGGAACGTGTCACCCAAGGCAGCCATTTTGGTGGTGGTGTGCAGGGGAGGCGATATTCTACAACAACAACATTTGTTTGTTGAGTGTTTTCTATGTGCCAGGCACTGTTCTTGTTGCTGGAGACAAAGCAGAAAGTAAACCAGACAAGGCCCCTTGTTTGGCGCCCACCAGATTGCACTGTTAATGCCATTCCATTTACCCCTCAGCCATCCATTTCCTCAGATTTCATCAGTGAGAACAAGAGTCTCGACAATCAATCCCTCTCTGCCGCCTGTGTTCCTTCCTAACCTCAGGCCCCCTAAATTAGTGCCACCACTACCCTAGAGCTTTCTCTACTTCCTCTGGGACTGTCTTAAAAACATAATTCTCCTTTATCTCCCTCAGGCTTCCAGCAACAAGCAGACACATCCCAGAATATAAAAGGAGTGATATTTACTATCAGGTGATGGCATAAAGGTGAAAGATGGTACAGGTTGTAATAAGATTGGCTTTCCTCCTCAGTCCCCAAAGGAACAAAGGCCAGTCAGCGCTGCTAAGTATATTCCAACTACATCATCAGAAGTTCTGCCCACACCGGTCTGTTCAGCTTTTTCAAGCACTTTGGCTCCTGCTCTGGAAACTCCAGAACAATCGAGCTGAAAGGAATTCACCTCAATAAACAGTGAAGGAGCACCTGCCCTCCACCAGTCAGATTCTGGGACCAGATATCCTTCTAGAAAAACCATATCAACATGGCTTTCCTCCTTGATTCAAATTCCTATTCCTTATTTCAGCTCAAACCCTGGCTTAGGGCTCCTCTACCTGTCCTCTTTATTTCAGATTTTTTGGAGGGTTCCAGTTTGTCCCTTTGCAGACAGGGTATTGGGGAAATAGTAGCTGAACTTACTGTGTTTTGTTTCATCCAGTCACAATAGATTACAAGACATGCTATAATTTTATGAACCAAAAAGAAAGAAAAATAACTCTGCCAATTAAACCACAATAGATATTGCTGGTTAAGATAACATGTTTACATCAGATATTAAAAAAAGAACAACAAAAAAAAAATCAACGATCCCAGTTCTGCTCATTTTTCCGCATCCTGTGCTGAGGTCTCAGTTTGCCCAGAAGGCTCCATAATATATAGTTGACCACATAGTATATAGTGATACAGTGAAAGAATAGATTTTAGAGTTGAGCAGCTCTGTGTTTGAATTCTGCCTCTGCTGTTTACAAGTTACTTGACCTGTTTTATTTAAAAAAAATAGGGATGATGACAATATTGTCTATCTCATAGGGTCACTTTTGAGTACGAAACAAAATTGTGTCTGTAATATTCTAAGAACAGTACTTAGAACGGAGGAATAACCATACATGGAAGATACCAGATTAGGGAGGAGTGGGTATTTCATTACTCTATTTACATCTTCTTCCAGTCCTCATGGAGAAAACCCTGGGCTACAATCAATTTTAGGTCTCTTTTCAGTTATTCACTGACTATATCACTAGATAGATAAATTCCTAGTCCTTGGTTTTCTTACCTGCAATTGGATATAATAATCTCCAGTCCCTTCTAGCTCTAAATTCTGTAATTTTCCTATAATACACCACAGTTCCCAGTCTTCACCTCTTCATCTATGCTGGCCACCTCTTTGTACTATCTCTGTGGGGTAGCATGTTATCAGTAAAGAGACAGAGAGATAAGTTTTAAATTTTCATCTTATCTTTCCAGGCATGTCACATAACCTCTGAATCTCACTTTCTATAGCAAGTTTTTGTTTTTTTTTTTCCAGCTCAAGCTCATCTATTCTCATGACTGATGCTTCTTAAATCTGTCTCTCCAGGTAGACTTACCTGGGCTCCAAACATAAAAGCGTCAACTAGCTCATGGACATTTTCATTTGGATGTTCCATGGATGCCTCAATTTTGGCAGACTCCAGACTGAATTCACTATCTCAACTCTGCTTTATATTCTGTATTCATTGTTTCTTTGAGGACATCACCACCTCATCAATCAAAGAAGTCAGAAATCAAGGTCATCTTACCTCCTAAAGATTTCTTGAAACCACCCATGCATTTCCTTTCTTCCTACCCTCCTCATTCAGCTTCATCCTCTCTTGCCTGGTGCCAGAAAATTTTTCTTTTTAATTTTAATTTAGGATTGCATTTTTGCTCTTCCATGTTAGAACAGTTTTTCTTACAAGCCACTGTAATCACTTTACCTCTTTGCTTTGGTCAAAATCGAATTTTCTCACCACCATACATAAAGCACTTGGTGATCTAGTCCCCAGATACTCTAGTCTCCATCTTTTGCCAAACCTAATCTCTAGCCACACTGAACTACTGGCCACCTCCCTGTATCTGACATGCACTTTCAAGCCGTCATATCTTTGTTGTTCTGGAATGTTCCTATGCCACTGGTAAACTCCGTCTTACCCTTCAAGTCTCAGCTGGTGTTATCTCCTCTGTGAAATTTCCTATTATGCCACTGGGCCAACATACCTCTGTGACCACAATAATTACACTATACTATAGTTGTTTGAACACCTGTTTGCCCTTAGTTTCTAATCTCCTTTAGGGCAGAGACTTTCTTTCCATCTTTGCACTCCTTATGCACAGCAAATGCTAATCAGTCTGTGGATCACATGACTGAATTTATGAATGAATTACTCTCCCTACAAGTGGCATCTTCTATTTTGCACAGGAGAGGGAGCTATGCTCTCTCACTGCCCTATAGAATATTCCTATTCAACATTAACTGAGTGTCACCAATATAGGACTAAGGGCTAG
Source organism: Galemys pyrenaicus (assembly GCA_019455555.1). Classification (NCBI taxonomy): domain Eukaryota; kingdom Metazoa; phylum Chordata; class Mammalia; order Eulipotyphla; family Talpidae; genus Galemys; species Galemys pyrenaicus. The sequence goes on from JAGFMF010012266.1 coordinate 2,045,076, forward strand.
GCAGGATGGAATCTGATCAACCTGTCAATTTCTAGTGCTTTCACAAAATTTTCAGAAAGCCTTTTTAATAGTTGGGGCTTCCACAGTGTAAGTATTCATGTTTAGTTAAATCTGAAACATATATTTCAACTTTAAGGATGAATAACTAAGTATTTGTGGATTAAATAATTTTATAGAATATGTGATATCAGTATTTTAAAATAGATGTTTATTGGTTTAAGGACTTTCTACTTATGACATCTACACTGAAGCCATTATAATTTTGAAGGAAAGATTTATTTTTTAGGAAAGACTACAAAATGTAGAACATCTTGGTTATTGAGATAAGATTAAGTTTGCTAATGGTAGGAAAGCATGTTGTATACTAGAATTTCAAAAATGTATGTCTGCAGTATAAAAGTGGAATTACAAGGTAATGCATGTTAGGGAGGGTCACATATTAGCATTATTCCTGCATTTATTGTAAAGGGAGGTTATAAAATATTTTACAAGAATGGCTCATCTCTATTAACATGGTGCTTCAAAGAAACACTGACAAAGGCTTTCTGTATCTTAAGTAGAGGAGAACAATGTCAACTTATTTCCAATTTCCAAAATATTTATTAAAGATGACTACAGCAAAAAGACAGTTGGTAAATAAAACTTGCCTTATTTTCTTTTTACTCAACTTTATGACTTATGCCTTTCTTAATCTACATTACCCAATTTAGAGTTATTTTTTCCTGAGCTTGGTCCTCATTTGGGTTTTTATGATTAAGCTAACCAGCTTGCATAAAGAGGTGGGAGTGAAATGAAAAGTCCCCACACACAGAAACCCTGCTTTTCCTACAAAGGAAGTAACTGCCCTCGGGAACATCTCCCCAGCTTACCCTGACATTAGAATTTCTTCCAATCAGAGAAAAATCCCATTATCAGTATTCTCTCAAACCACCCTAGCTCACCACTATGACCCCTAGCTCACCACTAAATAAGCCGGTATCTACAATAGACAGTCAAACTTATACCTACAAGTTCATGGAATACATGCACACAAGTAGAAAGTAGTTCTTAATAACACAGATATCTAGACCCAAAAACCCTCTAACAGAAGCCCCTGTACAAAACTGAGGTGCTGTCTCCTTGGTGCAGGCCAGTCACTATACTTTGGTACCCTCTTTTTCCCCTGGACTGGAAATAAAGTTACACTTTTTAAGACAACTAAGCCTAGTGCCAGCTCTAGTCTTCAGCATCCAAAGTCATTATGGGTTTTCTTAATGCTCTATGTCCTCTCTTGTAGCTTGACAGGACTTTTTCCTGAAGTCTTCTCCCACCTATTCCCATTTTCTGGGACCTGTAGGGTAAGGACTACTTTCTTAACAAAGGTGACACTCTTGGAGTTGCCACAAGCTGTGACAGACAGCTACTAGAACGTGATGGCTTATTTCTCTGGTTGGGGTTTATCCTACTGAAAGACTAGGTGATGGGCTAAGAGACCCTGTTTGGAACCTTTGTTCTGGTTTCTCCTCTTCAAGAAGGGGGGTGGGGAGGATGTGTATGGATGGGCATAGTAGATGTATGTTGCTACACTAAAAGAGAAGCTAAATAGAGTAATAGAATAAGATCTGAAAAATGGGTTGGTGCAGGGATCCCCAGTAAAGGGTGAGGTGGGTAAGGAGCCTGGGGTGCTGAATCATACAAGTCAAACTATCCATTAAGTCCGGATAAGGATTAAGTAGTTATAAGCCTGTGGCGTTTATGGTCCGATGAGTTTTCTTGCCTCCTCTCAGTTTCTCATGAGACTTTCTCTTTGAAGAACTCCCACTTGATCTGAACCTGGTCTGGGTCAACATAGAAAGTGGACCCCTAGCGTTGGGGCAGAAGCCAAACTTCAAGGGCCCTCAAAACTCACCCCACTGGTACCCACCTGGGCAGTTACATCCCGGCCACTCACACCCAGACTGATGGTTCCTACCTGAGCCTCCTCCAAATAATGCGAGTCTAGCAGCCACCTTCTGCCTTCGCCAGTGGAACCTCACGCGCTGCGCTCCGGAAGGTGGTAGTAGGGAGTCCAACACGTCCGGACGATCTGTCACCAAAAACGCGAGTTCTTTCTCTAGGCTGTCTCCCTTCCAACCCGCGTTCTTCGAATTCATTTAAGGACCGCGCCGGTACCAGACAACCCGGCCTGGGGTGCTTCCCCACCCACGACCCAAGTCTCTAGAAATCTAAGACCACATATCAGCTGCTCGGGCCCCCTCCTCCCTCCGGCTACGGACAGAGAAGGGACAGGTGCGCGAATAGCATACCTCCGCAACCACTCCTCCTCCTCCTCCCTCCTTCTTCTCTGCCTCTCTCCTCCTCCCCCTACGCTCAGCACAAACCTAGAGAAGCGGCCCGGGGTCTGGCGGGTCGCAAGCGCGGCTGGAGAGTCGGGAGATCTCACGAGGAATCCTGGGGGGGGACACCACGGACCCTTACAGGGGCTTAGGACTGGACGCCTTGTTTGGACGCCTGGCCTGGTCCGCGGGCATTAACCAACACGCTTGGTCTTGGCGACCAGATCCGATGGTGTGGAGAAAGTTTGGGGAGCGCGTCCCCGGTCCACCACCCCCGCCCTGCCCTCCTCCCCAGCCCCAGCGGACCTGGAGAGGCAGATTTGCCCTTTCGCAGTTCACGTGGCCACACTAGCCGAGCCCTCGAGGCGGACGGGACATCTCTCCGAACTGGGCCGTGCGAGCCCGCGCCGTCTCTCTTGTGCGCCGGGGTCCTCTCGGAGCGCCTCGGCAAGACCCGCCACGCCCGTTTCCACCCAGCCCCGCCCTGCTCAGCCCCGCCTCGCTCAGCCCCGCCCCGTCCCCAAACTGGCAATAGCCGTAGCGTCTTCACCCAGCCCCGCCTCCTGGGCGCAGAGCTGCAGAGGGAGCCGAAGGAGAGCGGCGGCGTGGGCCAGCTTCGAGCCTTGCAGGAGCCTTTCCGCCGTCCCGGCTCGGGGGACGTCGAGGCCGCAGGTCAGAGCTGGGAGGGCTTTTTCGGGGCTTTCCCGGGGGTGGGCACCCGAAGGGCAGGGCTGCCGGGGAATGCGCCCTACTTTCCAGTTCCAACACGTTTTTGAGGGAAGGTGAATTCTAGCCTTGGTCCCTTACACCTCTCCAATCTTAGCCAGAGGTTAAAATGTACCCCCATTGGGGCTTATCCTTCACCCCAACAAGATTTTGAGAGACAAGAACTTTCAGGACTTGGTATGTTCGGTGATTTACTTTGCTTGGGCCTAGGGAATTTCTCTGGAGCTCCTTCTGGCACCAGCAACTTTAACTTTTTAAGAGTCCAGGCTAAGGGAAACTTCAGCCCTCTCTTGAGACCAAGTTGGAATCCCTGTGGCCATGATTCATCCTTCCCTTAACCCAGGGTCACCACGCTAGGGCTTCACATAGGGAAAGTGGCCTGATGGGGCAAGAACCAGGCAGGTCTGTGTTCTCTCCCTGGTTCTGCCACTGCCGGGGACTTCACTACCCCGTGGTAGTATTGTGTCTTCCTTTCAGGGTTGTTGGAGCAGTGTTGCTGTGTAAACCTTTGTGTCTACCCACCTGCAAGGAGGGGTTGTTAAGCATGCCCACTTCCAGCTTTAGGTTGCTCCCACAGCCTAGCCTGAAAGCTCACTGCCTGTCTTTACAGGTTGAGCAGCGAGCTGCACAAGGTGTTTGCGTCACGAAGACAGACATAATACTAGGGCGGAGGGGCAGGAATCATAGAGCTGGGAAGGATCGTGTTGTCACCATTTCAGCACCAACAGCCTTTCCGCGTCAAGCATCCAGAGTTACGGTTTTTCACCAACTATCAAAGGCCAGCATCTAGACATGGGATGGAGTGGGTGGAATGGTGAGCTTTGAAGTATGACATGGCTCACGGTTTTTCGTTTGTTTAATAGGATATGGTGAATGAGGATGAGGTCATCCTCTGGGTTTCTTCCTTATAACTAGGTAACTTGTCCAGGAGCCCTGAGGTTGTTGATAAGCTTTTTCCTTTGTCCACTAAATCGTTCTTCAGTCACATTCCATCCCAATCTCCAAATTGCTTTCAAGTAGGATGCCTGCACTATGTCACCCAGCCTATTTGCTCTGCTGCCTGTTTCCCTGGGGCATTTGTTGGCTTGGAGAGAGAGCAGAAAGCTGGTGCTCAACACCTAAGTACCCAGCACTACATACCTTCTGAGTCTGTCCAGGTAGCCAAGCTTCAGCCTACCCTCTCCATATTAAATTTACATAAAGCCTGACACTTTCCTTGCTTTGAATTGAGTCTTATTCTCACATTTGATTTTGGCAACCATGGTAGGGTGTAGAAAATTCCAGTGTGTTGACTTCCATAGCCAGGAGGGAAAACCAAGAGCCACACCAGATAAATGACCTGCTTAAGGCCACACAGTGGACTGATAACAGCACTGTCCTGGCCTCAGCCCAATGTGGTAGTTCCCAAGCAAGACTCTGTCCAGGGAACACACACTGAGGGGAGCGGGGCTAAAGTGAGATTGCCAATTAATCTTAGAAGATAGAATCCAAGGGCCTCCCTGGTGGCGCAGTGAGTTAAGCAATGAGCTATGAAGCAACCGCAGCCACTGCTACACGAGTTCAATCCCTGCTGCTGGCCAGGGAGGGGACCCACATGGCGCAGTAAACCTTTCCTGCTGCGCCCCACTGCTGCCCTCCGCAGTGTGTTTCAGTCAGTCTGCCTGTTCTGCTCCCCACTCTATCTGGTGAATCCTCTCACCTCCCGTGACTCTGGCCTATACCCCAGCTCTTGTATGCATAAATAAATAAATCTTTAAAAAAAAAAAGAAGATAGAATCCAGAAGGCAGTATTTCTGTTTGTTTTGTTCATCATTTAATCTCAAGTCCAGTATATATGTGAGTTCTCATGACAGGCTTATTGAATGAATAAATATTCTTAGGAAGAGTAACTTTCTTACTCTTTGACATCCACTATGGCTGTGAACTAACCCCATGCCTTCCTTGGTCCCCAGAGACCAGCAGGGTTACTGGCCGAACTTTCTGGATGATGGGGCTCATTCTGTCTGTCCTTTGTCTTTTTTCAAGGTCTCCACTTTAGGGGGTCCTAAGACCTGAGCCTTCTTATCATTTTCATCATGGGCTTCTACCTGATGCTGGCATGGATTCTCCTGGCTGGGCCATGGATGCCCACGGGTGAGTACATATTAGAGTAGAAGCATGACTAGCAGCAGAGGAACCCAGCATCTTCTGGGCTTCCCTAAGGACTGAAGCTATGTCATGTGGATTTTCTATCCCTGTTCTCTAGCTAACACAATACATACATAGTAGGTGCTCATTTCAAGCTTGTTGACTAGCTGGATGGATAGTAGAATGGAAAATGTTACCAAGTACTGAGAATTAGGGAACCTTCAGCTGCTTTTTCAGCATAGGCATTCCTTACAGTCTGGGAGACTAGAGTCTCTAGGACCTGGAAATGTTGGGAGACCATTTTTACTTGGCCCTAGTGAATTTCTCTGGAGCTCCTCCTAGTACCAGCACTGTACAGTCCTGTATTCTCTTCAGATTGATTGATTAGACATACATGACAATAAAGGATGTTGGGGTCAGATTGGAATTCAAGCTGAAGGGAAATCCCAATGTTTTAAAATAATATGATAAAAAATACAACCAATATGATACCTAGGAGTTGTTATCTTCAGCTTTGGACAATCTCAGTAGACTCCAAGACCATGTTCTGTAGCCTGGTCTCTGAAGGGTTGAGAGGGTAGACTTAAGTTTCCCCAAGTTAAAATTTTAAAAACAAAAACAAGCCTCTGAGCTTTAGGGTTGGGAAATGGATGAAAAGGAAGCAGAGAAAAACCTGAGGAATGACCTGTCCTGGCTGGAGGTAATAGGACAGTGAAATGGCCCCTGTAGCTTCTCCTTTGCCAGAGCTGCTCACATTTGCATCCCTTTGAGCCCCTCCTTGCTTTTCTCTTGGAGTGTCCTTTTATCCTCAGCTCCTGCTGCTTATTCCCAAGAGGCATTCTCTAGGGCTCTCCCCAGTGGCTTGCTCTCTGTTCTGTCACCAGTTCTTATTTTAGAGATTCCATATATGTAGCTGCCCTAGTTCCTACACTAAGTCTTGGATCCTTAGTTGGGTTTCTTGCTCAAACATCAAGGCATGAGTCACCTTCCCCTCCCTGACCCCCTGGTGATTGTGTGTGTGTGTGTGTGTGTGTGTGTGTATTTAGGCACACAGGTGTGGAGGAGGAGGGCAGTAGCAGCTTTGTGATTCTGTCCTTAGTCTGAGCGGGGAGACAATCAGAAGAATGGGTCTTTTTCTCTGACTGATGAGAGTCCTTTTCTTTGCTCTGATCTCTGTGGTATAGCAGCCTAGTTTAGGGGAAGCAATCTCTCTCATCATCTGATCTACTGGCCAGAAGGACTCCAATTTCACTGCTGATTCTAGGCCCTTCCCTTTGCCTTCACTGTCTGAACTCTTTCTTCAATAGTTTTTGGAGAGTATAATGGAGTGCAGGAAGAAATTATTTTTAAGTATGTGATGCCCCCAAAGAGGAGGGAGCAAAGTTAGCCACATGACCAGCCCAGTCCTTAATCACTCCCAAGAAAATGGGGAAAAGATCAGAGGAACAACAGGTCACAAAATAGGAATCTGTGGCCACACCCTTGCCTTGGGCTCTGTGGAGAGCCAGCCTCTCTTCACACTGCCCCTGCCCAAGGACAGATCACAAAATGACAGGTTCTTCAATGGGTGAAAGAGCGGCTGGCTCTTGGGGTGTGGCTGGTTCTTACTCAGTATGATGTCTTAGGACTGGGAATCATTACTATCCTGCTGTGACACCCAGGGGGCTGAGGTGAGAGAAGCCTCCTGAATCTCCTTCCAGTGAATTGTCACGGTTCTTCAGCCTCCTCCTCCTCTCCAAGACCATTTGTCAGCATACACTGCACCTGACAACATTATGTTATTGTTCCCTGCCAAATCTCTGTCACTGAGCAGCTTAAACATTGGGTCTGAATTTAGAGGTCGCTTTGACCTGGTTAGCTTCCTCTTTCCCCTACTTTTAATGATGTGCTGGATGTCTACTTTCTGCTGCTCTGCATGCCAGGCTCCCAGGACCCACATCCTGCAGGCCTACCTGTCCTCTCATGAATTGACTTACCTATTGAAAGGTCACCCAGGCCCCTTACCCAGGGCCCCAGGGCAGCAGTTCCAAGAAGGGTGTGTGTCAAAAAACAGTAGCCAGCAATCACAAGATAAACTGGCAACAGCTAGTCACTCTCAATATGGAACAATGACCGGGAGCAAACAATGACCCCCTAACTGCAGGGTGACATGTAACTCACCTGTACCTTTCCACTGCTTCTCCAGGCCCAGCAGAGAGGGGGCATATAGAAGACCCCCTAGCCTGTACGCTGGGCACAACTTCCCCGACCCCCACTCTGGAGACTGGAGAACCTCACCCGGGAGCACAATAAAAGTTCCTGCTGGTCATGGCCTGGCTCTTTTCCTCTCTCTCTTTCTCTCCCTCTCGTCTCTCTCTCTCTTGCTCTCTCATCCAACAGCGCCAAAACATTTCACTTATCTGCCTCTTTCTTCTGTTCTCAAACAGAAGCTGAAAACCCCATTTCATGGGAGGTACAGCGATTTGATGGGTGGTACAACAACCTCATGGAACACAGGTGGGGCAGCAAAGGTGAGAACCAAGTGGAGACAGAGTGCCAGGGTGGTATCCACCATCAAGAGTAAGGGCTGGCAGGTGCCAGCAAAAGCCTCATCCATTGCTAAAGTATGTATGGTGTGGTGGGAAACTTGAAAGAAGGGTCATGGAGCCTCCCTGAGAATTCATTCTTGTCCCAACCCTTTCTCCCCTAGGTTCTCGGCTGCAGCGTTTGGTCCCAGCTACCTATGCAGATGGTGTGTACCAGCCCTTGGGAGAACCCCACCTACCCAACCCCCGAGACCTTAGCAACACTGCCATGAGAGGCCCTGCAGGGCATGCGTCCCTGCGAAACCGCACAGTGCTTGGGGTCTTCTTCGGTGAGAGCCTTAATCTCTGGGAGGAAGAACATTATCTGAATACTTCTTTATCAAAGGGGGTAGGTAGGGATTGAGAGAACAGTGATGGAGCATCTGAGAGATATAGATGAAAAAAGGGTGGGGAAGTGAAGGGGCAGGATAGAGATGGAAGCAAAGGGTTAGGGGAGGCATAAATTTGTGCCATGGAGAAAGAAGAATAGTGGGAGTAAGGAAGATAAAAGAGACAGCCCCCCTCTAGCCCCCGTGTTGGGCTGTTGATGGGAGTTCAGGTAGAGGCAAGAACATGAAAATAAACTGATAGGGACTCTTGGTAGTCCTGTTCTCACTATCCCTGTGCCTTCTAGGACAGGCTCAGGACAGAGTTCTGAATCTGGCCAAAGGCCGAGGAAGAGTGAAAATAGGAATGCTAGGACCTCCTGTCCTATGTCACTAGGGCTGTAGTTTCCCAGCAGGAATGCCTAGGTCCAGGGTGCCCACACTTACTCCCCAGTGTTCAATAGAATACATTGAGGCTGGCAAGCCTTCTGGGCGGGCTGCTCCCAGCTGCATGTTGAAGCCAGTGCTGGCAGCCCGCTTGCCTAGGCACACTCACTGGGCACCTCCCAGTTACCAAGGAGAAGGCCAAACTGGCAATGAAAACAGTTTGGACCAGGGTGTAACAAAGGATTGGGAAGGGGTGGGGAGGTCAAGGCTTGGACTTGCCTGTATTGTTGAGTCTTTTGCAGCTTCAAGGGGAGTGGGGGAGTGGATGCCTGATAGAGAGAGGAGAGTGGCCCACAGCTGACCCGGTGAACCTCCCCCATTGCCCGCAGGCTACCACGTGCTTTCAGACCTGGTGAGCGTGGAGAGAACCGGCTGCCCAGCAGAGTTCCTCAACATCCAAATCCCGCCCGGAGACCCCGTGTTCGACCCAGACGGGCGCGGGGACGTGGTCCTGCCCTTCCAGAGGAGCCGCTGGGATCCTAAGACTGGCCAGAGTCCCAGCAACCCCCGGGACCTGGTGAGACAGGGCAGGCAGGCGGTGCTGTGATTCTGAACCCGAGGCAGGTGGCTCCGGGGCTCGGGTCCTGGCAGGGCTGGGTGGAGAGAGGCTACCACCGCCCCGGCATTCACACAGCCTTGGCTCTGGGGCCCCCTTTCCCGCCTCGGCTGCCGGGCCCCTTCCACCCGCCGTCCTCCTCCCGCAGACCAACGAGGTGACGGGCTGGCTGGACGGCAGCGCCATCTATGGCTCCTCGAACTCGTGGAGCGACGCGCTGCGCAGCTTCTCCGGGGGGCAGCTGGCGTCCGGGCCCGACCCCGCCTTCCCGCGGGAAGCGCAGGAGCCTCTGCTCATGTGGATCGCGCCCGACCCGGCCACCGGACAGCGCGGGCCCCGGGGGCTGTACGGTGAGGCGGCGGGGGAGCGCGGGCGGCGGGCGGGGCGCGCGCAGGCCTGGCGGGAGGGCGAGCCCGGGGTGTGCGGGGCTGGGCGGCCCGAGTGCCGCTGCCACTGACTGCGGTCTGCGTCTCCGGCGGGACGCAGCGTTCGGGGCGGAGCGGGGGAACCGCGACCCCTTCGTGCAGGCGCTGGGCGTGGTGTGGTTCCGCTACCACAACCTGTGGGCTCAGAGGCTGGCCGGCCAGCACCCGGGCTGGGGCGACGAGGAGCTGTTCCAGCACGCGCGCAAGAGGGTGGTCGCCACCTACCAGGTCAGTTGGCGCCCCTACGCCCTCAGCCTGCTTCCTGGGGGACTCTGCTCCACCTCAAAGCCCTCCTTATTCGTGGACATTGCCACCCAGAAACAGCCTTTTCTGGAGGACACTCCTCCCCAGAGAGCTAATGTCTAGGAACAGACCCTGAAGATGAAAAAGAGGCAGAGTGATACTATACAAGAGTTTCTGTTCGTGATTATTATTTAGATACACCCCCATCCCCTGATCCTTGGTGGGGGTGTGGGGGACACCTCTTCGCATCACTCCTGTTTTAGTTGCTTCTCCCATGACTGTCCTTGCCTGGTCGCCATCTTCCACTTGAGCGTCTGGACCCCTCTTAGTGGGACTACTCCAGTGCTGGTCTCTCCTCTCGTCTTTTCATACTCAGAATATAGCCATGTATGAGTGGCTGCCCAGCTTCCTGAGGAAAATGCCCAAGGAGTATGCAGGTGAGGGATTGGGGGTTGGGGAGGGAGGATGGAGAAGCTTGTCAACAATTTTTTGGAGGGAGAAAGAGACATAGGGGTGGGGAATAGATAACCCAAGGCCTAAAATTGTTGGGGGCCATGCTACTCATGCTGAGTGACAAAAGTCTGGCATGAGGGACACCCCTGAAAAATCAGGAGGCGCTCCAAAGCTGGTCCTGCCAGATCTCTGCTGTTTTGGCTGATATTAATGTTACCATCTTGTAAAGGCATATTAAGTGCTAAGTGGAAATTTCCCACCGGTAGGGCAGTTTTAAGATTGACTGTTTTACTAAACAAACAAAATAACTGTTTGCTGAGCAATTTTGATGATGAACTATTGGGTTCAGGATAGGTTGGGGTTAGTGGCTCCTTTTGGGCATTGAATGGTAAGCAATAGATATAGTTTGGGGTTTAATTTTAACATTTCCTTTTTGCTTGGGGCCTGTGATGGAAAGGGCTAGTTGATTGTGATGGAGCTGAGTTAGTACATAAAATTTACACTCCTGTTTCTTCTTCCCTTTTCCCAGGATACCAGCCATTTCTGGACCCCAGCATCTCCCCAGAGTTCCTGGCTGCCTCTGAGCAGTTCTTCTCCACCATGGTCCCCCCTGGCGTCTACATGAGGTGAGGGAGGTGCTCCAGTGTTCTAGTCAATTGGAAAAAAATCTACCCTCAGGACAGAACTCACATGAAGTGGGTTTGTTCCCCCAAGAGCAGTAAATATGGAGAGGGAGAACAATTGTTAAAAAGATACACAAGTCTGGCTTCTAAGCACTTTTAAGGCCAGTTTCCTGCAGCTGGTGTAGATATTAATCCCTCAATTAAAGATGAGCTAATTGAAGCTCCAATGGTGAGTCACAAATCCTACTACTCTAAGCCTCCGGTCTTGACACTTTAGCTCTAAGCACAGGACCTGGGACTCACAAGACTGGAGTAAGAGGGGGGAGATTATAATAAAAATGTATGAGCTGACAAAAAACATTGGCTTCAAAATAATGAAAGGGAACTTTAAACTAAAATATATATAATAAAATGTATATCAGAAAGTATGTCATCTTATTGTTTACTATTTTATTATAATTTAGAGCAATTCATAAATTAGATTTTCTTACTGTGGAACAACATATGGCTATGAATGATGATGGCTAAGAAAGCATAGCAATTGTCCATAGTCATGTAATTAAAAAAAATTCAAACTCCTTTTTAAATGTTTTAACATATATGTCTCTCTGGCACATGTCAGAAAGATAGCAAGCAATGGGTGTATTTTTACATGTTTGGTCTGATGTGGGGACAGGGACCTTCCAAAGATCAGATGTTTAGAACTTACCAGGTCCACCCAAAACCTCAGGAATACAATGACCTGTGATCCTGACATTAGGACCCCATGCTTACCTCCTTGCATTTCAGAAATGCCAGTTGCCACTTCCAGGGGGTCCCCAATCAGAGCTCAAGTTTCCCCAGTGCTCTTCGGGTCTGCAATAGCTACTGGAGCCGGAGCCGAGAGGTCAGGACTGGGGGCGCATGTGGGTGGGTATATGTCTAATGGTGGTGGTGGTAGTGGTGGTGGTGGTGGTGGTGTGTGTGTGTGTGTGTGTGTGTGTGTGTGTCTGAGAGTATGCGGTGAAGGTGGGCTATAGGGCTGAGGCAGCCCACTGGGATAGACTGGATAGAAGAGAGAACTTGAGAGATCTCAGCCCTCTCCCCTAACAACAATGTCTGAGGTGATACGTCAAGTTAACCCTCCACCTCAGGGCTCTGTAAGAGACAATGAGGCCTATGCAGGTGTGGCTCTATAATCATTGCTTCTTCTAAAGTTTTTCTTCTCCTGTGCAAACTCTGGGTCCCCTATAGAACTTGGAATACCCCAGTCGTCCCATCCCCCAAGGAAATTTCCCAGTTAGACACACCTAGAGTAGTGTGTGAATGGGTGTAAGGGGAGGTGGAAGGAGGTTATGGGGCAGCAAGAGAGGGAAGGAGACTGAGAGTTTACCAAGAATAATCTCCATTACCAGTCTGTCCATTACCCAGATCAGTATGGATAAAGAGCATTGACCATTAATTTATTTATTTTTTTTTCTGACTTTTTTTTTATTAAAATATTTTAAAATTTACATATACGACCATTAATTTAAAGCAAGATGAGATACTTTGTCTACACGTGGTACATTTATACGAGGGAAAGAGAGGTGGGAAGAGAGAACGGCATAGAACAGAGCCGTGGGTTGAGTTGAAAGAGACCTCAGTGTCCTCCTAATCCCACCCTTTATTATTTTATTACTTTATTAATCCCTAATTATTGAGGGAGGGGCACTGAGTTCAGTGTCCCTTATGGCCACACAGAAAGTCAGTTTCAAAGCAAGGATAATGACCTAGATCTTCTAGTGCCTTCATCAACCATAGTGTCAAGTCTCCTAAAATTGAAAAATTAGGGTTTTAGATCCCCTGTGTGTAGGAGCTCTGTCTCCCAGCAACATGGCCCTTGAATGAGGACATCACTCACCTTGAGTGAGGGATCCAACAGCAGTGGAGGAATGGGAGCAAACAGCAGGACTGGGTGGGCCCAGAGACATGGTCTGTGTGGTAGAAGGAGCCTCTGGCCACCTTAGCCATATATCTCTCTTCTCCCTACTCTCAAAGCACCCAAACCAGTGGAGTGCTGAAGATATGGTTGAGCTGCTTTTGGGCATGGCCTCCCAGATTGCTGAGCGAGAGGACCACGTGGTGGTTGAAGACCTTCGAGGTGAGACCGAGACTGCCCCTCTAGACCTCAGGCCCCTGTCCCCTAGGAGGGCCTTCAGCCAGAACTCCAGAACCAGGCAGAGAGGAGTGTCCAGGGTTGGGAGCCGGTACTATTTCATGCTTGAGAGAGTATCTAATCCTCTCCCTCTGTGTGGCTCAGGGCGCGTCACCCTGAGGCTGCTTGGGTCTCTAACCTGGGCTGGAGGAGCTATAATGGTCCTGAGCCTCCTCAGACTCTCTGGTATCTATCCCCAGATTTCTGGCCCGGGCCACTAAAGGTTTCCCGCACAGACCACCTGGCCAGCTGCCTACAGCGGGGTCGGGATCTAGGCCTGCCCTCTTACAGCAAGGCCAGAGCAGCCCTGGGCCTGCCTCCCATTACCAGCTGGCAGGACATCAACCCTGCACTGTTCCAGAGTGATGGCACGGTGAGAAGGGGTCAGACCCAAAGGGCAGGGTGGGAGGGTCTGGGTCCACTGGGCCAAAAACGCAGAAGACAGGCAGCAAGACGCAGGCATTAGAGACAAACACCAGTAAGAAGGGCAGGGCTCACCCAGGTCGCTTTTTCCAGTATCACACATGAGGGTGGAGATGACCAGACCAGCAGGATTCTGCTTTAAACTTTGTAACCCAGCAAACATCTCTTGAGCATCTGTTGCATTCCAGGCCCTTAATAGGCATTCTCTCGTTTACTCCTCCCTACAAGCCTCTAAGCTGGTGTAGAAGGTCCTTGGAGCAGGAACAAGCTTTGTCTGCTGATAGACAGACTACCTTTGGAGAGTGAGCTGCCATATCCCGAATGATCACCTGGGCAAGTGGCATTGCCTGCCAGCCAACAGGCCAGTTTGGGCCGCCTTACCATCTTGGCCCAGCACCGTTTCTAGTTAAAGCCTGTTTTATTGCATTTTGCTCTAACTTTTATATAAAATTGCTGAAAAGTGGAGAGTCGGAAGGCTGATAAAGAAGTGTCATGTACACAGGGCTTGTAAACTTTATAAAATAAATATAGATAAGAATCCCCAGGCAAATCAAGAATAGCAAATCTTTAGCTTCAGCTGGACTTTGTTGGAATTAAATTGGTCAAGTGCTTATTTACACTGTGGAGAAAAAAAATAAAGATCAGGGAGAGAATGCTGGTTATATGTTGGTGAAGATTGTCTCTGGAAGGTGATAGAGCTACAGGATTTGATTTCTTTCTATTTTTTTTTTTTTAAGCTTGAAAGGATAGAAACTTTTTAACACATCATCCTACCATCCTTTTTGCACTGATTTTGCTCCTTCAACTTTTATACCTTTTCAAGAATGAGCTATGGAGGAGACTGGCTGTATTCCAGCTTTATAAAATAGGCAGCTGAATCCGTGAGAGGTTTCCCGTGAATGAGTTAGTTTATGTAAAGCACTTCGAGAATAATATCCTAGGACACCGTGAATGGGTTAGTGGTGCTGTCATATACTGTCACCATCCCTGGAAGCCACCCCTTTGTCCAAGGATTGGTGCTGGGTCCTTGCTCTCACTCTTGTCCTTTCTTGGCACCAGGTGCTGAATTCCACAGCTGCCCTCTACAACCAGGACCTTTCTAGACTAGAGCTGCTCCCTGGGGGCCTCCTGGAGAGCCATGGGGATCCTGGGCCCCTTTTCAGCACCATTGTCCTTGACCAGTTTGTGCGGCTGCGGGATGGAGACCGATACTGGTTTGAGAACACCAGGAATGGGTAAGGCCTTCCTGGGCCTCCTCCTCGGACCCCGCCTCAGCCTGGGCCCTATACCCTCTGCCTGCAGAAAGCCTGAAAGGGCTCTGGATTCCCATCTGGCCCCACCCCTCCTCCACCATCATCTTTTTTCATCTGGGTCCCTGGCCTGGGGAATCTACATGTCTCTCCCACCACAACAGCGCCTCACCTCACCCACCCCAGGCTCTTTTCTGAAGAAGAGATTGCTGAGATCAAAAACACTTCCCTGCGGGATGTTCTAGTGGCTGTCACCAATGTGAACCCCAGTGCCCTGCAGCCCAATATCTTTTTCTGGCATGCAGGTAAGTGGCCAGGGAGACTGGAGGGGCCCATGGTCTGGAGCCTCATCCCTCCTCTGCCATGGGCTTATTAGTTCAGTGCAGCTGGGCCATAGCCTCCAAGGAGGAGTGAGGTATGGTTCTGTCCCTGGGAACTTTGGTCTGGGCCCCAAGTTGGCCACATACAGCTATGTAGGTTCCTCTCTGCTTGAATGTGGGCAGGACTGAGACTCAGAGAGACCCGGTGAGGAGTTCGTGTTTGGCTGGGTTAGGGATGAGATCAAGACCAAGTCCAGTGAGAATATTCTAATACTTACAGCAGTGATGGAAGTGTGTGTGTGTGAATGTGTGTGCCTGTGTGTGCATGTGAGAGAGATATGGAGGTTGAGATTCACTTTTTTAACCAATTTATTACCCACAAGGAAACCATATTCTAGGTACAACAGCAGTGAGCTGGCCCTCCCCTCTGCTACCCAGAGTAACTTCCTTCCCTCTCTGCCACCCTAACCTCCTTAGTGGCCTCATGCCAGCACCTGTATTCCAGCTTCCCCAAGGACTCTAACTTCCTCTGCCTCTCCAGGAGACCCCTGTCCACAGCCAAGACAGCTCAGCACAGAGGGCCTGCCGGCCTGCACTGCCCCCATCATTCGGGATTATTTTGCGGGCAGTGGATTTGGCTTTGGAGTCACCATTGGGACCCTCTGCTGCTTCCCACTGGGTAAATCTGATGGGCAGGGTGGGGCCTGGTAAGAGGTGTAAGGCAGGAAATGGTGTGGTTCTGTCTGTGAATACCAGCCTTGCAGAGTACTGGTCCTCTAGTCAGATGAGGAAAAGAGCAGACAGGGGGAACGTAAGACAATCTCACCTACACATAAGTCAGCACCAAGGAGAGTTGCCTCCCTGTTTTCCTGGGGTCCTATTCCAGGGTCCAGATTGCAGCAACCTCTATGAATCCAATCCATAGCTATTTGCAGGTCTCTGCCTGAGAACAAGGGCTAGGTGAGATGGCTATGGCAAAGGCTTGGCCTTGGTTTTTGGCAAGGCTGGTGCAGGGTGGTGATGGTTTTACTAGAGTCCTGGTATAGGCCCATCTTTGGCACTCTGGACTTAGTCTCTGGCTGGGAAGGGACTTGATAGGTAGAAGCATCACCCAGGGTTCTCCCTTAGAATGCAAAGCAGTCCCACTCAAGGGGAGCTTCACAGCTTGAAGTAACTGAATGGGCAGACCTAACTGGTGAGAAAAGCCTGGGGTCTTGCCAAGTAGAGGAGCCTGGGAAAGGAGCTGCTTGACCTTCCCAGAACCCCACCTACCTGAGCATTTTACTGCCTCTGCCTCTCAGTGAGTCTGCTCAGTGCCTGGATTGTTGCCCGACTCCGGAGGAGGAATTTCAAAAGGCTCCAAGTCCAGGACCGCCAGAGTATCATGACTGAGAAGCTCGTGGGGGGTGTGGAAGGTACGCTTGAGGCTGGTCAGGGTGGTGGTGGGGAGGGCATGACCAGTCCCTCCCTGCCATCTCAGCAGCCTAAGTGAGCTCTCCCTCCCTAGGCCTGTAGGGACGCCATGGTAGGTGGACAGAGCCACAGGGACATTAGGTAGATGTTAGACCTGGAGTCATGTAGCCTCCATGGTGCCTTCACATGGTCCCAGAGTAATGAAATATGAGAGACTTACGGCCTACGTAAGTCTGTATTTCACAGGGTTACTGCGACTTGCAATTTTCCAGAATGGTTTCAACATCCCAACATCCTCTTACTCTAGACCTATATTACTGCTTCTCGAATGCCTGAAATTCCGGTGTAAAATGAACTGCAGATTGGAATCTTAGTTCCATCACTATAGGGAATTGGACCTTAGGCAGTTTTTAAAATCTCTTAAAACCTACTTTTTTGGTCCATAAAATACAAATAATAATAATAACACTCAGCTCGGAGATTTATGAAGAGTAAAATGAACTTGTTCACACAAAGCATTGGTACAGTTTGGGGCACCTAGTAAACACTCCAGGAAATGGTGGTTATTCTTCTCATGGGTTAAAGGCATAGGACTGTCCTGGGGAGGAATGACCCTTGTTACCCAAGAAGGCATAAGGAGACGTGGAGGCCTTGAGCTAACCCTGCTGACTCAGCCCCATCTCTCCTCAGCAATGGAGTGGCAGGGCCGCAAGGAGCCCTGCCGGGCAGTGCTGGTGCAGCTGCAGCAAGGACAGATCCGTGTGGTGGATGGCAGGTTCTCTCTGCTTCGCACCATCCAGCTGAAGTCCCCACAGCAGGTCAACCTCATCCTGTCCAGCAACCATGGACGCTGCACCCTTCTGCTCAAGATCCCCAAGGAGTATGATCTGGTACAGCCCAGATGGCCCCTGGCTCCTTGTCCACAGTCACTGCCAGGGAAGTAGCCAGGGCTTCTGGCTTCTGGTGCCTGACTGTATTATGGTACCTGATGGAGACATAAACTTGAACATGTTTGTCCTGTGAGCCTGCTGGATGACATGATCTCTGCAGTCCTTTCTAACTCTTACAGTCTTTCTGCTCCATTTTTAAGGACAGTCTAGAAGGCCCTTGCTGGGGGTTCTTAGAAGAAGCTGGGCTCTGTTCCCTGTACCTTGATTGCAGGCTCTAGTGAATCGTTAAAGAGGAACGCTAGATCAAAAGCTGATCTTTTGCTGACTCTATCTGACTCACAGTATCCCCATCCTCTGTATCCCTGCCTTCCCTCCTTTCTCCAATGTGAAATATAGAGGGAAGAATGGCTTCATATGTGCCCTTTTTTAAAAAAAAATATTTATTTATTTATGCATACAAGAACCAGGGTACAGGCCAGAGGTGCGGGGTGTGAAAGATTCACCAGAGACAGAGTGGAGAACAGGACAGGCAGATTGACTGAAACACACTGCTGAGGGGAGCAGGGGGCGAAGCAGGAAAGGTCTGCTGCATCATGTGGGTCAGCTTGCTGACTGGCAGCAGGGTTCGAACTCACTCGTGCTGCAGTGGCTGTGGTTTGCTTCATAGTGCATTGCTTAACCCATTGTGCCACCAGGGAGACCCCTACCTCTGCTTTTGTAAGGAAGCCTGTGAGCTTCACAGAGCCCAGGAGATACTATCTTTGTTGCAAGGGCACTGGTTCAGCGGCCCCCTGGAAAAATCATGTCAAGTGCCTGGTCTCCAGAGACCTTGACAAGTGATTGCTCTCCCTACTGTCCCATCTATAGGTGCTGCTATTTAACCTGGAGGAAGAGCGACAGATTCTGGTGGAGAACCTTCGGGTGGCTCTCAAGGAGAGTGGGCTGGACTTCCAGGAGTGGGAGCTGCGGGAGCAGGAGCTCATGAGGGCAGCTGTGACACGGAAGCAGCGGAGCCAGCTCCTGGAGACCTTTTTCAGGCACCTTTTCTCCCAGGTGTGGATGTGGGGTCAGATTTGTCCTTGCATGTCTGCCTGGGGTGGCTGTCTGTGTCTGCATGAGGCCATGGGGTGAGTCCAAAGAAAGTCAAAGATCCTGAGTTCTCAGTTAACAATCAACTCTGCTGTGATTTTGACCAAGCTGCTAGGAGATGCTCTTGCTGCATCCCAGTCCCATATCTAATTGTGAGACTCCAGGAGGAGGCTTTGTTCTACTCCCTGGCTGCCCAGGCTTTCTGCCCTCCCTCATCTCAACCTGCCCAAAAAGCCTACAGATACTTAGGGTAAGACAGCCAGTGTGGGGCCAGTGAGAGTCCTTGCTCACTCTTCCTTGGGGAGTGCAGCCTCCAGAGGCCTCCATGGATGTTAGTGCCCACCTTGCAGACTTCCAAGAGCTGTTGGGAGGATGTGAAGAAGCAACATAGGAAGAGAAGTGAGAGGACTGGGAACAAAAATAAAAACAGCCTGGGAGCAAAACAGGAGAGTGGAGAGGCTTAAGAAAGAGAAGATACGTTCTCCACGAGCACCCCGCTAAAGGACCTTATCACCCCACTGGGAAGACAGGATGTGCACAGGAAGAATGATGGTTACAAAAGTGATCCAGTAAGTGGTCTAGGAGAGCAGAAACGGTAGCGAGGCTACAATCTGGATAAGGTCATGGTGGAGATAAGATTTGTCAAGGGCTTAAAGTTGGAAATTTGGGCTCAGAAGAAAGGAGCAGGAAGGACTGAGCAAAGGTGCCTCATGGAGGGGGAGAAGTTAATGTCTGAGGAGAAGGAGCAAAGTTGGCCAGTTAGAGGATTCATGAACAAAGCTATCGTTTACCATGTGCCAAGCACATGGCTGACTTACATCAGTTATTCCCCAAACAAGTTGAACTTGAGTATGCGCTAGAATGGAAGGACCCCCACCTGGAGTGACTCATTCTAGGTTCCTGGGCAGAACCTGGGCGCCTTTTACGCAGTTTAGGATCCGTCTGGGCTGTAGGAATTCCTTGGACTGATGGGTGAGGGCGTGTACTGCCTTCTGTGGGTAGCTGCCAATGTGAATTTCTTCTCTCAAAACATTTTCCATTCAACCTCTCATGTTGATTCGCACAATAACCCCGTGAGATAAGTAGGGTGGGCGAGGACATGAATGCTAAACAACTCAAGAGGCTTGCCCGAGGTCACACAGCAAGCAGGTGGCAGAGTTGGACACGAACGTGCATTTCTTGCGTCCAGCCTGAGGCTCTTTTCACTAAGAAAACTTGTTTGAAGCAACAAGTTTTACTTCATGAAAGCATAGCCTGGCTTGGATTAGGGGCCCCCAGTGGACTGGCAGGAAAGACAGGTGCTGTGGCCTGTGGCCTGCCTGCTTCTCTCTCTGTCTGTTCTCCTTCTGCCTGGGTAGCGTCTGTTTGGGCTGGAGATGGCCCAGCGTGAAAATTCTCATTTCCTGAGTCAACTTTCTCTCAGCCCAAATGAGGTTGTTTTCTCAGCCAGTACTCTCAGATGTCAGAGCAACCTGCTCGAGCTGGCACTGACCAAGGTGCAAGTGCTGACTCTGACGATACTGGGGTATCTCAGAAATTATATGGGAGGACTATTACCTGCCTGGATGAAACCAGGAGTGGAAATGCTGGCCGTCAACAAGGCCACTCCTTCTTCTCTGTGCCTCTGCTTTACTCTTTTTGTTTCTCCGAGAATTTGGAGGAATGGAATGGACCACAACTTCTGAATTTGCTTTGTGCCTAAGATTAGATGATGTGGGACCGCTCAGTCTCAATTCTAGATGCCCTTGGATCAAGTGTGCATTCCTGGTCAAACAGCTAATGAAGAGGGCAAGGTTCTGTAGAACAAAGAGGATCCCAGGGGCTACCCACAGGGCTGATGGGAAAGTGCCTGGGTGGGAGTGTGTGCAGGGCATAAACCTTAAAATGTGGCTCCTTTAAGCTTTCACTGTCCTTCAAGTCAAGGAACTTGTCTCCTTCTCTCTCCCCCCTGCTGCTGCCTGACTACAGGTGCTGGACATTGACCAAGCAGATGCAGGGACCCTGCCCCTCGACTCATCACAGAAGGTGCAGGAAGCCCTGACGTGTGAACTGAGCAGAGTTGAATTTGCTGAGTCTCTTGGCCTCAAGCCCCAGGACATGTTTGTAGAATCCATGTTCTCTCTGGCTGACAAGGATGGCAATGGCTACCTGTCCTTCCGGGAGTTTCTGGACATCCTGGTGGTCTTCATGAAAGGTGCAGTAATTGTCCAGAGGGGACGCTGACCTATTGGAGATGGAGAAGCACTGGGGCCGGGTCTTCAGCCATAACACACATCTGGGAGCAGCCAGTTAGAGGCCATAAAGCAGTGACCCCTTGCTGTGTTCAGCAGTGGGACACACTAGTGTGAGACCGTGGGTTTTGGGCAGGGGCTGGGGCCAGGGCTGTCTTTATCGGGTCCTTGTTCTCCTAGGCTCCCCTGAGGAGAAGTCTCGTCTTATGTTCCGCATGTACGACTTCGATGGGAATGGTCTCATTTCCAAGGATGAGTTCATCAGGATGCTGAGGTTGGTCCTATGGGACAGCCAGGAAAGCGGGCCAGGGCAGGACTGCCCAGGGAAAGAGGTGGGACATGATTGTGGGAGCAGGATTCTCCTGCTCTGCACACATATAACCAGAAGCTGTTATAAGTAGAAGGGGACTTGGGACTCAGCCAGTTGGGCCTTTCTGTGGGACCTCTGGAGATCACCTTGTGATCACCTTGTGGCTCCCCTTCTCTGATTCCAGATCCTTCATCGAGATCTCCAACAACTGCCTGTCCAAGGACCAGCTGGCAGAGGTGGTGGAGTCCATGTTCCGGGAGTCTGGCTTTCAGGCCAAGGAGGAGCTGACGTGGGAGGACTTCCACTACATGCTGCGGGACCACGACAGCGAGCTCCGCTTCACACAGCTCTGCGTCAGAGGTAGGATGACCTGAGGGCAGAGCCTGTGTAGTTGTTACGCACAGAAAGCATAGTGCCTAGGGCCCACATGCTTTTACTTTGGCTTTTTTTAATCTCAGAGAAGAAGGATGAATATAGTACTAATAAATTTGTGGAAAATATCCAACCTGGAGCTATATAGATATATATACACATACACACATATATACTTTCTTGGAGAAGGGGTTCCCAGAGTGCCCAGGACCCACAAAAGTCAGAGTGCAGCCCAGAGTGCAGAGTGGTGGGGGAGTTGGGGGGCACGGGGCAGGGTTAAGTTGGGGGAAAGTGGTGCTGTAATTTTGCTTCCCCCTGCTCCTTGTCAGAGGCATCTGGTTGGTGCCCAGGACAGGGTGGAAATAATGTCTCCTTGTTACAGCCCAACCTGAAGGATAGCCAGCTGAGCTGGAGTGTTGGTGGTGAGGGTTTGTTTGCCACTATATCCCTGGCAGAGTGCTTAGTAAATGATTGCTGAG
The DNA here is from genome assembly GCA_019455555.1 of Galemys pyrenaicus. NCBI lineage: Eukaryota > Metazoa > Chordata > Mammalia > Eulipotyphla > Talpidae > Galemys > Galemys pyrenaicus. The sequence goes on from JAGFMF010012266.1 coordinate 2,066,834, forward strand.
TCCCCAGAGACTCACTCCTATTGTCCCTCCCCCTACTTCCTGCCCCACCTGTGTCTGACTCAGGAGGGTGGGGGCTAGGTTAGGGTGAGGAAGGGGCAGGTAGCAGGTACAAAAACTGTCTGTGGCCTGCTCTGAGCTGTTAGGTGTCTTCATAGTTTGGGATCTCCTGGGACATGTTGAGACCAAACTCAGCCCCTCCCAGAATTCTTAGAACTTGGGGGAGCCCAGTAGCCCGAATGGAGGAGAGGGAAAGTTGGGTAAGACATGGATAAACCTGCAGTAAGGGCTTCCCCTGCCAAGGGGGAGAGGAGAGTCGGTAGAGTAGAGAGCAGGACTACTATTTCTGCAGCTTCTTGCCTTTCCCAGGCAACCAGGGCAGCAGGCAACTGGGCCTGAAGGCTGAGCAGGGTCAGTTGCCTGGAAGAGAACACAAGCCAGTATCCCCAGGATATTCAGCCCAGGATTAAGTATAAAGTAGCATTGAGTAGTACTTTGTTTTGCTTTTACTTGTTGTGCTTTACTGTTTCCTCCAAATTTTATTCTGAGACATTTTAAACCTATACAAAAGATGCAGGAATAGTACAAAGAGCATCTTTTTAACCCTTTGCCCAGATTTGTCATTTGTTCCCATTTGTGCCGCCTTTGCTGCTGCTGAACGTTTGGGAAAACAGACATCTCTATACTTTGTTTTAAACACACTGGTTTCACTAAATTCAGCTTAATCACTTTTGGCCTCTGGGCTATAGATCAGGATAATCTTTAGGATTGACTTAGCACTTGGAAGTGACCTAAAGATTCCCAAGCTTCATGTGAGAATCTGGACTTGCCTTGTTCAGCCCAGACAGGAATGACTCTTGGGAGTGTCTCCCCTGCCCCTCAAGTCTATATTGTGAACTTTTTTAAGCACAGAAAAATGGAAAGAATGTTATAATGCTCTTATATATACCACCTAGATTCTACATTAACTCCTGCGAGGTTTTAAGTTGGTCTTTGGCAGGATTTCTGTGGCAGAATGGCCTTAGCAGGCAGGTTACCTACAGTAGTTCCTAAACTCTGCCCCATAAACCTGATAGCCATCCTGGGAGTAGGACTGAAGGTGTGTACATTCGAGGGAGCCTGCTCGGCCAACTTTGTTTTAGGCCTTTTCTCTGCTCTCCCCTGGCTGGATCCAGCTCCCATTGGGAGAAAGGCAAAGGTTGGGGCACTCCAAGTCAGGGCTTCCACTGGCAAGGGAGCCTATTCAGTGTTTGGGTCGGAGTGGGTGGGTCCTGTGCATTTGAGCCAGGCCCTCCTAGGCTCTGAGCAGCTCCCTAGCCAGGTTCTGTTACAGGGGTAGAGGTGCCTGAAGTCATCAAGGACCTCTGTCGGAGAGCCTCCTACATCAGCCAGGAGAAGATCTGGTGAGACCCCACCAGGGAACGTCCAAGGGAGAGTTGGGGTTGGGGCATTGTCTTTCATCTCCCCTGAAGGACAGGGATCAGGGCCAACACTAGCTCATGTATTACCTTCATGCAAATTAGGAGAAGGGGGAGAGCAGACTAGCCCACACTTGCTGCCTGGGTCAGCTGCACTTGTGAAGGGTGCAGCTCTATGTGACACCCTTGGTCAACAACCCCAGGCTCTCACTGGGTCTCTGTGGGATTCCTGCTCTCCCTTGACTGAGAGCTGTCACTTTCTCAACAGAGTGGGCCTGGAGGCAGACCAGAGGTAAAGGAGGACCACATGGCTTAGGTGGCCAAGATTTTCTCTCCTGTGTGTTTTTGTTTTATCCTAGTCCCTCTCCCAGAGTGAGTGCTCGCTGTCCTCGCAGCAGAGACCTAGAGGTGGAGCTGACGCCACAGAAACTGCAGTGCCTCACGCCCACAGACCCTCCTCAGGAGATTCGAAGGAGATTTGGCAAAAAGTATGCCTGCTGTTCCCCTAAAGGGCAGACAGTTCACCCATCCGTTCAGCATACATGGATTACTTGGTGCCAGGCACTGCACTAAACACGGGGGGTGCAGGCAGGTTCCTTGCCCAAGAACATCACAGTCTAATGAGGCAGTCTGGTACACTGATAATTACAAGGACCCACTGATGATTTTTACAACAGTGGTAAACTGAGCAAGGGCTTCAGAGGCTAAGGAAGTGTACAATTCTGCCTGGGAGGTTCAGGGAAGGCTTCCTGGAGGAGGAAAGTAAAGGGTGAGAAGAGAGCCTCTAGAACCCTTGGGAGTTGGGAGCTACAGATTATGTGGGTGAACGGTCTTCTGAGTGTGAGTGAGCACTGTGGTAGAGGGAGTGCATCCCCTGGGATGAACGGATCCAGTAATCACTGGCAAGGCGATTCCTACACTCACAGACTGTTGAGGAGCCTTAAGGGTCTGAACGCTGCTTGGCTGGAATAACTTGAGGAGCCAGGCTGCCCTGGCGTTAGGTTTTTAGCCCAGGGCCAAGGCTTCTTGTCTCCCAGGGTAACATCGTTCCAGCCCCTGCTGTTCACCGAGGCTCATCGAGAGAAGTTTCAACGCAGCCGCCGCCACCAGACCGTGCAGCAGTTCAAGCGCTTCATTGAGAACTACCGGCGCCACATCGGCTGCGTGGCTGTGTTCTACGCCATCGCTGGGGGCCTCTTCTTGGAGAGGGCCTACTGTGAGTCAGAGGCTTGCAATGAGCGATAGCCTTGGGGGCGGGGCCTGAAGAGTGACAGCCCGGGGCGGGGCTTCCCATGGGAAGTTTGAATGATTTTGACTAAGAGTCCTGTGGTGAGTAGGGTGACCTGGGACGTGGTTGACCTCCCTCAGCAGTGTGCTCTCCTCTGCATGGCTCCCCCTCACCCGCCTGGGGGGTCCCTGCAGACTATGCCTTCGCTGCTCACCACATGGGCATCACCGACACCACCCGTGTGGGCATTATCCTGTCGAGGGGCACCGCAGCCAGCATTTCCTTCATGTTCTCCTACATCCTGCTCACCATGTGCCGCAATCTCATCACCTTCCTGCGAGAGACCTTCCTCAACCGCTATGTGCCCTTTGATGCCGCGGTGGACTTCCATCGCCTCATCGCCTCCACTGCCATCGTCCTGACAGGCAGGGCCTGGGAGTCCCTGGGATTCTTCGCGTGTCTTCCCACCCCTTGCTGCCCTCTGTCCCCACAAACACTCTCCTTTCTACTTGCACTTAACTTGAAAGTAACTCTTAGATGTCCTTCTCATAAGGATGAAGGTAGCCTCGGTGAAGAGCCTCTCTTTACTCCCTCAGTGCTTCTTCCCACATTTTGTAGGCCACCTCACCAGCCTCCAGCTGACAGGATGAGTACACATAATGTGTGCACTTCCCAGTTTTTGTGTCTTAAAACAATTCTGTGAGAGAAACCAAAGGAATGAATTTCTAATGGTGTAATTTCAGACTCCCATGGTTGTGTTATGGACAGTGTGTATATGGGGTGTTGGGAGGAGCTGGGGGTTAATAAGAGATCAGAAATATAGACCCTTTCACCCTAGGCCGAATGGGTTGAGCTCCTCACCCCCCAACTGGGCTGCCTCAGGCTCATTCCCACCCTCTCTGGTCTTCCTTAGTCTTACACAGCGCAGGCCATGTGGTGAATGTGTACCTGTTCTCCATCAGCCCACTCAGTGTCCTCTCCTGCCTCTTCCCTGGTCTCTTCCATGATGATGGGTGAGTGTATATGTGTGCGTATGGCAATGGGGAAAGTGGGGGTGGTGAGAGGGAAATTTTATGGAGGGGTAAAAAGAAGCAGATTATCTTGAACCAGGGGAGAGTGTCACTTGGCAGGTTATGGGAACCCCCAACCCCAAGTGTGCAGAAAAGGAACTGGTGGCTACATGGGATGCATGCAGGTCTGGAGGACCTTCCCAGAAGTCTTAGACATCGCTCAGGGTTTTTTTTTGCTTTCCCTTTCCCACAGGTCTGAGTTACCCCAGAAGTATTACTGGTGGTTCTTCCAGACTGTGCCAGGTGAGAGCCCTTTCTGCTCCATGAATTTCTGGGCCTGGCAGTGGGCTCCAGGCTGTGGGTTCTATCTCCACAGGATAGCCCCAGTCTCACTGGCTTGGCTCTAACATGTGCTAGGCTCTACCCTCTGGCCCTGAGAACTCTTCCTGAGCAATAGGAAGTTCTGTATTCCAGTCCTCTTTGGAGTTTGGCTTGGCTCATCCCAGCTCTGACTAGTGGAATGGAAGGGGGTAGCTCCCCCCTCCCAAACTCTCCCCATACACCTTCTATGACATTGACTTTGAGGAATACTGTGCCCCAGCTGCATGGGGGAGGGACCAGGCTGGCTGTCAGCTAGGCAGAGTCCACCCCACCCACAGTTGTAGTCTGTCTTGACAAAGGTTGTTTAGGGGCATATTCCTAACTCCCCATAATCACCCATTTTAGACCTATTAGCTGTGAATCTATTCAAATGCTTCTTGAACCTATTTATATTTTCAGCCTGTTTCTTCCTTGGGGTAACACATTTTCTACACTGGCTCCCTCTGTGAAACACAGCATGGTTTTTTTATATATTTTTAATCCTGAAACGATCTGCTTTGAACTTCAGAGAGTGCTTGCTAATTCCTGCACACTGGGGTTTAGTGGGTAAGGCTGTGTTCATGCTCTCCTCTCCGCTCAGGACTTTACAGGCTTTGGTTAGATCCCTTCTTAACCTTTGCTTTTCCATACTGCAGAGCTCTAATCGTCCTAATTTCTGCCTCTCTCCTCTTGATCACTTGAGGGACCATTCTGCTCTCCCCTCCCCCCCGTACTTCCAGCCCTGGCTCCAGTATTGCTTCCCTGTGTACCCCAGGCCTAGGATACCCTGTGAAAGGAGGTGCCTCCCACCAATTCCTGGTGGGCCCATGGGCATCTGGTGGTCCCACTTATTCTCTAACAGTGCCAGGGCTTGTGCTTTGTGCTGTAGCAGCCAAAGAAAGTGCTGCAGCACCACGGAGGAAGACTTGGCTACCTGAGGGCAGGTCCTGCAATGTCCAGAATCTGATCCAGAGGACCCAGAGTAGACACCACATGCATGCATTCATTCAGCACACATTTATATAAGGCCCACAGTGTGCCAGGACCTGCACTAAGCACTAGGATTCAGTGATGAACTAGCCGAGCCTGGTTCCTGTTCTTGTGGACCTGGGAGTGGAAAAGTGACAGATGGAAACAAGTAATGACACAGGTACTTGAAAACTAAGAATCTTGACAAGGTCTGTGAAGGTAGTGTTTGCTGAAAAGAAAACCGTCATGATCGCTCATGGTGGGAGAGGAACACAAGAGGATGCTAGGCGCTAACCCCATGCCTTCCTAGGACAATGGAGTGGCAAGGGGGCTCTGAAAGTCTCAGAACAGACCCACTCTGCAGTGCCCTACTCCTCTGCCTTTCACTCCATGTTCATTTTTCAGGTCTCACAGGGGTCGTGCTGCTCCTGGTCCTGGCCATCATGTATGTTTTCGCCTCCCACCACTTTCGGCGCCACAGCTTCCGGGGCTTCTGGCTGACCCACCACCTCTACATCCTGCTCTACGTCCTGGTGAGGGCTTTTGGCTATAAGCCAGGCTGGTGGGGTTTCTAGGGAGGCTGTGAAGTTTGAGACATCAGTTCTCCGGCCCCTTAGTCATTTCAAGTACCCTCTTCGCTTCTCCATCTCCTTCTTAATAGATATGCTGCGCTTGCAAGTTAGACTCCCGGCATGGGTTTTGCAGTAGCAGTTGTACCAGACTGATCGACATTCCTTACAGACACCCCCACATTATTTCTACCCAGCCAGTATTTCCCCACTTTGGGTGGCTGGCTTAGGATCCTGTGTGGACTGCCTACATTAAAGGAACATTACCTTTAAAAAAAAAAAAAAAAAGAGAGAGAAGCTTATCTTAAATGGCCTCTGTCACTTTAGTTCTGACCCTGTTTTCTGAGGTGTTAGTCACCCCACCCAACTAAGTGCTACCTGTAAAGTTAATGAACTTGCTCAAAAGTCTTCCCTTGGACTGCTGATAAAATGTTTTTTTAAGACTCCACCTGTCCCCTTTCCTTCTCCTTAACCTGGGCTCTTGCCTCCCTGTCCTCACATTCCCTCCTTTTCCTCTTCTTATACCCCTCTCTTGGAGGTTTAGGTAGTTCCTGAGCTGTGCCTCTGTGTCGTCAGCTTGGCCTGACTTCCTGAAAGACATATTTCTCTAGACGGTGCCCCATGGGCCTTGCTGAAAAACCAATTTCTGACTCCCACGATAGCTAGTTCATCAGCATTCAAGAAGCACAGAGGTCTTGTGGCTGCCTTCTCTATCGCCCGTCTCCAGGCAGAACTGTACACAGTGGTCTCCTTTGTCCTGGAACAATGGGAAAGAGTCCACATTGCCTGGGACAGACTGGTCCCTTTGGCTGTTCGTTCCTCCTCCCAGGTGCAGTTCTGTCTTCACTGCTAGGTTAGTGGGGCTGTTTCCATTTTGCCCGAGGCTCAGCACTTCGTGGTTCTAAAGATGACTACCCAGCCTTAGCTTAGAATGCTTCTTAGAATTAATGATGTTGTTTCCAAAGAAATCGTTCCTTTCTTTGGAAGGTGTGGCTATTTGATCGCTCCCTCCCCACCTTCCCAACAATGGGTGGAGCCCTTGCATAGGGGTTATACTGTTTCTGGTAAAGGAGGAGATAGTCTTGTTCTTGGTGATCGAGCGGCTACTTTGAACTGACCCAAAAGACTGGCCGGTCTGGATCCTGGAGACTAGGCCCTTCTTTTTATCTCCCCCTGGATTTTAAGGATTGCTGTGGTTCAGAGACACCCTCTTGCTAGCAGGGGCATGAATAGCTCAGAAAACTGCAGGCTTCTCTGCTGAGCAATCTTGTCCTGGTAGTATGGGAGCATCTCACTTGGGGGAAACCAAGGCTAAAGCACCCACTGCCTTCCCATTTATTCTCGGTGTGACCACATGACTTCAGGCAGAAAAAAAAGTCACAAGTAAAGGACCCCAATATAGAGCAGACCTCAAGGAAAGAATGTCCAGACCTCTGATTCAAGCTGAAGAGGGCAAGACTCACACAACCAAACCTGGGCTCTTCAGCTAACCATGAGTCTGCAGCAGCTCTTTGGTTTCCAAGTAAAGCCAACACAAAAAGGGGCATAGAAACAGAGGAGTATGAGGTCACCAAACATTGTTCTCAGTCTGGTTGGATGCTCAAAAAGCCTTGGGGGTGGGGGTGGGCTCTGCAGTAAAAGAGTAAGCACCCAGAGAAGCTTAAGTTAGTCCTGTGGGCAAAGGTTCCAGACTTGAAGGCTCAACTAGGGGAAAGGAGAATAGCATGAGGAACCAGAGTTCAATTTCAGAGGTATCTGTTGAGGGTCTTTTATGTACCTGCTCTGTGCTAGTACAGGCTAGGGAGAGGGTGCCTCTAAGCTCTGCCCTTAGGAACTTAGGGTCTACTGTGGAGTTAAGTGCCATGCATATAAAATGATCAAAATGAACACACAGGGTTATTTGCTGAGTGTTTCAAACTGTAAGTTAAGGAGCTCATTGAAGGAAGTTTTATTTGGGTCAAACTGGTTAGGGGAGACTTTAGGGAGATGGGCCCTGGGCCAAATCTTAAGGAGAGATAAGGCAAGGTTTGACAAGCAGATTGGGAACTCAAGGGCATGAGGACAGGTGCAGAGGTGGGACTGATGATATAATATTCCGGGGGCAGAGGAGACATGTCTGGCTGTGGATGGCCAAGTGCATTAGGTGGTGGCAAGACATGCTGGACCTGTACTGACTGCAGCTGACACCGTGGCTCAGCTGATGCCACACCATATGGAAGAGCATAAAAAGAGAAGAGCAGATGGTGAGGAAATCAGGCTTGGGCAACATATAGGATTGGGGTGGGGAAAGGAGCAGCATAGAGAAAATGGGAAGAGGGAGAACCAGTAGAACACTGTTCCAGAAGTGGCAAGGAGGGGGTGGTCACCAGTGTCACAGGCTGCCAAGGGAAGGCGCAAATGTGAAAGGAGACTTTGGGCTTGGCCACTCACGGGGGCTGGTGAGGCCTCAGAGAGCAGTCTTGAGGAGAGGTGAAACAGGAGCCACAGTGACCCAGATTCAGGACCCAGCAAATGGGAGGACAGAGGCAAGGAGTGTCTGAACACATTGGGCCAGTATTAGGGAAATAACTGCAGCTGGACAATACCTCTTCTTCACAGAAGAAGAGGACTGGTTAGGTGTTCTTAGTCTCCAAGGGGAGAGGATAAATTGGGGAAACTCCTTTCATTGACACAATAGTTTTTGAGTGCCTACCGTGTGCCAGGCAGAAACTGCTATGAACTGAGAGTATAGTGGCAAACAAAATGGAGATAGACCCTACTCCTGTAGTACAGTGGGGAAAACAATAAACAAGTCAATGAATGAAGAAACAAAATGACTGTGGACGATCACGCTGAAGGGAGTTAACAGGGAGATGTAATAGAGGAATGAGGAAGACTGAGGAAGCAGCATTTCTGCTGTCACTTGAAAAATGAGATGGAGCTAGCCTCGGGGGAGAAAGAAGGAAAGGGTGTTCTTGGAGAGGGAACAGCAAGTTCATAAGTTCTAAAGCAGAAAGGACTTGCCATGTTTGAAGGAAAAGGAGGGGAAAACCCTGGCAGACTGAGGCCAGAGCACCTCAAGGCCTTGTGATGCAATGGGAGGTTCACCAAAGATTTTTAAGCTGGTGATGACATGATAAAATGAACTTGAAAAAGTCACACTGGCTGCCTTGAAGAGAATGGATCACAGTGGAAGAAGACTGGTCCGGAAGTTACTGGATGGTATAGCTTGGCCTAGGATGGTATGCCTGGGAGATGCAAAGGGCTCATTCTTCAGGAATGTCTGGAGGATGGGACTGGGAGTAGTTGGGTTTTGGAACCTGGAATGGGCATAGTACACAGTGGGGCCTGCATGTACCTGTTGTGGCGAATGTAGGGGTCCAAGGCCTGAGCTGACACCAGACCCCATTGAAGATGTGCCGCACCTGAGCCAAACTCTTTGCTCTATCCAGCTTATCATCCACGGCAGCTTTGCTCTGATCCAGCTGCCCCGTTTCCACATTTTCTTCCTGGTCCCGGCACTAATCTATGGGGGGGACAAGCTGGTGAGCCTGAGCCGGAAGAAGGTGGAGATCAGCGTGGTGAAGGCGGAGCTGCTGCCTTCAGGTACGGGGTTAGAGGCTGTCAGGGAACCAGCTTGGTGGTACTGAAGAAGCTGACAGGGCAGAGTTGGGACCTTGCTGTCTCCTGGCCTGGCCTGGCCCAGTGGAATTGGCAGGGGATCTGGGGTGGCAAGGAAGAGGTAAGAGATGCTTTTAGCCAGTGGACCTGAGCCTCTCAGGAGCAGTCCTGGCCAGGCTGTACCTTGCCCTGCTGACCACCAGACCCAGTGCTGCCTACTCCTCAGAGTGGACATGTCCAAAGGGAGTAATGATTTCTGATGGTGGGAGGGTTCTCATATTCTACAAGCAGTGCTAAGGCTGTAGGTGGGGGGACGCTATGGAGGCCATATTGTTGCTGGCTCCAGGAGAGCAACCTCCCCTCCTTAGGAGTGACCCACCTGCGCTTCCAGCGACCCCAAGGCTTTGAGTACAAGTCAGGACAGTGGGTGCGGATCGCCTGCCTGGCTCTGGGGACCACCGAGTACCATCCCTTCACACTGACTTCTGCGCCCCATGAGGACACGCTCAGCCTGCACATCCGGGCAGCAGGACCTTGGACCACTCGCCTCAGAGAGATCTACTCACCTCCGACAAGTGACAGCTGTGCCAGATACCCAAAGGTGCCCAGGCCAGATGTACCACATGTTCCCACATTCCCTGAACCTTGGCCCTGCAGTGTCAGACTCCCCACCTTCTTGCTCGTTATCCAGAGACTGGTTGTTCCAGTTAATGCCACAAGCCCTGATTGTCCCCTTCATGCCATAAACCTATCTGCCTTTCCCTGCTCCCTATTTCTGGCTTCAAAACTATGGTGGGGCTGAATTTAACTCAAACCCACTCTCTTTCCCGCAGCTATACCTCGATGGACCATTTGGAGAGGGCCATCAGGAGTGGCATAAATTTGAGGTGTCAGTGCTGGTGGGAGGGGGCATTGGGGTCACCCCCTTTGCCTCCATCCTCAAAGACCTGGTCTTCAAGTCATCAGTTAGCTGCCAAGTGTTCTGTAAGAAGGTGAGTGGCCCTCTTCCAACCAGACCATGGCCCTTTGCTCCCTAACACTGTCCATCTGACCTCTCTGATGTGGGCAAGGCCAAATTGGCCTGACCCCAGGGAGGGATCAGGATATCCCCTATCCTCAAGAAAAGTTTGCCTGGTTTACACAGAATCCTTCCCAGTTATGGAGCACCCCTCATAGGAAATACACTGTTGTGTTGGTAGAGGGAAGGGCACGTTTTGGGTGGGGCAGAAGTGGAACTGGCTCTGAGGAGGGGAGGTGGCAAGACAGGGCTGGTGGGCCAGGTTCACTCCAGAAACAGCCCAGGCCCTCAGGCCCCCTCCACAGTGGGCCCCTTCACCCCAGCCTGGCCCTGGTGGCAGGCCCCTGCTTGTTTCCTTGGGCCCGGCAGGTGAGTCAGGGGCACAGGAATGTGACGGGCAGAGGCCCAACCTATATGCCGTCAGCATTCAGAGGATGACAGTTCCCTCCTCTCTGTCCCTGCCAGCCGTGCCTCCATTCCTTAATCCACACAGTCCCACTCCTCCCCAAGAGAAGCAAGAAGTAGGTCTCCTTGTCTTCTCTCTGAGTCCATTCCCAAACTCCTGGCATCCAGTTGGGAAGTTCTTGAGGTGTTTCTGTGACATGCCATTTAGCTGGGCCTCTCCCTCTGGGTAGTTTGTAGGTGGGGATAGTAAGCAACCTAGCCCCCTACCCCAGGTAGTGTGGGGAGAGGCACAAGCTGGCCAAGACCAGAAGAGTTCTATTGCTATATAGAAGGTGATCTCTGGGATATAGGGAGTCTGAGATGAGCTGGATCTTAAACTGTAGCCATATGTTCCCAGATCTACTTCATCTGGGTGACACGGACCCAGCGGCAGTTCGAGTGGCTGGCTGACATCATCCGGGAGGTAGAGGAGAATGATCACCAGGACCTGGTGTCAGTGCACATCTACATCACCCAGCTGGCTGAGAAGTTTGACCTCAGGACCACCATGCTGGTATGTCAGGGTCAACCAGGCTAGGTAGCTTACTGGGTGTATGGGTTGGCAGTTAAGGCAAGATGATCAGGGCAGGTGTGGAAAACCAGGCTCAGCTGGCAGGAGGAACAGAGCTGGTGGCCTTGATCCTCAGTATCCAGCTTCCTCCCCAGCCCTGGCTCTGACTGTCCTTGACTTGGCCTGTCCCTGTGCCCCCAGTACATCTGTGAGCGGCACTTCCAGAAAGTACTGAACCGGAGTCTGTTCACGGGTCTGCGCTCTGTCACCCACTTTGGCCGCCCCCCCTTTGAGCCCTTCTTCAACTCCCTGCAGGAGGTCCACCCACAGGTCAGTCTCACCAAATCCTTGTTCTCTATACCTTTATCTGGAATCTGAGCAAAGCTCCTAGATCTGCTCCATCAAGGAAGGAACTGACTTCTGAGATCCCACCTGCTGAGAGACAGTGAGTGATAGGATAGAATGGAAAGGGAGAGGTGGGCTCACCCTGAGGAAGTGAAGAGGCAGATGACAGGGACTTGCCACCTTTGGAGGTATGATGCTTTGTCCAGAAGGAGCAACTCAAAATCTGAGCTAATCCTCACCATAAGCACAGAGCATCCCTTATCATTACTATGGAATGAGCCTTCACACTGGACACTGAGCTGATCTTCACCTTGAACACTGGGCTAGCAAGCCTCATTGAGACACTAAGTTATCTCTCAGCTTGATTAGTCTGGCTCCTGTTAGAAAACTGATCTGGCACTTGAAGGTGGTAAATGCCTTGGAGGCAGTAGAGAATTCAGGACTATCAAAATTGGGCTAGACTGATAAATACTGAGTCAACCCTCCCCATCCATAGTAGGAAGCAAACTTTATCAGGAACACAGAATAAACCCTCATCGAGGACTCTTGCTGGTCTTGAATGTGAACATGGAGTTGCTTTCCCTCTGAAGAGCCCTCACTAGCTTTTACTTCTACATCTTCCAACAGGTTCGAAAGATTGGGGTGTTTAGCTGTGGTCCCCCTGGCATGACAAAGAATGTGGAAAAGGCCTGTCAGCTTATTAATAAGCAAGACCGGACTCATTTCTCCCACCATTATGAGAACTTCTAGGTCTCATGGCTAGGGACTTCACCTTCTACTGAGTTGAACAGAAGTTTGGGCTGCATCTCATCTTGGTACCTTCCGTTTCTCGTTCCCTCAGCCTTCTCCCCATCCGCACCAACTGACACTGGTCCAGGTGGCCATGGTCAGTCACTCCATGTGGATTCAGGGACCCTCAGGCCCAGAATGTATCAGCCTGGAGAAGTGGTAGGCACTGTCTGGGGACTAGAGGAGTTTTTATTTTGGGACAAAGTGACACCTCTTTTTACAAACTAAGACAAAAACTCAAAAGATAGGTGTTAACAAGTAGAGAGAGAGAGAATGTGTGTCTGTGTGTGCAAGCACGCGTGTGTGTGCCTAAGGATGAACTAGGAGCACAGATGCTGGCATCTTAGAGCTCCTCCCTCAACTTCCCCTTCTCTGGGCTCCCTACTGACAAAAGGGCTGCTAAATGCTTTGGAGTTGGGAGGCTGTATCCACAGAGAGCAATTTACAGGAACCCTTCAGCATCCCAGCCTAACAGCACAATCAACCGTCTCTCAAATTCTGAAATATGTACTATGATTAGAACCTGGCTTAATAAGTACTCCTCAGCCCTTCTCTCCTCTTCTGGTTTGTGTCCTTTACAAATAAATCACTTTCCTGCTCTCAGTGTGTCTTTATTCTTCCCCAGGACGCTGTAGGTACTGTAGGCAGTGAAGTCACTCACTGAGGCTGGGCCAGAACACACTCTGAGCTTGCCGGTATCTACTGAATAAAGAATGCTGCCCATTGCCAAGCGTCCAGCGAAAGCCATTTCCCTGCTCAGGGGTGCTCTTCCTGACGCCCTGGGCCTCTCCAGGTAGTATAAGAACTATTCAGGTCCTCTAGTAACTCCATAACAGCAGGAGACATACGAGCATCACCTAACTTCAGGCCTCTCTTCTCATCTGTAGAATGATTGGAAACCCTCCAGGTCTACTTAAAGACAGGCAACCCTCTGTGAGGGAATTTCCGAAGCAATGCCCAATTTTAGCTGTCCCCACAGAATTCTTATATGAGATGACATTTCGATAAAATAGCCTCGAGATGAGAAAACCCAAGATCCTACACTACCCTCCCAGGGATGTGTGCAGCCGGCCAGGCAGTCTGTCAGCCGGCCCCTGGGACAGGAGGGCGGGCCTGCAGGCGCGGGACAGCAGCTCCGCCTGGTGGCCTGGTGGGTATTGCCGGGGGCTGGAGCCCCAGGCCTGGCCAGCAGGGGGCGAGCGCGGACGGCCCCGCCAGACTGCTGCTAGCTGGCGCGCGAGGCGGGGGGAGGTCCCGACCCAGGCCTTCAGGCGGCAGGTCTCCCGGGGCCGGACCCATCCATCAGGGGATGGGGGAGGCACAGCAGGCCCCGCTTCCTCTGGAAAGGAAACGCAGTGCACCGCGCCAGCTTCCCGCCTCCGTGGGCGCGCGGCTTCCGCGTGGCAGGGCCGCCCCGCTCCCTCCCGCCTGGCGCTCTGCCTCTTTGTCTCTCAGCGGCTCCCCTCCTCCCAGACAAATGGCTGTTGGCAGGAAATTGGACACGCTCTTGGGGAGCCGCGCTCGTCGACAGGCCGGGGAGGGGGCGCCGCGCGGCCCTCCGCCTCCGGGTGCCCCCAGCCTGGGCGGGGGCGGCGGAGGATGTTTTGACATCTCGTCAAAGGAAAGAACTTGATGCTTCGAAAGTGCTTTTCACAGCCGGCCTGTGTCTGCTCCAGAGCTGATTTATAAACAGAATCTCTGCTCGCTTCGCCGCTCCCTCCCCCGTCAGCCCCGGGAGCGGCGCTGGAGGCGCGGACGCGGCTGTGCCTGGCAGGACTGGCTTTATTTATTGCCTCTGGCCGGGAGCCGGGGAGACCGAAGACTGCACAAGTTTCCTCCGGCCCTTCCCCTCTCCCCACCCTCAGTGCCTCTCCCGAGCCCCGCAACTGACTCTGGGCCCAGTCCGGCCGGCGGTTTGGGGTGGAGGCTGTGAGATGGCCCCGGCGTCCCGCGGGCTGCGTCCAGCTCCACCCGCGTTGACCCCGGGGGAAGGTGGAGGGAGTCGCCACCTCCGCCCCTAGGGGCGTAAAGGGGCTGGAGCTGCAGAGCCTTTCCCAAGGGATTCTTTATCCTCAGCTCCAGACTACCCTTTACACCAAAGGCTCTGTAGCCCTTCCCCTTTACAATAAATTAAGGAATCTCCAGCTTCCACTCAATATCAGGGAGAGGGGAAGAAAGGTGTGGGAGATCACATCCCCGGAAAGGGCCACAGCAGTCAGCCAGGGGATGGGCACACGGCTGGGTCCAGATCCTTGACAGCCCCTGGGCCTCACATCTACAGAGTCCTGATGGCCACGGGGTAGAGCAGGGACATGTGCTCAGCCCCCTTAATGGGCAGCTTGCGGCTGGCGTAGTGATGCACGATTTCAGGGACACTGCTGAAGGGCGGGCTGTTCTGACCCAGCACATACTTGTGTTCCTTGGTCCTGGACAGCTTCATGTGCATGAAGCCCTGACTGCTCCTGGGAAGAGGAGAGGAAACTCTGGTGAGTTGGGACCCTTCTCCAGTCTTCCTCTCTGCCCCTACTCCAGGCCAAGCCAGCTGAAGGAGAGGCAACTAGGGAAGGTGGAGGTCAGTTCAGAAAGCAGGAAGTGGGCAAGAGGGATTTTTTTTTTCGAACATGTAGCATTAGGCATTAGCCTACTGTGGTAAGCACACTAGATAAGTCAGGAATGTGTGTAGTGTTCAGGGTGTGTGCAGGTGGTACTGGAGATACCAATAACTCATCTCCCAGCTCCCTCCCTAACCCTGGGATCAGGCATCTCTTATCTCCAGCCTATGTAGTCAGGGTCATTTTACCCAACCCTCTCTGAGGTATGGGGGAGAACATCTATGGGGGTCTCCTTGTGGAGACACAGATATCCTCAGCAGGTCAGTTGTGACAATAAGGGAGGCTTTTGCAGAGAACAGGGGAGGAGGAGATCTGCTCCAGAAGCCTCTCCAAAATGTGGGAATGTTCAGTAGGACTGCCTTCACCCTCCTGCAACCTGGGCCTAGGGCCAAGCCCCTGTTCATCTTCAGTCTGGGTGACATCATTGGATCCCCAGGCTGCAGCCCCAGTCCCTTCCTCAGAGAACAACACACTTTGCTCCCTCTCCCCACCGCAATCCAGGAAATCAGCCTCAGTGCCAGCCCTGCCCACAGGATAAGGACCCCTTGCTCAGAGTTCTGGCCAGTTCTCAGATGTTCTGACACCCTCAGCCTTAGAAGACTGTTTAGAAGAATGACTGTTTAGAATGACTGTTTAGAAGAAGACTATTAGAAGAATGTTCAAATTACAGACTCTGGGTCAGGATGCAGGTCTAACTAAAGCTCACCCACAGGCTAGGAGGAAAGCAATTTGTCGGGGAGTCCTGAAGCCTAAGTACTTGCCTGCAGCTTCTCAGAGCCTACCTGGGGACCAGGACAAGGCTTACAAACCACTGGGCAGGCTATTGAGGGGGAGATCCCTTCTTTGTAAGGCCCCCACTCTTGAGAGATGAGGTTGGCTAACCTTACCGGTCTTCCCTGTCTGGGTATAAAGAGGGTTCTGATTGGACCCAATTTCTAGGCCTACCAGTAAGAAAATGGGGAGAGTGGTAAGAATGAAGAATGAGAGGGGAGGATAAAACAGGCCCTTAACTCTACCCACTCCACCCTCAGGGTACAGTGTCTTAAAAGTCTGCTGGGGGATCCAGGTATATGTATGTGTCAGGGTGTGGAGTCACCCTTCATCTGTAGGGTTAAGATAACAGCTGAGGCTGTGACCACACAGGCCCTAGGAAGGGAGCCAAGAGTCTGAGGAAAATGTGTAACCCCTGAGCCATAAAAGGGGAGGCAGTGTGTGGTTATCCTCCCTGGTCTGCTGTTTGCCAAGGCCCAGGCCCAAGGCAGTGGATCCTGCTTTCTCTAGCCCCTCTCCCAGTTTTGGGACAGTCCCATCTCACAGTCCACTTGGGAGAATTGCCTCTCCTGAAAGCTGTATTATCTTCCCCATTGAGGGGCAGATCTGGCCAAAAAGGGCAACAAGTGGCCAGGGAACTGAGGTGGAAGCTGAGAGCCCAATCTCCATCTGTATAACCAACCTCCTGGGGTGAAGTCCCAAGAGTGCATTAGGATACAGCAGAGCCCTTACCCAGCCCTCAGGGAACCAGGGTGGAACCAGCTGGGCCTCAGGGCCAGGGCTGGCATAGCTTTTTTGAGGAAGCTGTTTAATTACCAGTGAAAGCCCTTCCATTACTGAGAGAAGAGAAACCATAATTGTATTTCAGTGAAACCATTTATATGCAAACGAGGCTCTGGCAGACAGATGCTGGCGGGGCCAGAACAGCCTGGGTTGGAGCTGGTATCCAGCCCTGCCTCCCTCTTTTGCTCCCTGGACTAAGGCAGGCAGCTGAGCATGGCTGGCCCTTGCTTGCTTGCTGGCCTCTGCTTGGCTCTTAGAGCCAGACCTCTGGGGTCTCCCCTGGTCTTGGATGGTAGCAGACTTAGGGAGCTGTGCAATGGAAGTGTGGCTCCTGGATAGAGACTGAGCTGGGTTCAGATCCTGCTTTTGGCATGTTCTTAGCTGATGACCTTGAGCAAGTCACATACTTCTTTGAATCTAATTTCTGTCTATAAACAAGATATGTCTGGCAATGTGGTAGTTGGTTTGGAAGAGTATATACTCCTTGGCACACAGTAAATGCTCTATGAATTTTAACTTTCCTGAAGTGATGTAACTCAAATTTTTGACATATGATTTTTTTCTTAAATGTTCCTTTGATTTTATGGTAATTTTCAGAATCCCAGAGTATGGGAGATGGAAGAAACCTAAGAGATATTCATCCACACATCTTGCAGAGGGTTTAGAAAGCAAGGCCAGGAAGGTTAAGTAATTTGCCTAAGATCATATAGCTAGTTTTATTAATTCCAGAATAGAATTCAGGTCATATCGAACTGTACTTCGATTATCCTGTAGTGAAGTTGAACAATTATCCTCAAATGTATCTGTTTACTAGTCCCAAATTTCCATATATTAGCTTTGTTTGAAATGGGGGAGTACTCTAATACTTCCAGGAACAGGATAGGAAGTGGCCACATGCCCAGTAGTGTTGGGGGGATATGAATAGACATACCACTCTGACAGGCTGCCTCATGGAGGGGTGCAGGCTCCCCCAGGCAGAACCCCTGGGTGCCAAGGGGAGGACTGGCCATGCTGCCAGGAGAGACTGGGAGGCCAGCTCTGGCCTGTATCTATGTGTCAGGGTGTGGGAGCCTGGGGGTCTTGGGGGAGGAAGGCTGATGGGAAGGGAGGCCCTGCCTCTTCCAGAACTCTTTAAAGCTCAGTTTGCTATTAGAACCCAGATCTCCTGCCCACTTCTCTAGGAATCACTTTGGGTCTAATGTTCCACCTTCCTCCCAGGGCGAAGCCTCCATCTCAACAGGTAGATTCCCTCAGGCAAAGCACATATCCCCTTGCTTGTGCTCCTAGACCATTCTGGATTTCCATGAATGATAATAATGGTGGTAATCTATTGAGCACTAGCATCATGCTGTGCTTCTCATACATTATTTCACCTAATCCTGTCCTGTGAGATAGATGTTATTAGTTCTCCATTTTATAAATAAGGAAATTGAGATCCTGAGGGGCTGGGGGTGGGGGTGGGGGGTGGGCAAGGTCACACAGTATGTGACAGAAGCCTTCTGCTCTGGAGGCTGCAGCTCTAGTTTCCCTCCATGGACTGAGCTCTGTGAGAGCAGGGCTGACACGCAGACCTCTCAGGCTCCCCAGAGCCCAGCCCAGAGTGGACAAATGTTCACAGGGTTGAGGTTATCCCCAGCTTGCGGGGAGAGTGAATACTGGAGACCCCGGCCCTGTTGGCTGTCCCCCACCCGCAGCTGTCCCCACTCACTTGAGGGAGAGGGAGAAGTCATTCTTGCTGGTCTCACTGTTCCGCACCAGGTAGCTGGCCTCTTTGCACAGCCGGAGCAGGTTCTCGGCATCTGTTCGACTGATGGCCCCGTGGTACCAGCTGAGGACAAAGAGAGGAAGGGGGCATCTCTGCTGGGTCCTCGCTGTCCAGGCCCACCCATGCGGGCATCCCCTGCAGGCCGGACAATGCCAGGAGGGGAAGGGGGAGGAGAGAGTCCCCAGCTGGACACAGACACTCACACCTGGTTTTCCAGAGGCAGTGCTGGGTCTGTCCACTCCCCCAGGGGGCTGCTGGGCTCCAGGCTTAGGGGCTTGGCTGACTTGGGGTTCCCTGCGGAGAGTCGGGGAGGTAGCCGCCCCTTCTCCTCCAGGCCAGGTGACAGGCAGCTCTTCTCAGATCCTTCAAACTGGGCTGTGGGGAATATACCATCATAGACTCTGAGGACCCTAGAGGTAGAGCCCTATTGACTAGCCAGCACCCCACCCCAATTCCTGCCCAAAAGGGCCAAGACACTTCTGGAAGGGCAGGCATGCTTATGGGCCTGAATCCCGGGTGCTGTCCAGGTGGTGGTTGGGCGTGGACACCAGTGCTCTAATGCCTCACTGGGCTTCCCAGTCCCCACAGCAAGGGAGGAGGAGAGAGGAGCAACCTGAGAAACCACTTAAGCTTCTCCCTCTGGAGCAGCGGACTGCCTTCCATCCCCCTCAGGGTGGCTTCAGCACTGATAATATTGTTTCTTTCTCCTCCTCAGAGTTCATTACTGTTCTCCAAATCACCCTGCCAAGCCATTCTGTAGAAATGACTTATCGATCTGAGAACAATTATCCGATTCCCCCTGGTGCCATCCTGACAGGCTAATTCTGCCCAAAGCCGCCAGCAGTCCCACCCTGCCCGCCCTCAGGTCGCAGCCCACAGGCTCCCCTCCCCCACCCACAGCTCAGCCTCAGCTCTGCCTCCCCTGACCAGCCCTGACAGGCCACAGGCAGAAATGCACAAGTGGGGCCTCCCTGGTGGCGCAGTGGGTTAAGCAATGCACTATGAAGCAAACCATAGCCGCTGCAGCATGAGTTCAATCCCTGCCTCCGGCCAGGGAGGGGACCCACATGGTGTGGCAGACTTCTCCTGCTGTGCCCGCTGCTCCCCTCAGCAGTGTACTTCTGTTGATCTGCCTGTTCTGCTCCCCACTCTCTGTGGTGAATCCTCTCACCCCCCACACCTCTGGCCTGTACCCCAGTGCTTGTATGCATAAATAAGTCTTAAAAAAAAAAAAGAAATGCACAAGTGACAGAGACCTTCCCTCATCCTTATTTATAAAAGACTCGCGCTTAGGTACAAATGTGCAAATAGGTGCTCACACAGGCAAGCACGCATGCACTCACACACATGCACACACCCTTTGGCCACCCATTTTGGATAAAACTAAACTGATGAAGGGTTTGGTGCCGTCTTTCTTCTCATTTGGACTCTTTTTTTTCTCTCCTTGTAGCACTTTTAAGCCCTTATCGTCTTTCAGTCCCCAGATGTGAAGATCAGATCCTTCCATTTACCCTAAGTAGGCCTGGCCCATGCCAGCATCACCTCCCCCGCTCAGGAGTGATTTGCACTGCTGAAAGATCTGGTCATCCAGAGCCAAAGAAGTGAATTTAAAATAGTGGATTTTTGTGGCATGGTGGGGAAGCTATTTGGAAGGAGCTTCCCTTAGGAGACACCTTCCCCATAGCTTTGGAGAGGGAGAAATGTGTGCTTTGTCTCTCCTCTCCTCCTCTTGTAGGAAAGCTCCTCAGACCCTGCCCCACCTCTCAGTTTCTCCAACCCAAGCTCATGGGGCCTGAGGCTTGAGAAGACATGTTGCCCTGTCCAGATTCCCCCCCACCCCCAGCACCCACCGCTGCTGTCCTCCAGGCTGGGTTCAGGAAGGGGTGAGGTTGGACCGGAGATGTCCCTGTCCCCATCAGGCAGGGAGGGGCTGCTGTCCAGCTGTCCCACAGGCGGAGGCCAAGGTAGGTCTTTGATGACCTTAATGTCAACTGGAGCCAGTAGCAGAAGGGAGAAGAGAAATAGTGACAGAGACAGAGAGAGGCAGAGGTTGAGACCAAAACTCAGAGTCAGGACACAGGACAGCCTAGAAAGGAAAAGGTCAGAGTAGCGGCAGGGACGCTTCTGAGGGAGCAACAGAACTCTCAGAGGGCTGGGAAGAGCCACGCTGAATCACCAGGCCAGCCTGGTCAAAGGGTGGGAGGCTTAGGGGCAAGCAACAGAATGCAGGGCTTTGCTCTGCAAGCCTGTGGGTCCCCTTTAGTTGACTTCTCATAAGCCTCCAGGGCCCAAAGGGCCCCAGGAAGGAGGAAAAGAGGGACAAAGAGCTGCCCACACCTCCCAGCACCACACCCAGTTCCCACAGCCTCCTGGCACCCCAGGTCTACCTCTCTTCCTCCTTTCCCTGAAGCCTGGGAGCTCATGCTGCAGGAATGAAACAGCCCAACTTCAAGCTGTCAGGAATTCTCAGGGAAGACGTTTTATTGAAATTTACCCCCCCCCCTAAATCCTGAGCCCTGACAATTAGAAGAGTGATGCCACTGGCGGCTGCAGCGCTGCTAACGAGGTTTCCTAATGACGAGCATAGATTTTCCCATTAAGCAATCCAAACAGTATTGATTCTCCAAGGAGACTTCTGGAGATAAACGGCCCATCCTCTATGGTGCTGCATGCTTTACAGGAAGCAAATTAGAAAGTTGTGGTTTCCCAGTCTGGCTGCCAGTATAGGGAAGACACAGATGAGAGCTGGGACCAGCTGGAGGATGAGCCCCTTGCCCCAGGAGGGGTGAGGGAGGATGGCAGTGGGAACGAGGTCTAATGGCATTTAAGTCCTTCATGTTCTCACAGAATCAAGGACCCAAGAGCTAAAGCCGTCTTCATACAACAGATTCTTGCTCTGCCTACTCAGACCCATAACACACACCTCTCCAAGTTAGATTCTGGGCCTGGCTGGGATAGAGACTGGGGTGCTTGGTACAGGAAAAACCTGGTCTTCATTCAGCGAAGACTTCTCACAGCCTCTTTCTCCCCGCTAGTCACCCCTGGTCTCACACAAGCAAGCACAGCCCTTGAGTTCAGGTAACACAGACAGTTGCTTTCATTGTTCTGAAGAATTAAATGCCTTCTTCTGTTAAGTGTAAGTCTTTAACACATGCCACAAGCTTCATCGTTGTGTTTGGAATTTCTTTATTTTTAAATATACCCAATCCCCCAGAGGCAGAGGTGGCCCATGCCTCTTTGCCTCTGAGAGGTGGTGATGCGGGGAGCCCCCTCCTCTTCCTGCGCCCATCCCTGGCCCTGCACATAGAGCTGTGTCCACACTGCCCAGCTCACCACTTTCGTGGAGCAGACTTAACTAGTTTCCTTGAGCCCAGCTCCTGGGCTTTCCCCAAGTCCCCAGAGACCATTCTTTCCCTCTCCCTCTCCCACTTTTCTCTCTGGTCACCCCCACTTGGTGTCTCCCTGGGCCCTTTCTTGGTCTGTTTCTCACGGCAAGAACATTTCATTCCTCCAGCCCTCCCTCCTTAAACAACGTACCCAAGCACGCTTTGCACCTATACCCTTCTAACTGCCTAAGAATGTTTCACTTTGGGGCCTCCCTGGTGGCGCAGGGGTTAAAGACACAGCACTGTTGAGCTATTGCTAGCCACTGCACCTTCATCCCCGAAAGCTGCTCAGAGGGCCAGGCACGACTGTCCTCTCCACCCAGGACTCACCTGCAAAGGCTTTGGAAATCCGCTCCTTCTTCCACTCCCAGGGCTGATCGTACTCCTCAGGGGGCCTTTCATCATCCTCAGGCAGGCGAGACTCCCGGGGCCACAGGGCCCCCTCACCCTCTGGGGTGGCCCCCTCATCCTCGGGCTCATAGGGTGTGTCATATAGAGGCAAGGGCTGAGCTGCTGTGTCCTTGGAGCCCCGGATCTCTGCCAGAGCAAGGCAACAGGAGGAGGTGTGAGCACAGCCCGGGTTGCCTGGCTCAGCTCCCCAGGTAGGGCTCCTCAGCACAAGCCAAGTCTCCTTTAAAGAAGATTCTGCTGGCTCTGGGAGAGCCAGGTGGCTGCACATGGGGATCACTCACCTTCAGAATACCTCTGGGATTCCAAAAGTATGCAACCCAGTGGAGGCAGGGCAGAGAGGCACCAGAGAGAGAGAAACAATAGAAAGATCCTATGATGGCCAGCAAGGACTGGGAAGCTGAGCCTTACACATTTAGGAAACTGAGGCAGGATCTGCTCCTGGCCCACCTCCTTCTTGCTACTCAGTTCCATTTATTTCCTTGTTTCCCAAGAGATAAGAAAACCCTTCTCTGTTGCTTAGATACTGGTGATTACCCCTCCTGAAACATCTCTTTAAGGAATCATTTTTATAGACTGCCCTCTCTGTTCACTTGGTGTCTCCCTGGACCCTCTCTTGGTCTGTTTCCCACAGCAAGGACACTTCATTCCTCCAGCCCTCCCTCCTTAAACAACGTACCCAGCCTCAAGCACCCCTTGCACCTATACTCTTCTAACTGCCTAAAAATGTTTCACTTTGGGGCCTCTCTGGTGGTGCAGGGGTTAAAGACACAGCGCTGTCAAGCTATTGCTAGCCACTGCACCATGAGTTTGATCCCTGGCCAGAGAGCTAGCCCACGTGGTGTGGCAGACCTTGACTGTCTCACCTGCTGCTCCCCTCAATTACTGAATTCATAATTTCAGTAGATGCACCTGTTCTGGTCTCCATTCTGTCTCTGGTGAATCCTCTCACCTCTCCCACCTCTGGCCTACATCCCAGTTCTTGTATATCTAAATAAATAAATCTTTAAAAAAAAGTTTCACTTTGACATTTCATACTCACTGCTTCCCCCAAAAGTTCTAGTCTGCTCTGTCATTTCCTTTTTTGAGTCATTGATGCCAATGAAAATCTGCTCAAAGCTAGGGAACTGCTCCCCAGAAAAATGTACCAATTTTCACATGCACCTCCAGGACATTCATGGACCTCTTAGGAGTCTGCGCCTTTCAGATACAAATTGGGCAGTTGCCTCCTCACTTTCTCCATTTCTGTCACTACACTCATATCTATCTAGTCCTGGGCAGTCTTCATTCTCTGAATCCCATCTGCAAGTTTAATTCTGTGCAATGAATTAAGAAGCCCAATGTAGTGACATAGCTAAGTACTATTTTCCAGGCACCTCTGTTAGCAATGAAGTCAATGTTATCGCCATCTGTCTACTTCTTTAATATTATTTCTTAATTATTTCCAAGTTCAGGAAGGGAAGAGAAGAGTGTTAGTATTGGTCCCTTAAAGCCTCAACAATGTCCACAACTGCTTGGTAACTCATCTTTCTGATGCCTAGTTCTTCCAGTCTGTTTTGCAGGCCCAAACCCTAGCAATTCTCTTAAATGCCATATACATCCGGTTTCTCTCTTGCTCAAGAATTCATAATGCTCCCCCACCCTCCTAACCACCACCACCTTGGAGCAAGTCCAAATAACTCATTTCAATCTTTGGGGCCCTTTTCTGGCCTCTAGGCTTTTCTCATTTTGCCTCCCCTGTTTGCCCAGCACTAAGATTATTTGCTTCTGAGTAGACCTTCCCCTCATCCTGCCCTCGGGCTTTGGCTTAGAATGACTCACCTAGAGCTCCTCTCTGATCACCCCCTTTGGCTTTCTCTGGATCCTGTCTTGGCCTCAGAGACCTCTCCAGGGCCAGGTCTTACACATTTCTCCCTGCTCTCAGTTCTTGAACTATTTGCCCAACCTTATGTACACTGCATCTGCATTTCTAGTATTGTGCTTCCAATTACCATGTTGTCATATCACATCATTTCAAATTCACCACCTTCCCCAAAGCCTGTGATTCTTTGTTTTTAAAGGACCATTACTTTGACATCTCCCCAAGTCCCATACCCCCCAGCCCATGCCAATATATTACCCTTCCTGACTATCCCAAATACTTGTATCTGTCTGGCCTTTGAGATACCACAAGTCACATCCCCTTCTCCAATATGACTATCTTGAAGTTATTAGCCACTTTCCCCGAGAACCTGGCAAAGGCTTTCTCCCATTTTCTAGAAAGCAGTCCTTAGGTTTGTGTGTGCAGAACCTGTACTACAGATATCCAGGCCTCATGGAAAATCCCCTTGGCTCCTATCTCTTCCTTATCACTCACCAGCCATCATCTTTTGGGCTTCATAGGGCTCCATGTAGCCATCATTTTCAGGCACCTTCTCTGGGGCTGTTGAAGCTCCTGATGGGCCTTCACCAGTTTCTTGAACATCAAATGGGTCCGCATAGTCTTCTAGAATTGCCAACTGTGGGAAGAGAGTGAAGAGGCAGGCTTTAGACATCTAAAAGGCAGTGTTGTTTTTCCCCAGATGGCAGCAGGAATTCTGGGCAGGACACCTTAGTTCCAGAGGAAGAGGTTCCCAAGGGCAGGCTCTGAGCTTAAATTGGTGGTTACATCTTTGCAGGGGTCCCTCCCAATAGGCTGCCACCAAAGTGGTACATCTTTCTGTTAATTTTGTGCCCCAGCATCCCCTAGGTTAAATGGCCAAGATGAGGCCCTGGGCTTATGGCCTGCCTCAGTCAGACAGGACAAAGGCCCACACTAGGTGGTTTAAGAGCGAAATTAATTCAGAGAACTGGTTACAAAGGTGTTGGAGGGGTTCAAAGAGCAAGTGGGGAAAAGTGAGATGGCTCGGGGATTATGTAGTCTCTGCCTGCCAGCATGTTTCCAGATGTTGAACAAATTAGTATTTGCTGACCATCAAGGAAGGAAAAGCTGAGTTCTCAACTTTTAGTAAGGCTCTGTTGGATTATCTCTAAAAATCCATCACAATGTCATGTAGTAGTATTATCCTCATTTTAAGGAAATGGAGACTCAGAACAGTGAGGAAAACAACATGTCCAAGACCAGCCCATGTAAGTGCAGGAACAAAGATTAGAACCCATGTCTTTTGTGCAAAATTCATGTGCTGTCAGCCACAGGGCATCTTGGTTGTCTTGGAGGAGAGACCACTTTAGGACAGCCCTGAAGGAAGCCAAGACTTGGGCTTTGCAGGGACAAGAAATGCCTCACTTGGCCCTCCATGTCTCATGCTGCCCCTTTTCCCATACAAGTGGCACACACTACCCCTCTTTCCTGCTCTCACTCAAGGCCACACAAACCACAAGCCACACACCCTGCAGAGGAGCTCAAGGTGCTTGGGCGGGGTACAGCTGAGGACAATAGGGCCTTTTTACCAGCTGGGCACAAGCTCCTGGTGGAGCCAGAGCCCAGTCTACCAGGGCTGCCAGGACCTCAGGGGAGCACTGCACCTCAGGGGAGGGTTGACAGGTGTTGACAGGAAGTGGTTCCAAGTCTACAGCATGGGGAGGAGCCACTTTTGTCTTTCCCCTGTCTTGGTATAGACTTTGGTTCTGGGCCAGATCAGGGCTGTGGGAGCTTGCTGGACAGAGAGGCTGTAGGAGTGACCTGAGTTCACCCCTGCATTGGGTTAGTGTATCTGGGATGCTAGAAGGGGAGAGATAGAGAAAGAAACAGCCTTACCTCAGAAGTCCCTACAGCACATTCCTACAAACCCCACTCCACCCTCGCATACCCCATAAAACCCTCTAAGGATCTCTTAAGCACATCCTGACAGCACCCACAATGTCAGTTATTCACCTTGTTCCAGTCAACTCTTTGACCTCCCTCGAATCTCTGCCCACTCCTAAGACCACTCTCTCATATAACCCCTGCACCAACACCAAATCATTCAGTATAACTCACTGTCATTTTTGTCTTTCCAGCTCCAATTAGCATCTGGGTCATAGTAAACACTAGAAAAATGTTCCCACGAGTTCACTGCCTAGCTCCCCTTGTAGCTCTCTCTCATCCTCCTTTTTCCAGAAAGCAAAAAGAAATCGACTCACCCCAAGATGCTTTCTCCCAGGCACCTGGCACCCACAGTGTCACCCACGTGACCAAGGGGGCTCCGGAGCCAACCCCAGGGGAAATTCTAGTCAGCACCCAGCCTAAGTTCATATATGGCAGCTACTCAACAGTAACTGAATCAATTGACATGCTATCCTTAAATCTTGCAATGGTGCTCCACTTTTTCCAGCAAGAAAATGTCCAAATAAAGCAATTTAAAAGATTGCATTTTCTTCTTTACTTTCGCTGTATCTACCTTAGGTCAGTTTGTGACCTTAAAGCTCTAAGCTCTTCTTACCTCAAAGGTTTTCCCTTTGCTTGGAGGAGATTATTGTTATTTCTTCAGAGAGCTTTTCCATTCTCCCCCCAGATCTGGCTACGTGCCTCAGTGCTAAGTCATTGATACATTATATAGTAAATACTTCACTGCATTTTCTCGCAGACTGTGAGCTTTCTGAAGGCAGGAATCATATTAACTATTAAATTCCAAGTGCCTGAAAGTGCCCAGTAAATATCTTTTCACTCAGTTCATATAAAACAGGAAGAATGGACAAAGGAAGTACTCTTCCTTGTTCATTCAGAAGAGGGAGAAACATGAATCGGGGTGGGGCAGGGGTCATACAGGGGGATTAGTCCCTTCTTAGTGAGCAGAAGCATCTGGCCCAAGACCTGGCCCTCCCAACTCCATGGAGCCCCCCACCCTTCCCTCACCCAGCCTGGTCTGAACTGTACACAACACCTTTCCCACTGCAGTCCTGGATTGGTGCCCAGAGCCGCGACCCCTCCCAGGCTGGCGTGGGCCTCCCCAGTGCCAGCCTGCAATGCCCGTGGGCTCCCAGGTGGCAGCTCTGTGGGCAGCTCAATGACTCCTCTGTTCCATTCCTGGCTCCACACCCTGCTCCCAGGAAGCCCCAGTCACCCTCCCTGGGCTGGGGCTCCTTGAGGAGCCACCCACAGGGTTAGGAATCAGGAACAGCAGCAAAGACACTTGCTGGGAAGGCTAGCAGGATGGTATCTGCCCTGGGCACATCTGACCCCAATCAGAGGCTTCTTCCCTGTGGCTTCTCAGTCATGTGAGGAGGCAAAACTCCTCAGTGAAGGAAGCTAAGCCTGCAGGCTTCTGACACCTTTGCCCTAGCACAATTTGGTAATGGTCCCTTTGCCCCCCTCCAAATTGCTCACTGTTGTATCCTGCATTCAGCACACAGTAGGATGTGGCACACAGTAGGTGCTCAATATATTCACTGGATATGCAAAAGACCTTCTCCCCAGACTCTCCCATATTCTGATATGACACAGACTCTCAGATGCCCGTTCACTCCAATTCTAAACAACTAGGTATCCACCAGCAGAAGTAATGTTAAAATAGGGATCAAGGCTTCTGGTGAAGGGCAGAAGGGGGGAACTGAAGGGAAGGCACCTAAGGCCAGAGTTGATATTTGGGCAAACCCTCTGGTACAGTCAGAATGCTGTGGAAACATTTGCAAACTATTAGGTAAATAACTGCTTCCCAGAGGGCCCCCAGATCTTCCTTCCCTCCTGCCACCCAGCAGGGTGCCTTTAGGACCCCTGCTCTTGTCCTTTTCCAACTGGGCAGCCCCTCTCCCAGAGCAGCGGTCATGCTTTGCCTCCTTCCTGCCCAAGCTACAGGATTACCGGCAGGCCCACCATCTGGTCTGGTCTTCCATTCTGCAGCTGGGCTGTGCCACAAGTTTCCAACCCCATCCATGGCCTTGTGAATCTAGGGGAAAATGATCAAGGGAGACCAGATGCATCACAGGATTTTGGGCTCCACAGGATTTGGGCTTCAGGTGCCTGAAGTTGACCACTGCTCCTTTCCTCCATTTCTTTAGATTGCATTTAATGTCGAGAGGCCTGGTGTTTTGGTCTTGCTTTTTAATCTGTAGACTACAGATAGAGCTGGGAAGAGGACAATGAATGTAAAATTCCTTAGCCTAGAAGCTGGCTCAGAGTCAGTGCTCAATAAATGTTAGCTCTGAAGAGAATCTCTTATACTCAACATTTAGGCCTCAGACTTCAGGTTCTTATTCAATTTGTCAACAGCAGAGGTAAGGCTGAGGCTCGGGTTTCCTGACCAGAAAAACTGAGGATACAGCATCTTCTTTTCTTTATTTGAAGATATAAAATACACTTTAGCATGTTAAGGGCCCTGAGTCAAAGAGAGCAGTCTCATTTTGTTTAATGCCGCATTTCTTCAAAATATTTAACAGTAGGGCCTCCCTGGTGGCGCAGTGGGTTAAGCAACGCACTATGAGGCAAACCACAGCCACTGCAGCACGAGTTCGATCCCTGCTGCTGGCCAGGGAGGGGACCCACATGGCGCGGCAGGCCTCTCCTGCCTCTCCCGCTGCTCCCCTCAGCAGTGTGTTTTAAGTCGATCTGCCTGTTCTGCTCCCCACTCTGTCTCTGGTGAATCCTCTCACCACCCTGGACTCTGGCCTGTACCCCAGATCTTGTATGTATAAATAAATAAATCTTTAAAAAAAAATATTTAACAGTAAAAGCCCTTTCCCATCGAAAGTCTATCAGTGTGGGAAAGAAGAAAGTCTATCAGTTTGTATCCTCTGTTCCTACTTATTGGAGTGCCCCTCCTAATTCTACCTGCCAGGAAACACCTTCAACGTGAAACACACTAGTTATTACTCTTTTCTAATTACAAAGAAATGCCTTGCTTGTAAAACATTCAAACATCACATACATGCAATTGATGCCACCAACTCTTTTAAGACCCTTATAAAGTATCTTAATCCCGTGGCCACCTCAGGATTGAGTCACAAGTACTGGCCTCCAGAAGATGGTGAACTCAGCACAGCACTCACTTTTCCTAAAAGTCTCCCTCCCCTGTTCATTAGCAAATTCTTAGTGCACACCTCCTCTCTGTGGGGCTCCTCTCAGTAGGTGCAAAGGTCCAGGCAGGTGCTGGCAGTGTATAGAAGCAGCCTGCTTGGCTGTGAAGCTTGGTTCTACCGACTAGATGTCAAACAAAGCAAGCACGACTCCACATTCCTGCGTTTGAGTCTCACTATAGAACTGGGGAGACTAAGAGAATTCTCCTCATGAGGTTGTTAGTAAGGATCAACTGGTCTAAAACAGGTCAGCTGCTTCAAAATGATACCAGAGACAAGGTAGAAGCTCAGTAAATACCCACCATTATGTTATAAAGACAAAATGACCAAATCCCTGGATCCTCCAGGGCCTCACAGGGACCGACACAAAACAAGCTCCAACTGTCCAGCACCTGGAGGTGCTCTGAAGCCCCACAGCTGGGGCTCAAGCTTTGGAGACACAGGCTCACTGCATGCAGCGTTTAGGCCCTGCCTCTCTTCTCAGACATGACACTGGTTTTATGGTGAGAGGAACTGGAGTGGGAAGCAGGTCCCCCTCTAAGCCCCAGGCCCCAGCCAGGCTTGCTCAGTCAGTCAGTTGTTCCAGTCCATGGTCACAGGGTCCCAGCTGTCCCTGGCTCCTAATGGGTGGAGCACCAGGCCTGAGGTGTCACTGAGTCACTGGCGAAGTCAACAAGTGGAGATGTTTTCCAGAGGACGTAAACACTGCAATGAGAGGAGGTGGCACTGGGTAGGGTAGAGGGGCTAGCCACACAGCCCATGGTGGCTGCAGGCCTCAGCCATTCTCGAAGCACCCACAGCAGCACAAATGACCAGCCTGGGTTCAAAGGGTTAAGAGGTCTAATCAGTCTGCAATGGTCCCGTACTATGGACTCTTCTCTTTTCTTCTCCTTCCCCAGGACTTTCTTCCTCCCTCTACCTTCACTGGAAATAACTAGTAAGATGAACAGATCAGACCTCCAGACACTGGAAGTCGTAGAGGGAAAATTAAACTTCAGAAAAGGCAAAGACTAGGTCTTCTAGGTAGTGAGTGCCTTCCAGAGAATAGGCCAGTGCACTGAGTGGTGCACACTCAATGAGTACTGCTAAGCGATGGTCCTAGGGCAGCCCCAGCCACCTCCCAATCCTGGGGCAGGCGTGTCTTCCTCGACTTCAGACTTCCTTAATGTCTCCTTTACTTTCCTCTTCCTGCCTGTCTGCTCGCTTGTTTCCAAATTTGAACCTCGAGGTTCCAAGTCCACGTGGATATCATCTTTGAGGTATATCTATTTTTAAAAGTTCTTAATATTTTGGGCCCTGTGAAATCCTATGAGAATTTGTCAGTTGGGAGCTTTCTCCCTAGATAAATGTTCATGCATCAAAATATCTTCACTAAGTTTCTGGAGGTTCATGAACCCCAGATACCCCTCCACAAGCTCAGAATAAGAGCCCAGATTCAATTCACACAGGGTGTCTTAATGTTTACATCATCCCTCTGTCTCTGTCTGCCTCTCTCTCTCTCTTTCTCCCTTTCTCTTTCTATCTCTTTCTCTCTCTCTCTCTCTCACACACACACACACAAACACACATCTTGGCATGATGGAGGCAAAGAACACACTGTGCAGATGGTCACAGGCAGCTCAGAGCTTCATCCAATTAAGGCCCCTTTCCTATATCCATCCCCCTTTCCTAATTAGACTATGTTATTTCCTAACGAAGATCTGAGAAAAGGGAGGAAAGCAGGGGAAGGACGGACTCTAGCCCCTCTGCCAAAGTGTGGCCTGGCAGTCAGACAGGGCCCAGCACTGAAAGGGGGTTCTTCCTGTGGCCAGATGGCGAGGCCTGCCTGCCTGGTACAGGGTGCGGCTCCTGCTGCTCCCACACCTGCCTTGCCGGGCCTGCCCAGATGGTCACCCTTGCACCCCTGCCAACTGCAGCAGTAGATCTCTGGGTGGTCCAGGAGATAGAGTCCTGCATAGGAAGAAGCTAATGGTTCTGAGCCGCAGGTCTCTCAGGGTCTGCCCCACACTCACTGTGCTCATTTCCCCTCAACCTTTCTGGCTCATCACAGAAGCATTCCCACCCATTTCATCAAACTTCTTGACCCAGCCTCTGTTAAGGTTCTGACCTGCCCAGTACCAGGCAAGGGGATCCAGAAGAAGGGGCACAGGTCAGCCCAGCACATACTGATCCTGAGTCACCACCTTACCTCAGGAAGCAATCCAAAAAGCAATAAGCCAAGAGGCCTGCTAGGGCTAAGAGAAGGTGGGACAGAGTCTAGGAGAAAGCAGCCACACAGAACAGAAACAGTGGCTCAGCACAGCCTCGCAGGCTGGGGCCAGCTCACTGTCCTGGGACAGCATCTCTGCACGAGCTCTGTAGGTGCGTTCAGTAGGCTTGACGGATGTCCTGGTTCTTGGATTTAAGGTGAGGAGCTCAGGTACTTAGTCTGGGCTCTTTCTATGGGAAGGCTCTGGGATACCCCAAACTCTGTTCCTAAAGGGCTGGGATTTGCTATCTGAATGGTGGGATGGCCCGGGTCAGGACCCACAGAGACAATGTGCCTGGGAAGTTAGGTGAACATCTGGGTTCCTCTTATCATACCCACTAAAGAAAACAGCGATGGTGTGCCTCCTGGGAGATCCTGAGGGGTTTCATTCCTGTCCCTGAAGGTCTGACAAAGGATCAGATCACAGAGCCATGCAGGGTGAGGCGTGGATGCCCTGGGTGAGAAGAGGCTCTGGTTGTCATGGACATAGTCCATTTCTTGAGGTCTCAGTGGAGAAATGCACAAGAAGGAGCTGTAGTTAGGGGAATCTCTGACCCTGGAAATGAACCATTCAGGATGCATTTATGCACCCTTCTTTATAGCAAGCATTGTGTCAGAGATGGCCCTTGTCCTGAAGGAGCCCATGGCTTCAAGGGCAACCTGTTAAGCCATTCTAGGGCAGAAAATATGAGGGCTAGGGACAGCTCATGCCCACATACCAATGGGCAATGTCAGGAGGAGACTATTTGGTCAATAGTAAGAAGAAGGCCTTACTGAACCCGCTGCTTCATGGTCACCAACACCACTAACAGGAAGTGACAATTAAGAAGGAGAGGACCCTAAGGAAAGGTGACAAAGAACAGCCTTGGAGGAGCGCTCCCCTGAACCTTCTGCAGGCCAAGACTCCTGGCCCAAGGGGTGCAATCATGCCCCCATGACAGGAACAATAGGAGAAATAATTCACATTTTCTGAGACTTCTGCCTTAACCTTGACACATTTCTGTTACTCATGACATCAGGCGCTCTTGGTTGAAAACCTCAAGCTTGCAGCCTACAGATTGGGATTCAGAGAGCAACTATGCTCTTCCAATCAAATAAATCTCTGTTCTCTA
Organism: Galemys pyrenaicus; assembly: GCA_019455555.1. Lineage (NCBI taxonomy): Eukaryota > Metazoa > Chordata > Mammalia > Eulipotyphla > Talpidae > Galemys > Galemys pyrenaicus. Next base: position 2,099,146 of record JAGFMF010012266.1, read on the forward strand.
TTGAGAAAAGGGGAGTAAGCCTCAGAGTGGAGCTCCCAGGAGGTGAGTAGAGAGGGATAACAGAGACAGGGCAGCCCACAAAGTCGCTGTCATAGAATTTTGGGCAAGAGGGATCTGGGGATGGCTTTCAGCTGTCACGGAGGGATAAAGGCGAATTGGGATTGAGGAGGGGTGTCTGCTCCATCAGCGGCCCCTTATGAGCAAGGTGGATGTTCTTTGGAACAGTGAATGCCCAGCTCTTCCTTGTACCCTAGGCCTGTAATCCATAAAATGCTCTAGTCTCCCTCAGAATGAACCTGGGAGAGGGAAGGTCAAAAGGAGAGGAGTGGGTTCAGCCCCTTAGCCCCTTCTGGGCAACAGGTCTCAAGCACTGTCCTCATACTATCTCCCCCCTGGGAGGTGGGAGAAAAAGGGAAAGAGTGCAAGAATGGGCTTGCCTGGACCTCAGTTGTCAGCATCCTTGGAGAAGAGTTGCCTGCTCCAGCTTTCTGAGAAAACAGTTCACCCAGTCCCACTGATAAGGCAAAGGGCAGCCCTCTCTGTGTCCACAGGGAGAAACCCCAGCCTTCACCTTTTTCCTGGGGCTTCAGCACCTGCAAGGATGCTTGCTCTCCCAGAGAAGAAGCAGAGCTTTATGCCCGCTCTTCTCAGGAGGGAGGGGTCAGAGATCAAAGGGCAGCTAGATACTATTCCCAGAGGGCAGAAAGGCTATAAACTGGTAGGGGGTGGGGGCGCCTCAAATACCGTTAGAAAGAGGCTCGCTGATTAGGATGAGGACGGGGTAGGGTGGAGCGGAGGGGGGGTTGCGATGGAGACCGCAGAAACCAGGAGGGGTGGGTCACCAGTCCTAGAGCAATATTAGGGAATAGAGGGAGAGTTTGGGGCACATGTCCCATATTAGTCGGTCGAGAATCTGAACAAAGGTGGAAGAAGGTTTCGAGTCCTGGGGTCAGGGACTAAGACTGTGTCCGCCAGGAACCGTGACACAGAGAGGCCTGGCTGGGCCAGGCCACCTTTGTCCCTCTCAAAAGCCCCAGACCTCCGACCACCTCTCCTGCGCTCCCCAACCCCACCCGGCGCGACACTCACCCTGTCGCTGCTGGCCGGGGGTCCAGAGATCCGCTCCTCCGGAGGAGGTGCCGGGGGGCCAGGGGTCTCGACTCGAATAAGGCGGTGTGGGGGCGAGCCGTGCCGTGGGGGCGGCGTGGGGCCGGGGACCGCAGGGGTGGCTAGGGCAGCGGAGACAGACGGCCCCCCGGAGTAGGGGTCTTCGAAGTCGCGCTCCCTCTGCAGCCGGTAGGCTGCTAGGATGTCCGGGGGCGGTGCTGGGGGCGCCGCCGGGGATGGTGCGGGTGGTCGGTAGTCGGGTTCTGGGGGCGCCGGCTTGCCCCCACCTCCACCGCCGCCCCCCCCGCGAAAGCCCAGGTGCTCCCGGAGCCACTTGGCCACTCCGCCGCTGCCTCCCCCTCCTGGGCCGGCTCCTGCACCCCCAGTTCCTCGGCGAGACCCCCCTGGGCCGCCCCCAGCGCTCCCTTGAGCCCGCGGCCCGGGGCCGGAGCCCGCGGGAGGAGCTCCGCTCAGTAACATGGGGCCAGCAAGACTGAGCTACAGGAGCGCTGTGCCAGGGCGGGGGGCGGAGGCGGGAGCGGGGAGGGGGCGGAGCCCCGCCGGCGCGGGAGGGGGCGGGGCTCTTCAGTAACAAGGGAGGGGCGGGGTTCCGCTCCCTAACGGGGTCTGCCTCTGCCCGCCGGGACCGAGAAGAGGGGGGAGAGCAGGCTTCTATCCCGGGTCGACTCTTTGAGAAGTGGATCGGCGACTCCAGGGCTGGGGAGGGATGCCTCTCCGGGACTGAAGGTGAATCCTCCACGTGTCGCCTCGCGTGCCCCTGGGGGGGGGGGGGGCACACCTGTCCAGTTACCAGCTAGCGCGCAAAGCTGAAAAGGGAGACTCCAGACTGCTGGATTCTTGGTTCTCTGGTGCCTTCCGCTTCTTTTCATACAACCCCCGCGCGCCCACCCACACCCCCAAGTCTCTCAATGGGGAAATAATACTCTAGGAGAAAAAACAAGGAGGATGAGAAAAGGAGCTGTTTGGTTAGCTATGTCTGTCTGTGTACCAACCCCCCCTACCCACCTCCTTACATAGGAAACCCCACCTACCTCCTCCAGTCCAACGGCTAGCACCACACAAACCCAAACCCACATTGCGTCCTAATCCAGAGAGACACATCTCACATCACAGACGATCAATTCCCTAGACACCCACGTCTCCCGTGTTGTTTCCACACACTCCTCACAGGCAAACAGCTCTTCACAGACGCCTCCCACCCGCTGGCGCACCCGCCCTGAGCAGGCTGGAGGGCCCAGCCTGCTGCTCCCACGCACGCAGAAATCCCTGCAAGTCACATCCCGGTTTCATTGTCAATCAGATTAGTGACAGAATAGAAATAGACAAGTCAATGAATCAAGTCTGGAAAAAGTGCCAGTGTTGTCTATCACTAAACCCTTATCCTTCCGAGGGTGCTCAAACTATAGGCGTTCTTGTCTAGTTCTCCCTAGAAATGTAATCCCAAAGCCAACAACAATTGCTTTTCGCCCTGTGGGGAAGGTGGCAGCTTCATCTCAGCATTGTCCCCCTAAACACTGCCTCAGTGTCTTCATCACTTTTAGGCTCATTTATATCTTGTGAGGGAGCAAAGACCAACGTGAAACCCGGAAAGGAATGGGGTTCAAAGCTGAAGTAGAGATAGATTTAATGACAAAACCACAACTTCCTTAAGATTCCCAGGGTCTCAGGTCTCAGAATATCTATTGGGTCTTTTGTTTTGTACATTATTGAACAGTGCTTCTCAGACTTTAATGTGAACACAAACGTGTTAAGTTGCAGTTTCTGATTTTGTAGATCTAGCAGACTGGAGCTCAGTCTGTAGTTCTAACAAGCTCCCATGGTGAGAGAGAAGCTGCTGGTCCCTGCCCACACTTTGAGTAGCAGGGATGTAGGAAATTTGTGCCTGACTTCATGAACTTTAATAAAATGTGCACTTTTTAAAAATGTGCTGTTTCAAACTTGACTAGCAATGCAAAACTGGACATTGAGATAATGCCTGAAGAATGTGCCCATTAATCCACATTGGAGGGTCTCAACAGTCACCCTGTGTCTGACTCAGGAATCCAACAGTTGTGGACTCAGGCCAGATCTCTGGGCAAGATACTCAATGCCACTGATTCCACTTTCCTTATATCTGCAAAGGGCATGATGACTATTGTGAGGGTTAGAGGAGCTGATGACACTGAATAGGCTTTGAAAAATAAAATGCTAACGGGTGAAATGAAAGCACATGTTTAAGAAGTATGGAGTTACGCTACTGACAACGTGGAGGAATGGACTCATTCAAGCCTGCACAAAAGATGGCAGGCTTCCTGGAAGAGGTAAACCTGAGTGGTAGAATTTGGAACAGATAAAGCAAAAGAGTGAAAGTTCATTCCAGTTAGGTCAGTGTGAACTGGGTGAATAGGGTGAGGCAGGAACCAGCATGCCATAAAGAAGGGAGAAGAGTAGGGAATAAAGTTAGATGAGGAAGGTAGAGTTTAAATGATAAGATCTGTAACACTTTGTGTGTACCATGAATTTTTTGTTTCTGATTTATTTATTTATCCTTGTATATTTTATTTTTTATTAATAAAATATTATTTTACATACTTGTTAATATTTTGTCAATGTAGGATTTCTACCATCAGGTGTGGCCACAGTAGCTCGCCTACTGCCATATCCACAGTCCTCACCATGTCCATTGTGCTTCCCCTAATTCTCATCCAACCTTTCTCCTGCCACCTCCCCTCTTGGCTGTCTCAGATCTATGGTCAGCTTTCAAGAGTTCATTTTAAAGTTTGTCTTTGTCTGACCCTTTGTTTGGTTTCTCTTTATTCCACCTATTAGTGATACCACCTGGTATTTGTCTTTCTCCTTCTGGCTTATTTTACTGAGCATAATCACTTTCAGCTCCATTCATGTTGCCCTAAGTGACTTAAGTTTATTTATTTAGTTTCTGATTGCTGAGTATCCCATTCTGTGTATATACCACATCTTCTTGATCCATGTGTCTATTTTGGGGTCCTTAGATTTTTTCCATGACTTGGTTATTGGAAAGAGCATGCATTTACTATTATTTTAAATAAACTGTTAATGCACTTTCCAACCCCTACTGAAGTGTGAGCTCCTGGAAGCAGGCATTGTTGAACAACTTGTGGGGGCTAGGCAGTTTGCTAGGAACCAAGGATACAGAGGTGAGGCTGTCACAGCAAGGCTCTCTAGAGGTTTGGATGGAGTTCGCCAGATCCCAAGTCTGACAAGTTAAACATCACACAATAGAATCAGGATTCTGAAGGGGAGCCAGGTGTTCTCATCACCAGTGCAGAGGCTGTTATGTGGTTGGAGCTTAATAAACACTGAATGAATAAGGATTATTTTCTTGCTCTTATTTTTAAATAGCTATAATTGTGGTAAACACAATTTCATATTCTATTTTTTTCACTTAACATTGCATAATTGCCCCATTTTTATTATGTAAGCTTTATTTTCTTCCAACATTAAAAAAAAATCAAACCTACAAAAAACTCAAAGAAAGTACAATGAAAATCTGTATACCTATTCAGGTAGATTCACTACATTTTGTCATAATTGTTCTATCCTTTCCCCTTAACCCCTTTAACCATTTTAAGAAAGTTACAAATATTGTGACTATTGAGCTCTAAATATTTCAATGGAAATTTCCTAAGAATAAGGAATTATTCTATAGGACATTTATTTAATAGTATTGCCTATTAAAACAGTTCATATTAATTTATTTCCTTTTTCTCCCAAATGTTTTATATCTCTATATAAAATATGTATATATTTCTAGTTAGGGTTTAATCAGACTTCCTCCATTGTCTTGGTTAAGTTTCTTTTAATCTTGGATTTTACCCCATTTTTTATTGCTTAGTTTGTTTTTCATGACCTTGATAGTTTTGAAACATCCATGACAGTATAGAATGTTACACATTCTGGATTTTTCTTTAGCTTCCTCATGATTAAATTCAGGTTAAACATTTTCAAAAAGCCTAGTACAGAAAGGGTGTTGTAGACTTCCCATATGTCACACTGACAGGCCAAAAGTGAATGTTTGTCCCTTTATTGGTGATGCCAGTTTCCATCACATGATTAAGCTGGAGTTCATCAGATCTCTCCACTTTACAACTCCAAGTAAATGGTGGGGTGATAGCCTAAGATCTTTTCACTATTTGCCCAGTGGTTTGGGCTCCCATTGATAGTCTCTGCTTGAATTTGTTCTCACACGGGGCATTACAAAATGGTGACGTGAATTTCCTCAGCACTTACTCCGTGGTATTCTACTATCAAGGAAGCGCTTTTCCTTCTTCTCCTCATTTTTACCTTTTCCATCTACTTCCTCTTCTCTCTTTCCCTCTCATTTCCATGGTCTCAATTATTTCTCACTTAATGTGACATAATCTATTACCATCATTCTTTTTGATATTCAAATTATCCCAAATTTGACCCATAGAGCCTTTCCAGAGACTTCTTTTTCCTTTCGACTTACTTGTCCCATCAATCTTTAAGCACTTACTAGTTTACTCACACAAGATATTAAAATTAGAATCACACAGGACAGTCAAATTGTACTTTTCCTGCTGCAGGCCTGTAATAAGTCATTTCCTACACCTTTTAGTTGTAAATAGTATTTGTAAATTGATTTTATACTTTTAAAATAACTAATATATCATTAAATGGACAAACTTTAGTTTAATCCAACATTGCTTTATTTGTAGAGCATTTGGACTATTTCCATCCTCTTCTCTTCCAAATAACTCTGTAATGAACCTCTTTATGCAAATAGCTTGTCCAACTTGAAGATTATTTCCTTTGGCATGATTCCTCAAAGTGGAATTTTTGAGGTAAAAAGTATACATTTTTTCCTGACTCTTGATACATATTGCCCAGTTGCTCTTATGGAAGGCTTTAAAAGTTAACAATAACTTCTTAGTGTTAAACCCAGTGACTTCTTCATTTGTCTTCCTCAGCAGCACCGAAGTCTGCTGCCTCTTTTGTCCTTGAAACTGCCCACATTTTCCTTAAAATGTCCTTTCTCTAGTTATTCTCCTTTCTCTCACACAACATCTGTCATCTCCCACCTCCTCGCCCCCCCCCCCCCCCCNCACAACATCTGTCATCTCCCCCCTCCTAGCCCCCCCCCCCCCCCTTCTAAATGTGTGCCTGTCCCATGGCTATGTCCTTTCCCCTCACTTTCCTAACCTGGTAGCAAGTGGGAATAGCCTCACTTCTGTTTGCCTGACTTTGGATACCCAGTCCTGCCTGCCATCTGATCTTTTGTGGGTTTTGCCTTCTTCTAAGTCTTACCCTTATTTTTTTGGCTCCTGTGTTAGCTTAAGATCATCTCTGCCACCAATCTTAAGAGGATAAACATATCCTCTCCTCACATATAAAATCTCTTCTTTGAGATTCTTATGTAGTTGGAGTTTCATTTAGGCCAAGTTTTCTATTTGTCTGATATGAAAATAACATGTTCTGTGTGGGAAGAATACAACTTAGGGTGCAACCATAAAGCAAACCAGGCCACTTCCACTCGTTTATGTACTCCAAAAGAAACCTCCGTTCAAATATTTGTGGAGAGAGTGTATGCTTGGAACACACATACTAAGTAAGATTCAGTTCTGCTTCCACTGAACTTGAACTTTCTATCTTTAGTGGTCTGTGACTCAAGTTGGATTCTGACAATGAGATAAGGAAATAATGGAGAGGTGGAAGTGGAGGGTCTCCAAAGCAAACCATGCTTCTCTTCTTAATTCCAAACTACTGAGTTAAGTCTCTCTTAACTCCAAACCCAGGATGGTTCTCTGCCCGTTCAACCCGAAATCAAAATATGGCTGCTTCCCAACAGAGCCGGCTCTCATCCAAAGGTTTTTATGGGCAGAGCAAAAAAGATCTTTCCTCCTATCTTACCAACTGGAACCATCACTCACATTCCCCACCCAACACATGGCGCCATAAAGGGTAGGGCAAGGGTGAGAGAGGATTCTCTGCAGGCTTTCCGACTCTTCCCAGTGAAGGGAGATTACCTGCCAAATGCAAATCTATCACTCAAACTCAATCTGAGTTTTTGGGGAGATGAAGAGAAAGCAGAGTTCGTTTGTGTATCATGCAAAACGGGGGCAATATTGCAAATATATGTTGTTTACATAAGGACTGTCCTGGAAAGATATACTGGAAACTGAAATAATTGGTGGATGAGGTGAAGAATGAGGAGAGTTTTCAACTGGATTTGTGCACATGATTTCTCTATTTAAAGAGGAACAACGCAATTTCTTTAAAAAAAAAAAAAAAGCATGAAAAGAAAAAAAATCGCAAGGTCGAGGGGGCGCTGTTTTTCTGGTGTAGTTGGATAATCTGTACACCGATTTTCGATTTTTTCGGGAGGGAAGGGATTACAAGTGATTTGAAGCTGCATTCGGAGCATTAAATGAGAATTAGCGGAGATGGCGGTATTAGGGTGACTAAATTTCCAATGTAGAGAGGTGCGGCGGTCCATTTGAAGAAAATCATGATATTTAGAAAATGTTTATGGGAAGAAAAATAAAGAAAATTCTCTAAAAGACAAGCCCCCTTGCCGTGCCATTGTTGCCACAATGCCGTGACTCGGATTCGAACCGAGGTTGCTGCGGCCACAACGCAGAGTACTAACCACTATACGATCACGGCGAGCTACCGAGGACTCGCAAGAAAAGCTTTCTCGTTGTCTTCTTCAACATTCATAGGCCTTCCCAGTCTGCGCGTCACTAAAACGCCCACCTATGGGGCGGGGTTCCAGCCTAAGGAGCAGTCTAAGATGCGCAGGCGCATTACACTCTGGCCAGTCGGCTTAGGTTCACTGTTTTGGTCCGGTAAGCCCTGGTTGGTGGTGATGTTTCCCGCAAGGGTGGGTTCCATGTAGACGGGGTGAGAGTTTAGGGAGCGTAACTTGGACTTCCAGGAGCGCGGCTGGCTGGAACTCAGAGTTGCACGAGCTCGAAAACTCACATTCCTGGAAGGAAGCCCATTTCCAGTGCCCGGGAAATCCAGCGGTCTTCGGCCTGTAGAGGGCGCTCTTTAGCGGGTTCTCAATAGATTCCCCCAGTTTAAAAAAAATTTCTTTAAAAAAACATTCCCCGAGGCCGCCTCTGCAGAGCATGTGGACGTCCCCAGAAAACCCCACTGGCGACGTAGAAGAGACTCAAAGAACGCATCTCTGCTACACGTCACCCTCTTCCCCAGCAGCACCTTCTACTCCTGCTATAAAAGCCCTGACTTCCCCCTCAGTAGTGCTCCGTCTGGATACAATGCCCAATTCTGTGTGTCCTTGGTGGCAGCAGGGTCCGATTTTTCTTCTTGTGCATCTGTGTTCCCATCTCTACGGAGTCTAGAACCAGGCCAAGTCCACTAGTAGGTGCTAAACTGAGAACGTGACGCGGGTTTTAACAAGTGAAAACGAGAGACCACCCGTCTCTCCAGGGTCGCTTGCTCTCTAACCATCATTTCACTACGCCCTGCAGACAAAAGATGGATCTTGTACGGACAGATTGAATGCCTTTACTCTCCCACCTCTCACCCCACCTCCCAGACTGCAGGAAATTCGTCTGTCTTTTCCGGTTCATCTTTTTTTCCTATCGTTTCCCATCCCCTAATTACTTGCTTTCCTTCACTCAACAGGTCCTTGAGAAGCCCCTGCTAACTGTCAGGTCAGGGACTGGTTGTCGTGGGGATGGGGAAGAGAGCAGACTTACAGAGAGCAATTACGAGTTTCTTTTCAAAATCTTCAAGGCGAGATTATCCTGGCTGCTTGACAAAATTTTTCCTGTCTTTTAAGAGTTACTTAAAGCTTCCTCTTGCTATTACTTATTGCCTTGGAAATTCGTACTTATGTCCACTACAACACTATGTCCATTATGAATGTGCTCTGTGCTTTTGTTCCCAAGAATCATAACGCACAAAACACTGAGTAACTGGAGGCGTGTACCTTTCGGAAGTCCAACTCGGCTAGAACTAACTGGTTTATAGGTCGTTTCCAACTGGATAAGAGAATTGAAATCCATTTTCCATAACATTGTGATTAACTCGAGATAAAAATGGGAAGGAAAAATAAAACGCGGGCTCCTGCCGTGCCATTGCTTCCACAATGCCGTGACTCGGATTCGAACCGAGGTTGCTGCGGCCACAACGCAGAGTACTAACCACTATACGATCACGGCGAGCTACTGGAGACCCGAAACGAAGCCACCTCACTTGGGCTCTTCTCTATTCAAGGCCCCGCCCCTTTGCCTTGTCATTGCTTCTGCCCGCCCATTCCCAACCTCCCACTTCCTAGAGTACGCAAGCGCGCTGTTACAGTGCTCCTGCTTTCGTTGTCTCACGTCCACCAGATCCCTCCGCAACACCACCGAGGGGCCCCGCTCCAGGTTCCCTTTCTCCCGGCTGCGAACTAAGTTGTGAGGAAGAGTTAGTCGGCACGAGTTTTTCTTGTGGAATTTAACAGACAGCCCAGTTCTCAGCCAGAGTCCTTTTGGGCAGCTTGAGCGCCAGGCATGGGGGTGTCAGAGGACGCCAGGGCCACCATCGGGGAACCCCCGGACCTCACAGGCCATGTGAGTGACCCAGTGGTGGGCCTAGCCCCATAGAACCCTTTAGTTTGCAGAGCACTTCCATATCCTCTCTTCGGCGGTCTGTGCGGACGACCTGCAAAAGCAGGTCGGGGAGTTCACGGCAGTTCCACTCTTCGGAGTCGGCGGAATGGCGAAGCCCCGGACGTCGAAGTTGGTAGGCGGGGCCGCCGGCTGCCTAGTCAAGAAGAGCGACATTAGGTGACACGGCCCCCGTGGCGTCCCGGTAGCTCGCCGTGATCGTATAGTGGTTAGTACTCTGCGTTGTGGCCGCAGCAACCTCGGTTCGAATCCGAGTCACGGCATTGTGGCGACAATGGCACGGCAAGGGCGTCTTTTTAACTTTGGAAGGTCACATTGCCGTGGAAGTTAGGCCCAGTTTGCTGCTAAACGCGGATTAGGTCAGGACTGAATTTTTTTTTTCCTGTTGTCATTTTCTATTTTATTTAATATAAAAAATTTTAAAAGTATACATATATTTGACATCAGTTGTAATCCCCATGTATTCCCCATCACCATATCACCAGTGCACCATCACCTCAGTCCCCTGTGCTCCCGTCTGCAGGGCTGAAATTTTAATGGGGTGAAAGCATACATGAATGTCTTGAGGAAACCCTCTGACTTTTTTCTAAGTCATGTCAGCTAACCTGTATCTTCTCCGTTATATATTTTAGAACTTCCGTTTGGTACACTTTTCTCCCTGTGCCACCCGTGGTGGGTTTTCTAGAAAGTTTGGCTAAAACGTCAATACTTTGGAGCGTAGGATTTAAAGGAATAGAGTGCAAACATTTATCAAGTATTAGGAAAATGTACATTGGAAAGTAGAATGGACTATATTATTCTTGGTTAAAATCCTTTGACAAATTAAAAATATGACGCATTTCAAGGCACAGGTGTCCACAGCCACACCGAGGGGTGCTGTTGAGGGTTTGTGGAATTCCGTCTCCACAACCTTTCAGGTGAGGGGGTGTTTTCTCCTGAAGGATTCCTCCACTTCCTGCCCTCCCACTCCCGCCCTGTTTACCTCAGGTTTTAAGCAAATGTTATTTGTTACTTTGTTTTATGTGGTCTTTAAAAATTCCAAACGCAACAAATTCCGCCTATCATTTGGCATTAGGAAAAGTGGAAGTGAGTTTTGGATTTGGCTCTAAGGTAGCTGGCAGCTGCTCTGTCACTGTCACGGAGCAGCAAGTGCGATAGGAATGAGCAGCCCCTCCTGGGGAACGAGTGGTGGGAGGCAAAACAAATCCGGAAGCATTTCTGAGAGAAATGGACATGGCCTGGGGTTGTAGAGCAGCGCTTAAAAAGCAAGACACTGCCCCTGGGTGTAATTTTCCCTGGTCTTCCCTTTTCAGTTGCCCGAATTTGATGAGTTTAAGACCACACTAGTGGACAGCTGAGACCACAAGAGAATAGAATGGGGGGGAAGGTGAGCCTGAGAAGTTGCCACCCATTCCAATGTGAGATGAAAGCTCTTTTCTAGGCATCAGCACCAGGAATAAGACAAGAGGTGTTAAGAGCTTTCTGGCTGACACATTTCAATTTCAGTTGTTTCTATGATGGTTGGTTTTATTTTCTGCCGGTTTCCAGACTCCACCTAAGTCACATTTTCCCCCTTTCTTCTGATAGACCCTGAGGTATAGTTGCTTTCTCTAGGCTAGTTCTAACTCTAATGAAGGGGTAGCATAGTTTAGTGACTTCTTCTATGCACCATGAAGCAGGCCATCTAGGTTTGATGTCATGTGAATTAGGTTGGTTTTTCATTTGAAAATTGGAATAAAATCAAGCCTGTTTCAAGGATTAAATGAATTAATATTTGTAAAGAAACTGTGGGCACTTACTAAGCCCTATTTAAATTTTTAAAAATAAAATAGTAGATGGGAATATGACATAATGAACCAACTAAAAAATGAACACTGGAACTCAAGCATCTAAATGAACATTGTTAGGTACTCCTCTTTCTCTATACAGATGCCCAAAATGTTTTTGGAATTCTTGTTTAAGGATTACCTTCAGGGCCTCCCTGGTGGCGCAGTGGGTTAAGCAACGCACTGTGAAGTAAACCGCAGCCACTGCAGCATGAGTTCGATCCCTGCTGCCGGCCAGGGAGGGGGCCCACATGGTGCAGCATACCTCTCCTGCTGTGCCCGCTGCTCCCCTCAGCAGTGTACTTCTGTTGATCTGCCTGTTCTGCTCCCCGCTCTCTGTGGTGAATCGTCTCACCCCCCCCCACACCTCTGGCCTGTACCCCAGTGCTTGTATGCATAAATAAATAAATCTTTAAAAAAAAAAAAAAGGATTACCTTCAGATCTAATTTAGAGCCATGTGAGTGACTCTATCTCAATATTTATTGTCACGTTTTATTTTGAATGATTTTTGACTTTTAAATCCATCTTCAAAGAAAAAGATGTCATTACCGCTGAGTCTTTTAAGGTGTAGCAAGCTTCAGTACCAATGGCAAAAATGTTTTAAGCAACATTATAGCAAAATAATTTTTGGTACAAGTGTATAGGGAGCAAACCTCAAAGGGGACAGCTGTAATTTATAAGCTTCAGAATGTTTGTTTAAACAGTCATTTCTCCCATGGCCCCCAAAATATGTACTGTTGCCATCTGCCACAACATGGATGGAACTGGAGGGGAGCAGGTTATGTGAAGAAAGTCAGAAGGAGGAAGACAAATATTAGATGATATCACTCATATGTAGAATATAAAGAAATAAAACAAACTGATAAAACTAACCCTAGAAATATGACTGCAGAATTGAAATCACTAGTTGGGGGAGGAGGGTGAGTGTGGAAGCAAATGGGCCCAAAGGCCTATGGTGAAGAACTTTGGGTGCTTTGGAGGTGGCTGTTGTGTGGTGATTTATGCCAAAGGCAATGTGAACCTATTTCCCTAAGTCATATACAGTATTAAAAAAACAGTGTTTCCTCAATTAAAAAAGGGAAGAAAACAAAAGTAATTAAAATAATAAATGAATCAGTCAGCCCCATGGCATCCTGTTTATACCTAGTGCATCTGGGAGTGCTAGTTCAAAATTCAGAATTTTGGTCTGCAACCCCAAACTACTGGATCAAAATCTTTATTTTACAAACTTCTGTTCTGGAGACTCACCTACACACTAAAGTTTGAGAACTTGTGCTCTAGTTTAGAGGAACTGCCTGCCCTGACTGAGCCCCACATTGTTAACCTTGTGAGTACTTGATGCTACTAAAAGGAACTTGGTGGAGGTGCCATTGATGTTTTCGGAAGAGAAAATGGAGATCCCAGGGGTCCACGTTTGGGAGACATCTAGGGAAGAAGCAGTGGCACAGAACTTCCACTAGGAGGCGCTGAATCCCAGGACATGGATGTGGAAAGCCAGGCTGGATAACATTCAGTCGCTTTGGACTTAACCTGGTAACACTAGAAGTATTCCTCCTGGATTCTCTGGATAGTCAGGAATCAGGTTACATTCATTAGTATATTCGTTCAGTCATCTGTTAATTCGTTCAGTAAACTCTGCATCCTTTAGGTCTCAAAGTACTGGTGCATCATGCGGAATTACAAAGTTTTAACTCCTGTTATGGTCACCTGTTGTGAGACCAGCAACCATTCCTGAATCGGGAACAAAGCAGGACCTACCTCTCAGAAAGCCAGGTCAAAATCAGTAGTTTACGAATATTATTCTGAGCTGAAAATTATTCTGACAAGTTATGATGAGCATATTTTTCATGTGCCCATTGACCACATGTATGTCTTCCTTGGAGATATATCTATTTGGCTCTTCTTTTTTGGACTGGGTTATTTTTGTTAGTTTGCGTGAGTTCTTTGTATATTTTGGCTATTGGAGCCTTGTCAAAAATATGATGTGCAAATACTTTCTCTTTTTCAGTAAGGTGCCTTTTTGTTTTAATGATAGTTTCTTTCTATGTGCAGGAACTTTTAAGTTTTATGTAGTCCCAGTTGTTTATTTTTGCCTGTTTCCTTTGCCATTTAAGTCAAACCCCCAACGACATCACTGAAGCCAGTATTATGGTGTGTTTTATCTATGTGTTTTTCTATGTATTTTATAGTTTTAGGCCATATATTAAAGTCTTTGATCCATTGTGAATTAATTTTTATGAATGGTGAGAAATAGGGGTTTGGTTTCATTCATTCTTTTGCATGTGGCTGTCCCAGTTTCTCCAACACCACTTGTTGAATAGATTTTCCTTTCTCTAGTTTATGTTCTTGGTTCTTATGTCATAAATTAACTGTTTGTGTAAGTGTGGATTTATTTTTGCATTCCTAAATTCTATTCTGTCGATCCATGCACCTATTTTTATAACAATACCGTATACCACTTTCATTACTATTTCTTTGTAGTAAAACTTGAATCTGAGTGTATAATACCTCTGTTCTTTTTTATTATGATTGCTTTGGCTATTTTATGGTTCCATATAAATTTTAGCAATGTTTTCTGTTGAAGAATGCCATTGGAACTTTGACTGGGATTGCATTCAGTCTGTGTATTGCTTTGGGTAAGATGGCCATTTTAACTGTTATTTCTTCCAATCCATTAGCATGGAATATATTTCTGAAAAATACTAAATGTATTTAATTCAAAGTATAATTTTCTGGGCTCAGATTACATTTTCTCTATTTTTGAAATGTTAAACAGTCCTTTATCAAATGATGGAAAAAGTAGGTGACAATTTTTTAAAATGTATTTTCTCATAAAAATTATACCTTGACAACCCTATATTGATTTCCAAAATTATTTTTGAAATTTCACTGGATGGTTAAATCTAAAATTACAAAATCCATTTTATTCTCACATAGATAATAAGTATCAGACAGAAGAAATGATCCCTACTGAGTGGGGAGTCTGCAGAGAAATACCCAGAGGGAGAATTGTCTTTGTTTTGTTAAGCAGTGGTTTAGTGGACACTCATCCACCCACTCAACAATCTTCTTTAGTATGGTCCAAGGTCTAGGCCTTGGGCAAATCAATTTGTATAAGATGTGTTTTTTTTTTTTAAATACTTCTCACTCTAAGATCATCTCCATGATGATTAATCTCCATGATGGTTAATCTCCATCCATGATGGTTAATCAGGTGAGTGAAGAAATAGTAACAACTGTGCTGGAAGAATCAACCAAATGTATTGGAGCTTTGAACATTCATTTCAATGGAATATGGCATTTGAGCTGGGTTCCAAGATATGTATAGTAATTTTCCTGGCAGAAAGGGGTGAAAGTATTCTAGGCAGTGAGAAAGTGGAAACAGAGGCAGGTAGTGTGAACATACAGATAGCAAAGGGGAAGGCCAGTCACAACTACAACATAAAATATGGAGGGGAGAGTGAATGGAGGGAGATGGTGGAGCCAAACTGTGATGAATCTCTTGCACCTTACTGAGTCAAGCATATTCCTGGAGGGTAGTGTTCTTGACATTTTGTGTAACACATTATTTGGGGGCTCCACTGAAAGCCATTGGCTTGTCTCACAGATCATAGACCTATGATAAAATGTCTGGAACTCACAGTTTTCCTAAAGGTCTTTAATAAGCTTTGTTTTAGGCATTGGGGAACCATTTAGGTCTACTTTTAAGCAGAGTGAGCCATAACCCACATTTCTGTCTTAGAAAGTTGGGTTGCAGATGGGTAATTATTGACAAAAGTCTTAATTCAAAGGAGAGACGGAAGAGAATTTTAGCTCCCTGGGTTTGTTTGTTGAAGTTGGGACTTAGGGAGTAATCTGGGGTGGATGGAAGAGGGACCCTTCCCGCACTTCAGAAACTCTTCAGTGTGTTCTCTTTACCTCAGAAGTTGAAGGGATGGACTTGTGGATATAGGTAACAGATGCCAGATACAAGCATGTGAGGAGGTGTAGCATGTTCCCCTAAATCATATACATTTTTATAAACCATTGTTACTTCAATAAAGAAAAAAGAAATATAACATGCTAAGAAATTGAGAGAAAGTTTAAATATCAAGAGTAAAATGTTTTCTAGAGTCATGGTAGTCAAAAAAAAGTCTGAAAATACATGTATTCATGTTACCCTAAGCATTATCTTGAAAATCTGACCTAATGACAAAATATGCAAATTTAAAATGTAACTGTAGGTGAAAAGGGATGAGCTACTTGCAAAAAGTGCAACAAGTTGCAACAAGCAACCTAGTCAAAATTCTTCTGTGTCTGAATTCTCTTTGCTTCATTGTTCTCACCCTGCGTTTTCAGGGCTTACTTTTTTTTACCATAGTATCAAAACTGCTAGGAATTCCTTTTCCCCTTAACTCTATTTATTTACCTTTGAAGTTATATATATATATTTAAAAAATTTTTTTCTTACAATGTTTGCTTTCATTTCTACAGTGTTTGCTTTCATTTCTTATAATGTTTGCTTTTCATTTCTAGTCCCCATAGAATTTACACCAATTCACCCAGGCACCATCACCATAGTTCCTTGTGCTCTTCCTGTCCCTGCCTTGATCCTAATCGCTCCCTCCATCCTAATCCCTCCCTCTTTCCTGCAGAATGCCTCTGATTTGTAGTTGTCTGTTTATTTTTGTTTTGTTTTGTTGTGGGTTTTTGTTGTTGATGTTAATATTATTATTATTATTTTCCTTGATCCCGTATATTCCCTCCTATAAGGTATTTTTCTTTTTCCTTCTGTTTTATTTCCCTTCAAGCTTTTTCCATGTTTCTGTGAATGACACTAGTTTATCTTTTTTGATTAGTGAATAGTATTCCATTGTGTATGTATGCTACATTTTCTTGATCCAGCCATCTGTTTTGGGGTATTTGGGTTGATTCCAAGTGTTACCTATTATAAATAATGCTGCAATAAACATAGGGGTGCATATAATCTTTTGAATTAATGTTTTTGTTTCCTTTGGGTAAGTCCCTAGGAGTGAGATTGCTGGGTCATATGGTAGGTCCATTTTTAGTAGGAACCTCCATACAGCTTTCCATAAAGGCTAGTCTAGCTGGAATAGCATTGAATCTGCAGATTGCTTTTGGTAGGATGGCCATTTTGATAATGTAAATTTTTCCGACCCATGTGCAGGGGATGTCTTTCCTTTTCTTTGGGTCTTCATCTATTAGCAATGTTTTATAATTTTCTTTGTGTAGGTCCTTTACCTCATTTGTTAGATTTATTCCCATATTTATTTTTGTTTCAGTTATAAAAGAAATGATTTTCTTGATTTCTTCCTCTTCATGTTGGTTGTTTGTATATAAAAAGGCTACTGATTTTTGTGTGTTGATTTTGTATCTTGCTACTTGGCTAAATTGGCTCATTAGTTTGATTAGATTTTCTGTAGAGTTTTGGGATTTACTATGTATATTATCATATCATATCATTTACTTCTTCTTTCCCTATTTGGATTCCTTGTATGCCTTTTTCTTGTCTTGACTAGGACTTGTCAGTATTATATTGAAGAGCACTGGTGAGAGAGGGCATTCTTGTCTCCAATCTTGAGGAGAAGGCTTTTAGCTTTTCACCATTGAAAATGATATTGGCTTTTGGCTTGTCATATAGGGCCTTTATTATGTTAAGATATGGTCCTTCTATCCTGAGAATTCCAAGAGCCTTCATCATAAATGGATGCTGAACTTTGTTGAAAGCTTTCTCAGCATCTATTGATATGATCATATGGTTTTTATTCTTCTTTTTGTTGATGTGATAGGTTACACTTACTGATTTTCGGATGTTGAACCATCTTTGTGTTCCTGGAATAAATCCTACTTGGTCGTGATGGATTATCTTGTTGATATTGTTGGATTCTGTTGGCTAAGATTTTATTGAGAATTTTTGTATCAGTGTTCATTAGAGAGATTGGTCTATAGTTTTCTTTTTTTGTTGTTGTCCTTGTTTGGTTTTAGTATTAGTATAGTGTTGGCTTCATAAAATGTGTCTGATAGTATCCTTTCTTTTTCAATTTTTAAAAAAGATTTATTTATTTATGCATAAAGCACTGGGGTACAGGCCAGAGGTGCGGGGAGGTGAGAGAATACACCAGACAGAGCAGGGGGCAGAATAGGCAGATGGACTGAAACACACTGCTGAGGGGAGAAGCAGGCAAGGCAGGAGAGGTCTGCTACGCCATATGGGTCCCCTCCCTGACCCGCAGCAGGGATCGAACTCTTGCTGCAGTGGCTGCAGTTTGCTTCATAGTGTGTTGCTTAATCCACTGCGCCACCAGGGATGGCCCTTTTTCAATTTTTTGAAAGAGTCTGTGTAGGATAGGTTATAGTTAATTTCTGAATGTTTTGTAGAATTCATTTGTAAAGCCATCTGGCCCCTCGACTTCTATATTTGGTGAGGGTTTTAATTACTGTTTCAATTTCATTGCTTGTAATTGGACTGTTTAGGTGTTCTTTATCTTTTTTACCTAACTTTGGGTGATTGTAAAGTTGTAGAAATTTGTCCAATTCTTCTAGGTTGTTGAATTGTCTGCATATAGCTTTTCATAGTATTCTCTGATTATTCTTTTGAAACATTAGTTTTAAATAAAGAATATCTCTGCATACAAAGTGCCAGGGTAGGAGGATGATCTGGTCCTCATCTCTATGGGGGTTCCCTGTGACAGGTGAGGACCTGGTGGCAGTGATTGAGGCTGTGCCTCGATGTGTACGGCTCAGCGGTGGTGTTTCTCCTGTGGTGCTGTGTGGGCAGGTTCACAGGGCTTTCAAAGGGTTCTCCCTGGGTTGCTTGGTACCGCCCTTCCCAGGACTTTTATTTCTGCGGTAATTAGTTGGTGATTTTGTTTCGATCACTAGGTGGCGCTGGCAATTTCTATTAAAAGGCTTTCAGTACTGTGTTTATTCCCACAGGACTCTTGGGGGAAGGTACTTGGGGAGAGGGGACCTCCTTCCCACCATCCGGTAACCGTAACCGCTCCCTGCGAAAGCAGCTGCCCCTACCCACTCACCTGGTTCTCTGTAAAGTCTCCGATTGTGTCCGAGTTTTATGCTCTTTTTTTCTCTTTCTTTTGGCAGAGTGTGCCAGCTTTGCGGGTGGGGCAGGAAGCTGGGAGCCTGTAGCTGGTTTTACGTTTCTCTTCTTCTTTGCCCTGGTTTTTCCACCTTCTTTCTGCTTCAATGGGTCACTGACCTCTTCAGTTTGTCCTTGGGAGAACAGGAAGTTGCCAGAATTTTGCCGCTACTGTTCTTATTGACTGTGTTGGAGAGTTCGATCCTAGCGTCCCTTCGCTGCCATGATGGTGACGTCACCCCCGCACCCCCTCCCCCCCTGTTGACATGATTTTGATCTCAGTGTATCTGTTGACGTTTGTCTTGTGTCCTAGTATGTGATCAATTTTGGAGAATGATTCGTGTGCACTTGAAAAAATTGTGTACTCAGATTCTTTGGGTGCAGTGTTCTATAGCTGTCTGTCAAGCCCATGAGGTCTAGGTCCTTGTGTAGAGTTTTAGTATCTTTGCCTATTTTTTGTCTCATTGATCTATCCATTGTTGAGAGTGATGTGTTGAAGTCTCCTATTATATACGTATTTTCTTTAATGTTTGTTTTCAAAGATCATAATAATTGTTTGATATATTTTGGTGTTCCTTCATTTGGTGAGTATATGGTGATGGGTGTTATATCTTCTTGATGTATTGTTCCCTTAATAAAAATGTGGTGACTGTTTATGTCATTTTTTAGTTTGAAGTCTATTTTATCTGATAGAAGTATAGCTGCTCCTGCTTTCTTACTGGGTCCATTTGCTTGTAGGATTGTTTTCCAGCTTTTATGTTCAATCTGTGTTTATCTTTTGTAGTTAAATGTGTTTCTTGAAGATAGCAAAGAGTTGGTTGGGTTATGTTTTTGAATCCAGCCTGTGACACTGTGTTGGTTTTTTTTTTAAAAGATTTATTTATTTATTTATGCATACAAGAACTGGGATACAGAACAGAGTCGTGGGAGGTGAGAGTGTTACAGGGCAGGGAGAGGAGTAACCCAGAACCCCCAAGCCTGCCCTCTTTGAATGGGTTTTGCTATTTGCTGCATTAAGACAAACATATAAAACCTTTAATGGAAAGGAACTTTACTACAATTAGGGTACAATAAAGAAAGACAAAGAATATAGTTATTAAGTTAAGCATTTAAAGTTACCCATCTCCTTGAGGGTAAAAGTTCAGCCAAATAGGATTGGCCCAAAGCAAGGCCCAAAAACCTGCTACACATTTAAAGGACTTTTTAGTAGAGACCCATAGAAAAGGGTCAGAAAGAGTCAGACAAATTTGGGAGGAAAAGAGCAAAATTAAAATTAAGATGAAAGCTGCCATTGTTAACTTCCTCAAGGGTCTCTCACCCACATCTGTTTCAACTAGTTTAAGACCAAAGAGCAAGCACAGTTTTTTTACATGTCTCTTTGCTCCATGTGCCTCCTCCAGGTCTCCTTGCTGTTTTTCATCTTCCTTCCTCCCTCTTCTCTCTGCAGAAAATCTTCTTATCCTCCTCAGCTCCACCCACTTAGGGCGGAACTAGGATTTTTGGAACTTCCCCTTTTCCTGGGACCACCCTGTTACAAGAGGATTCACCAGAAACAGAGTGGGGACCAGAACAGGCAGACTGACTGAAACACACTGCTGAGGGGAGCAGCGGGCGAGGCAGGAGAGGTCTGTTTTGCCATGTGGGTCCCCTCCCCAGCCGGGCATCAAACCTGCGCTGCTGTGTGGCAGATGCTTCACAGTGCAGTGCTCAACCCACTGCGCCAGCAGGGAGGCCCCAATACTGTGTCTTTTAATTGATGAGTTTAATCCATTTACATTTAGGGTTAATATTGATATGTTGCATTTGTTTTACCATTTTGTTTATCTTTGAGTGAATTTTATTCCTTGTTTTTTTCTTCTTATTTTTTGCCATCTTATTTTTACATCCATTTAATCTTTTTTTAAGATTTTTAAAATTTTTATTTATGCAGTCAAGAGCTGGGGTACAGGCCAGAGGTGTGGGTGTTGAGGGTCTTCACCAGAGACAAAGTGGGAAGCAGAATAGCTCCAGCTACTGAAATACACTGTTGAGGGGAGCAGTGGGTAAGGCAGAAGAGGTCTGCTGGGCCATGTGGGGCCCTTCCTGGCCGGGGATCAAACTCAAGCTGCAATGGCTGCAGAAGCCCCACAGTGTGGCGCTCAACCCTTTGCACCACCAGGGAGGCCCTTTGTTCTTCTTATTAATTCCTCTGTTGGTTTTGACTTAGGGCTTCTTGTAGTAGGTGGGGTTTAGTCTTGATGAAATTCTGGAGTTTCCATTTGTCTGCGAAGTTCCTTGTTTTTTCTTCATAGAGGAAAGAGAGTTTTGCAGGATGGAGTATTCTTGGTTGGCATTTGTTATATGGAGTTTGTTGAATTTGTCCCTCCACTGTCTTCTTGCCTTTAGTGTTTCGTAGGAGATATCTGATGTCAGCCTGAATTGTTTTCCTTTATATGTTATTTGTTTTTACCCTCTTGTCAACTTTATTATTTTTTCATTGTCTTGGATTCTTAAGAGCTCTACTATTATCTGTCTTGCTGTATACTTATTTTTTTTAAAAATTTTTATTTATTTATGCATACAAGCACTGGGGTACAGGCCAGAGGTGTGGGGTGGTGGTGAGAGGATTCACCACAGACAGAGCGGGGAGCAGATCAACAGGCAGATCAACGGAAGTACACTGCTGAGGGGAGCAGCGGGCACAGCAGGAGAGGTCTGCTGTGCCATGTGGGTCCCCTCCCTGGCTGGCAGCAGGGATCGAACTCGTGCTGCAGTGGCTGCGGTTTGCTTCATAGTGCGTTGCTTAACCCACTGCGCCACCAGGGAGGCCCCTGTATACTTATTTTTTTCATGGAAGTTTGGTGTTTTTCTTGCTTCTTATATGTCTATTTTCATTTCCTTTTTCATGCTTGGTAATTTTTCTTTGATTATCTCATTGAATATTTTCTCTGTTCCTCAGGCTCTCTCCTCTCTGGAATTCCTATAACTCATATTTCCTTTCCTCATGGAGTCAGATAGTTCTTAAAGTGTTTCCTCAATATTTCTCCTTCGTATTTTTCTTTCTTAGTTCTTTTTATATCTGAGTTTTCAAGAATACTGATTTGTTCTTCCATTTCATCAGTTGTTTTTGTTGCTCTTCCCCAAGTTCTTTAGCTTCTCTGTTACTCTTTTAATCTTTTTCATTTCTTTCATTTCCTTCTTTAGGGACTCATTTTCATTCTTCAGTTTATTAATTATTTTTCTCATATTGTTCTTTTCCTTTTCATCTTTCAGTTTTTTAATCATGGTGATTTAAAATTCTCTTTCAGGTAGGCACAGAAGTCCTTCCATGTCATTGTTGTTGGGTTCTGGTGGCTGATTTTCTTTTTATGGTGTGACCTTCCATTGGGGGCTTACTTGGCCGTTTGTATTTTTCCTTCTCACTGCTGTTTGTTTTCTCATTTGTTTTATGCAGTGGGACACTGTTGTGCTAGTATTGGTGAGCATCTCTTTGGGGTGCTCTTTCTGGGATATAAGGAAACACCTTAAAGATAGTGATGCTATGGATATGTTGATGAACTCTGTCCCTGATGACCCTATCCTCTGTATTTCCTCTATTCCAGGGGGTGGATGGTGGGGTCCCTAGCTTCCAACTGTAGTGGGGGGCTGTGTGCTCTCGATGGCAGTGGGTCCTACTCTTGTCAGACCTCCAGCTGGGGCTGGGGGTTGTGAGCCTTAAGCAGTTGGTGTGTCCTGCCCCCACTTGGCCTGTCTGTGGCCTGGTGTTGCACTACTCGGCAGTGGGCATATCCAACCCCTGCTAGGCCTGGCTGCAGCAGGAGTCTGTGAGCCTTTGGCAGTGGACGTGTCCAGATCCTGCACATCCTGGCTTCAACCTGGGTTTGCAAGCCTTGCCAGAGGGCATGTCCTATCCCTGCTTGACCTCTGACTGCTGTGGGAATTGCCCTGAGCTGTGCACCCTCATACCCCCCCCACCTCCCCCCCCCACCTGCCCCTGCCCTGTGTCCAACTGCTTGTGGTGGGGGCGCTGCTTGTCCTTGGATCTCATCTCTGTTGATGAACTGAGTTCAGACTCAAATTGCAGGCTTGGGACCTGCCAGAGCCCCACACACCTCCATGTGAATCAACCTGCTGACCCTTATTTATTTTGCCTTCTGGAGTTTTTAGATGACTCAGTGTTATCCTGTTTATTCCAAGCTTTGTCTCCTCCTTTTCTTTGCCTGGGTGTGGTGTTCTGGGTTTAGGGGGGCGGGGAGAGGGAGGGGGGAAAGAGGTCTGAGGTGGATATCCCTCTTTCCTCCCTTTCCTTGTCACGCTCTCCTCCCTCCTTCTGTTAGGTCACCTTCTCTGTCTAAAACTTCTGGATCCTGTCAGGGACTTGCAATATCAGTTGCAATTATCAGTTGTTTTTATGCAAGAATTCCCCTTAATTCACCTTAAATAAATGTGCCAAGTGTAGTGGTTTTTAAAAATGTTTAGAGGGCCTCCCTGGTGGCGCAGTGGGTTGAGCAACGCACTATGAGGCGGACCGCAGCCACTGCAGCACGAGTTCGATCCCTGCTGCCAGCCAGGGGGGGACCCGCGTGGCGCAGCAGACCTCTCCTGCTGTGCCCGCTGCTCCCCTCAGCAGTGTGCTTCTGTTGATCTGCCTGTTCTGCTCCCCGCTCTCTGTGGTGAATCCTCTCACCCCCTACACCTCTGGCCTGTACCCCAGTGCTTGTATGCATAAATAAATAAATCTTTAAAAAAAAATAAAAATGTTTAGAAATGCTTTGGTAGTCCTCCTGTTAGGGGGAAAGGTAGTCCTAAATAAATTATGAGTGTATGGACTCCAACCCCCACTCCAGACCATCAGTGTTCCAAAAAAAGGTGGTCCTAAATAAATTATAAGTGTGTGGACTCCAGCCCCCACTCCAAACCATCAGTGTTCCAAAAAAATGTGGTCCTAAATAAATTATGGGTGTGTGGACTCCAGCCCCCACTCCAAACCATCAGTGTTCCAAAACCACAAATCCGATAAAATAATTATCAAAAAGTAAATTACTGAGACCTGAGGGTGAAGTTAAGCAGCCAGGCTGGCTGTAAAACCGAGGTGAGCCTTAAACACACTCTCTCTAACTAAAAAGCCAAACCTCTGCCTTCAAAGCAATCTCATTCAACTCAAAGCCAGTTCTCAACGCGCCATTGCTTAAATCTAATAGAGTATTTGTGGATTTATATCCTTTTCTTTTTCCTTTGGTGTTATTACTATTTTATTCCCCTTTCTTTCATAAAATAAAACGTGCTAATAACTTTTGCCACGTGTACCTGG
>JAGFMF010012266.1:2123624-2153762 GCA_019455555.1 Galemys pyrenaicus
TTAGATTTATGTCCTGTCCAGTCTTAACCTTCTATCTTGTTAAGATGCTGGACTTTTGTGTCAACTTGGAAATATTTGAGGGTGGGTCAGTGGTCATTCTATAGAATTTCAAGATACTTTGTTGTTTAGTTCTGAGTCTTGTTGGTTTCTAGGAAAGGAACCCTCTAAATCACTCAGTGCAGACTCTTGCATTTATATACTGCTATTTCACCCCTACTGTTCTGAGGCCCAATTATTCCCATTGACATTAAGAAGCTTAGAAAAATGATTGGCACTTAGTATGTGCTCAGTATGTGCTCAGGCACTTAGTATGTGCTTAGTATGTGCTCAGTATAAACACCTGTTAGATGTTATCTGCTTTCTATATACTTTGTTAATTGTCATTTGGCATATTTTCTTGGTTAAATTCTGGCTATATTTTATCAGGTGGTTCCTCCAGATCTTAGAATGATTCCATAATATTTAATACCTCAGTCAGATGTATTACTTTCAAGCCTAGAAAATGGTGGATGGCCAAGCATTAACTCATGGAAGCTAAAGCATCTGAAAAGTTCTTCATTGCCTCCATTTCCAAAGTTATATTTACAGCTGTGAAGAGTGAATTTTTTCACATACCTGGCAAGATCAGAACTCAGTGGATGTGAAATCATGGCAGAGAAACAAACGTAAGTTTGAAGGAACCCAGAGATTCAGGTTTAAGTGTAGTTCTGTTACAGGGCAGGGAGAGGGGCACCCCAGAACCCCCAAACCTACCCTCTCTGAATGGGTTCTGCCATTTGCCACATTAAGACAAACATATAAGACCTTTAATGGAAAGGAACTTTAATACAATTAGGGTATAAGATAGGAAGAACAAAGAATATAATTATTAAGTTAAGCATCCAAAGTTACCCATCTCCCTGAGGGTAAAAGTTTAGTTAAATAGGATTGGCCTAGAGCAAGGCCCAAAAGCCTGCCACACGTCTAAAGAACCTTTTAGTAGAGACCCCTAGAAAAGGGTCAGAAAGAGACAAATTTGGGAGGAAAAGAGCAAAATTAAAATTAAGATGAAAGCTGCCATTATTAAGGTTTTTACAGGTTTCTTTTTATTTTTTTTTAAAGATTTATTTATTTATGCTTACAAGCACTGGGGTACAGGCCAGAGGTGTCGGGGTGAGAGGATTCACCACAGAGAGCAGGGAGGAGAACAGGCAGATCAACAGAAGTACACTGCTGAGGGGAGCAGTGGGCACAGCAGGAGAGGTCTGCCTGCCGCACCATGTGGGTCCCCTCCCTGGCTGGCAGCAGGGATCGAACTCATGCTGCAGTGGCTGCTGTTTGCTTCATAGTGCGTTGCTTAACCCACTGCGCCACCAGGGAGGCCCTTTACAGGTTTCTTACCCACATCTGTTTCAACCAGTCCAAGACCAAAAAGCAAGGGCAGTTTTTTTTACATGTTTTTTTGCTTTACGTGCCTCCTTCAGGTCTCCTTGCTGCTCTTTATTCTGCTTCCTTCTTCCTCCCTTCTGTCTTCCTCTCTGCAGAATTTTTTTTTTCCCTCTTCAGCTTCACCCACTTAGGGTGGAACCGGGATTCTGGAACTTCCCCTTTTCCCAGGAAGACCCTGTTACAATTCTACCCTTTGGGCAAAGAATTCATTTTCTTAGTTGCAGTAATAAATTATCATAAGCAGGTAGCTAAAACAACAAAACTTTTTTCTCCTCACCCATTCTTGAGGGCTAGAGTATGAAATCAAGGTTTTAGCTGAATGCACTTGCTCCAAAGGCTCTAGGAGAGAGTTCGTGTTTGCTTCTTTCTGCTTCTGGTGGCAGGTAGACTGGTGGCATGCTTACTTACCCCTCTGCCTCTGCTTACCCCTCACATTCCTCTGTTTGTCCTGTTTCTCAAATCTCCTTCTACCTTTCTTTGACAAAGACACCTCTCATTGGATTTAGGGCTTACCTTTAATTCAGGAAGATCTCATGTCAAGTTCCTTAGTTAAATTATACCTGCAAGGACACTTCCCCACCCCCCCCCACCCCCAAATAAGATCACATTCAGGGTTCCAGGCGTTAAGACTTAGACATATCTTTTTGGGAGTACTACTATTCAGCCCACTCTGGGCACGTCCATAGAGTCATATCCTTCAGTGTACTTGTTTCCTCATCTGTAAAATGAGAAAGTTGCACTGAATGAATCTGTAAACATTTATACTTTTATTACTCTTTAGTCTATATAACCACAGTTATGTAAACATTCTTCCCTTAAATAAAGTTTATTTTAGGGAACAACTAATCAATACATTATTCCATAGGTATAGCTCCAGAACATAGACAAGAGGTCCTGCTACTAACTTTTGTAATGTTTGTAAACCTAGTTTCGGCCTGGCTTACCCTCAGGAAACGGAAGCTGCCTTTATCTTTATAACAAGTTTCTTCAGTACCTCAGAACCACATGCCCAAAAAGAAGTAGAAGTTTCTGATGTTTTAATCAAGGTAGGTTGAGGTTAGAGGGTCCTCTATACTCAATCATCACCCCAGTGATTTTATGGCAATGTTGTCCAGATAAAATTGTCTTTCTTCTCTGCTGAAATTTGCAACTCTCTATCCATGTGTCATTCTGTTATCTTTAACTTGCTTTATTCTCAGAAAATGATAGTATAGATTCCATGCCTCTTGAAAAAGAAATTGTTGAAATCCATGGCTGCATATAAACCATATTCATAAGCTATTTATATCATGCCTATTTAGCTTTGAGCAAAGGGCCTCTGTGTGGAAAGGTCCAGGCCTGGGTGGGGCCTCAGCTGCAGAATGTACAAAGCCAGCACCAATGCTACATCACCGTGCGTACGTGGGGTTCTGCTGCAGCTTACAGCATTGATTTAGGTCTCACCTAAGATGCTTAACCCTAGTTTCAGAACAGTAGAATGTTGACTCTTCTACTGGAGGATGTGGGTTGAGTCCCCATCTTTCTGGGCACAGAGCAAAGGATCTGTGCTAAGACTACACTGATCTTTGGACTGAATCATAGCCCCCAATCCACATATTGAAACCCTAATCCAACAATGTGTCCGTAGTAAGAGAGTAACTAAAGTTAAATGGTGTCATAACAGATAGACCCTAATCCAGTAAGATTGGTGTCCTTATAAGAAGAGGCATCATACAGGTCACTCTCTCTACCATGAAAGGGCAAAAAAAGAAGGCAGCTTGATGAAAGACAAAAGAATAGAAAAAAAAACTGGAAAGGAGGTGTCTTAAGACCAGAGACCTGGCTCACACAAGGAGATGGGTGTAGAAGGGGTTAATAGCCATTAACCCAACTATATAGACAAAGACCCTTAGGTGCCAATGACTGTTGTAAGTCATGACTGTCAGACCAAAATTAAAGATAGAGTGAGCTCTGTCTCCAGAATCTCCGGAGCCCATTGTAAAAATTCTATGTAGTTAAAAGTCTACCAGCAAGCCATTCCATGAAGAAGTGAGCCCCTCCCAAAGAGAAGAAGACTATATCAGTGCAGTCTCTGCACTGGCTCGGGCAGCCACCTTCTGCCCACCTGTGACTCTGCAGGTGCTTCTCATTAACTCTCTCCTCTGCACGGAAGCAGCCTCCTGCCTGCCTCCCATGGGCACCATGCTGGGGCTTCACTTCACTGACCTCCCTCAGTGAAAGCAGTTCTCCTTAAGGCCACCCGCCTGCAACCATGCAGGCCTCTCTTAGCAAACCTGTCCCTCTTCGGGCAGCTCTTCTTGCCTGCTTGTGTCTATACAAGTGTCCTTTACTCTTGTCCATTTCCCTAGCAAAGCTGCTCTTTAAAATAATTAACATCTCTATCTCATGGACAAACTCACCTGGGAACTCACGGTGTGCTGCTGAACAGGGTAGCTCTGATGAAACCTTCCCCAGAGTGAACCCAAGAACCCCACTCTCCAAACCTACACACTCCAAAAACTACACAGCTATCTACAGATAGAGTCCTCACAGAAAACAAACTAACCAGCACTTTGTTCTTGGACTTCACTGCCTCTAAAACTATGAGAAAATAAAATTTCTGTTGTATAAGCCCAACCAGTCCATGGTGTTTTGTTATGGCAGAGCAAGTTACTGGCATCCTCTATAACGCTTCCAGATTATACTCAGATTCAAATGAGCAGAGATACTTTCCAGGCCTACTCTTACCCTAGCCAAATTTCTCCCTATTTTATTTCACATAAATGGACACAACATTACAATTTCCATACTCCATTGCTGCTTTGTAACTTCTCAGATATTTTCTCACAAATGAGATGGTTTCTGGAGCAAGAATACTTAGAAGATCCAGGTGCACCAGGAGACACAGATGGTACCAGAGAATCTTCTTTCTAGATGTGTCTTCTGCCTTGTTCTAGATGTGACCACCTCTTTCTAGATGTGTTGGCCTCAAGTAAGCAATGTCTCCATTTTAAATGACCATACTATATGGTGAAAGGAAAATTTGTTAACAACTTAAGAAATTAGCAGGTAAGCTAACGCCTTCTGAGGGGAATTGGATAAAGAGCTGTATTTAATGAAGGAAAAAAAGAAGGCTCAACAGTCCTAGGAGTCAAAGCTGGTGTCTCCTAGGGTGTAAGCTAAGATCCCCAGCAGCCTGCTGACTTGATAGATTTTCCATTTCTCCAGAAGATCAAGAACTACAGTGAATCACTCCTTGCTGGCACAGCATGAAACTTAGCAAAGGTTAAGAAACAATTATAAAGCATTTAAGATAAAATCCTAAATGATTAACTGATTGGAAATTAAGGAACAGGGCCTCAGGGTTATAAGACCTGGTCACAAAGCTATCTGTGTGTGAGGTGGGGCCAGAGTGATGTGACCTATAGAAGCAGTAGCAGGAAGGTGCCTATTAGCATAGCCTGGTAGAAGGGGGAGGAGAAGGAGTGCTGCAGTGAGTGGCTGGGACTCCTGTTTCTGAAGAACTCTGCTGCCTGTAAACTGTACTTACATCTCTGGCCTGCTTAGGGGTGGCCATGGTGCTGGACGTTCATCACAAATACTATTGTCCTTTTCAAACTGATATACAACCAGTTGCTTGGGAGATGAGGCTAGAAAGAAACTACTGGAAAAAAGGGGTTTTCTATGAAATTATCATAACCTGCTATTAGATTTATGTCCTGTCCAGTCTTAACCTTCTATCTTGTTAAGATGCTGGACTTTTGTGTCAANTTGGAAATATTTGAGGGTGGGTCAGTGGTCATTCCATAGAATTTCAAGATACTTTGTTGTTTAGTTCTGAGTCTTGTTGGTTTCTAGGAAAGTAGGCCCCTAAATCACTTGACATAGATAAACAACGTTTTCTTTAGAGCCCATTGAAAGTTGGGGGTTTTCTCATTTAACTCTAATTACTTGCTTACTATGGACATATTGGGGCCTAGGGTTTCAACATGTGAATTGGGGGCTATGGTTCAGCCCAAAGAACAGGGTGGTCAGCACAGATCCTTTGCTCTGTGCCCAGAAAGATGGGAACTCATCCTACACCCTCCAGTGAAAGAGTCAACATTCTACTAGAGTTTGAAAACTAGGGTTTGGAGTCTCAGGTGACACTTATAAGTCATTTCTGTGCGCTGCAACAGCACCCCAGGTACATGCATTATGTAGCATTAGTGTTGGCTTTGTATATTCTGCTGCTGAGGCCCCACAACACAGGCTTGGTTTTTTAAGCATTTAGAGTCCCTTTGCTCAGAAACTGTTCAACACCTGTGACCCAATAAGTTTGCATTTTTAGGGTCCTGAGAAGGACTTGCTGGTCTTCAAAATTCATTTATTCAACAAATGTTAAGGAGCCAGGTACTGCTCTAGGCAATGGAGGAATGGCATCAAGCAAGATATATCCAGTTGCTCACGTGTTCACTGATTCCTCAAAGCCCTTCAACAGGCACAGAAACCACTTTCTGACTTTTTTTGTGAGGCAGCCAATATCAGATCCTTTCCCGAGGATTGGGTTTGGTCAGGCTGGAGAAATGAAGAAGAAAGGGAATGGACAAAAGGGATGGGCCTTTAGGTCCAAAGATGCTTTGTTGGCTTCCCCAGTACAAGACTCAGACAGGATCCACCTCCAAACCTCCCACCCTCCTTTGACCCAGGTTGAACACCTTTCTCTTCTTAAAAAGTTTATATGGACAGGCATTTCCTTAGAAAGATCTGACTGGGACTGCCTGTGGAGGGGGAAGGAACAGGAGTAAGCAAGAGGAGAGCAGCAATTTCTCTGCTATCTTTCTCACAGGCATCTTTAACTCTTTATGCCAAAGACTCAGCAGAACCTCCACCTGGAATAGTTCTTGAGACTCCAACCTGTGGACTGAATTGCAGGTGAGGTTTGCAGGATTCAAAACTGTTGTCAGCCAGCTAACCCTTCCCTACTAATAAAAATTATCTCAATTCATTTCAAGAAAGTGCTGAATTATATTTATCTTGCAGTGTAATCATGCGGTGTATTGCAACACTGCTATGGGACGCTCTTTCAGGAAGGGGAGCAGCTTCCTGAGAAGATGAGAACCAGTAGACTCAGCTATAGGGCCTTTTTATCAGTGCCTCTGGGCCTCTAGGGAAGCTAGGAGGTGAGTTTGAAATACTAACTGGGAGTCTGTGACTACTAGAGAAAAACCCCAACAGTTTGGATTCATAGTAAGATTTTCTCTTAATAGAGATTTTATTAACTGTTCTTAACAAAAATTGAGTGTTTTGGTGATCATGTCAGAACATGGTTCAGTGGGTGGTTTATTTTTTCTTAATTCATTTTCTTAGGTCATTGTAATTTTTGGACAGTATTTGATTTCTCCCCTCAAGTGTAGTCTCCATATTTCTTCTACCAGAGCACTTGTGCACTATCTCCACAGTCCCTTGTGCTCTTCCCTCCCCTGTTTTGACCTCTTTCCCTCCTTTTCCCTTATGTATGCCTCAGATCTATGGTCAGCTTGCAAGTTTTGTCTTTTTCCTGATCCTTCATTTGAATTCTCTAGGCAAGAGAAAGATATACAAGGAATCCAATAGGGAAAGAAGAGACGATAAAAAACTATAAAACTATAACTATTTGCAAATGAGATGATAATATATAGTGAGCCCTAAAAACTCCACAGAAAAACTAAATAAAATAATAAACCAGTTCAATAAAGTTTCAGGTTACAAAATCAACACGCAAAAATCTTATATGTGATCAGTCTGTCTGTAGAAAAAATGAAAGAAACCATCCTATTTACAATTGTACCAAAAAACTAAAAACCTGGGAATAAACCTAACAAATGAAGTGAAAGATCTACACCAAAAAAAAAAAATACAAACATTGCTAAAAGAAATAGAAGAACACAAAGAAATAGAAGGACAGTCTCTGTTCATAGATCAGAAGAATTAACATGATTGGAATGGCCATCCTACCAAAAGCACTTTACAGATTCAATGCAATTCGAATAGAAATCTCAATGGCATTCTTCAAAGAAATAGAACAATATTTCTGAAATTAATAAGGAATCACAGAAAAATTAGAGTAGCCAAAGTTCTCTCCTGACTAAGAAGAACGGAGGTAATACACTCCCAGATTTCAAACTATCTTATAACACACAGACAAATGAAATTGAATTGAAAACACAGAAATAAAGCTACATGTATATGGTCAACTAGTCTATGACAAAGGAGTGTACACTGGAATGAAGAAAGACTCTTCAGTAAATGGTGTTGGGACAATTGGATCACTACTTGCAAAAGAATGAAACTAGATTACTGCTTCACACCATACACAAAAACCAACTCAAAATGGATAAAAAACTTGAATGTAAGATCTGAAACCATAAAATACATAGAAGAAAACATAAGCACAACACTCTACAACAGATACCTCAAAAATGTCTTTGAGCCCTCGTTTTCAAAGCAAAGAAAATGATGGAAAAGATAAACAGCTGAGACTAAATCAAACCAAAAATCTGTACAGCAAAGAGACAATAACCAAAACGAAGAGTCACCCTACAAATGTAGAGAAAATATTTGTACTCCACACAATTGATAAGGGACCAATATCAAAGATCTATAAAAAGCTTACACAACTCAACAAAAGCAAAGCAAACAACCCATTCAAAAAATGCGCAGAAGAACTAAAAAAGACTCTTCTGAAGAGGAGATGCAAATGGCCAACAGGTACATGAAAAAATGCTCAACATCACTTATAATCAGGGAAATGTAAATCAACACTACAATGAGATACTACCTCACACCAGTGAGAATGGCCCATATTAAAAAACAACAACAACAAAAAACGGGGAACAACAAATGCTGTTGAGGATGTGGAGGAAAAGGAACCTTCTTATTCTGCTGGTGGGAATGTGAACTGGTCCAGCAACTATGGAAAGCTGTGTGGAGGTACCTCAAATTACTATAAATGGAGCTACCATATGACCCAGTAATACCACTCCTAGGAATCTACCGAAAGGACCGAAAAGCATTAATTCAAAAGGAAACCTGCACTCCTATGTTTATTGCAGTACTATTTACAATAGGTAAGCTGTGGAAATAACCCAAATGCCCAAAAATAGATGACTGGATCGAGAAGATGTGGTACATATACACAATGGACTATTACTCAGCAATCAAAAAAGATAAACTCATGCCATTTGCAGAAAATTGGATGGAGCTAGAAGGGATCATACTCAGTGAAATAACCCAGAAAGAAAAAGAAAAATATCAGCTCGTTTCACTTATAGGATGAATAGAGGGAATCTGAATAAAGGGTTAAAAAAAAGAGAGAGAGAGAGCGAGTCATGAATATGTGACAAGATGAGCAGTAGAGAATCTTAGCTAAGACTGGCTGGGCTCATTGTTGGTTCAAGTATTCCAGGGAACAGAATGTCACCACCCTGAGGTTGCATGAAATAGAGAACATACAGTGATACTTGCCATATGACTTCAGGATGTCAGGATCCAGTGTGTGAATGTACAGGATGAAAGTCATGCAGGGAAGACAAGCCACGTATATCCAATAGTGTACCTTGTCATAGTTTCTATTCCAAGGAGGCTATAGTATAACAAAGGGGATTATGAGAAATGTGTCCTTTCTTAAATAGGCCCATTTGCCATTGTGCAGATGTTAGAGAAACTATAGAAACCTAGAGGGGCTAGCCTACTGTACATCTAGGCTATATATAGGGGCAACTGTCATATATGTGGTCTGTCACTGACTAAAAGGTTGTTATGCAATACCTGACTGTAATCCAAATGGCCTGGTATTCAGAGTAAACTATCCGAATTGGACTTTGAAGAAATGTATTATTAATTCTTCCCTTTGCTTTCTGCTCCATGTCTCTTTTTTCTCCTTCACAAGCTCTTACCTCAAAGCAATTTCCTCTGATGAGAGGGTACAAAGGCCCTGGCTCTAACACAATCTCTGCCTAGTGTTAACACATATCTAGTTCTATCACAAAGGCAATGAGGGAGGTACCAGTGGGGGATAGGAGAGAAAGGAGTATATGGAATGCTTTACCTAGGAGTAAAAGGGGTTCAGGGGATGAGTCATCTAAGTAACAGTAAGTTCTTGTTTAGAACATATATAACTGCTAAGTTGTGGATAGGCTTCTGGTTCACTGTAGTCCTGAGTGTCTGCCTAAAGGAGCAGAGTCCTTATGCCAAGCTCACTAGGCAACTCCCTGTGGATTCATGACTTGCATTCCCCAAATCAGTGCAGTTGTGATTAACAGGAAGATCTTAAAGTGCTATAAAAATTGATAGGACTCTATAAAATAACCTCTCCACACCCCTGGATAACAGCTATTTTATAATGCTGAATGGCACCGAGACTGGATGGAATTAAGCAAAGGAGAAGTAGGAGGGCTTCTAAGCAGTCCTCCTTGGTACTTTGAGCTCTTCCATCATCCTCTTGAAAGCAGGATAATTTCCAAATCTGTTCTCTTCATCAGCTGATAACAAGACAATATAATATATTCACTCAACATTAGCTCAATAGTTAGAAAGTTGGAATTTTCAGTTTGTTCTCTGCCTCCCCTCTAGAATTCCTTCATTTTAAACAAAATTTCTGCATATTCCCCACAGGTTGCTAGATGATATTAGCATTGCATTAACATTGGCAAATCCCATCTTATTACTTAAGAAGGGGTCACCTACTTCGGAAGATTTCAGGGGTGACTGATGTTTAAGGCTATCTAATTCCTTTCCTGAGGCATAATTTCTTCTGTTTCATTTATTATTCATTATTCATTAAGCATTTATTAAGTGTCTGCTATGTAATAGCCTCGGGAAGGCCTGTGCATTTGAGTTGTGAGTGATGAGTGTTTTAGTTGGATTGCTTGTGTGTTTGTCTTAATTGCATTTCTAGGTTGCTGGAAAAGCTTTCTGTCTGTCCAACAGATGACTAAGGGCATAACAGATGAGACTGGCATTTTTCTGAAGATGAGTCAGGAGCAGAAATGGCTTCATGGCTATGTCACCTGGGCAGTCACAGTGGGGCCCACCCTCAGAAGGGTCCTGCACTTGGTTTTCTGCTGTCGTTTGAAATTCTACATAATTTTTCAAACAAAGAGGCCACATTTTCATTTGTATTTTTCCCCACAAATTATGTAGTTGGTCCTGGACAGGGGAGTTTGTTTTGTTTTTGCTTTGTAATCAGTATATTAAGGAGACAATCACACATTTCAAGAATTGCTTAAATTGTGATACCCAGTTTAAGCTTGTGAACATGACTTTTAAACATGCAATTAAAGCTATTTATCATAATTTGCTACACTACCAACATTAAATTACAGTTACCTTGGAGCATAAGTGGT
Organism: Galemys pyrenaicus; assembly: GCA_019455555.1. NCBI lineage: Eukaryota > Metazoa > Chordata > Mammalia > Eulipotyphla > Talpidae > Galemys > Galemys pyrenaicus. Next base: position 2,134,397 of record JAGFMF010012266.1, read on the forward strand.
TTCAAGTAAGCTTGTAATATATTTATATATTATATATACCTTCCTATAATACATGTAATTGACATCTTTATGTAAAGGCCTTGTCACTCATAGCTTATTAGTTGTCCTGCTCCAGAAGTTACTACCAAGGTTTATCATGGTCCAGAGAAGGTGGAATGTAACAAGGACTCATATTAAAAAAAAATTTAAAAAAGCAAAAGGAAATGCAATTTTACACGTGCAAACCCTCAAGAAGCAGCATATTATGATAAACCCCTTCTTTAGAAAGGTTATCTTTTCTGTCACTGATACCACAGGCTGAATTATTTATCATGCCATCAAATAAAAGTTGAGCAACAGAATAAATGTAGAGGTATCTCAGTGAATCCCACTTAATATAAGTAATTATACAAACCAATACTGCTCTACAAATTAAGATCTTTGACTGTCAGCTAAATTCAATTTTAACTTTCAGAGTTTAAACAAATAAGGGATATACACTGAAATCAATAAACACACCTAGAACTTTTCAGTCTACACTATTCCATGTACCTAGTTAGCTGAAATCAATTCCAATGTATGGCCTAACAAAAGCTAGGGGCAATTCTTTAAAAGCAGATTTACAGGTATTAAACTTCATCTTCACATTGAAGTCAGACATACAGGGCAAAGTTGGAGCTTTTATATTTGAGTTTATTCTTCATTTAACTTTAAAACACTGTCATTGAACATTAAGACAAAAACAGGGGCTTGGTGGCACAAGGGGTTCAGTCTCAGCACTGTGAAGCTATCAAGCAGCCACTGTAGCACGAGTTCGATCCCCAGCCAGGGAGGTGACCTACATGGTGCAGCAGACCTCTCCTGTCCCACCAGCTGCTACCCTCAGCAGTGTGTTTCAGTCACTTCACCTGTTCTGTTCCCCACTCTGTCTCTGGTAAATCCCTTCACCCTCTGCACTTCTGTCCTGTACCCTAGTTCTTGTTTGCATAAATAAATCTTTAAAAAATAGAAAATAAAATAAAACAATTGCAAATAGTGAGCATATTGATTATTGTCCTTCACTCATTCACTACAGCATATTAAATGCCAACAGTGAGTACTATTCAGTGGCTCCATTAAGAGGTCTGACACTGAACACCACCCCTAGGATGATGTTCATGATCCTCATAAGCTTCACCATTGTAATGGCATCACCTTTCCTGGTTTGGTTCAAAATCCACAGTTCTACTCGTCCATTTTATCAGTCTTTTCTATGTCTTTCCTCTTGTGTAGGAGTTTTTCTAGCAAAGAGAGTTTATCAGGAGAGAGAAAGTCATTCTCAGGAATGTTTACCTGAAATTCAATGATTAGGCAACCAGTTTTGTGTGGTCTACCATAAATTGGTAGCTCATTTAGCTCACACTTGATATCTCCATGCTTAACAATCTGACCTGGATGAGAAGTGATTATTATGGTTTGGTTGTCAAGAGTAGATATTGGCTTTTGGAAGCTACACAATGCTTCAACCAGTTGTACTGTTCATACACATGAAAAGATCTCCTCACCTAATAAAAGCAGCATGGTCCTTCTGACTACAACAATGATAATAGATCCTGGCTCTAGTCCTGGTTCTTGGTCTACTTCAACATGGAATACTATCTTCTGGCCATCTTTCATGATTTTATCAATATGAACTTCTAGAATCTTCTTCTCTTGAACTATCTTCCTTCCATTGCAGCTTTTGCATCTATCTTTAGGACTGCTCTGTTCCCCATGGCCCTGGCATCCCATGCACATAGACTGAATTTGCTGAACCATTCCGGGTCCTAGCTGATGAATTCTTATTTGCATCCTAGTCCCTTGGCTATTGGGACAGTACTCTACCACTCCTGTTGGCCCTCACATTTGTCATAAATAACATTCTTTTGCAGAGCTAGCTTTCTTGTTGCACCATTAGGTAAGTCTTCTAAGGTTACTGAAAGTTGATGCACAACATTTTTACCTCTCCTTTCTCTCTGCATCCTTCCTCCTCCTTCAAAAAGCATATCAAAGATGTCCATTAGGGAGCCATAACCAACACCTTCTCCATCCTCTTTAATGTCTTGTTCTCCTCCTTTGTCATGTAAGTCCCGTTTCTTTGCATCAGAGAGCACTTCATAAGCTTGAGAAATCTGTTTAAACTTCTCTCCTTCATTTGGATTCTTATCCAGGTGGTACTTCAAGGCCAGTTTCCTGGAGTCTTTTTACAATTCTTCCTGGGTGGTGTTAAGCTTGACTTCCAAAACATCATAGTAAGTAGTTTCTTTCACCATTTTGTATGGCCTGTGAGGGAGCTGAGGAAGGTATAAAGGAGCAGGAAGGAGCACTTTGCTCTGCGCAGCTAGGGTAGTTGCCGTTCCTTTGCCAAGTGTTCTGGAAAATTTCGAGGTATGAGAGATTTTTTTGGAAAGAATTCTGCTTCTGGAGATGGAAGTCTATAAGAAAAACAATGGACATTGCACAGAATAATTTACAAAGGCACCAAATGCTACTCTGAGTATGGGTTTCATTCTATAAGAATTTATTGAACTGAATTTGGTAAAAATTAGTCCACGTCAAGTATTTTTTTATTTTTTTATTTAATTATATTTAACATCATTTGTATTCCCCAGAGAGTTCCCACCACCATTACCCCGTGCACCATCACCTCAGTCCCTTGTGCTCTTTCTGTCCTCATCCCCGTCTTTGTCCTCCCCTCCTTCCCCTCACCCCCGTGGTTCCTTTGGTTTATCTTTGACTTTTTGGTCTTGTTGAGTTTTTTGTTTGCTTTTGGTTATAATTACCCATTTCCTTGAGCTTATTCTTCTTTTTGTTGTTGTTGTTATAGTTGTTGCTCTTTCATATTCCTCTTAATAGTGAAGCCATCTGGTATTTTTCTTTTGCCTTCTGACTTGTTTTACTGAGTGTAATTCCTTCTGGCTCCATCCATGTTTCTATAAATGGCCCTAGTTTGTCATTTTTGATTGCTGAATAATATTCCATTGTGTAATTGTACCACATCTTCTTGATCCAGTCATCTACTTTGGGGCATTTGGGTTGTTTCCAGGTCTTACCAATTACAAATAGTGCTTCAATAAACATAGGAGTACAGGTGCTCTTTTGGATTGGTGTTTTTGTGTCCTTCGGGTAGATTCCTAGGAGTGGGATTGCTGGATCACATGGTAGTTTAATTTCTAGTAGACTGAGCTCCCTAATGAATACGGATGCAAAAATCCTCAACAAAATTCTAGCCAACAGAATACAACAATGCATAAAAAGGATAATTCACCACAATCAAGTGGGATTTATTCCAGAAGCTCAAGGATGGTTCAATACCAGAAAATCAATCAACCTAATCCATCATATCAACAAAAAGAAGAACAAAAACAATATGATCATATCATTTGATGCAGCAAAGGCATTTGACAAAGTCCAACATCCATTCATGATAAAGGCTCTCGAAATCCTTGGAATAGAAGGACCATACATCAACCTGGTAAAAGCTATATATGACAAACCCAATGGTGAAAATGGTGAAAAACTGAGAGCATTCCCCTTAAGATTAGGAACAAGACAAGGATGCCCACTTTCTCTGCTATTCAATATAGTACTGGAAGTCCTAGCCAGAGCAATAAGACAGGAAAAGGACATACAAGGAATACAAATATAGAAAGAGGAAGTAAAACTATCATTATTTGCAGATGATATGATAATATACTTGGAAAACCCTAAAGGCTCTACAGAAAATATAATTAAACCAATCAACCAGTTTAGTAAAGTAGCAGGATACAAAATAAATGCACATCAAGTATTGCACTAAATAAATACTCTGCATTAATTAACTCAACTTAGGATACTATAACATGGACACTATAGGTATCATTTGTTGGTTTTTAAAGTAATTCTATTTGTTATGGCCAATTAGTCATTATGTTTTAAAAGTGGTAGGCAATATTTTCTATTGGAATCCCTCTTTCCACTAACCTCTACCCTCAGCCCTCTAGTTCAGCCCACTACTGTTTTAGACTACAGTTTTGTTTTGGGAGTCCTTTATCAAGGTAGAAGTGAAAACGTTATAATTGTTTCCATTCTCACTATAGGACCCAACACTTGTCTTCACAGGCCTTCACTAAAATACATCTTCCTGGAGGACAAGCCCCTTGTCTTTATGGGCCACTATCATATCAACTTCTATGGCTGTGTCTAGCATAATAGTAGGCTCTCAATAATTATATATAGACTTCCACCTCTAATCAAGATAGAGGGACCATATTTACTCCCTCACTTAAACAATAAAAACAAATCCCAATAAAATACATGCAACAGTGATTTTCAGACATTGAACAATAGGCAGCATAGGAGGGTGATCCCAAAAAGGAGGAGGACAAGATTAACCTTATGATTATTTAAACTTACTTGGGGAGCATTTCCATGTCATAACTTAGAGAAGTAGGAGAAAAGGCAGTGGTCTCAGAGAGTTCATAGTTCAGTAAGGTCAAGATGGCTAGAATTCACAGAGCAGGGTACTAAGGTGGAGAGAAAGTGACTTTTTGGTCTTGTTGTAAGGTGGTAAATACATACACATGAGAAAACCACTTGGAAATAAATGGAAAAGAGCAACAGAGGCTAAGAAAAAACTAAAAAAATGGAAAGATCTCCTAAATTTTGGGACATTGAGTACAGTTCTTAGAAAGCAAATGCTGCAATACTAGAACCAAATTAATCCAGAATAAAGACTATTTGGGACTGTGTAAAAGCTTTTGCAAGCTTTTAGAGATTTAAGCTAATCCCAACTAATAACTTACCATATTCTAGAATAAAGTCTAAGACTATTTAAAGGACATAGAAAAATCCAGCCCACAAGTACATAAAATTCATGTTAACAGTCATCTTACTTTAAAGTACCAGATATACAATAAAACATAAAAATAGAGCAATTAATAGAAACAAAATTTTAAAAACAGTAACAAGCACAGAAATGATATATGATAGATTCAGAGAACAAAACCATTATAATGGATATTTAAATATACTCCAGATGTACTAAAATATGTCAAGAAGGAAAGGGAGATATTAAATTAATGAGGAGAGAAATGAAATATTTTAAAAGGGGTATGAAATGGAATTCTAGAAATGAGAAACTTTTAAAATGAAAATATACACTTAACATGATTAATGGCACATTAGGCATGCCAGAAGAAAAGATTAGTCAACTTTTCACTAATGTGAACAGAGCAATATCTAAAATGAACACAAAGGATATCTGTGGAGATCAGCGAGTTGTCTAATATATGTGTAATTGGAGTCCCAGGAAGTGAAGATAGATGGGGGAGGCAGAAAAAATACTTAAAATTTTTTAATGTAAAGTATTTTTCATTAAATTTAATTTTATAGAAATGTAGTTGATTTTTTTCATTGATATTGCATGTTTTGTGGAAAATTACTCCTACCAGCAGTACGTAATATGGTATTGTCATTTTCTCTCCCTCTTCTTTTCATCCCTCCCTTCCTCCCTCCCTACCTCCCTTCTTCTTTCTTTTCCTCTTTCCCTTTCTCTTTCTTTTTTTTTAGTTGTAGCTGCTTCAATGACTGTGTAGTCATAGCTCATTGTGGTTTTAATTTGCCTTTCCCAATGACTAATGATGTAACATCTTTTTGTATGCTTATTTTATGTATATATGCCATCTGTATATTTTCTTTGATGGAGATGCTGTTTAAGTCTTTTGCCCATTTATCATTTTGCCTGCTTTTTTCTTCTTCTTGAGTTTTGAAAGTTTTAAATATATTATGGACACAAGCCCACTATCAGATTCGTGATTTGCAATTATTTTCTGACTATTTGCAGTAAGCTTTTTCCCCCCTATGTAGAATGGCATGGTGTCTGTGAATAGATAATTTTAATTATTTCTAATCTATATATCTTTTATTCCTTTTCTTATATTACTGCATTGTCTATGAGCTCTAGTATTATGTTAAATGGGAGTGATCAGAGCAAACATTTTTGTTCCTGATCTTAGGAGAAAACACTTAGTTTTTATAAAGTTTGTATCAGAGAATTTTGTTGATGTCATTAAGTTGAAGAAGTTGCTTCTATTCCTAGTTATTAAAAGTTGTGTATTCTTTTTGTCATTAAAAATATAGAACTTGTTGCATAGAGATGGAGAGGTGACCTGGGAGCAGTTGTGTATGGGCTGACCGGAGTGCTGAGCAAACTCATGTGGTAAGGAATAGAAAACTGTTCTCAAGGAACACCCTGTTTTGGAAGTCTCCTCGGTCCTGACGCTTCCTAAATAATTAAAATACAACAGCCGACTGGTTGGCAAGTAATGGGTGTGAGAAGGAGATGAGAGTTGTTTACAACTAAAAATAGACATAGATTGCTGTGCTTCAAGCTGGCTATTTAATCAAGAGAGGCTCAATAAAGAAATGCTACAAGTTGCATTTTGCAGTCCCCTGTCTGGTTTGTCCTACAGAGTCACATCCAGGTCTCCAAGTTCACTAGAAACTCACAGAATTTGGAGCAGGAAAGCATAGGACTGCCTGCAAGGTTGTTGGAGGCTGGCAACCTTGTGCTCCCATTTCAGAGCGGAGTAGAAATGAATACAGGAAGCTAAAACAACACCAAATTACCACAATGAAAGGAAAACTATAGCAAGATACATAAGATACTATAGCAAGAGTCCAACAAAAGGGAAAAATAATGATGCTGACGAGGTGGGAAGAAACAGATAACTTCAGAACCTCCTTTGTCCCCATAGAACATCAACTGTGTGCCCCGCTCCTCTGGTCCCTCCCCAGGATCACAAGACCCCAGGTGATGCTAAGATTTGGAGGCTGGCTTGTCAGGGAGACATCCTGTGTTAAGTACAGGTCTGGCTGAGAAGGGGCAGTGAAGTTGAGAGGCGCACTTCTGTCCCCAAGGATATGAGTCATGTGCTCTTTCTCTAGCTTGTCTTTTAAATACCACTTCTGATTCTTGACTCCAGAAGTGAACAGTTGGGTCATGTTAAAATTTTCGTTTACTGGATGCTCTATCCTTCAAGCTAATTTCCATGAAGGAGGATAATGATTGTGTATCAGGTTGAATTTCGTTTCTAAATTCTGTCCAGGGAAGCCTAGACTTCCATGTAGAGCCCAGTAAAATCATCCCAACTTAGAAAGACAAAGTGTCCCTTCCAAGTACTAGGCAGAAGGAGAAAGGAAAATATCAGAAATTCCTTCCTTAAAGGAGGAATATAGGGGAACTAAATAAGGGATCAGGAAAAAAAATTACAGGGAACTATAAATCATTCTATAAAGACATTCAACAGGGAAAGTGGAGGGAGAGGGCTTAAAATGGGAGGAAGAGGGTTCCAGAGAAACATTGGCAGCAAAGAGACGCTAGGAATGATTTCTCCCAGAGAAATAGGCAACAGGGTGAAAATATAGCAGGTCCCTTCAAGAACTGGGACACGGTAGATAAACTGGACAACACTGGCAACCTACCCAAGAAGAAAATTACATCAAAGAGAGACAAATAGAAAAGCATCAAAATCTTGCTATTCCTCCACCCATAAATCCTGCACACCTGGACCAACAGAAAGAAAAGCTAGAGATACCACATGGGGAAAGGGACCACAGTGAGCATCAAACTCCAGGACCTGTGGAGAGCTACATGGAAGCTGGCAATGGATTGAGTGACCTGCACCCAGTAAGTGCAGATCCGACACCATTGGAGGATGCTAGAAAAGTGAATTCTGGTTGGTTGCAGCTCACAGGGAAAAGTGCATTTGGCTTCAGGAGTCCATACCAGCAATTTAAGACAGTTGGGTATTGCCTGGGAGACACAGATCAGAGGGGAGGTGAGTGCCTGGAGCTGGCACAGAGACAGAGACAAAAGCCAATCACCAAAGGTGCAATCCAGGAGCTTGCACTAGGCCTGAGCTTGGTGCCCCACAGCAGTCCACACTGGCCTGAGGTTTAGGGTTTAAGACGGTTGGGATCACCAGGGCCAGGAGATATTGGGATCACCAGGGCCAGGAGATAAGTGCCTAGGGTTGGCACAAAGACAAAGACAGAGCTGTGCTGGGCCAAAGGCACCAAAGGCCTAGGGTGCCAAATGCCAAAAGCTCAGGCTTGGCTCAGCTCAGGGCTCTATTGTAATCCTCTGCACCCTCAGCTTAAGGTAGCATGGACTACCTTAAGTAGTGCCCCAGATCAGGAAGTGAGTGCCTCAGACCCCTCATAGAGGCAAAGTCACAGGGATCATATATAAACAAAGGGCAGTCTCCAAGGGTGAACACAGAAAAGTGCCTGCAGCTGGGGACACCTCAGGTGGCCACGCCTCCATTATAGGGCTGTGGGAATGTGCTTGTGATCATGCACTGAGGTGAAGCTGCTGTGCACACAAAGGAAGTCTTGTTGATTAGGGAATGCAAAAAAAGTGCACACAGTTCAGGACATCTCAGATCCCCACCACCACACCCTAGGACTGTGGAAAAGGGTCAGGGAGCTGGCACCTACACAGACGGGAGCTGGTACCAAGATTTCTTTGGCTAGTGCCTAACCCTGAGCAGTGCCTAACCCCAACTCAGAGGCCACCAACCTCCAGCCCACAGGGCATGACCACTATCAAGAGCATGTAGTCCACAGAAAAAGCCAGAGGCCAGACAGAAGCTGATTCAACCACCACAGAGAGCACACAGCCCCCCTACTCCCACCACAGTTGGAAGCTAGGAATCTCACCACAAACCCCCTGAAAAGGAGGAAACACATGGGGGGCTATCAAAGTTTGAGCTCTTCAATGTACCCAGAACATCACCACCTTAGTGGCATATCAGCTCAGACTGCTGGACCTGGTCTGACTAATAATCTCCAACATTCCAGAAGGAACACTACAAAGCAATGCCCACCAATATGAGCAGCAGTGTCCCATCACATAGAACAAATTAGAAAAAAAAAAAAACTACAGGAGGAAGGAGAAACACAAATAACCAAGTAAGCCTCCAGAGAAAGGTCTCTCCACAAAAAGAAAACCAGCCATCAGAATCCAACAACAACAACACGGAAGAACTTTTATGCCTTCCAGAAAGAGAATTTAAAATCATCATAATTTAAAAACTAAAAGAATATGAAAAGAAAGAGAAGGAAATGAAAGAAATGATAAAAATAATTAATGAATGAAAATGAGACCCTAAAGAAGGGAAAGAAGGAAATGCAGGAAATTAAAAGGTCAATAGAGGAGACAAACAACTCTGGGAAAAGTGACAAAAACAGAATGGAAGAATGAATCAGTCAGTACCCTTGAAGATACAGATATAAAAAGAATTAAAAAGGAAAGGAGAGAGAAGTACAAAGGGAAAAAATAATGAAGAAATACTCCGAGAGCTATTTGACACCATGAATAAAGGAAATATAAGAATTAAGGGAATTCCAGAGGGGGAAGAGAAAGGAAAAGGCACCTAAAAGTTATTCAAGGACATTACTGAAGAGAACTTTCCAAGCATGAAAATAGATATACACAAAACAAAAAGAATATCAAATTTCTATGATGAATGGAGACCCTCAGCAAGGCACTTAATAGTAAAGATCTCAAGAATCCGGGCCCGCCCTGGTGGCGCAGTGGGTTAAGCAACGCACTATGAAGCAAATCACAGCCACTGCAGCACGAGTTCGATCCCTGCTGCTGGCCAGGGAGGTGACCCACATGGCGTAGCAGACCTCTCCTGCCGTGCCCGCTGCTCCCCTCAGCAGTGTGTTTCTGTCAATCTGCCTGTTCTGCATCCTGCTCTGTCTGGTGGATTCTCTCACCACCCCCGCACCTCTGGCCTGTACCCCAGTGCTTGTATGCATAAATAAATAAATCTTAAAAAAAAAAAAAGATCTCAAGAATCCATGACAAGGAAAACATAATGGAGCTGACAAGATGCAAGAAGCAGATAACCTATAAGGAAAATCAATCACGCTGACATCAGACTTCTCTGAAGAAACATTATGGGCAAGAAGAGAATGGAGCGACATATTCAACAAACTCCAGGCCAGCAAACGCCAATCAAGAATACTTTACCCTGCAAAGCTCTCCTTTCTCCATGAAGGAAAAATAAGGACTGTTTCAGACAAAGGGAATCTCCAGAAATTCATCGCTACTAAAGCCCCACTCCAAAAAAGTACTACAAGCAGCCCTAGCGGCAAAACCAACATTGGAATAAATAGAAAGAACAGAATGATGTGAGGAATAGAATCACAAAAAGTCAAAACGGCAAAAACAGATGCCAATGAATTAATATTAACCCTAAGTGTAAATGTAAACTCTTCAATAAAAAGACACAGAGTAGCAGGCTGGATTAAAAACAAAATCCAACCTTTTCTGCTGTCTCCAGGAAATGTGTTTAACTAGAAAAGATAAACATAGGCTGAGAGTAAAAGTTTAGAATACAATCCTGCCAGCAAATGGACCCAAAAAGAAGGCAGGAATACTTCTATCAGATAAAATAGAATTCAAACTAAAAAGGGTAAAAAGAGACATAGTTGGACACTACATTATGAGTAAGGGGGCAATACATTAGGAAGATATAACTCATGAACATATGCTCACCAAATTAAGGAGCACAAAATACACCAGACAATTACTGTCATCCCTGAAAACAGACATTGAAGACAATACTTATGTAGTAGGAGATTCATCACCCCACTCTCACCAATGGACAGATCAACAAGACAAAAAATAAACAAGAACACTAGAGCACTTTATTTTTTTAAAGACTTATTTATTTATACATATAAGAACTGGGGTACAGGCCAGAATCCAGTGTGGTGAGAGGATTCACCAGAGACAGAGTGGGGAGTAGAACAGGCAGACTGACTGAAACACACTGTTGAGGGGAGCAGCGGGTGAGGCAGGAGAGGTCTGCTATGCCATGTGGGTCCCAGGGATTGAACTCATGCTGCAGTGGCTGCGGTTTGCTTCATAGTGCATTGCTTAACCCACTGCGCCACCAGGGAGGCCCCACAAGAGCTCTTTAAATCTAAACTTCATGGGCTTAACAGACATCTATAGGACACTGCATCCAAAAAAATCTAGGTACATTTTTCTCAAGTGCACACGTATCATTCTCCAGGATCGATTGGGCTACAAGACAGATACCAACAGATACATTAAGATCAAAATCATACCAACTATCTTCTCTGATCATAAAGGTATTAAACCAGAAATAAATCATGAAAGGAAACAAAGGGACCCTCCCTCTTCATGAAGATTGAAACCTACACTAGTAGACCATTGGATTAAAGAGGAGATCAAAGGAGAGATTAAAAAATACCTTGAGGATCTGTGGCAAGTGCCTTCGTTGAGAGCAGTCATGGGTGAGGTAACTTGTAGTATATGATACATTTTCACATGGGTAATGTGAATGTAACTGAGTCAACTTGGAGAGGAGAAAAGAGGTGTTATAATATTACTGATCTTTTAAAAAAAAATCAACATTTTTTATTTTTTTTAAAAAAAAGATTTAGTTATTTATGCATTCAAGTACTCGGGTACAGACCAGAGGTGTGGAGGGTGAAAGGATTCACCAGAAATAGAGTGGGTTACAGAAGAGGAATACACTTCTGAGGGGAGCAGCTGGTCAGACAGGAGAGATCTGCTGCACCATGTGGATCCTCTCCCTGGCTGGGGATCAAACTCGTGCTTCAGTGGCTTCATAGTACTGCAGATGCTTCATAGTGGGGTGCTTAACCCCTTGCACCACCAGAGAGGCCCACAATCAACTTTTCATTTCATTTGTTTTTTTCTAGTCTCATTTTCATCACTCTTAATTTCTTAATTGTTTCCCTCAGTCTTTGTTTGGTTTAATTTATTCTTCTATTTCTAGTTTCTTAAGGTGAAAATTTAGATAACTGATTTTAGACTATTTTTTCTTTTTCTTTTTCAAATTTAAGGACAGTGTTAGTTGCCAGTCATAGATTTTGATATATTTCTTTTGAAAGACTGTAAAAAGCTAGAGAAAGAGAGGACTCTCTTACTTCCTTTTCACCCCACAGCCCAGGATTAGTACAGAAGTAGGAGTGAGGATTCCAGGATATTAATCTGGCTGAGCTACCAGGCAGATATTGACTCTAGGTAAATTGCTTTATTCTTCTGATATGTAATTTGAGAGAGTTTATAACACTATAAGCGGTAAGATAAAAAGGAAACATTTAAACTTGATACCTGTCTCTGAGCCAAAATTTACAGAAGGGCGGTACAAGCCAGACTTGGCAGTTGGGCTGTGTCAATAATACCTGATTTTAAAGGAAACTTAGGTCCTTTGGAAAAGTGAGATGAGTGCTGTAGTCTGCTCTTAGAACATGAACATGGATTTTAAAACCCACAGGAAAGGAAAGTGGAAAGGAGGGTGAGAGAAGAAAGAGAGTCATCTTTCTTTCATCTGGACTCATCACTTGGACTCCTGACTATCTTGCATCTGACTCCAAAACTGGCCACACTTAAGGTAAAAATAAAAGACAGAGATAAAACCTGAGCTAGTATGAGTAAGAGAAACTTAATAGTCATTTTGAGATAGTGAGATTTCAGCTTGAAAGCATCTGTAATTTTCCTGAATTACTTAAAGAGCTTAATAGAAGTCTACGACTATAAGGTCATCTACTATTTTCTAGTTCTTTTAAATTTTTTCTTCTTTTTAAAGATTTATTTTTTTATGCATACAAGAGCTGGGGTGCAGGCCAGAGGTATGGCAGGTGGTGAGAGGATTCATCAGAGACCGAGTGGGGAACAGAAGAGCTGGATCTACTGAAATACACTGCTGAGGGGAGCAGCAGGTGAGACAGGAGAGGTCTGCTGTGCCATGTGGGTCCCCTCCCTGGCCGGGGATCAAACTCGTGCTGCAGTGGCTGCGGATAGCTTCATAGTGCTGCCTCTTAACCCCTTGCTCCACCAGGGAGGTAAGTACTTTTTATACATTAAGTTAATAAATTTTCATAGTAAACTTATGAGTTAGCATAAAGCAATTAGGCAATGCAGGAATGACAGAAGAGGTTCAGAGAGATAAAACTAGTTTTCTGGGCTGGATTATATATATATATATATATATATATATATACACATTTACTGTGTTAGAGTATGAGTGTGTGTGTGTGTGTGTGTGTGTGTGTGTATGTGAGAATTTGAGCTAGGGAAATAAAAACATTCCTATTTTGGTGATTGCTATCATTTTCTATATACCCATATCCATCCAGCCAGAATCTTGTGTTTGTTTTTCTGCCTCATGTATTTTACAAATATTTCTTAATTGCCTGATATTCTGGCAGATCTGAGCTTCAGGAGGCAGTGATGGACAAGATAGAGTCTGGGCTTGAGATCAGAGTCTAGTGAGAGACAAGTGAACACTGAGAGTACTGTGTGTTCTTCAGAGTTCTGCAAAAGCATGTTGTAGTAGGAGCCCAGAGGATGTGGTCTTAAGCTTAGTCTATAGGGGCTTAGTCTCTAGAAAACTTCACCAAATCTGTCTTGCAACGGATTTACAGGAGGTGTAGGGATTTGCTCCATAGCTAAATAGGGGCAGTATGGTAGAAGAAAAAGAGTCCACAAAGTCTCACAGGCACATGAAAACAGTGAACATTAGAGAGGAATATGCAGTACATTATCTTTTCCAGGGGAGAGCGTGAATGCAGTCCCACACCACTGAAACTTACGAAGTCAAGTTTCTCATATTTGGGGATATTGCTTGGGTCAGCATATCCAAACTGCAATGGATGAGACTCCTGGGAAAACCACCTTCATGATCACTTTGTCTACTCTCCCAGGTGAGTATATGAAGTAAGTATTACTGGAGGGTAGGAGAGGTAGAAACAAGATCATCTGAACTATTTTGAAGAATTATCTTCCCCCTTTCATTCCTTTTCTCCCTGCCCAATCAATCACCAAGTCCTATACATTTGTTTCCTTCCTTATGTCCCATGCTTTGGCCCATGTCAGAACTGAACTGCTGCTTTTGTATCCTAGCTGGTCTCCCTTCTCCAATATATACATCCTTCCAATCCATTCACCTCTTGCTTCTCCATTTGGTTTTGAAAAAACAAAAAACAAACAAACAAACAAAAAAACCAACTATAAGCCTGTTCTGTGGGGCCCACCTCCAGGCGGCACTTAAATAAATTTTCAGACTTATTTCTTGGTTAAACCACCTACATGCATTCACATCTTCCTCCTTCATTCCTGAACTAATTTTCTACTTTATTTTGGTTATTAATTTCCCCACATTCTTTTAAAAGTTATTTATGCATATAAGGACTGGGATATAGGCTAGAGGAGTGGCGGTGAGTGGAGTTACCAGAGACAGAGTGGGGAGCAGAACAGACAGAATTACTGAAATACACTGCTGAGGGGAGCAGAGGTGAGACAGGAGGGGTCTGCTGCCCAATGTGGGTCACCTCCCTGGCCAGGGATGAATTTATGCTGCAATGGCTGCTGATAGCTTCACAGTGCTGAGATTTAACCCCTTGTGCCACCAGGGAAGCCTAATTTCCCTCCATTCTTTAGCTAATTTTGGTTACTCCTTAGAAGGCAGATTAGGGAAGACCTCACCCCTGTGCTTTTGGTTGAGTTCTTCCTCTGCAAATGTAATTTTCCCTTCTCCATTATTGATCCCCTACTTACCTTTTAAGATTTTTCAGACTCACCAGTTGTTACCAACTCCATGCAGCCTTTCTTGACACCTTGTTTTTCCTCACTGATTTATAAGTTCCTTCATGGCAGAGACAATGTCTCATTGATTTTTGTGTCCTCAGCAGCCATTGCAGTGCCTAGATGACAGTGAGTACTTAATACATGTTTGTTGAATGGATTAATAGACAACTTCCCAGCTGCTATTTGGAATTGAATCATGTACCATCCTGTTTATTATCCCTTTTTAGGAACTGTCATCCTAGTATAAAATAAGTTGTCTGCACAGATTTTCTCTTTTCTGAAAAATAAGTCTTAAAAACATATAAATATTTAACTGAAGAGCTGTACTCTACAAGGAAGAGCAGAGTATGAGGGCCTAAGAAAAGGAACCAGTCACTGCACGCTCTTTCCCTTCACCCCTTTTATAGTTAGGGTTTCTGGGAGAGAGTTTTTTATGTGTGTGAGAGTGTGTGTGTGTGTGTGTGTGTGTGTGTTGGAGGAATCTGATTTTCCAAGTTTCTTAACTGATTATATTTAGACCAAATTCTTCCTATACCTTGTGTATAGGAAGGCTCTAATTTACACAGCAGAAGTCTGTTTTTGTTTATTGATGAAATTATATTTAAGTGGCTGAAGAGAGCATATTCAAAAATAAAAAAAATCCATTGGAAGGAGATTTTTTGCAAAGTGAATGCTCATCTGAGAATGAGTCCTTACTATAAATTTGAATGTATGTCTATTAGGATTACTTATAGTTAGGCTCAAATGTTTTCCTTAGTTTCTTGATTCTCTCATTTTGTTTTAAAACTTGGACATAACTGGCATTCACACTGATTACTCTAAATGTAGGGATTTTTTTTTTAAATGAGAAACTGTCTTAGATATCTAAAAACAATCTGTGTACTGCACAGACCTTTCTACAAATAAGAGCAGAGTATGAGGGCTTGCCACAAGCTCCTCCCCTCCACCACTTATATAGTTAGGGTCTCTGGCAGTGGAGTTTTTCTTTCTCTGCTTTACTGAGGAGCCAGATGCAAGCCTACAAACTAGAGTAAGCAAGGGTTTTGTGTGTGTGTGTGTGTATGTGTGGTGGGAGAACCTGATTTTCCATTTCTTAACTGATCATACTTAGACCAAATTCAAATGGTTATATGTCTGTATAGGAGGACATATAATTTAATATGTCTGTCTCTAATTTACATATCAGAAGTCTTTTTTTGTTTATTGATGAAATTATATTTTAAGTGGCTGAACAGATCCTATTAAAAAATTCCATTAGAAGGAGATTTTCTGCAAAGTGAATGCTCATCTGAGAATGAGTCCTTACTATAAATTTGAGTGTATGTCTATTAGGATTACTTATAGTTAGGCTCAAATGTTTTCCTTAGTTTCTTGATTCTCTCATTTTGTTTTAAAACTTGGAGATAACTGGCATTCACACTGATTACTCTAAATCTAGGCTGCTTTTTATTTTTTGTTTTTAAATGAGAAACTGTCTTAGATGTTGTAAAAACAAGTGAGGGACTTGTTATTTTTCAACATATGATGGGGCCTGGGGTCTTCCCAGCCCTCTGAGTCCTTTTCTTTTTTCCTCTTACTCATCAAATCTAGTAAGCTTCCTTTCAGGCTAACAGAAGTAGTTTCTTTCTGATCCATAGTGTCCTTTTTAGTCCAGGTCCTGGGACCTTGGGTGAATCATTGATTCATTTTAGTTCTCCTTGTTCTGTGCTTTTTTGTTCCTATTTTATTGCCCGTTCCTTAGCTATTCACAATACAAAATATCATTCCATATTTCATTATGTACTATATTAAAATTATGCTTCCAGTCTTCACAGTTTTTATTTCTTTTTTTTTTTTAAAGATTTATTTATTTATGGATACAAGCACTGGGGTACAGGCCAGAGGTGTGGGGGGTGGGAGGATCCACTAGAGACAGAGTGGAAAACAGAACAGACAGATAGACTGAAACACACTGCTGAGGGGAGCAGCAGGCGATGGCAGGAGAGGTCTGCTGCGCCATGTGGGTCCCCTCCCAGGCCAGTGGCAGGGATCAAACTCGTGCTGCAGTGGCTGCGGTTTGCTTCAGAGTAGGTTGCTTAACCCACTGCGCCACCAGGGAGGCCCACACAGTTTTTTATTTCTTAAGAAAATACATTAATCCTCCTTTAAAGGTTATACTTTTTGTTTTCCTGGGGGTACAAGGCTCTAAAAATACACATTCTAGAATGACAAGTATTTTAGTTGAACCTGTATTTGTTTTTCAGTTGAGGAGAACAGAAAATGGAGGAAGCAAATGGGAGTGAGTCCATTGATCTGACCCCAGTGACTGGCATTGACAACCCTGAGCCAGTTCTCATGGTACTGTACCAGTTCAGTTTTTGTGCAAATTTGTTTGCTGCTCTCAATCCCATCACCTCTGGCAGGGCCATGACTGACACTTACTCCACCTATATTTGCAGGAAGAAGTAGTAAGTCCTGAAGGAATCAAGAAGACTGAAAAGCAAGGACTTAGTCTTGGGAATGAGCTGAGTCATTCCACTCACCAGAGGTACAGGCATTCTGAAATTGGTTCAGATAGAACCTAAAGGCCTAGGGTGGGCTAAGCATGGCCAGTGGATTCTGAAATGGTCAAATTTACCCCAGTAGATTTTTTGTAAATTTACCAAGCTTGCCTTTCATTTAGAAGGATAGTGACTGATGTGAATTCTAGAGTCGGACTGCTTAATCTGTGTCTGAACTGTGTTTTTGCTAGAGGAATAGTGCTACTATGAACATTGTTGTGCACATCTTTGAGTAAGTATGTAGACACCTTTCTAGTGGGGATATATATATATATATACCTTGGCATGGATTTGCTGTATCAAAGGTTCCTATCGCTAAAAGTTGCTAAACATGCTTGCTACCACTTTGCACTTCCCTAGCATGTTATGAAAATCTTTTTTCATTTTCTGTGTTGTATGTCTGTAGTACTACCACATTGTAGTTTTATTTGCATTGCCCTACTGACTAATGAAATCAAACTCTCATATTTTTTAGTTACTGATATTCTCTTTTGTGAAGTTCTTATTGAAATCTTTACAGCATTTTTTTGTCTTCATGTGTAAAAATGGGCATATGTTTTATAATTGATTAAATACAAAATTAGTAACTTACATGTTTTTTGTTACTACTGTAAGTGATAATTTCTTTTTACTTTCTAGTCATCTGTCACTAGTGTTACAAGAAATTCATTTTTGTGGATTTATTATATCTATCCATTCCTTCATTTACAAGTACTTGTTGACTATCTATTATGGCCCAACCATATACTAGCTATCTAAAATAACAATAATATGGGCTAGATTCTCAGTTAACTACCAAGACTACAAAGATATTCTTAGTAATGCACCTTTCCATTTTATGCTCACAATATGAAGACTAGTAAACAGAAAAATGACAATACCATACTAGATAGCAAATGCAAGAATAGAGATGTAAAAGACTATATAAGATCACAGAAAAATGAACAACTGATTCTTACTGGGAGGAATTATGGCTTTACCTAAGAGGTGACCTTTACCTGGATCTTGAAGAACAAATAGTTTATCAGATGGAGAATGGTAATATAGTAGGCACAGGACTGGGAGACAATATCATGCATTCCATAAAGGAGAAGATATTCCATGTGGCAGCACACTGGGTTTTATAGCGAGAAAGAGATCAGCAGGGAAACTGCAAGACTGGAAATGTCATTTGTTTGCACCTTATGTGTCCGAAGGGGTCTGGTTTTCTTTTTTTTTTGAGGGGGGGTCTGGTTTTCTATTAAGGAGTTAAAGAGGTTTTTAATTAGAACAGGAACAGAATGACTTTTTTTCTTTGGAAAATAACTCTGACCGCAACATGGAAGGGGACGGAGTGGAGAGAGATTGTTGGCAGTAAGTTAGTTACAAGGCTCTTGCAGTTATCAAGTAAGAGATGAAGAGCCCTGGATAAAACAGTGTGATTGGGAATAGATTAGAGAAGTTATAGTCCAGAGACACTTTTGGAGCAGAATTTACAAGATTCTGTGACTAAAGACCAGCCATTTTCAGGACTCACATGCAGACCTCTGTCTTCACCCTCTTCCTCCTATGCTTATTTCCTCAGGACATCTTAATCTGATCTTTCAACACAAACTGATGTTAGCTTCTCTTTCTTTTTATTACTCTTTCCAACATAGCCATTTCTATAAAGCAATTTTGCAAAACATAGTATTAAGAGAGGGTTCTCTCTGTTGTAGGAGGACAAAGCCTCCTCCATGAGGCCATCAGGGCACACACTCCTGTTGGGATTGAGAGGTGTTTATTTTTAAGAAGTAGTGAATTTGTGCATATTGGATGGTAGAAAGGAACCAGCAGAGTCAGAAAAAGAGAAAGGATTGGGTGATGGAAAGGCATGAAGAGAGTCAGATAAATAATGATCAGAAGGCCCTAAGGTATTGTCAGAAGGTGGGACTGAGGCCTTAGTAAGTGGGAAGTTCAGCTTTTCTTAAGATACAGGAAAGGAGACTGAGAGGCTGTTGGACCAGCAATACACTGCAGTGAAGTAAGGGGTCTAAGGTCAGAGAGGCTGTATTTCTGTAAATTCAGGGTGTGTACCTGCTGAGAACACAGGAACTACACTACTTCAGAGCCTCCTTTGTCCCCATAGAACATCAACTGTGTGCCCCGCTCCTCTGGTCCCTCCCCAGGATCACAAGACCCCAGGTGATGCTAAGATTTGGAGGCTGGC
>JAGFMF010012266.1:2153812-2166874 GCA_019455555.1 Galemys pyrenaicus
CAAGGATATGAGTCATGTGCTCTTTCTCTAGCTTGTCTTTTAAATACCACTTCTGATTCTTGACTCCAGAAGTGAACAGTTGGGTCATGTTAAAATTTTTGTTTACTGGGTGTGTTATAGGTTAAATGCTTAACTTAATAACTATGTTCTTTGTCCTTTCTATAATGTACCCTAATTGTATTAAAGTTCCTTTCCATTAAAGACCTTATATGTTTGTCTTAATACAGCGGATGGCAAAACCCATTCAAAAAGGGCAGGTGTGGGGGTTCTAGGGTGCTCCTCTCCCTGCCCTATAACAGATTCTCTATCCTTCAAGCTAATTTCCAGGAAGGAAGAAAATGATTGTGTAGCAGGTTGAATTTCATTTCTAAATTCTGTTCAGGGAAGCCTAGACTTCCATGTAGAGCCCAGTAAAATCATCCCAACTTAGAAAGACAAAGTGTCCCTTCCAAGTACTAGGCAGAAGGAAAAAGGAAAATATCAGATGGATTCCCTTATAGGAGAAATACAGGGGAACTAAATAAGGGAGCAGGAAAAAAAGAGAAAATTAGCAGGGAACTATAAATCAGAGACATTCAGCAGGGAAAGTGGAGGGAGAGGGCTTAAAATGGGCAGAAGAGCACAAGAGACTATGGTGAGGGTTCATGGGTAACGATGGTCGGATATATACAGGGACTACACATTATACAAAAATGAAAAATTATGTTAAAATAAATGTATGGGTAGATAGATATATACACACATATATACATAATTTATATATATATAAATATATATACGTATTTGAAAAAAGAAAAACAAAAGGAACTTTGGCCCCAACCTGGATTGCCTCAAACTTCTTTCTTGGTTGATATTTCACCTCATGATGTGTGGGTTCATTCACTTTTTCCCCTTTTAGTAGTTGTTTTAAAATTCATATTCTCAAATTCTCAACCCCACTTCCTCCACCCTTTCTGTCATTCTCATCCCCATCTCTACTGGTAGTAGAGATGTATCATTCCTTTCTAAGTAGATTAAATATTTTTGTCATTAACTCCCCCATTCATTACAGCAATATCATTTATAATGTTGCCTTATAATTTCCTTTGACTTTGTCCTTTTTCTTCTCTCAGAGAAAGTCTATCTCTGGCTTTTTTTAGCCAGTCTGCCAGCTTCTGCTTTTTAATACGGTGTTTAGCCCATTTATACTGACTGATTTCAGTCTACCATCTCACTATTTATTTCTGTTTATCTTTTTTTTAACTTGATAATCTTTACTACAGTCATTTTATTTTATTTTAGATTTAATTAATTATATCTGACATCATTTGTATTCCCCAGGGAGTTCCCACCACCATTTCACCCATGCACCATCACCTCAGTCCCCTTGTGCTCTTTCTGTCCTCACCCCCATCTTTGCCCTCCCCCCCTCTCCCACCATGGTCCCTTTGATTTATCTTAGAACTTTGGTCTTGTTGAGTTTGAGTTTTTTCTTTTTTTGTTTGTTTATTTGTTTGTTTTGGTTGTAATTGCCCATTTCCTTGAGCTTACTCTTTTTCTTCTTCTTTTTTTTTTGTTGTAGTTGTTGCTCTTTCACATTCCTCCTAAAAGTGAAGCCATCCAATATTCTTCTCTTGCCTTCTGACTTATTTCACTGAGCATAATTCCTTCTAGCTCCATCCATGCTTCTATAAATGACTCTAGTTTATCTTTTTTGATTGCTGAATAGTATTCCATTGTGTATATGTACCACATCTTCTTGATCCAGTCATCTACTTTTGGGCATTTGGATTGTATCCAGGTTTTACCAATTATAAATAGTGCTGCAATAAACATAGGGGTACAGGTGCTTTTTTGGATCAGTGTTTTTGTGTCCCTTGGATAGATCGTAGGAGCGGGATTGCCGGATCATATGGTAGTTCCATGCCTAGTAGACTGAGGAACCTCCATATGGTCTTCCATAATGGTGGATTAATTTGCATTCCTACCAGCAATGTAGTAGAATTCCTTTTTCGCCACATCCTCACCAGCATTTGTTGTTGTTGGTTTTTTGATATGTGCCATTTTTACTGGTGTAAGGTGGTATCTCATTGTGGTTTTAATTTGCATTTCCCTGATTATGAGGGATGCTGAGCATTTTCTCATGTACCTGTTGGCCATTTTCATGTCCTCTTCGGAGAAGTGTCTTTTAAGTTCTTCTGCCCATTTTTTGAGTGGGTTGTTTGCTTTGTTTTTCTTTAGTCTTGTGAGTTCTTTGTATATCTTTGTGATCAGACCCTTGTCCGTTGTGTGGAGCGCAAAGATTTTTTCCCAATAGTGGGGTGTCTTTTTGTTTTGTTTAATGTTTCCTTTGCTGTACAGAAACTTTTTATCTTGATGCAGTCCCATCTGTTTATCTTCTCTCTAATTTTTATTGCTTTGGGGGATGCAACTTCAAAGGTGCTATTGAGATGTATGTCTTGCAGCGTTTTACCTATGTTTTCCTCTATATATTTTATAGTATTGGGTCTTACATTTAGGTCTTTTATGCATTTTGAGTTGATTTTTGAACATGGTGTGAGATCATGGTCCAGTTTCTTTTTTTGCATGTGGCAGACCAGTTTTGCCAGCACCATTTATTGAATAAGCTGTCCTGTTCCATTGCATAGTCTTTCCTCCTTTGTCAAAGATCAGTTGACCATAGTTGTGTGGTTTTACTTCTATGTTTTCTATATGGTTCCATTGGTCTGTTGTGTCTGTATTTGTTCCAGCACCAAGCAGTTTTAATTACTATTGCTTTGTAGTAAAATTTGAAGTCTGAGAGTTTGACACCTCCGTTCCCCTTCTTTTTAGTCAGGAGAGTTTTGGCTAATTGAGGTTTTTTGTGTCTCCACATTAATTTCATCAATATTTGTTCTATTTCCTTGAAGAGTGTCATTGAGATTTTAATTGGAATAGCAATGAATCTGTAAATTGCTTTTGGTAGTGTGGCCATTTAGATAATGTTTATTCTTCCTATCCATGAGCAGGGAATATTTTTTCCATTTCTTTGTGTCTTCTTCTATTTCTTTTAACAATGTTTTATAATTTTCTCCAAATACTCCTTTTGCTTATTTTGTTAGGTTTAATTCCAAGTATTTGAATTCTTTGGCTTTGTTTGTAAAAGGTATATATTTTTTTTATTTCTTCTTCAGATTGGTTGTTTGTATATAGAAAGACTACTGACTTTTGTGTGTTGATCTTGTATCCTGCTACTTTACTAAACTGGTTGATTGTTTTAATTAGATTTTCTGCAGAGTTTTTAGGGATTCCCAAGTATATTATATTGTCTGCAAACAGTGATAGTTTTACTTCTTCTTTCCCTATTTGGATTCCTTGTATGTCTTTTTCCTGTCTCATTGCTCTGGCTAGGACTTTCAGTATTATATTGAATAGCAGTGGAGAGAGGGGACATCCTTGTCTTGTTCCTAATCATCTGGGGAATGCTCTCAGTTTTTCACCATTGAGGATTATATTTGCAGTGGGTTTGTCAAATATTGATGAAATTCATATGGAGATACAAAAAACCCTGATTAGACAAAGCTCTACTGTAAAAAAAAAACAAAACAACAACCAATTAGCCAAAGCTCTACTGAAAAAAAAGGAGAATGGAGGTATCACACTCCCAGACTTCAAACTCTACTACAAAGCAATAGTAATTAAAACCACTTGGTACTGGTATAAAGACAGACACACAAGACACACAGACCAATGGAACCGTATAGAAAACATAGAAGTAAAACCACACAACTATGGTCAACTGATCTTTGACAAAGGAGGAAAGACTATGCAATGGAACAGGACAGCTTATTCAATAAATGGTGCTGGCAAAACTGGTCTGCCACATGCAAAAAAAGAAACTGGACCATGATCTCACACCATGTTCAAAAATCAACTCAAAATGCATAAAAGACCTAAATGTAAGACCCAATACTATAAAATATATAGAGGAAAACATAGGTAAAACGCTGCAAGACATACATCTCAATAGCACCTTTGAAGTTGCATCCCCCAAAGCAATAAAAATTAGAGAGAAGATAAACAGATGGGACTGCATCAAGATAAAAAGTTTCTGTACAGCAAAGGAAACATTAAACAAAACAAAAAGACACCCCACTATTGGGAAAAAATCTTTGCGCTCCACACAACGGACAAGGGTCTGATCACAAAGATATACAAAGAACTCACAAGACTAAAGAAAAACAAAGCAAACAACCCACTCAAAAAATGGGCAGAAGAACTTAAAAGACACTTCTCCGAAGAGGACATGAAAATGGCCAACAGGTACATGAGAAAATGCTCAGCATCCCTCATAATCAGGGAAATGCAAATTAAAACCACAATGAGATACCACCTTACACCAGTAAAAATGGCACATATCAAAAAACCAACAACAACAAATGCTGGTGAGGATGTGGCGAAAAAGGAATTCTACTACATTGCTGGTAGGAATGCAAATTAATCCACCATTATGGAAGACCATATGGAGGTTCCTCAGTCTACTAGGCATGGAACTACCATATGATCCGGCAATCCCGCTCCTACGATCTATCCAAGGGACACAAAAACACTGATCCAAAAAAGCACCTGTACCCCTATGTTTATTGCAGCACTATTTATAATTGGTAAAACCTGGATACAATCCAAATGCCCAAAAGTAGATGACTGGATCAAGAAGATGTGGTACATATACACAATGGAATACTATTCAGCAATCAAAAAAGATAAACTAGAGTCATTTATAGAAGCATGGATGGAGCTAGAAGGAATTATGCTCAGTGAAATAAGTCAGAAGGCAAGAGAAGAATATTGGATGGCTTCCTTTTAGAAGTAATGTAAAGGAACAAAAAAGGGGCTCAAGGAAAAGAATAGCAATTAAAAAAACACACACACACACAAGAACAAAAGGACAAAGACAGACCAAAGGCACCTTCTTGGGGGGGCGGGGTGCGAGAGACTGGGATGAAGGCAGAAAGAGCACAAGGGACTGAGGTGATGGTGCATGAGTGAAATGGTGGTGGGAACTCCATTGGGTCTACAATTGATGTCAGATATATATAAATAAATTTAAATAAGGAAAAAATTAAAGATGTTACTGAGATGCATGTCACATAGTGTTTTGCCTCTATTTTCTTCAATATATTTTATTGTCAGGTCTTATGTTTAGTTCTTTTATGCATTTTGAGTTGGTTTTTGTGCACCCCTATGTTTATTACAGCACTGTTTACAATAGGTAAGTTATGGAAATTATCCAAATGCCCAAAAATAGATGACTGGATCAATAAGTTGTGGTATATAAATACAATAGAATAATATTCAGCAATCAAAAAAGATAAACTCATGCCATTCACAGGAATGTGCGTGGAGCTGGAAGGCATTATTCTCAGTGAAAAAAGTCAGTAGGAAAAAGAAAAATACGGATGGTTTCATTTATATGAGCAATATAAGAGAACCAAATAAGGGATCAGGAAGAAAATAATAATAAATAAAAAAATTAAATTAACATGCAACTATAAATCAGAGATGTTCTGCAGGGGAGGACAAGGGAGAGGAATTGAAACAGGGGAGGGAAGAGCAAAAGAGACTATGGTGATGGTACACGAGTGAATTGGTGGTGGGAATTTTATAGGGACTACACCTGAGAGGAGTAAGCAAATGCTGTATAAAAATGAAAAATGATGTAAATATATATAAATAAATAATTTTTTAAAAAGAAGAAATAGCAAAGTGTGGGCCTCCCTGGTGGCACAGTGGGTTAAGCAATGCACTATGAAGCAAAATGCAGCCACTGCAGCACGAGTTCAATCCCTGCTGCCGGCCAGGGAGGGGACCCACATGGCGCAGCAGACCTCTCCTGCCATCGCCTGCTGCTCCCCTCAGCAGTGTACTTCTGTTGATCTGCCTGTTCTGCTCCCTGCTCTGTCTCTGGTGAATCCTCTCACCCCCAACACCTCTGCCTGTACCCCAGTGCTTGTATGCATAAATAAATAAATCTTTAAAAAAAAAGAAATAGCAAAGTGTTATTATTCTTAGGTCCAAAGGGAAAAATATAAGAGAACACAGAAGGAGAATCAGATAAAGAAGATATCCCCAATATTCTGATCCCAGTTTTCATACACTTTCACTTCTTGAAGAGTACTCAGAGTGGAGCTCAACTAGATAAACCAGAGGGCATGAGAGCTCATGGATGTCATCAATGGGTTAGACTCCTACAACACAGAGCAAGGTAGAGGGTGGGTTAGGAGGAGCAAACCAAAGATCTCTGTCACTCAGAGGAAATCTAGGATTGAAATAAAATTAGATCCTTGATATGCATTGTGATTGATCTTCCAGAGATAATGACTTCCTTCAACTACCTTGAGATTGTTAAGCAATCTTTTTCACTCAGCTCTAAGGTGTCCTCCCTAGGTGTGATGACCAGCTGGGACCTTCTTGCTGGATTTACCTTCTTGGTGCTTCTAAGATTATGGAAATTAGAGTGTTTTGGTCATATGACTACAGTGTGCTGAGCATACATAGAAATGCAGAGGCAGGCATATCTGGATAAGATGTAGCATAGGATGATGGCCAAGAGCTCTGATTCTGTTCTCATTCTGTCTTTGTTTTCATTCTGTCTTTGCTACTTACAACTTCTGTAGCCTTGAAAAAGTTTATCATCTCTACTTCCAAATTCCCACATCTGCAAAATGGGTTCTTAGAAGTCAGTGACTTAAAGTCACTGACTGATCTGTAAAGACACTGATATGTAAAGTTCTTAGAAAGATCCCTAAACATAGAAAGCACATATAAATGTTTGTCAAATCAGCTTGAAGAGCCCTTGCTATTCAAGAGTTTGTTGTACATCTTCTTTTAGCCCCTACCCACCTAGGAATTCTTGACAGTGCTGGTATTTCCTTGCAGTTTGTCATGTACAACTATCAACTCTTCAGAGTTACGAGTTTGTATGTTTTTTTCGGGAGGAAAAGTTAGAGCTGTCTCAGAAGAATAGAATCTGGAACCTCTCAATCCTTTGTCTCTGGTGAACCAGAAAGAAGTAGGTCCAAGAGTCTCTCCCTGATGCACCCAGTGTAAACTTCTCTAGTATAAGATCACCAAGGATATTGCTTTTGCATCCTGAAGAGAGTTGTTTTGACCTGCTGCCATGGGTAAGGTTTGGCATTGCCAGAACACTACCTCATTTTCCATGGATGAGTTATTTACTTCATTAGTTAAAAGAAAAATCCTTATACCATATAGTATAAGTTCTGAAAACAGATAAAAATAGAATGGAATAACTTTTACTCTTTGTTTCTCATTGATAGGGGCCTACAACTATTCACCAGAGCAAGGAGTTTCTACAAAAGACATGCTCACATTTTCAGGATTGTCCTGTTGACCCTACTATGTTTGGGTAAGATGCTGAGAATTCAGGCAAATGAGAGGCACAAACATTTTAGGACTATGACCTGTTTAAGACAATTACCAGTTAGAAAGCAATTTTGTTCACAAACAGATTAAAGGGTTGTTTGATGTATAGGTCTTGTAATTACTTGTAGGTTAACCATAATTTATTGAGTTGTACTACCAATAATAAATAAAAATTGAGAATAAACTATTTTTCAAAATATGCTATTTGGTAAGTATCTCAGAGAAACTGGTCTCTTTTTTAGTGTCTTGATTCCATGTGAGGCATGGTTCTTGTCCTCTCTGTTGAGAAACCTACAGAATATTATTTACTGACTTACTGTTGACATCAATTATATAAAGCATTTTTTGTAAAGCCAGCAAATCTCTATTTAAAATATACTGTCACTGGGATATATAGATCTTTGATATCAATATTAGAGGTAACTGGGATTTAGAAAACACTTATTACATTTTTGGGTGAATCAATCAATGTTTTGCTTAAAATAAAGGCTTGAAATGACCATAGTTATAAAGTTTTGAGAAAAGATACTTTTGAGGAGTCTAATGGTAGATGCTATGATTAGCATCTCTCTCCAAGGGACAGAAGAGGTATCAGATAAAATAGAAGGAAGTGAGATTTTATTGGGGGACAAGTGAAAATATGCAGTATTCAAAACCAGTTGGATTCTTGTTGGGGATTTTTGAGAAGAAAGCATGTCTTGGTCAGAAGAACAACTCAGTAGAATGATTTGGGTTGGGTGGCAAAGTTGCTGGAGGGTTTTCATCTATAGATTTTTTAAAAAAAGATTTATTTTATTTATTTATGCATAGAAGAACTGGGGTGTAGGCCAGAGGTGTAGGGAATGAGAGGATTCACCAAGACAGAATGGGTAGCAGAACAGGCAGATCTACTGAAATACCCTGCTGAGGGGAGCAAAAGGTAAGAGAAGAGAGGTCTGCTGCGCCAGGTGGGTTAGCTACCTGGCGGGGGATGAAACTCACGCTACAGTAGCTGGATAGCTTGCTGATGCTGAGACTTTAACCCCTGCACCACGAGGGAGGCCCAGGTTTTCATTTTTAAATACAAGACAATCTTCCTTAGGTCTTCATTTGCCCTTATGACGGAGCTCTGCATTGTTGATCCTTACTTAGTACTTTTTTTTTTTTCCTTTTAAGCTTACGCTGCCTACTTCCTCATAGCTTGCATCTTGAATTTCCAAAGGGCACTGGCTTTGTTTGTCCTCACCTGTTTGGTGCTCTTGGCCTTAGCTCACCACTTTCTGAAAAAGTTCTTGGGTAAAAAAATAACAAGATGTCTGAAACCCTTGGAAAACTCCTGTATGATGCTTTGGATGAAAAGGTAAGATAGCTTTGGATGATGTGAGTATGATAAGAACTTTGATATTCCTGGTTTGACAACTTGTCCCCAAACACAGTCCCTGTACCTTTTTCTCCTCTGACAGTTCTTGAGCTCTCTTCGAGACTCTGACCTACGCTTTTCAAAACTGAGGCTCAGAGAGCAAGTAACAATGTGTTTCTGTTCACTAGACATCAGAACAGTGAGCCATGTGCTTGAACATTTTGGGGAGTTGGAGAGGTTCTGTTTGAGGCAACAGTTTCAGTCCATTTATTGTCAGTGCTCATGTCAGAAATAAGAACCATCTTCCCCTCACATTGGTGTTATTTGCAATTCCTTAAAGTTTAAGAAGCAAACTAATTTTTCAGTGGCTATTGAACTACATTCTACAGCAGATCATCTAACTCACTATAGCATGCACATTCTCTTTGATCACAGGCCTCTTGATTGTCTCCTTTCATTTAATCCACCTATCTGCTTCCATTTTCTCCAAGCTGGTGTCCTCTGTTCTTGTTGTTAGTGTAATTTCATGGCAATTAAATCTGATACTGCTTCAGTGTAATTTCCATCATAAGGGTCACAAAGAAACCCCATCTGGCTTTGCATCTTCTTCTTGCACTCTAGCATTACAGAGACAGTAGGGTTTCTCTTCTCTGAAGGACTGAGCTGATTATAGACACCATATTCTTTTCCTATGATCAATAACCACAGGAAGGAGAAGAATGTCCTGGAAGCCGCCAGCAGTGAAGCTTCAGATGCTATAGGCCTTGCTGCTAATGTAGCAGCCAACTTGATAGCCTTTTTGGCAGTGCTGGCTTTCATCAATGCTAACAAACTCTATAAAGTTCTTCTTTTCTGCCTATTCTCCAGTGAATGCACAGAAAATAGATATTAAGGATATTTGCAACAGTGTCAATTTGAAGAAACACACCAGATTACAACCTAAATTTTGGATCATTTGGTGGATTTGGTACTGGGGGATGCTTATCCATTAGCAAGGTGGTTCTGGAAGCCATGAGTTCTGTAGTTCTGAGTTCTGAAGTTATCTGAACTCAGCTAGAAAATGAGTTCACAGTGAGAATCTTTCTAAAATCTACTGCAACCTTGTGCTGTTTCCAAGGCATTTCAATGGTCAGTGTGTTCTTTTTGTTTCCTTTTGCTGTGCGATCTCCCTTCTAATTTTTCCCCTTGGAACTGAAATGACTCCAACATTCAGAAATGTGGAAACCAGTTTGTGTATTCGGTCAGGCATATTTGTTACATCAAGGAACTATATGTAGTTGATTCGTAGGTAAGTCTTTACTCTTGATCTTGCAGTGATTGGAAACTGAACAGAGATCCATGGGAAACCAATGCATATTTTTCTCCTTTTCAAAATATTTTGGTCATTCATTAGTACAATCTTATACCATATCTTACTGATGTGGAAACATGAAGAAAAAGATGCGGTTTGTGCCTTCACATTGGTTCTTTCAACTTCATTCTGCAAGTAAAAGATTTGGGGAAGAGAGGTAGAAACTACCATATGAATGATTCTCAAGAGAGGTCTCTGTGTCTAATCTACAATGAACTACTTAAGTTATTTTATCTATCATTAGGGTGAACTCCTACTTTTCAGAGGCAAAGTTATTTAGTTATTCGTTCACTGACTTAACATGATCTTGGCATTCCCCCTGCAGGGTGTTCGCAGGACTCGCTTTGGTTGGCCTTATCCTGTGGTTGGCTCTAGACACAGCCAAACGGCCAGAGCAGCTGATCTCCTTCGCAGGAATCTGCATGTTTGTCTTCATCCTCTTTGCCTGCTCCAAACACCACAGTGCAGTGAGTGTTAGATATGCAGGCCGGGCATTGTAACACCTAACCCAGGGCCATGTACTACTAATTGCAAAGTGCAATTGTTGAGTATTGATTACAGAGGTATAGAACTAAGTCATTAACAATCTCTAGAATTTTCCTCTTTGACAGTCTTGCTAAGAGAAGTTTTAAAGTTCTCAGAGGCCCTAGACCATTTTTCAAACTGTAGGTTGTAAGACATTAGTGAATTTTGATATCAGTTTTGTGGATCTAGACAGAGTAAAAGAAATAAAGGAACAACAACAACAAAAATAGAATACAGTAGAGAATCAGTTTGCATTGAAAACTGTAATACAAAGTATTGATTTATTACTTCGATTTGTATGTGTGTATGCATAAACATATGGATGAGTATTATCTAACCTGTAGATACAGTTTTAAAAACCATAAGGATAAATGTGACTTTTCACATACTACTGCCTTCTTTCTCCCAGTCCCCTATACCATCTTACCTCAGATTTACTGTTACATCCCAGGTTGATTCCACCCAGAGTGTATGTACCCATTTTTTAAAATCTACCCAGGTAATAGACAAGTAGAGTTATAGTTCACAGTGGAATAATGTTCTTTTGATTTCAGGTGTCCTGGAGGGCAGTATTTTGGGGCCTGGGTCTTCAATTTGTCTTTGGGATCCTGGTCATTAGAACTGAACCTGGATTTACTGCATTTAAATGGCTGGGAGAGCAGATTCAGGTATGAGAAATAAGAGGACTCTACTCTTTTAGAATCCTAG
The DNA here is from genome assembly GCA_019455555.1 of Galemys pyrenaicus. Lineage (NCBI taxonomy): Eukaryota > Metazoa > Chordata > Mammalia > Eulipotyphla > Talpidae > Galemys > Galemys pyrenaicus. Next base: position 2,165,140 of record JAGFMF010012266.1, read on the forward strand.
ACCAAGGAGATCTGGTAGCAGAAACATGAGATTGAACTATATCTTGTTATTGATGGTGGTGAGAGATCTGGTGGTAAAGGAGATCATATACTGGGGTACAACTAATTATATGGATAAGGAGAACTGAACTGCTGATTCTTGCTCATTTAATGAGCAGCCCAAAAGAACAGTCTGCCCCCAAGCTGTCGAAGACCAGCAAATCTTAGTTGGCAGCAATAGTCCTAATCATGTCTGAGGTCGAGCCCATCTTTCTCTGTGTCCTTCCTGTTTTCACTCTTGTTCTTTCTCTCTTTTTCTTCTCTCCTTCAGATTTTCCTGAACTACACATTGGCTGGCTCCAGTTTTGTCTTTGGAGATATGCTGGTCAAGGAAGCCTTTGCTTTTCAGGTCATGTCTGTTTTTGGTTAGGGAATTATAGTCATTGTTGGAGGAGTCATACAACAGAGGATGGATGATGCCATCTTGACATTGGCATGAAATAGAAATTGGGAATAAAGACTCAGAAAACATCTTATAGTATTATGTATGGGTATGATAGATTTGTAATGTATTTTTAAATTATTCCTAAACTAGTTTATGTTTCAATATCCACTGAAGATCTACATAGCTTCAGTTTGATCATCTTGAAATGCTGAGAGCTTAAGTAGAGGACCGAAATTAATACACCACAGTTCTGTCATTCTCTTTATAGTCCTTGCCGATTATCATTTTCTTTGGCTGTGTGATGTCCATTCTCTACTACCTTGGCCTGGTACAGTGGGTGATTCAGAAGGTAAGTCATTCTTCACACCAGTTAGTTGATGTGCCTTCATCTTGTGATCTGTCGAGAGGCATGAAGATGGTATTTATTTTGAAAAATGCTCTTATGTGGGATTTAGAGTGCTAGAACCAATGTGAAAAGGGAAACTCTTTCTTATTCAGATGGTCATTTTTGAGTTCTAAGGGACTTGTTCTCAAAACTAAGAATCATGAGTTCTGGTCCAGGGTCTGTTTAAAATTAGCTTTGTGACCTTGGGGCTTGTCACTGTTTTTCTTTCAATCTCAGTCTCCTTACCACTAAAGTAGAGAGGGGGCACTTTATTATACTCTCCAAGATTTCCGTTACTGTTAATGGCTTAGGTATTTGTATTTCTTTAGGTGGCCTGGTTTTTGCAAATCACCCTGGGCACCACTGCTACAGAGACCCTGGCTGTGGCAGGAAACATCTTTGTGGGTATGGTAAGCACCTTGAGGCCTTCTGGTCTTCTTTTCTCTGGAGAACAGAGAACATGGCTGAAAACAGATTAAGAAAAGCATGTGTTATTTTTGAAAAGTCAAATAAGTGAAGATGGTATGGGGAGGCAATTGAAAAACTTGGAAGCTCAGAAGGTACTCGGTTCATTATTTTCAGTTTTCATGCCTAATAATATTTACCTAAGCAATTTAATATGATTATCTTAACCACTGATTCAATTTCTTATAGAGGAATTGAGGGAAATGTCCTGTTCCAAATCTTATCCCACTTCAGGAGCTATGAAATATGGTTGCTTTATATTCTGGTTTCTACTGTGACTTTTGGTTTCAAAGATCTCTAAGGAGGCCAAGCTTGCCTTTTTTTTTTTTTAAAGATTTATTTATTTATGCATACAAGCACTGGGGTACAGGCCAGAGGCGTGGGGGGTGAGAGGACTCACCACAGACAGAGCGGGGAGCAGAACAGGCAGATCAACAGAAGCACACTGCTGAGGGGAGCAGC
>JAGFMF010012266.1:2166900-2196069 GCA_019455555.1 Galemys pyrenaicus
CCATGTGGGTCCCCGCCCTGGCAGGCAGCAGGGATCGAACTCGTGCTGCAGTGGTTGCGGTTTGCTTCACAATGCGTTGCTTAACCCACTGCGCCACCAGGGAGGCCCCCAAGCTTGCCTTTTTAAGGATAACACCAAGTCTCTACTGCATACTTGCTTGAGGCTTCTGTCCATATGGATTAGGTGTTCAAATGTGTCACTGACTTCTCAGTTCCATATTAGGGACCACATCTTGTGAAACTGACAAGAAATTAATATTGAGGTTCTTTCTTTCCCAAGATCACATACTGATTAACTAGTTCTAAAATATTCTGAGACTACTCCCTCATATTTCTACCATAGCACACCAGTTTTAAAAGATCTGCTGAAATTATCCATAATCAGCTTAGTTTCCTGTGTTAAACTGAAAGTTTCTAAGGGTTGTAACTTTACACTATTCATATTAATATCCTTAGCATCTAGTACAGCACAAGACACAGTGGCTCCTCATTAAATGCTAAATAACATTATATTAGCTCAATGCTAGACATAATTTTCATAGTTAGGTTTTCATAAATTCATAACATTTTCACAAACATTTCTTTTGATTTTCATCAGCATTGGGCTTTAGTCATCTCTGCAGCTCATTATGAGTACTTTTAAAGTAACTGGTATGTACTCAGTAAGTACCATGTATCCATAAGTTCATTCATTAACTGTAAGATCTAGACATTGAAAACATATAAAATAAATATATCATTTATTTTTCACAGCATTTAAAAGTTTTAATAGTTGAGAGAAACTTGTATGACAACAGATGAGACAATGCCAACCAGAAATGATTAGGTGCCAGAGAGAGAGGCAAACAGTGGGCAGTTCCTAGGGCAGAGCCCAAGCTGGAAGGGCACTCACTTGGGAAGTGTGTCCTTGGGCTCCAGGGAGCCCCTTGGGAATGGAATGGGGAGTTGCACCCTCTTGAATCTGACTCACTTCTCCTTATTCATAGACAGAGGCGCCTCTGCTCATTCGCCCATACATTGCAGACATGACGCTTTCAGAACTCCACGCAGTGATGACTGGAGGTTTTGCCACCATTTCAGGCACGGTTCTAGGAGCATTCATATCTTTTGGGGTAAGCACCATTGGTTTGGTCACTTTTGAATAAAACTGAGTCTGACACTGACCCCAAGACTGGTTTTGCAGGTTGACGCATCATCCTTGATTTCTGCCTCTGTGATGGCTGCCCCTTCTGCTCTTGCTTTGTCAAAGTTGGTATATCCAGAAGTGGAGGAGTCCAAGTTCAAGAATAAGGAGGGGGTAAAACTGCCCCCTGGGTGAGTGCAATTGAAACAGGGGGTAGGAAGGCTCTGAGGTGCAAGAGCCTCCCCCCACCCAAAACCCCAAAAGATCAAAAGGCCACAAACCAGAATCAAGGGACTACAATCTTAACAGAGGACAATGCCGAATGCAGGTCACTGTCTATAGGTTCTCACTACTCACACAATTGCAAGAGACCCCAGCTTACAGGAGCTACAACCATGGGGTTTATTTACAAACAGGGAGAAACAAAAACGCTTACGTATCTATAAGAGGCTGGATGCTTCATCCAGACAGCATCAGTGTTGGCAGTCACCGGTCACCAGGAGTGCTGGGCAGCACTGGCCAGTAGTGATGATCACTACTTGGCCTGTAGAGGCAGGGTCAGGGACACCCAGTGTTAACAGTTCTTGTGAGTTGTTGGTTTATACCAACAATGAACAGTTCTTTGAGATACCAGGCCCAAGGCCTTTGGTGCTCCTTTCAGTCAGTGTCAGAGACAGGACTGAGACTCAGTCTCCGCAGAGTCCTTCAGCCCCTCTCCACTCCACAGAGGGTGGCTGCTGGATGTTTCCCTCCTTTCTTTGGAGGTTGGAACCATCTTCTCCTTTTCAGGGCTCTCCTCTTCCTCTGCAGGGGCTCTTCCTCGGGCCTGCTGCTTCTCTGCGTTCTTCTCTGTCTGCTCTTCCTTGTGACTGATGATCCTTCTGATCTGTGAGATGAATCTTGCTGAATGCCTCCCAGGCTCCCTCCAACTGTGGCTTATATTTACTTTCAGGCTGCCCCACCCCCAGTCTGATTGGACCATTTTCCAATTCTGCACCTGACTGGTCTGTTCCATAATCCAGGAAGTGCATTTTACACAAAAGTGCTCTGTTACCACTGACTTGTAGTGAGAGGCAGAGTCCTGGCAACAAAGCATCAGTCAACTCACAGCTCATACCTGATTGGTCTATTCCACGATCCAGGCAGTACATTGCTACATAAAAGGTTTCTGAGGAGTGATTACCACAACTAACTTATAGTGGAGCAACACACAACTTCTCCTGCCTGATGCAGTCTGGTAACACAATGACATATATTTTTGTAAATAGTGAGATCAGGTGTAGCAAAGTGATGGTATGGTGGCTGAGGCTTTAAGTCACCTGTGAAAGGAATATGATTACATATCCCCTCTTGCCTGTGTCTACCTCTAGCTAATAATATTGAATTTCTTCTTTCATTTAACCAGCCCATCTGCCTCCATGTTCATCAGGTCAATGACCTGTTAGTCATTGATATTCTTGATGTTAGTGTAGTTTCATGGCAATTAAATCTGATACTGCTTCAGTGTAATTTCCATCATAAGGGTCACAAAGAAACCCCATCTGGCTTTGCATCTTCTTCTTGCACTCTAGCATTACAGAGACAGTAGGGTTTCTCTTCTCTGAAGGACTGAGCTGATTATAGACACCATATTCTTTTCCTATGGCCAATAACCACAGGAAGGAGAGGAATGTCCTGGAAGCCGCCAGCAATGGAGCCTCAGATGCCATAGGCCTTGCTGCTAATGTAGCAGCCAACTTGATAGCCTTTTTGGCAGTGCTGGCCTTCGTCAATGCTGCCCTCTCCTGGTTAGGGGAAATGGTAGACATACATGGACTCACTTTTCAGGTAAATGATAATATTTGTTGGGCTGTTCTTGGGTATGGTTAAGCAAACCTTGAACTGTGCATGTCCTCTTGACCCATAGTGAGCTAAGAGGGAGTATGGATGGGAGAAAAGTGGAGGAGACTGAGCCAAGACTTTAGAGAAGGCGTTTGGCTCCCAACTGTGTTACTTGTTTTTCCTTTTCCTTTCTTTTACCCAGGTCATCTGCTCTTATATCCTAAGACCCATGGTTTTCATGATGGGTGTAGACTGGTCAGACTGTCCAATGGTAGCTGAAATGGTGGGGATCAAGTTTTTCATAAATGAGTTTGTGGCCTATGAGCGACTGTCTGAATACAAGAACAAACGTCTCTCTGGAATAGAAGAATGGGTTAACAATGAGAAACAGTGGATTTCTGTAAGTGACATTCTAGAAAAGCAAAATAGTCTGAGGATAAATTGAAAGTATTACACAAATGTTTATTTCGTATCCACAGACCCATGTCTAGTGTCCCAGTCCTAACCACAGAGCAAACAACTGTGTGCTTAGCTCCAGAGCCTAGGTTGCCCTCTGTGCCTGCCTCCACCCCTGCCCCTACTGCAGTATACACACATTCTGACCCAACTTCTCTTTATAATGTAATGCTGAATTTTTACAATGTCCAAGGCACTATTTAGGATAATCTGAGATCCCCTTCTTCATCTATTAAGCTCCTATAAATTTATCTCCTTTATTCTCTCCCTCTGTTTTTCTTCCTTCTTAATCGTTCTCATTTCTATAACTTTTCCTTATTCAGAGGTTTCAACAAAGGCAAATAAGCCCAGGGTGGTTTTCCTTATCATTATCTTTGTCATGACCCAAGGAGTGGTTATTTTCTGAACATCCTCCCCATATTTGTTAAGGTAGTATGGACAAGATTGGGGGTTTTAAGTACTCTGAAACTTTTATCACCATATGACAGCATGCATTGGACTGAGTGATTTTTACTTATTTATTTTTGTTTTCTCTAGATGAGAGCTGAAATCATTACAACATATGCACTCTGTGGATTTGCCAATCTTAGCTCCATAGGAATTACACTGGGAGGCTTGAGTGAGTTCATTTTCGCAGCTCCCCATTATGTCATCCAGGACTCAGCTTCTGACCTGGGCATTCCTGTTGTTTCAGTACAAGTTGAGACCAGATTGAGAAGTTGATCACAATGGGCCATCTCAGGTGGCAGCTGATATGGAGTCAAGTTACCAGACTTAGCATGGAAACCATGCCGGGTTTACAAATTCAACTTCACTTACTTACTTTTGTTTCAGTCAGAGTTCCAAAAGAATTTGCTAGTCAGAATCTGCTAGTCATTCTCCTTGCTCCCACCCTCAAGGACAATTGCACTTCATCATATTATTTCCCCCAACCATCATCCACATACAGCAGTATCTTCAGTAATCTAAATGAACCTCTGTCTGCATCAAATACTCACTCTTCCCACACTTGGTGACTTGCAGCTCTTAATGCAATATTTCACATCACTATCTACCTGTTTTATGTATTCATTGCTTTTGGTCAGTGTTATCTTAAGAATTTATTTTATAGAATTCATTCCAAAGAATTTTATTTTTATTTTCCCTATGAGAAAGAAGATGTTATAATGAAATGGTTTTTATTTTGCCATTCGTGGGCATAATGCACATATAGGTAAATATTTATTACTTAGTACTGAAGGTACTTTCTGAAATTAGGCTCTCACAGAAGTAGGAGTTGCACAAGAAATCAAAAGACAAAAGAAAGGGCTAGGTGACTAACGTGTACCTTTAAGCCTTTTTATCCCTCTGACTCAAGATAGTCCATCTAGGTATCACTTATATATGGAATATGGAGAAAAAAAACAATGGGTCTGATAAAACTACCAGTAACAAACCCTAGGAATCTGACTATAGAATTGAAGTTACTGGAGCTGGAGGGAGAGAGGTGAAAGCAGAATTAAGAGAGACACTGTACTACGGTAGGAGGCTATGGTTCCCATAGTAGTGGATGTGACTAGTAACAAACATTTTAAGGGTGTGATTATATACCTCTAATCATCATATAGCATTGTTAACCAATGATGTGTCAATTTAAGAAAAAAGAAAAGAAAATGAAAAAAAAAATCCAACTAAATGTGGTCCAGGTTTAAGAATGAAGATCTCAGTGGGTGAATAACCAGGCATTTGTACGTTTGGAGCAAATCAGAATTTTGCTTGATCCAGAATTATCTATGAGACTGTTCATAGAGCCACTAAATTTAGGGTCAGATCATAAGTCTTCATTTGATGAATGTCTTAGTGTCCCTTCTCCTTCCCCCTCAGTGAAACACCTCTTAGGATAATATTGGCAAGCCTCTGGTGACTGGTTTTAAGATGCTATTCATCTGCTTGTTTTTCCTTCTGCAATCTTATAAATAAGTGCTCATGGGATATACCTGATATCTGGTAGGGAAGAGATCAAGATGTTTGTTTTGTTTTCTGCAGCATCAATGGTACCCCACCGGAAGAGTGACTTGTCCAAGGTTGTGATCAGTGCCCTTCTAACAGGGGCTTGTGTGTCCCTTATCAGCTCCTGTGTGGCAGGTAAATGTCTCAGCTCAGTCTTGTGGGCAGAAATCACTCTTCTAGGTCCTGACAGAATACTGATTTAACCATCTATACCACAGCTGCATTAATCTACAGTGTTCTCAATTCACACTGAATGCACTAATGAATGTGTCTAAAATCCTCCTTATGTATTTTTGTTCTCTTTATCCAGGAATCCTCTATGTCCCCAGAGGAGCAGAAGCTGACTGTGTCTCCTTATTGAATACAACTTTCACCAATACGACCTATGAGAGCTACATATGCTGCAAAGAACTCTTTCAGAGGTAAGTGAACACCGGGATCCCTTTTTGCTCCATTATCCTTATTCTCCTTTCAGGAGAGTGGGGAGTGGGGAGAAATGAAGTCTTGAGGGTAGTCATGTGGATGCTAAATAAAGTATTAAGAATGGAGATGGATATTTATGGTGGTGATCATCTGTGCTGTTTTTTTCTTATTAGATGTATCCTTAGTATTAGCTATCATGGACAAGTGACAGATTTATACCTATTTTGGTGGGGTATGAAGAAGTGAAGGGTTGGAGAATAAATCGTTAGCAGCTTAAAATAGACTACGATGACTATAAGGTGTTTTTTATATATAGGTCAAGTTAAACACAAACAAAAAATCTCTAGATTAAAAAGAGAAAGGGGGGCCTCCCTGGTGGCGCAGTGGGTTAAGCAATGCACTATGAAGCAAACCGCAGCTACTGTAGCATGAGTTCGATCCCTGCCGCCAGCCAGGGAGGAGACCCACATGGCGTAGTAGACCTCTCCTGCCTTGCTGCTGCCCTCAGCACTGTGTCGGTCTGCCTGTTCTGCTCCCCACTCTGTCTGGTGAATCCTCTCACCTCCTGTGACTCTAACCTGTACCCCAGCTCTTGTATGCATAAATAAATCTTAAAAAAAAAAAGAAAGGGCAAGAAATCAAAGCATAACACTACAGAAAATTACGAAACCAAGGAAGGAAGAGAGCAAGAGGAAGAAGAAAACAAAGTAATTACACAATAGCCAGAAAAGAATTAACAAGATAGCAATAGTAAGTCCTATCAATAATTACTTCAGATGTATATGGATTAAATTCTCCAATCATAAAACATAAAGTGACTGAACGGGTTTTTTTTTTTTTAAAAAACTATCTGTTGTTAATGAGGGATTCACTTTAGCTTCAAGAACACAGGGTCTGAAAGTGAAAGCATGGGAGAATATATTTCATGGAAATGGAAACTAAAGCAAGCAAAATAGTTATACTTACATCAGACAAAATACAATTTAAGTCAAAAACTTTTAACAAATGACAAGGTTATATATATATAACCTTTATTATATATATAATAAAAAGGTCAGTTAATCAAGAGGACATTAATGTAAATAATTATGCACCCAACGTAGAGCACCTGAATACATTAATAATTATGGTTAATAAATATTAACAGATCTGAGAGAAAAAACAGCAATATAGTAATAATGAAATACTTTTATACTCTACTTTCAATAATGGATAATGGATCTTTCAGCAGGGAGGTCAACAAGGAAAGACCACAAAACAGTATTAGTAAAAACAAGAAGATTGAAATCATATTTAGTATGTTTTCTGACTACATAGGTATGAAACTGAAGTAAAATATTTCATTTAATATCAGGAATAAGACTAGGAAGTCTACCCTGACCATTTTTACTCAACATAGTACTGGCAGTCATAGGCAAAGCAATTAGGCATGAAAGAAATAAAAGGCACCCAAATCAGAAAAGAAAAAAATAAAATTGTCTCTTTGCATATGACAGAAACCCTAAAGACTCTACAAAAAAACCTGCATTTCTATACACTAAAAACAAACTTTTAGGGAAAGAAATTAACAACCCCATTTATAATATCATTAAAAAGAATAAAATAACTAAGAAAAATATAATATCAACTTTTTAACTTAGTAGCTGATAACTAGGAGGTGAAAGATCTAAAGATCATAAATTATAAAACTTTTTGAGAGCAGCACTTTTGTTCTCACCAAAAAAATTAATATGTAAGATAATGAATGTGTTAACATTCCTTCTTTTTGTGGTCCCTGGGAAAAAGAATTGAGTGTCATGTTCCTTAGTAAATGCTACAAATTCTACAGCAATGTTGTCTGCCCTGTGGTTGATTCATTTCTTTAACATTCCTGCGGGCTTTTTGTTGGCAAAGGTGTTAATGTACTCTGATCCCCACTCTAGCTAACTCACAATGATGTTTAAGAGTGAAAATTTCATTGTGTCTCTCTACAACGTGCCAATAATTAGCTCACTATTGGGAATATATGTATGTCAAATCATCATGTTGTACAGTATAAATATATTACAATTTTGTCAGTCATACGCCAATGATTATTTATGAAACAATAAAGTACATAAGCCTGACCTGTTTTTCTTTCTCAGCAGAAAATAGCCTTAAAATATTATCTAATTTTTTAGACTAGATTAAATTCTCCATCACATTACAAAGTATAAATTTTGCCTCAGTGATGTTTGGAAAGAAAATTCCCAAAGGATCATGATTAGAACTGGGCTTAGAAACAGGTCCCTGGTGGTGCAAGGGGTTAAGCACCACACTGTGAAGCTATTCTCGGCCACTGAAGCACAAGTTTGATCTCTGGCCAGGGAGGGGACCCACATGGCGCAGCAGACCTCTCCTGCCTTGCCCGCTGCTCCCCTCAGCAGTGTGTTTCAGTCAGTCTGCCTGTTCTGCTCCCCACTCTGTCTCTGGTGAATCCTCTCACCACTTCCCTCCACCCCCCATACCTCTGGCCTATACTCCAGTTCTTGTATTCATAAAATAAATAAATCTTCAAAAAAAAAGAAAAGAAATGGGCCAGAAAAGACACCTTGTATGGGGTTTCTTGCTGGCATTATTTGGGGTATGAATGTGAAAGTACACTTCATTCTCTTGTATTTATTTGCTTATTGCATTTGGATCCATTCATAGGTTTTTGATTTTTTTTTCAATTGCTTGGTAGAACTTGTTGCACTGTTGTTGTCTTTATCTGACTGTGTATCTGTTTGGCTTTTCATTTAGTACTATTCTGAATGGCACCAACGGCCCTTCTTTTTCTGGTCCCTGGGAAGATAAAGAGTTTAGCACTGCGGCCCTAAGGAACTGCTGTGACTTCTACAACAATACCTGCCCCTTGGCTGGTTCATTTTTTTAACACTCCTATTTGAGGACTCTTTGTTGACAAAGGAGTTCATATACTCAGAGTTCCCACTCTAACTCACCATGGTCTTTGACAGTGAATGCGAAAATTGCACTGTGAACAATAATGAATAATTTAAGGATAATTTACAATAATGAAAATTAACTTTTATCTTTTCATTCTTTGGTTGATTTTGGTTGATCTAAGCTTAGATTTGAAATAATAAATATAACCACATCATAGTAAGATGCTTCTAACCATCTTAAAATTGATGTGATGCCATAATGTGATTTGTGCCATAAAAGGGTGCCATAAATGTGATTTGTATGTACTGTGTACTGAGGTGAAAAAACTTAAGTCAACAATAGCTTATGGACTCCATCCTGGGGACAGAGCAAATATGCTTAGGGCATCTTGGGGAGCTGGTGCCTGGATGCATGCTCTTGGCTTCCACTAACACTTGTCTCCCAGTCCTGGTGTAGAAATCCCTGGCCAAGAGAGGAGCTTGAGGATCAGGGAAAGAGCAGCAAGGAGAATCAAGAGAAAAAGGTTTTGTGGAAGGGGGTTATGTTATTGGGATTTGGGAGTAACTGTGTGGAAGGCTGCCATGGAGGAGGAAGGAAAAGAGACCTTAGATGCCTAAAAAGAGGCAGGCTGGGTCACTGAATGAATAGAACTTATTTTTTTAAACACCAAGCCATAAAGCCTCTCTTGTGCGTATTGTTCCACAGCCAGCAGTTTGTGCTTAGTATGTGTGAATGTCTCTCTAGGCCATCACTACCCATAGATCTACCTCTCTCATTTCATTTGATATTTATATTCCTTACAAAGAGATGCCATAAATTATGTGCCTGTTTGACTATTAATGGGTATTTATTTTTTTATTATTTTTATTAGATTTATTTAATTATATTTGACATCATTTTTATTCCCCAGGGACTTCCCAGCACCATTTCACCTGTCACCATCACCTCAGCCCCTGTGCTCTTTATGCCCTCATCCCCGTCTTTGCCCTCCCCTCCCTCCACATCTCCCCATGATCTCTTTGGTTTATCTTTGACCTTTTGATCTTGTTGAGTTTTTTGTTTGTTTTTGGTTGTAACCGCCCTATTAATGGGCATTTATATTGACTTATGTTGTTTTTTAGAGGTCCAAGGTAAAGTTTGTGTTTTATTCCTACTTGAGACTCCTTTTTAGATGCCTCATCTACTCTAGTTGAAACTCTTGACTCAGCTATTAGTTGTCAAGCATTGAAAAGCATATCTGTCCCCTCTGTGGGAGTGATTGACTTTTAAGACAGGAATAAAAAGATCAGGAGCCAGAACATCTGAATTTAGAGTTCTGACCTAAGTCCCTTTCAAGCCTTGGTAGTATTCTGAATCTCACTGAAACTCCATTTCCTTTTCTGCATAGTGAAGGTGAGATAATCTATCTTAAAAATTATTAGAAATTTTGAATTAATATATATGAAAAAATTGTTTAAATGGTAACTTGCTCCAAAGATATTCTTTTTTACAAGCAGTTAAACTGTAAAGAACTTAAATGTAGTCTTTCTTTTCACCTGAACATTTGCTTAGCACTTAACCACACTCCTGGCATTGCTTAAGTAGATTATTTGTTTGTTTTTTTCTTTCCCATAGAACCTTTTGAGGAAGGGACTGTTATCCATTTTTCCAAGGTAGGGAAGATAGGCTTAGAGAGAGAGAAAGTTGCTCTCTAGAGTCATAGGTCAGTGACAGGGCTGAGATTTGAGCCTGGAGTCTGTTTGATTCCTCAAGCCTTGCTTTTAATTACTATGTCTATTCCATATATATGCCAGCATGCCCTGCCTGCCTCCCTCCCTTCCTTTCTCCATTTGCTCAAATCCAGCACCTCAAAGCCCACCAGCTTAACATTAGTGATCTCACAAGCTTCTAAACCTATTTCTGAATACTTTTCCCAGTCATGTCCTGCTGTGTGACATTCTTTGTATTTTTGTTTCATTTTTCTATTTGTCTCATTGTCATCTTCTATTTCAGCAAGTAGGGAAATGGTTGTTTTAGAAGCTGGTGGTTCGCTCAAAGACAAAATTATCTTTAATTAGCAAGTTTACTTTTATCAGCTTTTGAGTCATTGCTCCATGAGAGCAGAAACCAGGTCTGTTTTGTTACCAAAGTTGGCAGCTGGCATTGTACCACATACAAAAATAGTGTTTAATATTTGTTGGATGAATAAAAAAGATGAAGCACCAAGGATTTGGGTCTGTATACCTGGGGTAAAATAAAGGAAGAAAAAAGGTCTACTAAACTCCTTACTAGTGCCCCTTCTAGCATCCCTTCTTTCCAATTTGGGAGTGGTGTACAGGGCAGGCTGCCCAGGGCTGGGCGAGTTAAGTAAGTCCATATACAGGCTCAGGTTTTAAAGTTCACTTAATGATGAGCAGTACACAATAAAACCACAACTATTGTCAAAAGTTGGAAGGAAAGAAAAAAGGAGGAAGGGAGGGAGGAAGGAAGGAAGAAAAGAAGGAAGGAAAGAAAGATCCATTAAATGAAAAAACATACATAAAGCACTTAAACTGCCTACTACAAGATAAGCTTGTAATCAGTATTAGTTATTATTGTTATGTAATAATACTATTAGTTTTTATTGCTACATCAGGCCTGTGTGTGTGTGTTGGGGAGGGGGGTGCCATTACAGGTAGCAGGTAGAAAATGGGAAGGCAAAAGAAAAAAAGCGGTGAAAATAATTATAGCAATATACTGTAATAAAGGATATCTACCTCAATGTATCTTATTGTAATATTTTAACTAATATTTTCAAACCTAATTCCCTGCTGGTAAAAAAAAAAAACCAAAAAAAAAAAAAAACCCCAAAAGCCACACACAGAAAGTGAACCCTAGATATAGGGAGAATACTATAAGGAGAGAGGTGACGTGTCCTAGAAACCTAAGAAATATTGGGGGAAATGCTGGCATTTATTATTTCACTCACAATGAGGTTTCCAGACCATTTCCATTGAATTATAAAGAATAGGCTTGTGGAGCGGGGAGGGGGGATGTGGGGGTTCTTCTGGGAAGTCCTGTGGGAGTTTCAGGTCAGCAAACAACTAAACTTTGAGTTACACTTCTGTAAGATTCTATGTAAGTTGTGTTTATGTCATGTCATCTCTGGTGGAGTGCAGATTTGGGGGATTAGAAACTATGATAAATGAGTTGAATTTGTATGGCATTTTTCTCTGTATGAATTTCTTTTCTTTACATGAACTCCTTGGAACTAACCAAAAAAAATCTTCTGTGATACTTATGTTGGGACCATTTCACTACCCCGCCCATCCCCAATATTAAAGACAAGGACATTCAGGCAGAAAGAGATTAAGTACACTTGTCCTCAGTTACAAACCTAACAAGGACTAGTGCAATGAAAAAGGCATGGTTTAATAAAGCTTTCCACTCTCTCTCTCTCCACTGTCTAATGCCACACCAGTCCTTGTACAACAATCACCGCACAGAAGCAGTAACTCTCCCCATGAAATCTTCCCTTACCTCCTAAGTGACTGAAAAATATCTAACCTCTTAGAGCCTCTCATTAAATGATTGTTGTAGAGATTAAGCATCTTAACTTTAATGCACTTGGAACAGACATTCTTAAGAAACACTCCTTCCTTAGATCCCTAACTTTATTTTTCTTTTATATCTTCCAACTTAAAGTTCAGGTTTTTTTTAATAACTCTACCACATATTCCTTATAATTCTCTGCAACTTCAGCGGCACCTGACTCCATGTCCCACACAAGTCTGACTTGTCTCCTGAGACCAGAGTTAGGCACAGAAGAAAGGTGGACCAGGGCTGGGTCAGGTCCACTGTAGTTGCTGAGGGTGGTCTAAGGTGTCCAGACAGGAGCCCCATGTGACACGTAAGGCACTAGGCCAGAAATAAGAACTGATGGAACCAAATCTGATTTTAGGTAATGGGGGTGATGTACATCTGCAAACAGGGGCAACCAGGCCAAGAAATGCTTTCAGTACAAAAACTGGACACTCAATAATAAACAGTTGTCATCAAGTGAAGTGTGATTTAGGAAATTAGAACTCACCTGTGGTATAAGTTATGTTTTTCATTAGATTGAATAACTTCTGTCAGTCTTTATTTTCTTTTTCTGCAGTTCTTTTTTTTTTTTTTTTTAATAAATTCAGCTCTTGCCTCGGGAAAGGCAAAGGCATTTTGAAAGAACCAAATTCCTTTTTTTTTACTGTCCCAAAGCACATGTCTATTTGTAACAGTCATCAGTACATAGATTTACCTTGACTATAAAAATGTTTCCAATATATTTTAAGCAGGAGTCAAAACAGAATATTGAAGACATTTGTAACATATAGCTCAGCAAATTCTTCACTGACATCATATTTCTGCTTGTCAAGAGCTGTTGTTCACTCAAGGGGAGTAAGTATTATGTCTGTGGCAATGAGTGCCTCTTAAAGACAAATTGGAGAAGAGAGCCCTCTTTGTATGGTGTCAGGAAAAGATTTGAATTATTTGTTAAATAAGAGATATTTATGATTAAACAAATAAAGGATAATGTAGCAAATCTCCCAAAGAAAGTATTATCCTACAGATATTTGACATCTGAGAACTCCTGAATTCATTGTTTCAGAAGCAAATCTATGACTCTGTGAATAAGCAAGTTATCCTTCAGCAACGTGCCTACAATTGTAGAACAAAAAGCCACACCAAATTTATTTGCTTAGTAACAAGTTTCAGAGACAAGTTAGTTTGAAGGAATTTCTAAGGCGCTTAGACCATGGAAGGCATTATCAGAAGTCATAATTTTTCCTTTTTTATTATTAAATTTTTATTTTCTTACATTGATAAGTCATATTTTTATGTAAAGGCAAACTAGCTCCATAGCAGTGGCAGTGGCAGCTGTTTGACTGTTCCCTGCTGCTGTGGACCACAGCCATCAGCAACGTGGAAGCACGTGTCTGGCTCTGCATTAGGGTGCTGAGTCCAGTGGTGCTTAACAAAGGCTTAGAAGGGGTGGGAGAAATGCTCAGACCAGTTAAGTCACATAACAAGCACACACAAAAATTCACTCAATTGCTATTCAGGTAATAGCTAACTAAACTCCAGGCATTGGCTATTACTTGACTGAGTCCTTACAGGAACCCTATAAGGCACCCTACAGCTATAAAACTATAGCTGCAGTACTTGCTGCATCTGATCCCACAACTGAGGGGCCCCCACATGTAGTACTATTTAGGAGGGAAAACTGCAGCACTGAAAATTGACCAAGGGGATTGCAGAGGCTCTGATTTCCCAAGAAATCAGGGTTGTATAATGCAGTTCAGAGTATGGAGAATTTAGGTCTAGGGTTGGGGTAAACCTTAACCAATGAATGTCAGGAGAGACCGAAAGAAGGCAGCATTGCTCACTCTTCCTCCTGTGTGATGGATGTTTGTGAGAGGCTATAGTTTCATGTGAACTCTCTGGATGTGCTAGAATAGCAAATAACCACTGTTGTTTGCAGTGAAGTGATGGCTACCCTGCGAACACATTCCTAATGTTTCACTTTTTCCCTACTTCACTTTCTCTTTCATGCTTTCTTTCCTGGAACTTCACACATCTACAAGTACTTAATATAAAAATCTGTGTTTCACATTTTGTTTTTCTTGTGGCCTTGAACTAAAAACAACAAACACTGGTGCCAACAGTGGATTTTTAAGAACAGACCTGGTGACCCAAGGAGTTGAGCGCCGTACTGTGGGGCTTCCACAGCCACTGCAGTGCAAGTTTGATCTCTGGCCAGGGAGGGGACCCACATGGCACAACAGTCCTCTCCTGCCTCATCCCCGGCCCCCCCAACTGCTCCCCTCAGCAGTGTACTTCAGTAGATCCGCCTGTTCTGCTCCCACTCTGTTTCTGGTGAATCCTCTCACTCCCCCCTCTGTCCTGTACCCCAATGCTTGTATGCATAAATAAATAAAATCTTTAAAAAAAAAAAGAAAAAAGGAAAAGAAAAATACTGGATGGTTTCACTTATAGGAAGAATGTAGAGGATCCAAATAAGGAATCGGGGGAAAAAAGTAATTGTAATAAAGCAAAAATCAAAATCAACAGGCAACTATAAATCAGGGACAAATCTGTAGAGGGAGAGGAGGGAGCTGGATTAAAAACGGGTGGGTAGAGCACAAGGGACTATGGTGACGATACATGGGTGAATTGGTGGTAGGAATTTCATGGGGACTATACAAGAGAAGAGAAAACATACACTGTACAAAAATGAAAACTGGTGTAAAAATACATAAAATAAAAAATAAAGAGAAAAATCTCTATTCATGAAACACTAAAGGTTTTCTTCTTTTTTTTTAATTGATAGGCAAGGTTTTCTTGTTTTGTTAGGCAAGGTTTGATAGGCAAGGTTTTCTTTATTTTTTAATTAAATTTATTCATTTAATGTATTTGACATCATTTGTATTCCCCAGGGAGTTCCCACCACCATTCCACCCATGCACCATCACCTCAGTCCCTTGTGCTCTTTCTGCCCTCATCCCATTCTTTTCCCTCCCTTCCTTCCCCTCCGCCCCCCCCCCCACCTCCATAGTCCCTTTGGTTTATCTTTGACCTTTTGGTCTTGTTGAGTTGTTGTTTTGTTTTTTTTTTTTATTTCTTTTGGTTGTAATTGCCCTTTTCCTTGAGCTCATTCTTTTTCTTTTTCTTCTTCTTTTTTTTTTTTTTTGGTGTTTTTGTAGCTGTTGCTCTTTCACATTCCTCCTAGTAGTGAAACCATCCGATATTTTTCTTTTGATAGGCAAGGTTTTCAATAAAGTAACTGGAGCCAGAGAACCCCAGGCCCTTGGGAACTCCCATCAAAAAGTGAATGAGACTTTGGTTGTAAGTTGAGATCTCAAGGTGGAATAAACCAAATAGTGGTTCTCCAGAGATGTCTATTTCTAATCCCTGGGATCTGTGAAGGGACCTTGAAGATATGCTTGAAGGTTAAGTGCCTAAACTCACTCAAGTTTCACTATGTGGAGGACCCTCAAATTATTAGAAATGGATCTACCATGTGACCCAGCAATTCCACTCCTAGGAAGCTACCCAAAAGATACAAAAAACATTAATATGAAAAGATACCCCTATGTTTATTGCAGCACTATTTACATTAGTTAAGATATGGAAACAACCAAACTGCCCCAAAACAGTGACTGGATCAAGAAGATGAGGTATATATATATATACACATATATATACACACACACACATACACACAGTGGAATACTCAGAAATCAAAAAAGATAAACTCATGCCATTTCTCTCTCAATGGCATTTCTCACTCCATCTTCATGGATGAAGCTGGAAATGATTATGCTCAATGGAATAAGTCAAAAGGAAAACATACGATAACACTTAGAGGAGGAATATAGGGAATGAACAAAGGGTCAAAAAAAGAGAGACAAAACTTGTAGGTAACTATAGATCTGAGACTTAAAGTAAGGTATTGGGAGGAAAAGGGAACAAAAAGGGTGGGAGGAGCACAAGGGACCATGGTGATGGTTCACAGGTGATGTGATGGTGGGATATTTACAGGGACTATACCGAGAAGAAAAATACTGTACAAAAATGAACAACAGTGCAAGAAAATTTTAAAAATTAATAAGGAGAAAAATTAAAATTTAAAGTAGAAGTGAGAAAATAAATAAATAAACTCACTCACTCTTCATAGCCATCGTCCATGCTATTTTCCTGGTCCGAGTTGCACCAAAGTTATCCCATTCCTCCTACATGTCCTCTTAGCAAACTTTTCCTCCTTTTCAGCTCCCTCTTCTGAGCTTTCAGCAGTCACAGTTTCCATCACTACCACTCTGGAGTTTTATTTCCATTCCTCTAATAGGAGGCAGTGAGTCATGAAAATAAGCCCAGACTTCAGTCAGATGACTGGGATTTTAAATTCTGACTCTGCCGCCTGCTGGTCACACTGGTATTGTTTATTAGGAAATTTAGGTAATACCTACCAGACAGGGTAGCTATGAGGATGAGTAATATTCCATCTCTGCAGTACCTGGGAGAAGTATTGAAGAAAAGGTGACTTGTTTTTCCTATTGTAAAATTCAGTTAGACATACAGACATCATTTCAAATATTTTTCTTCCTTTCTAAAGTAGTTTCTCTGGACTCTTTCTATCAGTATCTGTCACTTTTTCAGCTCTCTAGTCTGAAAACGTGTCACTTTGGAATTCTCTTTAGTCTTCATGTGCCTCTATATAACCAGATACTGTCCTTTTTCTTTCCTCCCACATTCTAAGCTTATATTTCAGAATGTAATTAATACCCAGACAGTTACCACTGTCTCAAATACCACTTTACCAATGTCACTCCTTTTTGCCAAAATCCCCTATAGGTCCTTATTAGCTATGGAATAAAGTATAACTTCCTTAGTATATATATGTCAACCTTCTACAATGCTCCATTTCTACCTGTGAAGTTTAATTTATACCCAGTAACTCAATTCAACCCTCTTCAGTTATTTCTTGATTGACAGTCAGTCTATTTTTTATTGATGTTTTTGGAACTCATCTTCATGCAGATCTCCTTGACACTACCTTCTTTTGGTTCTCTTCCTATTTCTCTGTTCCTTCTAAGTATCTTCTGCCTGGCCTTATATATGAATCCTCTGAGCAAGATGGTGATAGGGGATGAAGTAAGATAACTCCCTCCCAAAACCCCATTGAAATAATACATGGATATAGGGGGAAATAAATTATCACTACTGAAAATTAAAGCTGTAATCATCTATGAAGGAATTTCTTCCAGCAAAAATGAAGGGGCTTGATTAAAAAGAGCCAGTGATGGCTGAGTCCATGCTACTTCTTGAGGGAGTTCAATTTATTTAGAACCTTTGTTAGAGTTCTGACTCACTTTCATTCTTTCACCCATGTTCATATCAAATAAAATCAGAACATTTTTGTTCCTGGTAATCATTCCACAGATTATATGATATAATGTGGTATACATGTGGTATGGTGAGTAATGGTTCTTGTGGAGAAAAGATGTACTTTGGAAATTTTGAGGGTGAACTGAGATTTATTTGACTACTCAATCACTTGAAAGGTGCTCTTAAATGGGCAGAGTACCTCCTCCCATCACACATACATGTACAGTCGCTACACAGCTTTATTAAAACAAAAAATATTTTACACTTCAAAATCCCAATGAATGGCCTGTTCCTTAAAAGTCTTTACTTTTAGTATAAAAGAACTATATTTTCAGTATTAAAGAACTATGTTTTCTCCATTTTCATAAGCAACTATCCTCCCCCCCTTACTATCTTAGCAAGTAAGCTTTAAAGAATGATTTGAAAATTTACCAACATAGTATACATACACTTAATGAACCCACCTAATCCTCCAACTCTCCAGTCTCAGAGAACAGCACTGAAGCAGACTTTCTTGATCTTCTTCCCCATCTTGATCTATCCTCCTGCATGTCTTCTGAATTTCACTTAAGTGTAAAGCCTCTAATCTGTTTCTTGAATTGCAGCCAAATTTATCTGAAGCTCCCAGAAGCAGCGGTTATAAGGAGCAAAAAGTTCACAGTATCACTCAGTAGAGTAGGACTATCTGACTTCTAGTCCTAACTGAGTTAATAGTTGATCTTGAGCAAGATATTTAACCTCTCTGCAAGTCAGTTTTTTCATCTGTGAAATGGAGATAATATTGTTAACACAAAAACTCAGGAATTCATTAAAAAGACAAGAAGTGGGCCTCCCTAGTTGCACAAGGGGTTGAGCACCACACTGTGGGGCTTCTGCAGCCAGTACAGTGAGAGTTCAATCCCCGGCCAGGGAGGGGACCCACATGGCATGGGAGACCTCTCCTGCCTCACAGGCAGCTCCCCTCAGCAATGTATTTCAGTCTGTTTGCCTGTTCTGCTCGCCACACTGTCTCTAGTGAATCCTCTCCACCCTCTGCGCCTCTAGTCTGTACCCCAGTTCTTGTATGTATAAATAAATAAAATATTAAAAAAAAAAGAAGACAAGATGTGTTTAATCGGGAATCAAAGGGTTGCAATTCAGGATATACAGATTTATCTACATAAATCCTAAAATGTGCTCCATGGAGACACAAAAATCAGGGTGCTTTTTGTTTGTTTTCCCTATAGAAAAAGAAGGATAAAGCAAGAGTCAAGGTAAAGGAGACAGTGGTGGTGTTGCAAAGAAGTTTAGAAGGTTAGCTACTGTTATCATGGTGCTCAGTCCACATCTAGGAATACATTTGTTGGACTTTAAATACGTTTGGGCAACACACATGAAGAAGGTGAAAATTTGGAGAAGAAAGGCCAGCCTTCTGACTCAGTCTCCTTTTAAAGCAGCTCTCCTCTCTAGAAAATAAGATGATTCTAAAACCACCGCTCGCCGAACGGCCTGACCACCACTTGGCAAGACCCGCCCAGGGTTGGACGGGCCCGGGTTGGGTAGGAAGAGCTGTCAATCTTGAGAGGCGCACCTCGAGAACCAATCACTGCTGGATTCACTCTAACGGGGCGAGCGAAGCGGAACGCCCCCGCGCCTCGAGCTGGGCCTCAGCGCGGCGGGCGCCTCAGCCCTCTGGCTCCCGCTGGTCTATCTACCACTAGAGCCGGGTGAGCGCAGGAAAGGAGCATGAAAGGCCAGGGAAAGAGGTAGTAACGGTGATGAGGGGAGACAAGACAGCCCGAGCTGAGAAATGGAAAGCTATGGGGAAGAAAGGGTGAGAGTCTGGAGGAAGAAGAGACGGGGTGGGAGGGGCGGCGTGCTGAGGAGACCGCGGGGACCGGGGCTGGAGAGCGCAGGCGGGCGTCGGGTGGCTGAGGGAAGGTCTTGTCAGGTAACTCAGCCAAGTTGGGATGTCCTAGGGCGTCATCCCGAGTGGGATTTAAAGCAGAGCCCGGGACACTGGCGGCAGAGTTATCACTTGACCGCGGAGTCACCCACCGTTTCTGCGTCCGGTATTCTCACAGATCAACCTAGTGCGCGTTGAGACCCTTAAAGTGAGACAGGGATTGAGAGTTTTCCTTTGTCCCTCTGAGCGTGACTCCACTCAGAGAGCAGATTCACCCGATAAATTACTGCAAAATCCCCTCACACTGTGCAGTTTAGAGACAGAATGCCTGAGACTTTGATTTCTCAGACACACTCTTTGGCAACAACTCCCGCGGGCAGTTTCTACTGATTTATCTGCCGTCCATCGGATGGACTTTCTTTCTTGTGAGATTATTGACTTTCACGTTTATTCTCTTTTCTGTACTGGTACATCCTCCTGTCCCACCCCCACCCAGGAAATCCATTCTTGATCCTTGCCTTATAGACTAATAAAGCAGGGACTTTGGAGGTAATTTAGTAGGGAGCCCTCGTTTTTAGGTGTGGAAACAGAATCAGAAAGATATAAGGGCAAACACTGAGACTTTATAAGCTCCAGGTACTGTGGATATCAAATACGTATATTTCAAAAACCTAAGCTATGGGTACTGTTGTCCCACTTTTACAAATGAGGTAGCTGGCTAAGATTAACTTGCTAATATGTGGTAGAGCTAGAATTTTGTCCCAGGAGATGTGACTTAACTGAGTAAAATTCCAATTCAGGTGCACACTGTTCTTTTGTAAAAGCCCCACCCCAATTTCCATTTCTTAAGTCTAAAACTCTCAATTTTCCAAATCCATTGTTACGTGTGGCTAGCACAGTCTAACCTGCTAATTCCAGTTTATGTGCTCAGTCCATCCTAGAAAGCACGTGAACTTCAAGAAATATTTATATTTTGTACTTCCTTGCTAAATTAGGAACTAGGAGATGCTGATTTTACTGTTTAGATTGTAGCAGATTTAGGCATAGCTATGGGAGGAAGATGAAAAATTACTAGAAATTACTGGAATAACAATTGTTCATACTTCAAGACTTACTCTATTGAATTCCTTTGTACTCAATGCTGCCAAACTTTAGGGATGGCTTAAGCATGCTCTATGTTAACCATCTTAACCCATAGATGATAACTTATATTTAAATTGAATATCTGGAGTTGTCCATCTTCCTTTTTTTTTTTTGCATGTGCACGCTTTTTAAAAAATTAATTAATATGTATTTGACATCGGTTGTAGTTCTCATGGATGCATGTGCACTCTTAACAGTGAGCAGTGCAAAGATTTCTGTTGTCTCATGAAGTCATGCATTAGTTTCAAATCCGTATCACATAGAATTTGGCTTTCATACAATTCATTGTCTTTTTATATGTTATGTTTTTATTATAATTAATTTACCTCTATAAGAGCAACCCTCAATCATGAAACATTTGTCTAATATTTTAATTCCCAGAAATTAACATGAGATATATAATTTGCCTTTAATTATACCTGCTTCAATGTTTATGTAAAAAATTAAAACATGAGTAATAGAGTAAATGAGAAAATCCTGTATTACTCTTCCTTATAATTCCATTCCTTTTGCTGAAATAATCACTTAATAATTTCATGAATTCCATATTGTCATATATTTACATAGATGTGTGAAGGTGTGTAAACACACAGTTTTAAAAAAAATCATAATTAGATATTGTATCGACCAGGTATCAGTCAGGAAGCAGAAGACACATATTAAATAGGAAAAGTTCAGTATACTAAAGTATCAAACTAGTAGCTAGCAAGGGATTAACTACTAAGTTAATTAACTGTAAAAGAATATAACAGTAGATATAGAGAGCTGCTGCTACCTTTAGCAGTGAGGGAAAACATTCAGGGAAGGAAGTGTGCACAATAGATGATGTCCTGGATGGTGAAGTTTGCTGAGTTGCTGCCTACTGAGGAACCAGTATGCAAGAAATTGGATGTCCTGGATGCTGAGTTGGAGTTTTGAAGCTCAATAGGAAGCCACTCATACTCACAAGAAGCAGCTCACAAGGAAACTGGCAGAATTCAGTAAGAAGTTCTCCATAGGGGTGCTGTTGAAATTCACTGGGAAGCTGCTAGGTAGGGTGCTATTCAAACTTGATCATAAAGCAAACACTACTGGGTGTTCCCCAATACAAAGAAAATTATCAATAAAAAGAGGAAAGCACCCAGGAAGTAGCAGAAGCCCACTTCCTCCTGCAGTGTAGCTTCAGTGCTCTCTACTGGTAGGTTAAAATCCTATCAGCTAGCAAAAGAAAAATGTTTAAAATGTCCAGTATTACAAAACAAAGCAATGCAGTATAGATTTGGAGCTAAAGGGCAATAAATCAGCATCAGGCAGAGGTGCACAACATACATTTTCCACTTAACATCTTAAAGAAATCCTTATGTTGATATATAAGGATATGCCTTATTTTTGACAATTGCATACTATTCAAAGTGCCTTAATTTCTCTCATTGATATATTGTACATTTGGGTTATTTCCAGTTTTTACTACTATGGTGAACTCCTTGTGTACATGGCAACTATTCCTTTAGGTTTGATTCGCTAGATCAAAGAATATCCATGGTTTAAACCTTGGTAGCTATAATACAAAATGAGTTTTCCACTGGTTGTGTTATTATATACTAGTCTAGAAAATTTTTCACCAAAATGGATATCACATTTACTTTTTAAAAAAATGGTGAAAATATTTTTATTTGTATTTTCTTGACTCTTAATGAGAGTGAACATTTTTTCATATGCATTTGACTGTCTGTTTTTCTTGTTCTGTAAGCATTGCTTTTTCAATTACAGTTTTACCATAACTTAGTGTCTAAGGTACATTTAGTATTAATGATGGTGGTTAAAATGCATTAACATTAACTTTGTCAGGCACTATTCTAAGGACTTTACATATATTAACTCAACACAGTTTCTCAACCATTACCATCTGAGATAACTGCTGTTAAGTCTTCTAGACTTCTTCTGAGCTAACCAGCCTAACCATAGATACGTCTATGGAATTTTGTTTCTTGGAACTTTTTGTTTACTTTGTTTTCACACAGGTGGAAACCTTTTACATATATTGCTCACATTATGCTTTTTCCCACTTTGTTTCGTTTTGAACATCTTTGTGAGCCAGTATGTAAAAATCTACCTCATCCTTTTTTATGTCTTTATAATATTTTAAAGTATTCCCAAACTGGTGGATATTTACTCTAAAGTTACTCTAAAGTAACTTTTCAATACTCTTGAAAATTAAAAGATAGATTATCACTTCATGAATCCTCAGATTTTTTTATCTGTCCAAAGTAGTTCAACTCAGAGCTTGAATGCACACCCACTACATTACGTGTATGTACTATACACAATATACAGCTGCAATATCATACACGTTTCCTCTCAAATAGATTGGTAGTGATTTTAAAGCTTTAATAGTCTCTATTAATATAGTTATCCATTGTCTTCCTATCTATGATCCTACATCCTATCTGTAGGTTCTGATCCTTAAGGACTTTGTGTTTCTTTTCTAGTCTCTACTGTATGTACTTTCAAACCAATCTCAAGTATCTCTTTCAAATTCTCTAGGTTCTCAGAAAGCAGTGTTCTTCCCTATCTCTATCCCAGGTAGGTTTATTGCCCTTTAGTGTCTTAGTGACACTTAAAATGACAATCACTTGTCTCAGCTCTTTAATCAGCATTCCCAGAACATTCCCAATTAGAAAATCCTTTTTTGGGGCCCTCCCCTGGTGGCACAGTGGGTGAAGAAACACACTATGAAGCAAAACACAGCCACTGTAGCACGAGTTCAATCCCTACTGCCGGCCAGAGAGGTGACCCACATGGTGTGGCAGACCTCTCCTGCCTTGCCTTCTGCTCCCCACTCTATCTCTGTGGATCCTCTCACCCCCTGCACTTCTGGCCTGTACCCCAGTTCTTACATGAATAAATAAATCTTTAAAAAATCCTTTTTTAAAAAGATTAATTTTATTTATTTATGCATACAAGATTTGAGGTATAGGCCAGATCTACTGAAATACACTGCTGAGGGGAGCAGCAGACAAAACAGGAGAGGTCTGCTGTCTCATGTGGGTAGCTCCCTGACCGGGGATCAAACTCTTGCTGCAGTGGTTGCTAAAAGCTTCATAGTGCTGAGACTTAACCCCTTGTACTACAGGAAGACCCTAGAAAACCCTTTTATTTGCTTTTGTGTGTATACTTTTGTGTGTATACTCTGCCTCCTTTTTTGAGCTAAGACTATTCAAGTTGTTTCCAGGTAAAAATTCTGTTTTATGCTCCTTGTTTTGTTTTTGCTTTCTATTTATTTCCTTACAATGAAATACTTTGTATTTTTCCTCCTTAATCCTAAACCCTTTTTTGATAGATCCTTTAGCATTTCCTTCATTCTTTTTTTTTTAATTGAGGGAAAGTCTGCATAGCATAAATCATTTTAAAGTATGTAATCAGTAACATTTATAATATTCACAGTGTTGTTCAATAACTATCTCTGTCAAGTTTCAAAATATTTTCATGACCCCAAAGGCAGCCATTCTCACTCTTCCCTCCCGCAAATCCCTGACAGCCCCAAACTTCTCTCTTACGCTACAGATTTACATATTCAGCACACTTTATGCCAGTGATATGTAATATGTGACCATTGTGTGTGACTTTCCCCAGTGAGCTCATTATTTTAGAGGGCCCTCCATGTGTGGCATGTGTCAGGACTTCATTCCTTTTGATGGCCGAATAAAATTCCACTGTATGTATACAGTCATCCCTTGATACCTATGAGGGATTCATTCTAAAGTCTCTACAGATAATCAAAATCTGTGGATGTTCAACTCCCTTATATAAATGGCATAGTATTTGCATATAACCTACACACATCCTCCAGTATGTGTTAAATAATCTCTAGATTATTTATACTACCTAATACAATGTAAATGTTACATAACTAGTTGTTATATTGTTTAGGAAATAATAACAAGGTAAAAAGTCTACACAATTGCTTACAGATCCAGCGATAGTATATATTTTTCACTCACAGTTGAATATACAGATGTGGAATTTATGGATGTGGAGGGCTTACCGTACACCATAGTTTGTTTATCCATTCATTTGTTAATGGATATTTGGACTATTTCCATCTTTTGGCTGTTTGGAATAGTGTTATGAACACATGCATGTACATACATGTACTTGTATGAGCACCTATTTTTCAATTCTTGGAGAGTAGAATTGCTGGGTTTTGAGGTAATTCTGTATTTAACTTTGGGAGGAAACTTCAAATTGTTTTTTGCAGTGGCCCCCATCATTTTACAATTCTACCAGCGATGAAATGAGTTTCTCCAGATTCTCATCAACACTTATTTTCCATCTTTTAATAATCATCCTAATGGAATTATGGGGTATCTCATTATGCTTTGATTTGTATTTTACTCATGATAAAATGTTGAGCATTTTTTCATGTGTATGTTAGCCATTGGTATAACTTCTTTGAAGAAATGTCTAGTGAAGTTCTTTGCTCATTTTTATTTTGAGTTGTTTATCTTTGTTGTTCAGTTGCAATAATTATTTACATATTCTGTTAAGCCCTTTGTCAGATATTAATTTGCGAAATGTCCTCCCATTATGTAAGTTGTCTTATAATTTTATTAAGAATGTTGCTTGTATTTTTAGTGAACTAAGAATCCATTCTGAGTTCAAAGTCATGGTATTTTCTTCTAAGAATGTTATAATTTTGGTTCTTATATTTAGGTTGTTGATCATTTTTATATAACTCCTGTATATTGTGTAAGGCAGGAGTGTGGCTATCCAGCTATCCTATCACCACTTATTGAAGAACTATTTTATCCTCATTTAATGGCACCCTTGTTGTAAATCAGTTGGTCATAGATGGATGGGTTTATTTCTGGATTTTCAGTTGTATGTCATTGGTTCATATGTCTATCCTTATGCAAGTACCATATTGTTTTTAGATTACATTAGCCAGACAGAAAGTTTTGAAATTGGGAAGTCTACCAACTTTGTTCTTTCTCTGTATTGTTTTGGCCAGTCAGGTTTTCTTTGAATTCTCTGTGAATTTCAGGAGATTAGCTTTTCCATTTCTTTTTTTATAACTTCTGTTTTCTTTTTTTTTTTAGATTTATTTATTTATGCATACAAGCACTGGGGTACAGGCCAGAGGTTTTGGGGTGGGTGAGAGGATTCACCACAGAGAGCGGGGAGCAGAACAGGCAGATCAATGGAAGTACACTGCTGAGGGGAGCAGTGGGCACAGCAGGAGAGGTATGCTGCACCATGTGGGTCCCCGCCTGGCTGGCAGCAGGGATCGAACTCATGCTGCAGTGGCTGTGGTCTGCTTCACAGTGTGTTGCTTAACCCACTGCACCACCAGGGAGGCCCCTGTTTTCTTAGTGTTTTCTCTTTCCTCAATTTATGCTTACAACTTTCTAAATTATCTTTCCCTTTTCTGACTCTTAATATCATCTCACTACTGCAGACCTGATGCTAGGTCTGCACCCTGTCACACTCTGGATCAAGAATAAGTTGTAATAGACTATTTCAACCTATGTTTTTTTCCCTACCCCTGCTGCTCTTAAAATTTCATTAATATATTTTTTAACCTGCTCCACGTTAAGATTTTTTAAATCATATAAATACTTTATAATATTTTGCCTTTTTCATGAAGCCTCCTCAGATTGTTTATTG
Source organism: Galemys pyrenaicus (assembly GCA_019455555.1). Lineage (NCBI taxonomy): Eukaryota > Metazoa > Chordata > Mammalia > Eulipotyphla > Talpidae > Galemys > Galemys pyrenaicus. The sequence continues at coordinate 2,193,173 of JAGFMF010012266.1, forward strand.
AAAAGAAAAAGCTAATTACCTCCTTCTCTTAATGCATTTGGACAACTTCCTAAGTTGCACTCACTTGGATATGATACCCAATTATGTCCATTCTTGCTTTACTGAATGCAAGAAATAAACATGTACTTAAAGTCATAGGATTTAGAATTGGAGGGAAACTTAGCAATATAATGCAGAGTCCTAGTTTAATGTGGTCAAATGAACACATTTATCCCGGCCTCTTGTCAGAATGCTCTTAAAGGATAATAAATTCAAAATCCACAAACCCACAAGGAAAAAGAAACTGAGTGATGGAAAAGAAACTGAGTGATGGAAGAGAGGGAATTAAATTAGCAGAGTAGTAACTCACTAAACTATTTGTGGGAGAACCCAGAGCAAACCAGTTCTTAGAACTCAGGAGTTGGAAATATTTGTCTCTGGAAGAGGGATGTGAATGAGACAATAAATATTAGGTATAGCTGAGGACAGGGATAATGTACTAAGAATGGAAGTCAAATGAAAGTCGTTACTAGATGTTGCTATCTGAGCCCTCTTCTCCAACTCTAATTAGAGAATGCTGCAACCAGGTTTCCTCCATCCTCTCCTTGACCTGCAGGTTATTGGACAATTTCTCATGGGAAAATTCCTAGCCTAGAAGGGGCAAAAACTGATTTACTGAGATCTTTCCACATTGAATAGCCCAACTTCCTACCCAGCCTCACCCTGACCATTGAACCAAATTGCTCTCAAACACATAGCCATGACTCACCTCAGACAGTGAAGAAAAGCCTCCAGTATGACAAATCAAAATGAACATGAAGGAACTCAGAGCAAAAGAGGCAATGAAATTGGCAAGAAAATGTAATTTTTAAAACCATGTTATCTATCTTTGTCACTACAGTATACCCTTAAATCAATAAACAAAGGTTTTTCAAAAGCAGTCAGAAGAAAAAAGACTCAAATTGAAAATATTGCAAAGTTGATAACTCAACAAAAAGGAAGGAAAATAAGGTGAGGAAACTCCTGAGAGCTGGCAACTGAAATAATCCCAAGTAAGATTTTACTATCTCACTGCTCTCAGGGAATTCTTTCACAGGGCAATATAAGATGCAACTAACTTTATTTATTCTGGGAATGTCCTTCCCTTCAAAAACATTTAAATGAATCACAATCTGCTCAATTTACTAATAGATAACATCAGGTGACACCACCAAATCCTCATCCCCAAAACCTTGCTTCCTATGTCCACCAATCCTAAGTTATTATCCCTGTCTTATCCTCAACAAACCCAAGTATTGAAAGAGCTGCCTTAACCAGACTTCAAAATTTCATAACTATCTCAACATTGTCATTTCCCTTCTGATAGACCACTAAAACCATCAAGTTAGTGTTCTTCAGTGAGAATAAACTTAGCTTTCTTTTATCAAAAGGATGTTTTGCTGATATTTGTGTGGAGCCAAAATCAATGCCCCTCAAAAAATTGGAGGTAAAGGGTAGGAAAGTTAAAATTTAGGAGAGTTGACATCCAAATTATAGGAATTTCAAAAAGATAACTAAGAAAATGGTGGGAAGAAAAACATCGAAGAAAGAATTCAAGAAAATTTCTTAGAACTGAAGGACACATATTTCCCAGATAGAAGGCATGATGGGTCAGAAGACTCACATCAATGTCAAAATCATTGTAAAAGTTCAGAAAAATTGAGATATATTGAAGGCAGAGAAAGTTCAGGGTGGGTGTGGATTAAAATTATTACCACCAGATGGCAGTAATGCTTTAACAACTACTACTAAGAATTGTTTTCCCCGTCCCTTCTGTTTCTTCATCTCTTTCCAAAACATTAGAAAGAGGCAAGGTGTTTGGATTTTCTATATATTTATGTTCTATCATACTCTGACTCTTATTTCTTCTTAAAAGGCTCTGTAAAAGAGTCACTGTAGGGTTCACAGGTGATGAGGTGGTGGGAGGTTTATGAGGATTTATCCATTTACTGAACAAGAATGAATGTAACATTGTAAGAAAAAAAGTTGCTATAAAGTTAGCCTGATAGAAGAAAAAAGTACTCAGTTCTCTTTGAGGAATTAGTTCATGTGAACTCAATGCAGGAAAGCCTTTCAAGAATAGCTCCTGAGCTCTAATGTTCTGTGTGGCTAGAAGAATTCTATCATGCAGGGATTCTACAAAGCATTCACTCATTCATTCATTGTCTCAACAAGTGTGATTGATGCATATAGTATGCCAGGTACTGTACTAGGCACCAGTGAAAACATCAGAAATGGTCTTTGTCTTCATGGAACTTCTATTTCAAGAGGAAAAATATCCAATGAACAAGTTAAATTATATATCTAAGGAACTTGATAGAAGTCATGGTGGAATTAACAGACCAGTTAGAAAGCTATTACAATTGTCCAGGTGGGGGATGACTTGGATTAGGGTAATGCTAGGGAAAAAAGATATAGGTAAATCCAAGGTATATTACTAGTAGAGTTGTAAGGACTTGGTTAAGAAAATGGGTTGCCATTTTATCAGATGGGAAAAACTTAGGGAGAAAAGTTGTGGAGGAGGGGGATGGTGGATAGCATCAAGAATTCAATGAAAAATGTTAACTAAATTGATCTTTTTCTCCAGGCATTGGGTTCTAGTGGATATCATCGATCTAGGGCTAGGGTGGGGTTTGCTCTGATCTATTGCCCAACAATAGAAAGGCACGTCCTGGCATATTTGGGTTAATTTGGCCCACAGATAATATTCATTAAGTGAAAAATTACTCTTAATTCATCTTCCTACAAAGTGATAGCAAAACCAGCTTAAATTTGTTATGTTTTCTTTCTTTTTTTTTTTTTTAAAGATTTATTTATTTATGCATACAAGCACTGGGGTACAGGCCAGAGGTGTAGGGGGGTGAGAGGATTCACCACAG
>JAGFMF010012266.1:2203928-2214564 GCA_019455555.1 Galemys pyrenaicus
CCATGTGGGTCCCCTCTCTGGCCGGCAGCAGGGATCAAACTCGTGCTGCAGTGGTTGCAGTTTGCTTCATAGTGCGTTCCTTAACCCACTGCGCCACCAGGGAGGCCCACCTTGAAATGATTTAAAGCTGTAACTTAAATTCAGTGTGCATCCCCCTCCACTCATCTGCCCTGTGTTTTTTTGATGAGTTAAAACATTTTGCATCTTAGAAACAGAGATTCTTTCTTTTTATGGGGCCTGGAATTAATCTCTTATATTCAGAAATTATTCCTAAATGAGTGGAACAATTAAATAGAGTTTAACTGCTACACATTTCTGAATACAGGTACTAAATTTAAGCTTTTATCTACTAGGGATGAATATATTGGTTATATCAGAGCATTATAATTCTGTACCAAGAGCTATATTCCTATAATTTATTTATATTTAAGATAATTCAACTGATGCCAAACTCAGATAAAATCCATTCTGTAACACAAAAGTTTATTAGAATAAAAATACATATATCCAACAGTATTTCTCATTGCATGTAGGTTGTATCTCCATTAGTTTTTTAAATGCTTTTAAAGTCTGAAATTTAAATAATTTGCATAGCTGTAAACAAGTCTTTGATTACCAGTGGTGCAATGTATCTATGGGATAATGAACATCAAAATTTAGGGATGGGAAGTGATGATTCTATCTATTGCACTAAATATTTCTGTGAATTTTTGGAAAAAGAGGAGAGATTAAAATATACCAATTGAACTAGGGTAAACTGCATGAAAAAGTTTTTAGTGGTGAATATCACTAAATGTTCATGTAAGAATACTAAAAACATTCAAGCAAAATTCACTTAATGTTTGCATAGTTTAGGTTAGTTTTATAAAACAAAAAAAATTAAAAATTACCAAAATTCTTTATTAGAAAAAGAGACAATTAGCTGGCTCTACGCAAGATCTGTATATGTTCTAAGACTTTTTTCTCATTCAGAAAAAAGAAGTGACACAACATTCACAAATTCAGTAAATAGGAGGAAAAGTGAAGATTAGGACCAACTTTTCAAGCTGCCTTTTGGAAAGAAAATTAAAAACAGAGGTAGATGGTTAAATATTAGCGGCCAAGTTATACAAATGACTAATGTCTGTCTTGGTATATATATTCACGAAATTTTACAGCTGAAGCTAAATAGTAAATTTTAGGAATACAAAGTAAGACCTAGCACAAGTTATTTTCCTTATATCAAAGAAAAGTAATAAAAATAAACCAGGCTTAAGACCCCTGTTAAGGATATGATTGTTTAAAGCACTACAATTCATGCATGTTTGAAAGAGAGAGAATGAACCTGTCCCTAAGCTTCCTAGGTTTATCTGAGGCCAAGCCACAAGCCCCAGCAGGCCTGCTCAATCAAAGTAGGACTGCAGAGTGCCTCGGCGCCGGATATCACAGGTCCAGCAGTGGAAGCCTCCTCCCAGGGAATTGGCATTGCGAATGTTAACCTTAATGGCACTGATACCTGCATTGAAAGAGAGATGTGGTCTGTTAGATGAACTCACAAGAAGATTCTCCTACAGAAAGTCAGTCTAAAGATGGGTAGGAATCCTGCAGTTCTAATCCTTAAATCTAACCCAGCCCAGGGTCTTTAGTTTTATTTCTTTAGTTTTATTTTCTTTAGTTTTATTTTCACCAATTACATTTTATCTAATCCAGTCTATTTTGATTAGTCACAAGTCACTACTGATTAGTCACAAGCCAATAGGTTAGATGAGCATATATTTTTGCCAAATGTTTAAAAATGATCAAAAACTAAAATTTCAAGGTCTTTTAGAATTTTGTTTTAACTACTTTGTCAGATCGTTTTTAATTTCAACATTGTCAATGTAGTAGAAAATTATAATTTAGCGAAGCTAAAAAGTTGACTTTACCTACTCATGTATAAGCAGAGTTTATCTATCAGGATTCACTTTATTAGACCACCCTAAGGAAACAATACAAGGAGCATAACTTGTATTTTAATATGTGGTTTGTGTGGCCATACAGGTACCAAAGCTACTCAGACCATCAGTTTAATTAGGCACCATTAGTATTGATGTGACAGTTATAGGCACAATCTAATCAAACAATGAATTAGGAAGAGTCTGCTGTTTGACACAGTGGGGTTTTAGGGAGAAAATCTGTTCTTCTCGTAGGGAAAAATAAGCTACAGAGTCACTGAAGGATCCACAAGTATGGACAAGGAGCGGGGAGGCAGCAAGAGCCATTAGGAAAACCTTCCTGAGAAGGTGAGAGTAAGCAGAGCTATAAAGAGTAGGGTTTGGACCCAAGTAAGGAGTGGGCTTAGGGTAAAGCGTAGACTTTCAGATATGAGCATATGTTTCCTGATAGAAAGACATATCTATCTTAGTCAGATGACTAGTCTTATTAATCCTGAATTGGGAAGAATTAGTTGTTTGATAAATTCACTGTGTCTAAAAAGATTCTATTAAAAATAAAAGTATTAAGCAGGTATTTGGGAATGATATTTGAAGTTGAGAAAGAATAAATTTCTAATGGTCAAAGGGTATCAACCCAAGCAATTGGATTAGTATTTAATAGAAACTAGAAAAAATGTAAGATAGTATTAGGGATCCAATCATCAGACTGGGCTCATTTTAAAGGTGACGGGGGAGGGCCACTCTACTGGCACAAGGGGTTAAGTCTCAGCACTATGAAGCTATCCACAGCCACTACAGCATAAGTTCGATCCCCGGCCAAGGAGGTGACCCACATGGTTTAGCAGACCTCTCCTGCCTTAACTGCTTCCCCCCTCAGCGGTGCAATTAAGTAGATCCACCTGTTCTGCTCCCCACTTTGTCTCTGGTAAATCTTCTCACCCCCTGCATCCCTGCTCTTGTATGCATAAATATATCTTTTTAGAAATAAATAAATCTGACAGGTCATTCCTTTTAAACTGATTCTACCTTAAGGAGGGATATGTCAAAGAAAGGGAAAATAATTTTTTTCTGGGTAGAATTTAAGCCATAAATATAATGTAAGCCATAAATCAAAACATGATTCAATTTTAACAAATACAATACCTGGATTTATTTGATACTTAGGATGTGTCAAGTATGTTAAGAATGATAAATATACATGCTCCTGACTATAAAAGTCATGTGAAAATTCTTTCTTTCAGTACTTCCCTCAGTATTAGAATAACTGGTCTAAAGTTCAATATTAGGATAAACAAAGACCCACCCAAGTGAAAACAGTTCTGCCTTTTAATTCAATGTTGAATAACTTACTAACAACCCAGTATTATATTGATGACACTGCTGACTATATTTAGCGCACATACGTCACTTCTTTTTCTATACCGTTATAAGTTCTTTAAAATATGTAATGACAATTAAGTTACATTTAAAAGACCCTCCATAATTTTACTTGGGGGAAGAGCTAACTAACCTCTGTGCTCATTTGCAAAAGTGTAGTTCCCACATGGGCATCAGGAGCTTAAGTATGTCACAGAAGAATGACAAAGTTATTGCTAAGGGGGTGTCTAAGAAGACTGGATGCATCTCCAACCTTTTGAGATTATGACTGTTGAAAATGAAAATATCAATTCCCATTATAAAATATCAAGAATAGCTTGGTGTCTCGGAAAGGAATAGAAGTTGAATTAGATAAGTCATACATGAGAACTAGCACGTTATTTCTTCAGTTCTTCTCATTTAACATTTTCACGTATAACAACATGTTTCAATTATTGTACATACCCAGCTTTTCAAACATCTTTTGAATTGGGACTTCATTGGCATCCACCATAACACGCTTTTCATCTAGCATTAAGACATTCATGGAAAGCCATTTGGATGACATCCAGAGTGGGTGATCTAAAAATAGCAACAATCATAAATCATGTCTGCTATCAATTTTGTTTAAAGCAAGGATTTGAAAGTACAGAATCAATCAGTCTCTCTCTCTCTCTCTCTCTACCTACACTGAAGTGACAACTCAGTTCTTACAGTGGTTCACTTTCCCTGTGGAACTTTATTTTAATCTTAAAAATGACTTATTTGTACATGTTATAATTGCTATGGGATGTCATTTTATACTGATTTTCCTCATATTCTCACTTTCATTTTCTATGGAAGGAGGGGTTGCAAACACAAGTTTAGTCTTATTCTAGTATAGTCCAAGCACTAGATTACTCCTGAATGGAGACACACTATATCTAAATTACTAATATCTGTGTTGTTGTCTATAGATGAAAGGTTCTCAGTAACTGAAATAATCACTTTAGTCTGTGAGTATATAAAGGAAACATACCATCTGGGATAACTGGTATTGGAGGAGTAACTATGGTCCACCCTGCTTTCTTGAAAAGATCGATCTGCATGACCAAAACAAAGCAAAACAGAAAGCCCAAAGAGGGTTAAATCTGATACTTATCATTCTTGGTATCTCATACTCCTTATGATTAGTAATTATTTTTGAGAAGCTGTCTTCTGAACTGCTAAAATTTTAAAAAAATTAAAATTTCAAAATAGACTAAATGATTTAAATAAATTTGTCTGAATTCTAATTAAAAATATATAAAATACCTGAGATTACCTAAAGTTAAAAAGTAACAGAAATGTGAAAGCTTTTAAAAGTAAGCTTTTTTCCAGGTTTCAAACATTTTAAAACACCAAAGGTAATTTTCTTTGAGTAGTTCTCATTAAAGAAAATAAAAATATTTCCTATTTAATTATAGGAAAATTAAAATATGATTATGTTAAACTCATAGTCCATCCACTTCATTACCCATCACTTTGCCTCCATAACTATAGTGTAATGGCAAATTGTCCTTAATGACTGATTAGAATTCAGCCATCTATATGTTCACACACCCACTTAGTATATCAATAAATTGTATAAAATAACATGATAAGTCATCTTGATCACTGGGTCCTACTATATGGGGTAGAAATGAATGGTGCCATGGCAGAACAGAGGTTTTTTAAAAGTATAGTGGAACCTAGGAAATAACACAAAATACTCACTGCCCAACTGGAAGCAGGGGCAGTGGGCAGATGCAGGAGGTCGCAGTTGATGGAGACAGACATGCTATAGAGCAGCAGCTCTGTTCCTCCCAGCGGGAAAGGGCTGGACAAAGGAGGCCTGATACCGTGGAGAAAGGAGACACCCACTGCCCAGAACCCACCTTACACATGCAGGGTTCATCTTACTTGCAATTTAGCTGATTTGGAACTTCAACTACAATTGATAAGATAATACCACTTTGATTAAAACCAGGTACAGATGCACAAACTTGAGGCTTTAACAGCAGGAAGCAAAGACTGATGACCCCATACTAATTCTCTTGGCTACAATGTATATTTGCAAATGTTGAGCATCTTGTAAATAAGCAAGCCAATGTTTGATTATAGTAATTCTAGGTACTGCTGAATTTATCATTTTGAACCATAGGAACCATGGATGTATTTAAAATATAAGTGGCAATTATTTCAGGTGCTTTAAGAGAATTCTAAGAACACTCTTTACCTGATGACATGGTCGATCAGGGTTGGAAAGAACGAGACCAGGTCCAATGATGTTGAAGGTGGCATCAATATGCATTGGGTTGGGATCTTTAAAGGAGATGATATGCACTCTGTAGTCTGGAGCAAGATGTCTACGCATCCATTCAATGCCCAGGTAGTTTGTAACCTGCAAGTAAAAGGAAGACACAAATCTACAAAGATTTGATTCTATTTTAGAAAACTAAAAATATTTAGGATGAAAGTATTTTAATTGCGGTATTTAAAAAATAACAGAATATGACATTTTAAAAGCACCCTTTATCAAACCTGGCTTCTCTGTGCAAAAATATCTCTTCCAGCTCGAATAAAGTCAGCAGCATCAAAACATGGCTCAAACTCAGTCGTCACAAATTTTCCCTGAGCAGCCAATTTGTGTCTATCTTCTACAGAATGGATAGGGTAATCCTAATTGGAAAAAGAATGAGCACACACGATGCACTGGTTGTGAGGAAATTCTACAGGAGATTCATTACTAAGAAAATTAGTTCAACATCATCATTTCTCAAAATACTACTACCCCTGTCCTAGACTAAGACATGAGTTGACTCATAGTCAACTCATAGTTGACTCATAGTACCTAAACTAAGAATAATAATATACATTTAGTGTTTAGGCATGAAAGCAATTTTCTGATACTTTTCTGTCTCCATCGGTGAATAGTTATGTGCTTTTAGGCACCTTTATCTCCTTGTAATAAAATGATACCACACCTCATGAGGTTGTTGTGAGGAATAAACAAGACTAAAGGTATAAATAAAGCACTTAGCTCAACACCTGGCACAAGGTGGCACCAAATAAATGTTAGCTTTTATTATTACTATTATTATCACAATATTATTTATTTTAATCATAAATAAATATTTATGCTTATTTTAATCATAAAGCAATCATTTTCTTAAAAGTAGGTAATGTCCTCAGTTTCTGAATATGTAATAAATACAAGATATCAGATATTTATTTAGGAAGTTACTAATAAGCTCACTTATAATTAGAAACTTACCTGGTCATAAAGCTCATCACCCATTGTGGGCTTAGGAGCTGTTGTCCACTTGGCTCCACGGTGGAAATAGTCTTTGATAATGGATCGATAGGCGCGGTACTCAAAGAAGCGAGAGCGCCACGCCATGGGAGCCTCGATAATCTCATTCCCCACAACTATCAGGATGTCTCGAGGCATCGCCCCATATAAACCTGTCAGACCCAAAAATTTCCACAGCACCCTCAGTGAAAGCCTTGGGAATGTGATCAATATATGATTACCATTTTTTGGTTAAAAATACAGAAAACCTCTATGTGTGTGTATATGTATAATTATATGCAAATGAAACCTACTAGGGAGTCAACATTAATTCTGTGTAGGGATGATGAAGCAAAAAAATAAAGAAGCAATACAGTTTTGTTCAAAAGAGATCCTGAACCACCAGGTTTTCATCTTTAGTAAGCTCTTTCCTTGAAATACCGAAATAGAGCTCTTCAGAGAGTGTCAGTATCACAAGATACAAATTAGGCCAGGGGTCACTTCTAGAACAATAAATTAAAACTAAACTCAGGCACAAAATCAATTTTGTAGTAATGTCAATTATTAATAAAATGTGGAAGTTTCTATTCTCCTCTTCTGTTCTTGAGGAAAATAAAATGAAATTGACTGTTGTAATATAAGGAAATGTCCATAAGGTTTAGAAAAAGTGCTTCTTTCAAGGGGAAATGTCCATAAGGTTTAGAAAAAGTGCTTCTTTCAAGGGGAAATGTCCATAAGGTTTAGAAAAAGTGCTTCTTTCAAGGAAACTGCAAGTGAACAACCTGTACACCTTAATCATGTCCAAAAGAACCAAACTGTTCCTAAATAATCTTTAAAGATCTGAATGACTACTAAAGAAAAGAATTAAGAGCTGACAAGGCATCCAAGTTATCTCCTTACACATTTTTTAAAAAATTAAAAATTAAGACACTAGTGTTACAAGGCAGGGAGGGGGCACCCTAGAACCCTTAAACCTGTTTTTAAATGGGTTTTGTTATCCATTGGATTAAGATAAACATATAAGGTTTTTAATGGAAAGGAACTTTAATATAATTGGGGAATAATATAGAAAGGATAAATAGTTACTAAGTTAAGCATTTAAAGTTACCCATCTCCTTGAGGGTAAAAGTTTAGCTAAATAGGATTGCCCTAAAGCAAGGCTCAAAAGCCTACCACAAGTTTAAAAGACTTTTTAGTGGAGACCCATAGAAAAGGGTTAGAAAGAGTTGGATAAATTTGGGAGGAAAAGAACAAAATTAAAATTAAGATGAAAGCTGCATTATTAAGTCTCTTACCCACATCTGTTCTAACCAGTCTAAGATTAAAAAGCAAGTGCAGTTTTTTTATATGTCTTACTGCTCCATGTGCCTCCTCCAAGTTTCTTTGTTGCTCTCCATCCTGCTTCCTTCTTCCTCCCTTCCTTCTGTCCTCCCGTCCTCTATCTTCTCTTTCCAGCGTCTTTTTATTCCTGCTTAGCTCTACTCACTTAGGGTGGAAGTGGGATTCTGGAACTTCCCCCTTTCCTGGGGACCACCCTGTTACACTAGCAGTTTAGGTGTCTGATACTGCTTACCCGTAGACTCAAAATCAGGAGTTTTATACTTCAGTGACCAGTCAATGGGGTCAGGTCTCCTCACTGTCACTCCTTCCATTTTTAAAATATTGCACATTTCCTCAATTTCAGCAACGGCCTTTTTCAGGTGATCTTTGGGAAAATAATGGCCTCCATGCTTTTGGTAAAATGGCCAATACTTTTCATATGTGTTGGCCTAGAAGCAGAAGGAAATATAAATGAAATAGTTACAGGAAAAACATAAAACACACGATAGATTCATAGGCAGTGAACACTGATTTGTATAACATATGAGCATGTCTTATCCCGTGTTATTCCCAGCACTGAGCAAGGTTGGTGGTGCAAGCTGGCCTTTGTGCCTCCCACCCTTCTCTGTTAACGTGTCTTGTTACTACACCTCCCCAACCCAGACAAGCTCTTACTGCTTCAGGTCATTTTGTCATAGAAGAAAGTGATCAGGTAAATGAGTAGTCAGAGAAAAGTTTAACATTTAGAAAGTATCTATGGCTTATATGCATTTCAAAAGATGACTGAATGGAAAATAGTGGAATGTTCAGTCAATTTGCTAAGAATGACTGTTAACGACAACTAACTTAACTGAAAGGATGAAAATATAGAAATCTTCATTCAGATTGTTTTGCACATGCCTAAGTTCTAAGTCAATTTAAAGAACTACAATGGGAAATGTACATGATGCATATGGATGTATCCATATGCATATATGAATCAAGATAGATGAAGCAGAATTCCAAGCAGAAGATTCAAATGCTAAAAAACAAAAACAAAATAAACCTTTAGACCTTCATCAAAAGATTGGCAAAGCAATGTACATTTCTATATTTTAAGATAAAAAACATTTAAAGCACACATTTTGAAAATATTTAATTATTCTTTAATTTATTAACTGGCCTACTACCAGTTCTGTTCAATCAGATAAGAAGGCTTTCATTCCAAATCAATTTCAGATAGTAAGTTAAAGGAGAAACAAGAGAAACTCAAAAGGCAAAAGAAAACTCAGTATTGAGAGTATGACTAGTTGCCTAGTTCTTTAATATCAAAGGCAATGTCTTTCCCAGATTTTCTATCTCTACTTACATTTTCATCTCACTCTGATAAATATCAAACAGAAAAGCAGTATTCTCTCTTATCAGTGTGGTAGCTAACTGGAACTAAGGCTGCTCAATAAGGGGTAACAATTTGATAAACAGGTCTTTAGCAAAAACAAAGGATGCTAGTGAAGCTCTAAAACAAGGGTTTACAACTAAAGTATAGAGGCCAATCTGGTCCCCATCCTATTTTTGTAAATAAAGTTTTATGGGAACACATCTATTTGCAATGGCCTGTGGTTGCTTTTGAACTACAATGGCAGAGTTGAGACCTATAGTATGCCAAGTCTGAAATATCTGCCTTATACAGAAAAAGTTTGCTGACTCCCTATCCATACTATTGCTTTATTTTGGAAGATCTACAAACAATGGATTTTTGGTTAGCAGTAATACACATTTGAATACTTTTTAAGATCATTCCATTTGTGTAAAAAACAAAGCCAAACAGATACATTCCACTGTTTTCTACAACTAGGAAGTCCTGCAGCAGCAATCAGAAAAAGAGGAAAATAACTCTTTATAGTCCTCTCAGATACTTCCTGGCACTACTCATCCATTCACCACTTTCTTCTTCTCATGCCAGGCACATCCCTTACAATCCACGAAGGGACAAGAAGGCTTTGAAAATTTAACACTGGATTTACAAGCAGATGCACAGTCATGTTGATCTTGCCAGATGCATTCCAAAGTATCCCGTGTATTAGTGCAGAGTGAAACTTGCCTGATAATATAAACTTTTCTGGGAGCAAAAAGTTGTTTGAACAAGTGTAGAGTTCATACTCTGCTGAGGCTGGACAAAGTCCAAATGATCAGGGCACATTACACTTTCCAAGAGATAACTGGAAATTATTTACACTTCCTTTATAACCCTGATAAATGAGTTAGCAAACATTTACTGTCTGCAACTACATTAAATGCTTAACATATGTTATTTTTAATAATCTATTACAGAGTTGTAGCTGTACTCCTAGAAACTTTACAGTCTTCCAGAGTCTAAAATCCTTTAGGAGGAGCTGTCAAATGAATTTTAAAGTATTTTTAGAAGGCTAGGAAATCTCAACAGAAACTTCTTATTTATCCAGCTGCAAACTTATATTGTATTAACCTTGATTTCGTATTTTTACAAGAGGTCCTTTATCAAGGGCAATATTTTAAATAAAGATGAAAGCAAAACAAAAAGTACATATCTGGTGAAAGTATTCACTATATTTTGCAGAAAAAATCATGTAACTTTTAAAATTTGTGCTTCATGATAACTATGTTACTCATTCTCATAAAATTTCTCTAGCACTTCTACTTTTTTTTTTTTAAAGATTTATTTATTTATGCATACAAGCACTGGGGTACAGGCCAGAGGTGTGGGGGGGTGAGAGGATTCACCACAGAAAGCGGGGAG
>JAGFMF010012266.1:2216235-2262741 GCA_019455555.1 Galemys pyrenaicus
TGTTTCTATAAATGCCCCTAATTTCTCATTTCTGATTGCTGAATAATATTCCATCGTGTATATGTACCACATCTTCTTGATCCAGTCCTCTACTTTTGTCCTTTGCCCCTGTCTTAAAGGTCTAACTCAAGAATCTTTTTTTTTTTTTTTTTTTGAGGAGGCTTCCTAACTTCAGTATCGCTTTTCCTTAGTTTTCCTGACACTTCAATTTAACTACTTGCCAATTGGTTGGCATGTATAAGATACTTAGTATCAGTCTTCATTTCTTTGAACCCTTTTATGCTAATACCTCTGAAGTGGATTCAAGGTTGACAAAATTTTTGATAATGATGACAATGACAAAACAAAACTTATTTCTTCAATCAACATTATAAATAAAAATATAAATACTCAGGAAGAATTTAAATACTTTGAAGAATATATTTGTAACCTATTACAATGAAGCTTAGGTTGTGTCTACATGTGGAAGGCTCTCCTTTAGATATGAGACCACATGGAGTATACAAGAATACTAGCCCACAGAAGCCCTGGCTATAAGAATATTATACATAAAGGACACTGGGAATTACAAAAAGGATCACATTATTTGTGAGAGAAATTCTTAAGGCTTTCCAGAGGTGCTATTGGAGTAGTGGTAGTTAAGAGGAGTAGGTTTAAACTGCAGACAGAAGGGGTGTAGGTAGAGACCTCAGTGAGAGCATAGGCATGAGGCTTGTTTAGGGAACAGGGAATAGTCTAATTTGGTTGCTTATATGATTATCTTATAAAGTCTGCTAAACACCAGTGAAATAATAGAAGTGAGAGGGGCCAAACAAGAATCAATATTTGTTAACCTGCCATACTTGCATGTACTTTTAAGATGAGTAATGACTGAAATGGGAAGTCCTAGAAAGGCAGACATGAGCCAGATTGTAAAGGCTCTTGAATACCAAGAGAACCAAGCAGTGGGAGAAATAAAAGAATGAAAGCATATTAGAGGAGGCTGATGGTAAGATCTAATTTCAGCTTAAAAAAAAGTAACTCTGATAGAAACTGGAAGGTGGTCTGGAAAGAAGAATGTACGTGGGGGAGACCAATTGGGAGTTAACTGCAATAATACAGGCAGTAAATGAGATTGTGACCTAAGATAGCAGCAGAGGGAAGACAAGCTTTATTTTAACAAAAGATTTGTTCAATCTAGGGGAAATAGATGTGGATAATGCTACTGAAGGAAAAAAGAAAAGATAACTTTGTGTTTTATCTTGAGTAAGTAGGAATGCCAAAAACTGAAAGAAGGAAGGAGGATCCAGTTTAGCAAAATAGCTTGCAACTGAATACAAGATGCACCAAATTTGAGGTCCTGGGCAATACCCAGTAAGAAGTTATATGTTGATCTGGGCCGAGTTCAAGATAGGGATCTGGACGGGAGTGGAGGTGAGAGCTGAAACTCAGAACAGCTAAGAGAAGATGGCCAAAAGTGAAATCCTGTTCAACCCTAACACAATGGACAGTGAAAGAAGATGTAAGGAATAGTGAAAGAACTAGTATCCCCAGAAAAGGTCTCTCATAATTCAAAGGAATATGTTCTTTATATAAATAGTGTCAAATACTACAGATCTTTCAAGTAAGGTAACTTAAAATCAAACACCAGATTTGTGAGGTTCAGATTAAACTAAAGGGGAAACAATAATAGAGGTGAGAGCAGAAGCCAGAGTGCAGAAAGTGAAGCATGAACCCACTTCAGACCTGAGAATACCCCTGCTTTACCTTCACCTCCACTGTGAATGGTGGAACACAGGCATTTTCTGCTCTGCCCACTATCACTTCCTCTAAGGGGTCCCATTCATTGTAAGAGGAGACTGGGCAGTCCTTGGGCAGAGGATCAGTGGCCTTGTCGTCAGCTGCACAGGAGTTCTGGGAGGAAGCCGCAGCTGCCTGGGTGCTCTGGAAAGTTCGCTGCACCCAGCCTGTGAGGTTTCTTCCAAGCTTCCAAGAACAAAGAAAAGATTATTGTGTAGAACTTTCAGTACTTTTGGAGGAGGCAGAAGAAATAAGAGGTAGGATGAAAACCTAGGGCAACAAAGTCAGACATTTAAAATTCTTTGAGAGGATTAGTATATAGTGAGTAGTGGGGTTGGTTACAGGTGTGTTTTACCTCATTTATTTAGGCATTATTCTTTTATCTATTATGCTTATAAGCATAACTTTTAAAAACTGCTCAGAAGATTTTGTCCCCAACATAGTACAACCCCATTTATATCTCAGAATCGTGCTCTGTAGTCAAGTTTCCAACAACGTTTCTGCATATGAAGGGTCACTCTCTTAAAAAATCAAGGGAAGTTGCTCCAGGCCTCCCTGCCAAGTCCAACTCAGGGAGAGAGCCTCACTTTAGTATCAAAGATTACCAATATTAGGCTTTTTTTCTTCCCAAACAAAAATGTAGAAGCTGTAAATGATCTTATTTTTCTTGATAGTCAGCTTTAATGTAAAAGTTTTTCACCAATGATAACACACCACTTTCTGTCCCATTTCAATTCTGAGAGTGACAAGTGCGCTCTACTCCGTTTTCCAGTTGGTCTACAGCACCTAACCAAGATAAGGATTAACCCTGGCACAAATTTAAACAAATAGAAGATCTAAGAACTTTAAAAACGTCTTTTGAAAATACAGCGCCAATAAAATCTAGAGCAGGGAGAGTCCCTTACTCACTGGGCAGACCTAAAACCCCAAATCTCTATCTGACCCTTTTAAAAACTTTTGGAAGGATGGAGGAAGGGAGCCACGGTGAGAACCAAAGCAAGAGGGTGACAGCTGTGCTGGAACCAGTTGCCAAGAGGAGCCAAACTACTCTTCTATTCTCGTTGTAGGACCTAGGGAGGGTCTGCAGGCGCATGCTTATATACCAGGGAAGCGAGGGTGGGGACCAAGCAGAAACTCAGAACCAAATGAACTGGCTCCAACTCTTCTTGCAACTCAGGGACTCCATGTTATACTTAAAGTGGGCCGTCTAGCTCCTTCTCCGACCCGGAATCCCACTTTGTCTCCCTATCTATCCGTTAACCCTACAGACATTTCCCCCAAAGCTTCCTAACACCATACCTATTCAGGGAACTGAAACACAATAACGCAACTAGGAACTGTCACTCCTTACCCAAACCACTTCACGCTGGGCCCGAAATTCGGTAGGGGCAAAGCAAGGTCCAGCTGGGGAGGATGGCACCTCCAGTGCTGACCGCCAACGCCACACCACACTCTCAGAGAGCAACCTTGCCCATTGGGTGGGGCCCCAACGCATGCACCCCTTTCGGGAGACACAGCCAAGCTCCCGGCTGCCAGCAAGGCTTGAAGCCGGGCTTTCAAGGCGTGTCAGAAGGGTCTTTGTCCTGCAATTCTGGCTCGGGGAAGCAGGGGAACGCAGAGGAGAGCACGCGGCACCCGCACCGAGCCGGCTGGCACGCACCCGGGACCCGATGTAGTGCACCGCCTCCGCGCCTCGGCTTCCGCCGCGCAGACACCGCACCCGCAGCATCGCTCCGCTCCCCGCCGGTCCACGAGCGGAATATTCCGGCGCTTGGCCAAGTGCGTGAGAACCTGCCGGGAGCGCAGTGTGGGGGGCTCGCGGCTCGCGGCCTTTTGTAGCCTCGCCCCGCCCCAGCCTCTCTCTCCTCCCTGCTGCTCCTCCTCCCTCTCCACAACCCCCCCTCCCCACTCCCATGCCCCATTGGTTGCCGGGAACAGGTGGCGGGGCCAGTTCAGAGGGCCACCCCGAATTAGGAACTGTCTGGGAAAGCAGGGTCAAGTCTCCGCGTTGCCCTTTTTTAGCTTGTCAGTCCCCCAATTGATCTGATGCGCTCCGCTAAGCTGGCTAGGGTCTGTGAAATAAGACCTGCTAGTGTCTCAGGGAAGGGGAGAGGACCCGACTTGAAATCTTAATAGTATATACATATGTTGTTTCAAATATAATTCATGGATTTAAATATGCAAAGCATGAGTACAGTCACACGTCTAAATGCATGTATGTGTACCGACCCACTCCCCTCACTCTAAAGTGTAGGCAGTTTCTTAGGGCAATACCAGCATTGATATTATAGAGAGCTAAGTGGAACTCGAGGGATCTGCTCCCTGGAGTGTTGGGCTTTCCACTCAACAGCCCCTTATTATTAGGTGTTATTTGGAATACTTGCCCTTTCAAATGCTCTGGCCATGTGCCCCTGGCTTGAGAAACTCAAATCATGAAAATAGAGATAAACGTGGGGCAGAAATAAGGGAGGATTGCAGATGGATTCTTCCCTTCCATTTTATGTGTTTAAATTTTTGTTTCAATTTGAATCAGATACAAGTAGTTAGAAAAGTAGCTCCTTAACAATGCAAAGTCTTAATTGCTGCAGAACTGCCCGAAATTAGAGAACTCAGGTTAACCTTCAACACTGCTAGCAGAAAAGCAGAGATTTGAGTATTTTATTTTTGTATTTAGAAAATATGTAACTAGTTTTAATAAGCTGGTTTTTCAATTCTGGTGTCTCAAACTTGTTTTCCAGAGTTCATTGAAAGAAATACTAGATAAGTAGTAGGTTGTCATGGAGGAGTCGTGGAGAGGAAATTGGGAAAACTGTTTCGTTTTGTTTTGTTTTGTTTTTGTTCTTGACTCGGTTATAGGCTATCAGGAGTCTTTTATGTAATTTTCTTATCCTCAAAGGGAGAACAGTTGCATTTAGCTTATTGTCCTTCACACACAGTTGTTCAGGGGACCAAAAGGAGAGACTGTACTTGCAGTATTTGGTGTGACACTAAAAACTATACTAATATGAGGTGATAGTTTATCAGCTCCGACAATAGGGAGATATCCAAATGTAATAACACAGTGAAAAAAAGTAGGTCAAGTTTCATATCCTAACTTTACTGCTAACTTGCTGTGTGGCCCAAAACCAAATTCCTTTTCTAATGAAGGTATCATACTTCTTGTGAAGGATCTGGAAAAACTCTAACATTTCTCAAAATTTACAAATAACCTTCTCCCAGTGATTGAATACAGCACCTCTGAACTCTAATTCTCTTAGTGTATTGATTTAGGCTGGTCAGAGATATGTTCCTCCCTTCTCAAAAGAATTTAAGATTGTGGTAAGTACATATAACAAGGCTTGACATTGCCCTATACTATTTGTCTCTGACATGAGGACCTCTGAGGACACCCTTGTGTCACTCGTTAAAAACACTTTTAATTTTGGGTGTGTAAGAATCGGGAGTGCCTGGAAATGAAGCATACACTCTCCCTTTCTCCTCATTAAGTTTTACATAAAGGAAAATTCTTATTATAGACACAGAACACACTCATTTCTTGGAATACAGGTAAAGTGTGTCCTGTTATAAAAGCAAGTCAAAACACTTTCCTCACCACCCCTTCCTTCCTTCCTTCCTTCCTTCCTTCCTTCCTTCCTTCCTTCCTTCCTTCCTTCCTTCCTTCCTTCCTTCCTTCCTTCCTTCCTTCCTGCCTTCCTTCCTTCCTTCCTTCCTTCCTTCCTTCCTTCCTTCCTTCCTTCCTTCCTTCCTTCCTTCCTTCCTTCCTTCCTTCCTTCCTTCCTGCCTTCCTGCCTTCCTGCCTTCCTGCCTTCCTGCCTTCCTGCCTTCCTGCCTTCCTGCCTTCCTGCCTTCCTGCCTTCCCTCCCTCCCTCCCTCCTTCCTTTTTATTTATGTCTCTTGAAAAAAATCTGCAACAATTTTCAGATTAACCTCATCCATACAGTTTGCCTAATACTGGGTCAACTTTGCAAACTCTTAGTGATGCTAATAGGCAAATTCTTGGTCTTAGGTTGTTACTTCTCCAGAAGTGAAATATACTATGTAGTTCTGACTTCTCCCTCATTGACAATAGGCCAGTTAACACCAAAACTTTGATCAAACCAGTAATTTTAGGATCTTGAGCATCTTATAATTAATGATTATAAAGACCTCACATAACTGTCAATAGGTTCTTGGGAACTGCAACTTTAAGTGAAGAAAAGCAGGTCTTCAAATAACATAGGTTTCATTCCCTGTGTGTGTGGGGGGGTGCTGTTTATTTTTCATCAGTATTGTAACAGAATGATACTGAATGAAATTTACACAGGACCTATACTCCTGTAGGGTAATCTAGAGGCATAAATTAGGGTAGAGTAGGGGTAAAGGACAAGGACTAGAAAACACATCAGAAACTTGGCAAACTATTCTGCCTTTCAGTTTCTTCCTCATCACTATTGCTGTGGCGATATGTCCAGCTCTTCCTGGTTCCCACCAATGAAATAGAGAGCTTTTGAGTCCTGAGATTAAGAGAAAACAAAAAGCTACTAAAGTCATTGGTATCAACAAAAAGAGCAAAGAAAAGAACCTGTTGTAAGAATTCACTGTCATGGTTGATATCAGAATCTGCGTAGGAAGAAATCATAATGTTTTCCTACAACTTAGAGATACATATACTCTGTGAAACTGATAACACACACACATACACACAATGGATGAGCTTAGCTATAAGCAGAAGTCACCAATTCTAAGAGACAATTGTACCTTTAGTTTAGTGTATAGTTCTCAAATCAGAAAAGAAACAAGTTTAAACAAGGTGACTTGTTTGACTAGAATGTAATAGAAGGTATAGACGCAAGTTTTTAAAAGTAGTATTTGGACCACATTAATAGAATTTCTCTGGAAGGACACACAAGAAACTTAGGAGCTGTGGGATCCCCGGGGTGACTTGAACACAATTGAAAGAGGGAGATTTTCATTATATACTGTATTACCCTTTTGGGTCACATATGAATGAGTTACCTAGTAAAAAAGCAAATAAGTATTTAAAATACTGCACTTACATGTAATCTATCAGATTTTAATTTTAAACTCAGATTCTCTATTAATGTCAACTGTCATCTGAAAGCTAATTTGTGAGTCTTGATAAAATTTGGGCAGTGGACAAAACAGAAAGACTGCATTTACAGATGTGTGGTTATCAAAATGAAGTTTTAAAAAAGGAAGCCAGAGTGTACAATCTACCAGGATCTATTTATCTAGCTCTGTCTAAAGATGGAATGAGAATATTCTAGTCCCTGGGAAGGTAAAACCTATCGAGAAAGAGTAATTTCATGAATTTTAATTAAATATTCTTCAAGACTATTCACCTCTTCCAACTTCTGAAGTTACCAAGCAACCTTCTCATTCTTGGGAAGCTTGACATGGCGTAGGGGTTACCCTGAAGACTGAGCTTCAGCGATCTGGTGGCTAGAAAGGGAGCCCTGTTTGTAAAGAATTAAATTAACATTATAACTTTCCCTCCAGAGTTGGTGCATTTGTTGGCTTAGCTCAGGCTTTGCTCTCATAGTATGTACCTTTTCTTAATGTTTTCCTTTTTCTGCCTGCCTTTTCAATTCTGAGTAAATCCAGTTTCTGGACCTGAAATGCTTGCTCCCACAGTACCATGTTATCCTAACCACAGCACTTTTCATACGGCCCTGGAATTGCCTGCTTATCTGTCTCATTGGGCTGTTGAACCCAAAAGGGCAGGGAGCCTATTTTATTCACCATTGTATCCCTAGCACAACTTCTGACAAGGCACATACTCAATCCATGAAGGGAGTGCCACTCTGAAAGCTTAGCCTAGAATAACCTGACCTCCCTCATTAGTCTATCTTGCAGTCTTTGATTTCAACCTCCTTTATGTTTCCTGAAATCCTCTCACATAACTTCACCTATCCCTAATATTCAAATGATCTCCAAGTGTTACTAGCACCATTTTCTTCCTGTTCATTTTTTTTCCTGACCTACATTTCCAGCTACCTGCAGGTCAGAGTGTTAGCCTAGGAGTTTCGATGACAACTTTCTGCTATATCTTGGGTAAATCACTCCCTCCACTAAGCCTGAGACTTCTCTCCTGAAATAAAAGCATAAGTCACCAGATAATTCATAAGGCCCTTCGCAGCTCTAAAAATGTTAGGCTTCTACATGGTATTTTGTTAGTACCTCAAATTCAGCCTGCCTGCAGGGGCATTTGTACCAGTCCTTGAAATTCTTTAGCATCTTTATCCCTTCCCCTGATGTAGTTCTCCATATCCAATAAGTTGCAAAATCTTATAAAGGCAGACTTGACACCATTTTCTTACAGATGCTTTTGCGCTTTTTAGTAGCTTTTGATAGCTTGATTGTAACTAGCTATTATCACTGCCCAGCAGTGACAGAAGAAGAAGGTGACTTCTTTCATCACATGACAACTGTAAAACCTCTTCCTTCTCCAAATATTTAAAAGAATCTCAGCTTAAGTCAGCATTCAAACTGATCTGACTTTAAGAAATGGAGGAAGAAACACCTAGTGTCTCCTCCAAGGAAACTTATTTCTTCTAGGTTTAAAGCAGAAAGCATGAGTCTACTCTTTTAAGTCCTAGGTAAACCTAAATTGAAAGGCAAAGTTCATTGTATCTGATAGGGTATTGTTTTAATGAATATATGGCAGGCAAATTTTGTTAATGGAAAAAGAGCAGCATCTGTTCAAGTCTCACCCCAATCTTTTCTCTAGTAACATAATTATTGGGGTATAGTTCATGTAGCCTAAATATCACTTTTAAAGTGCACAAGCCAGTGGTTTCTAGTGTATTCATAGAGAGTGCATCTGTCACTGCTATCTAACTCCAGTGCATTTTCATCATATCCAAAAGAAATCCTAGGCCCACTGGTAGACCTTCCCCTTTCCTCCTCTTTGCCAACCTCTGGCAATCAGTATTCATTTTTATCTGTTGATTTGCCTCTTCTGGGAATTTTATGTAATTGGAACCATACAATATGTGACCTTATGTGGCTGGTCTTTTTCATACTTTTTAAGTTATGTCCATATCCAGCCTGTATCAGTGCTTTGCCTCTTTAAAACCAAATAATATTCTATTGTATAGGTATATGTTATTTGCTATTTATTTATTCATCAATGATGGACATTTGTATTGTTGTAAATTTTGGTTATTATGAATAGTGCTGTTGCAAACATTCATGTATGGGTTTCTGTGTGGGTACATGTCTTCATTTGTTGTGGATATATACCTAGGAGTAGAATTGCTGCAACCTATGGCAACTCTATGTTTAACATTCGAAGGAACTGGCAAAATGTTTTCCACAGTGGCTATACCAGATTTACATTCCTACCATCAATGTATGAAGGTTCCAGTTTCTCTATATCCTAGCCAACACTTACATGTCCACCTTTTTGTATTATGGGTATGATAGCCCAATGGGTATGATTCATTGTAGTTTTAATTTGCATTTCCCTAATGACTGATGAGGTTGATAATTTTTTCATGTGTTTATTGGCCACTTGTATATTTTCTTTGGGTCACCTCAGTCTTAGGACAGAAAAATTGAGATACTTTTATTTAGGGAAGGACTAATGCTCACTTAGAGGAACTAACCTTCTTTCAAGTAAGGTAAAATTAATAGCTGATTAGAAATACAAAGGGGGGGGCCTCCCTAGTGGTGCAAGGGGTTAAGTCTCAGTACTGTCAAGCTATTGGCAGCCACTGCAGCATGAATTCAATCCCTGGCCACGGAGGTGACCCACATGGCACAGCAGACCTCTCCTGTTTCACCCACTGCCCCCTTCAGCAGTGTATTTCACTCACTCCACCTGTCCTGCTCCTCATTCTTTCTCTGGTGAATCCTCTCACCTCCTGCACGTCTGGCCTATACCCCAGTTCTTGTATGCATAAATAAATCTTTTAAAAAATAATGAAAAAAGTACAAAGGGGGATACTTTACATTGCTTAGGATTCTAGGGTTAAAAACACCCTTTGTCTCTAAAAAATTATGAAAAGCTACCTACCTACCTGTAGGCCCTGCTCAGTATTTGTGCTCAGTTAATACTTGGTATAAATTAATTTTCAAAGCATTTCTACAATAATAGCTACTGTTTGCTGAGTGCTTATCACGTACCAGATAAGAATTTCACATGTTAGCTCATTTTTCATACCCAAGCCCGTAAGACTCCAAAGTCTGTACTTCTTTATTATCTCACAAAATCTCAGGGAAATGTCTACTGCATAACATAAGATATATATGTAGTCTACTTCCAGTATTAGGTACTCTCCTGTAGGCTTCGTGTTGTGTCACAGGCTCCCATTTATCCTTCAGGATATCTCAACTGAATGCTAAAGATAAAGGCCGGAACATATCATGAGGCCTCTAAACAAGTGCAGGAATGACTTGGGTGTTTTTTCGAGAACTTGCCTCTACAGAGGCAAAAGGAGATATTTTAGCATAGGTGTGGCTATTGCTGCCCTGCCCTGCCCTGCCATAAAAAGAAGCATATCAAGACAGGGAAGGATGCTCTGAAAGGTCTGTCCCACGGGGATGGTTCTGAAAATAGACTACATATTTATCCCCACTTGAGTTCAACCTTAAGACTTTTAGCAAGGGCTAAAATAACTCCACCCACCCTCATGCTTTCCCCAAAGACAGCACTTTTCTTTTCCTAACCCAACAGCGACTAGCATCAGTAATTCTTACCAGATCACATCTAGTCAGTACCCAAGAGTGAGGAAAGCATATTGGACAATTCTAGAGATGATGTCCAAGTTAGTGAATCACTGACATGTAACATGTAACTTGTCAGCGCCTCAATGAACAATTGAACAATTCCTGGTTTTGCAGCAAATATCCCTGTATGCCTTAGTGATGGGAATGTACCCTCTCCCTCATCTCATCCCTTCAGTCCAAATTCTTCTCGTAGTATTTTCAACCTTCTCCAAGCTGACTTCTGATTTTAACTTCTGGCCTAGATCCTAAATAAAGGAAATGAGAAATGGATTGAATGACCAACCACTAGAGATTAGTTACTTAAATTACAACACATTCAGCATTTGGAAAAGTGTCTGGATTTTAAATGATCATACATTTTTCTTACAAAATAGTTATTAAATGAGCATATAAATTTAGGATCTAGAATAATTTCATCATAGGTTAAATATGCAACCACAAAGAAGAATATTTACAAAGAGTTTCAATAACCTAGGACAATTCTTATGGCATTAAGCGGAAAAGAAAACAATATGAAATTGTATATATCGTATGCTCTCAAACAGGTTAAAGTCCTGAAAAGATATTCATCAGAATTTTAATAGTGACTATCTTTAGACAGAGCTATATGAGGTATTGCTTATATTCTTGTTCTTATTAACTTGTATAGTTTTCTCCATGAGCCAGTATATTTATAATTAGGAAAAAAATCAATGCCACTTTTTTTTTTAAAGATTTATTTATTTATGTATCAAGCACTGGGGTACAGGCCAGAGGTGTGGGGGGTGAGAGGATTCACCACAGACAGAGTGGGAAGCAGAACAGGCAGATCAATGGAAGTCCTCTGCTGAGGGGAGCAGCGGGCACAGCAGGGGAGGTCCACTGCGCCATGTGGGTCCTCTCCCTGGCCGGCAGCAGGGATTGAACTCTTGCTGCAGTGGCTGAGGTTCGCCTCACAGTGCGTTGCTCAACCTACTGCGCCACCAGGGAGGCCCTCAATGCCACTTTTCAAGAAAGAAGCTGAAAGTCTGTGTATGCTTGGAAAGAACTCTTATTGTCACAGATGTTTCCCCCCCCACCCCCCACCCCCATCTCTGCCCAAGGAAACTGTAGCCACTGCTCTGGGAGAAAACCTCCCACGGCCACCTGGCTCTTCTCAGTTCTCAGAAGCCTTGATCTGGTAGGATGAGGAGATTAGTGCATGTCTCTTGTGCACTTTGCCCCACTTGCTCAGTTCTGTGCTTGCTATTCATTCCTGTCTGTCTCACTTGTTGCTGGTCAGGAATTTTCCAGAACTGTCACTCTCAGCAAAAGGCACTTCTCTAATTGGGCCTTGGGAAATAAAGAAGTCACATTTGATAGTTTTATGCACCCCTCTCCAGTATTCCTATTTGGCTTTGGCAACATCCTGGAGAAAGCACTTATTCTAGATCACTTAAGTGGCAAAATTTCTCCCACAGTCAAGTTCTCTCCACTAAGAAAAGGTTTGCTCAAGTAAAATTATTCAGAAGCTGTAAGATAAGACCAATGTAGAAGCCAATTTTAATCTTTTGCTTAGGAATCCTAAATTTCTCTTTTTATCAAGTTGTTCAGAATTTGAAAACAAAATTATATACAAAGACTGAAGATTGCGAGGCCTGAGCCACAAATAAATATTCAGCTGTAAGATGAAAATGGAGTGATCTGAGAAGCATGAATTTTTTATGAAGGCCAGATTTAGAAATACCAGAATATGATAGCCAACATGAGGCCTTTTCGAGAAAGTTATGTTGTTCATGTGACAGTAATTAAGTCACCTCGGTGGAAGGATTTCATGCATATCAACATTTCCAAGAGACTGCACCTGCTACATGAGACACTTGTGCTTTTCTGGCTCAGGTCTGTAGCAAATTTATGACTCAGTAACCAACTTATGGCTGGGAGAAGCCAATCCCAAATTTTCATACACAACTTCATAGTGTGCAGCAGTTCTCCCTTGTTAACACCTTTCTTTTATTTTTCTTTTTTTAATAGTTCTTAGCACATGACTACAACAGCTTGTTTACATACCTGTATTTGACCAGACTAAGAGGGTAAGATTGCCTAATAAAAATTAACTTTTGATTAATTAACCTATGGTTAATTTACTCCCTAGAATTGATGCAAAGTTTAAAATATTTGAGAGTTATCTTTATAGACTTTTATAACTGGAAGGGACCTCATTTTGTAGATGGGATAACCATGACTCAGTAAGGCCACATGATTCATCTAAATTCATAACACATGGCTGAGATCACTCCTCACTGTGATTCTCTTTTCAAGAGTTAAATGAGCTTTAGGAAAATGGAGTTTGATTTATGCTCTGGGAATCCAAATCTGTAAAACTTTAACTTCTGAAAGGTTTAGCAAAATGATACTGCTGGCCTCAAGGAGCCTTTTAAGTGTTGATGCTACAGGTGACGTTTCACACAAGTCTGCCCTCTGGACTTACAGAAGCTATGTATCAAGACACATCTTACTTTATTTAGTATGTTGAGACTATTTTCATTAGTTTTTAGGAATTTTATTTTTATTTTTAATGATAGGCTTCAGATTTATAGATAAGCTATAGAGTTCTTGATACCTGTCACCCAGTTTCAGTTTCCTCAATTTTATCATCTTACATTAATTACCATGGTATATTTGTGAAAATTAAGGAACTAGTATTGGTAAGTTACTATTCACTAAACTTCAGACTCTATCCAGATTTCACCAGTTTCCCACTAATGTTCCCTTTCTGTTTTAGAACCCAGTCTGGGACACTACATTACATTTAGTTGTCAGGCCTTGTCTGGCCTGTGACAGTTTCTTAGTCTTTCACAGTTTGAGGACTACTGATTGGGTACTATATAGAATGTTCCTCAGATTAAGTTTTTCTTATATTTTCCTTATGACTATACCCAGGTTATGAGTTTTGGGGGAGTATGTCATAAATGTGAAATGCCCTTCTCATCACATGATATCAGAATAGCCACGTGTTATCACTGGTGATGTTAACCCTGTTCATTTAGTTAAGGTGGTGTTTCCCAGCTTCCTCCACTGTGAAATCAGTGTTTTTCCTTTTCAATATTTATTCTTTGGAAGTAAATCACTTGGGCAATTTGGAAGGGGAAAGAGGTTTATATCCATATAGTATTTGGAATTCTTTTGTAAGGACATTTACCTTTCCCCCCTTTATAGAAATTTTAGCTTAATAGATAGTAGTTTCTTCAGTTTGGGGGAAGTATTAAACTGAAGTTATAATTGTTAAATTATAATAATTAAACTGAAATTATAATTGTATGACAATGTTTCGACATATATAAAATAAGTAAATAGTATTAGGATATGAAGTTAAGAGATTATTCCTCTTTGGGGGATACCACCATGGATAAGACATTTTATATAATAAAGTTTTCAGATAACTGAAGTTTATTCTTTTTTAAAAATATTTTTAAAAATTTATTTATGCATACAAGAGCTGGCATATAGACCAGAGACATGAAGAAGAGGAGATGAGAGGATTCACCAGAGACAGTGAGGAGCAGAGAGGTAGATGGACTGAAATATACTCCTGAGGTGAACAGTGGGCGAGGCATGAGAGGTCTGCTGTGCCACGTGGGACCCTCCCTGGCTGGGGATCAAACTCCGCTGCAGTGGCTGGGGAAGCCCCACAGTATGGTGCTCAATTCCTTGCACCACAAGGGAGGCCCTGAAGTTTATTCTTTTAATCACCAAAGTTTTCTAACATATAAATCACTCCCTTATGAGTGATTTATTAAGTTATATGCTTTTACCCCTAACAGAAGATCCTGAACACAATTTAACCATTTTACAAAAATTGACCATTGCACTGAAATTCACAATCATGAAGATAGTTGATCTTGAAGCTCTTTAAGTTTTCTTTTAATCCAATTTTAAAGAACTATCTGACAAAATTAATGAAGTTATATCTCCAAGTAAGCTAAGACTTATTTTTCAATTTAAGGTTTTTACCTTGAGGTGGTCTCATTCCTAGACCAGAGAGATGTTCACACAAAAGCATCCAAGACATCACTTGTGAATCACTGGGGGAGGTTGCTAAAAGGCATATTCTTATTCAAATATGATATTTTGTATTTCTGAGAACCTCCCAAGGGATGCCAGTACTGCTGATTCTTTGATCATTCTTTGACTAGCAAAGATCCAGAGAATTCCAGTTAACCACACTGTGTAGTCTGGCTGACCACAGGGCTTCATGAAGCCAGCGAGTTCCTAGAATAGGACAGAGGTTTTTTCTTATGCTGCAAAAAGCTTTGAATAGACATGAATCATACACTAAGTACAGTCAAGGCTTAGAAAAAGAAACTAGGTGACAAAAATAGAGAAATCATTCTAAATCCAAGCCAAACAAAGGATAATTTTTTTCCTTAAGAGAACTACCTTTAAGGCAAATGTTTCTTCTACTCTATGATTCCTTTGAAGTTGAAAAGAAGTACCTACCCTTTGGTTCAGAACCAACATCTTTTAGTAAATCACCAAAATGACAAACATAAAAGCAAAGAGAAGAGATACCTGCTACAAGTTCTCTAAATCTTCTAGAAAACATGAACTATGGGTGCCTTGGTGGTGGTTGTGGTGGGCTGACATACACCTGAAAGGTGTGAGACTGTAACTCTAAATCATATACAGTGTTGTAAACAAATGTTAACTCAAACAATGATTTAATTAATTAACTAAAAATTATAGCTAAAAAATAATTATATACATATATTCACCATAAGACATATATTATAATATTCATGGTGGCATTATTGTAATAGCCAGAAACTGGAAGTCCAAATATCCACCAACTGGTGAATGAATAAACAAATTGTTGTATTTCTGTACAAAATAAAAAAGAATGGAAATCTGAAAAAAAATTTTTAAAAGAAACATGAGGTTGTTCCTTTGGCCACATACAAGTGAATCTATAAAAAAAGTGATTTTTTTAGACATCAAGGGAATAGGCACTGTTCAAACAGGAATGCCCCACAAATGTTATCATAGCAAAACTAGAACAGTCTATAATGTTACCCAGCATACAGCTGGCATTGTTGTAAAGAGAGAAGTAAAGGGAAAGAATCTTACCAAGAGAATTAATGTTCATATTGAGCACATTAAGCACTGTAGCTTCCTTAAACATGTGAAAGAAAATGACCAGAAAAAGGGAAACCAGAGAGAAAGGTACTTGGGTTCAACTGAAGGCCAGCCTGTTCCATGCAGAGAACACATTTTGTGAGAAACAATGGAAAAGAGCTGGTGGAGCCCATTCCCAGTGAATTCATGTCGTTTTAAGTGTGTGTGCATGGGAGAGGAGTGGAGGAAAACCTCTGGACTTAAAAGGAAAAAAATTAAAAGAGAAGCATCCACGCCACATAAAAAAGTCAATAACCCAGTATTATGTAAAGATCAGTTTTATAAGAAGAAAGTCTACTTCTAAAAACCTGAAGTTTCTTATCCTAAAATTACACCTGAGGAGTTTAAGACAGCAGAAATGTACATTTTATAAGATTGCTTCCACTACTATTTTCTCACAAACAGAAGGTGGAGTTTTTCTGTCCTTCAAAATTTAAGTCACAGCAGCCAAATCTTTGGCTGCTTTCAACTTAAGCCAAAATGACATATGGAATCTACTGATTTAAATATGCAATTCCTGAGTGAAATGTAGAGTCTTTTTTTAGGGCAATAAAGGATTTCTTTATGAGACGGCTTTAACACCATTGAAAGGATGACAGCCGCCTGAAAGGATTTTGTAAGGAAAGAGCACTAAGCACACTGAGCCTGAATTCTAGCTCCAGCCTGACCGCTAATTTTAAGTAGTTGATAATAGTAACCGTTTGGACAAGTCATTTCATTTCCTGGACAAATTAGCTAACCTCAAGGCTTTTTTAAGTTCTGGTTTATCACCACTGCGTTCCAACAGCTCAGTTGTTTTGCATACATTTCCAGTGTTCCACCCTGTTTTTAACACCATTAATTAGCAAAGCTGATTGTGCTAACTCTTGAGCAAGTAACAGCTTGAATGCTATACCAAATGATCTTCAGAGGGAAAATAGCTGACATTTTTACCTAATTTCTTGAATAGGTATGTTTGTGGTTATAAGCTAACTGGTGGTTTAGTTAATATTACACAGGGTTATTGTTATAGTCTCCTTTCCCCCAGATAATCACTAAAAATCAGCTTATAGCTTGAATTATTACTAATTGGTGAGATTCTGAATTCATCATGACTGAGTAACAAATATTGTATTAGAGTTTATTTTTGACCAAAAAATTTCTCTAATTTTATTGATTGAATGATAAAAGGTAAAGAAAAAATCTGACTGCTGTCTGAAAAAAAAATTTATCTTGGCAAATGTATATCTAAAACAGTATCTAAGACTGAGGCAGAGTGAGTTGCAGTACAGAACAAGGGCTCTAGAAGTATATTTATAGGTTTGACACCTGACTGCAATTTAGTAGTCTTATGACCTTGTGAAGTTATTTGCTCCTCTGTATCTTAGCTTTCTGAAAGGGATAACACTAGCATATAACTCAGAAAGTTGTTACAATGATTGAATGACTACATATATGTAAAAGCACTCATACGCTTCAGTATAAGTTAGTTACTATTGTTATTTTTATTAGGGGGAGGTGAAATGGGGGGAGAGAAGTTTGATCATATTAAGAAAGAAAAAGATGGGCCTCCCTGGTGGCTCAGTGGGTTGAGTGCTGTGAAGCATCCATGGAGAGGACCCACATGGTGCAGCAGACCTTCACTCGCTGCTCCCCTCAGCAGTAGATTTCAGTCAATCTGCCTGTTCTGCTCCCCACTCTGTCTCTGGTGAATCCTCTCACCTCCCGTGCCTCTGGCCTGTACCTCTGCTCTTGTCTGCGTGGATAAATAAATCTTAAAAGAAAAGAAAAAGATGCTGTAAGCAAGTTCAGAAATGGGGAAAAAATTACTTCTCACAACTGGTTCCTACATTGAGTCTTCTGCGTACGTGTCTATAATGCTCTTCTGCAAAATTCTTCACTCTTTGTGTATGTCCTCGATATCTCATTTGATTATCAGAAATTTAGGGACATAGCCTTTCTCAGACACATGGTAATGAAACATACCAGTTGACTTGAAGTCAAGGAAGTTTGAAGGTCTGGCAGTAACAAAGCAACACAGAGTTGCCCAAAGAAAACTTTGAAAAATGCCAAGGCATTCACAGCCATTCCCACACATTTAGGGATGTAGGAGGAAAACAGTGACCTTTTTTCAACAGACAAATGAAGTATTCAGTAACAAGGGTAATGTGAACAATGTGATTATTTTAAAGAAAGTTCCCTATCTGTTCAAGAGGATTCAGAATATGTATTTTTCTCT
This sequence comes from Galemys pyrenaicus, assembly GCA_019455555.1. Lineage (NCBI taxonomy): Eukaryota > Metazoa > Chordata > Mammalia > Eulipotyphla > Talpidae > Galemys > Galemys pyrenaicus. The sequence continues at coordinate 2,234,099 of JAGFMF010012266.1, forward strand.
ATTTATCCTCAGTTTTGCTACTTTGGAACTCATTGGATCAACTTCTTCTGAAGTCAGTTCTCCTGTTTTGAAGGCAAAAGTGAGTCTCTTTCTCCTTTTCTTCCCTGCACCTCACCCACATCCCCCAGCTTTAGAGAAGATATTTCTGTCACTTCTAGCTGATCTCTGTGCTTTGGAAAATAGAAATTAAAGTTTTCATTCCATTCTTGGATGGGGTGTAGCAAAGCAGCAGAGGAAACTGTGTGATGAAGTAGATACCTGTCAGTCAATGGAATAAACCACTTTCAGGTGGTGTCTTCTCTAATTTCTGGCTTAGTCTGCAAGAACAGAAACAGTATTATTGTACAACATTAGGCTAATTAGACAAAATCGAGTGTGGACGCTCTAGATTTCATTAAGATAGATAAGAATTCTCAGATCTAATATATCTCAGGTCTAATATCTAATGAGAGTCTTCAAACTCATTCTCCTAAATTAAAATAAAATCCTCAGTAATTGAAGGAACAACTGTATTATTTACACACCTAGAATTTTGTTCCGTGTTTTGGGTGAGGAGCAAAAATTATAAAATATTAGAGAACAGGGAGATAAATTCTGATATCACTTAAAAATATCACTAGAGAGATAATACAAAGTCACAACACATAACACAAACAAAATGAAACTAGATGCTCAGCTTAAGGCAAGAGCAGTTGGATCCAAAGATGTGGAGTAAATTAGGCTTGTGTTGAGGGCTTACTTAATAAATGAAAAAAGTGGAGTAAAGAGTTTGTTCTGGGGGTGAATGCCATCACCCCTGTCCTCCACTCCCCTACAGTGCTTTGAACGTAATTCCTAGCACACTGCCTGACACAAAGAATGAAAAATTAAATGGCATTCAAGGCTTTCACAACTCATTTCCTTCCTTCATTCAAAGGATCTTTATTTTACATGTGAATGCTTCAGGTACAGAGCTTCCAGAAAAGAGCAAGACTCATTTTCAGTCCCTAAAGAGAGTTTAGACAAAGAGATCACAACTATGAGATCACAATTATGATCACAACAGTGTGATAATGGCTATAAGAGGTCTATATATACAGGGTATTAAAGAAACCCAGAGCAGAAACATTTCTTGGATGAGGGAACAAATTCAAGGAAAGTTTACCAACTTTAAAGTTATTAAAAATCAATTTTTTGTTTGAGTTTACTAAAGTTTATCAACTTTCCTTGAAATCATTATGAATTAACCATCTTCCAATAGTGTCTTCCCTATTCCTCCTATTCTTGCATGCTGGATTTCTTTTGGTTCAATCCCCAAGGTCAGGTCTTAGAAAATATTGGGCCCACTTTAGACTAGTTTGAGTGTTTGAAAGCTCTATGATTTTAAGATAGGAATAATCTGCAAACAGGTCCAAGTATTCTAGTTTTCTGGCTGGATTAATTTATAGGTAATCTCAAGAGATTGAGGGAATGTAATTTACTTAGAAAGGTTGTTGTAATAATCCAAAAAATAAGGGTTTCTATCGATAGGATGATGAGAAAGGGGAGGATGACTGTCTACACAAGTCACAAGCAGCGCATGGGTTTCCAGGCGCATGTTAGAATCAAACTTAAGATAGAATATCTGAACATAAGCAATGATTGTAATGGCAGTCCTGAATTTTAATGACTGATTTAATTAAAATGTTAAAAACCTCGAAAGAGGGAGAGATGAATGATAGAAGTGGCAAGTGGCACCTTCCTTGAAGTTACCCTTTCAGTGTCCCTGAATCTGCCCTGAATAGTGTCTGATGTGTCTAGATAGATTGCGCTTTAACCCACAAAGTATGGGACACCAGACTCTATGCCCTAATTTCAATCAAATTTAATTTACCAAATGTTTCTTGAGTACAACTATATATATTTTACAAGATACATATTTTAAAAGTTAGTTTCTATCCTTAAACAACTTACTATCTACTCAGAAAATATCCATGTAAGACACTTTAAAAAAATAGAATGTAAGTGACAAAGGTGTGGTGCAGACAAAAACGGGCCTTCTTTTAGTTTTTCAACACATCAGGCATGTTCAATGCTCAAGGCAACGTCATGGCCCTTTCTAATTGGTTTATGCATTTTCACATGCCCAGTTCTTCTGCCTTGCTCCTACTCATCCTTTAGGTTTCAGCTTAAATGTCACTTTCTCAGACAAGTCTTCCAAGTTTCCCATGTAAAGTAGCACCTTTTTGATTATTTTCCTTCATATTAATTTTTACCACCTTTAATTATCTGGTTCAATTCATTCCCTTATTTAGGCCTTTGATATCAGACTCTCCCATTAGAATATAAACTTCATGAAGGTAAGATCTTTTTTATTTTTATTTTAAACATTTTTTAATTTATGCATACAAGAGCAGGGGTACAGGGCAGAGGCGCAGGTGGTGAGAAGATTCACCAGAGACAGAGTGGGGAGCAGAACAGGCAGATTAGCTGAAATCCACTGCTGAGGGGAGCAGCGGGCAAGGCAGGAGAAGTCTGCTGCACCGTGTGGGTCCTCTCCCTGGCCGGGGATCGACCTCTCATGCCGCGGATGCTTCACAGTGCTGCGCTCAACCCGCTGCACCACCAGGGAGGCCCCAAGGTAAGATTCTTTTTTAAATCACCATAAGCTTAACCTCTGATATAGTAAGTAGCACAAAGTAGATGTTCAATAAATATTATAATACATAAATGATAACTTTATTAGTTGACCAGTTTGAAGCAACATCAAAGGAGATAATTATTCTGGATTTAACTTCTAAAAAGTTATGAACCAAGCTGTTTCCCTGAAAATATTCAAGAATAGACTTTCAGAATGGTATTCTGCAGGTCATTTACAGCTCAGCAAACTAATGGCTGTAATAATCCCCTTTCCTGATACTGTATTGTGTAAAGAATAATTCTAGGATTGATACATAAAACTAGAGATGGGAAAATTTAAAGAACAATTTTAACAATGTCATTTTAGGGTGTTTTCATTGTGTAACTTAAAATAGGAAAATTTTGGCAATTAAGTATTTGCATTAATAAGTCACTTGATAAAGCTGTATGAACATGTTGAGATGAAAACATTTGCCAATCATGACTTTTCAAGTGTGATTAAATGAATCTCTATACTTACCAATTATAGTACATAATCATTGCTACTGTTCAAATATATTAGGGTGGAACATAACATAAAAATGGAAACATAAGAAAGATTAGCATTCATGGATCTATAGATGACTAAAGCTACTAGTTTGTTCACTTTATTCAGATTTTTCACAATTATGGTGTGTTTTATAACCTGACAAATAACATGAAATGTAATGTAATTGATGCTGAAGGCACATAAATAATGTACAATCATTATTCCAAAGAGAAACAGGTTTCAACTGTCTCTTTTGAATGTTAGATTTAAGAATGTTTATAGTTAATATCAGATAGCTTGTAGCCTAAAATCAAGAGAAACTATTTGTTAAATATATCTCTTCAGGAAAATCTCACTAATGGTTTTGTTTAGTAAGGATATTTGAAACAATTCAAAGGTACAATTATTCTTAAACTATAGCAAGATAAATTTGGTTTGTTTGGATTTTGATCTACTATTAAATTTTGAATTTTGGGTGAGTTTCATATTTAATACAGCAATTAAATTATAACTTGGAAAGTGAATTCTACATGACCTGAGGCATATAGAAATTATGAGAAAATAATTATTATTAGACAGCAAACAGTTTCATACAACAAGGTCTGAGTCTTGGGAAAATCTAGTAGAAACCATCTTTGACAACCCTTCTAACTGAAGAATCCTGTAGTTTTCAGGTTTATTTGGTGGTGGACGCCCTCTAGTGTTCAACTTTTTGATACTCTGAATTACCACATTTGGTGTCATTAAAAGCAAGAAAGCAAAACACAGACAGCTCCTATTAAAATGGCTTTCCGTGAGGAGAAGACAATGTCACTGAATGGTACGATAAGTGTGGCTATTTACATGGTTGAAATAATAGTATTACAAATGGAATGACTTAAAAGGAAAGTAGATTTCACTGGTTGACTGGAAAAACCATTTTTAGTTTTGCTGAGTGAGTTTGCTGAGACAGGATTTGAAGGCCTAAGAATAGGAATCCTGCTTAGTTTAAACCTAAATGAGAACTGGAACTTTTAGGAGAGTGCAAAATGAATATACCCTGGGTCTATGAGTCCCACAAGGTCATAGAATTCTGGTTTGACTTTCTGCCACATCATAGCCTAATGCAGCAGCCTCTACATCAATTTTTTAAAAATGCAAAAATTCTCTAGTCTGATTTAACTTTATTTACCTCCTTATGTTGACTTTTGTTATGCCCCTTGCTATATCTTATTTAAAAAACTTTTATTATAAAGACCTCTTATAAAAACAAACAGACAAAACCAAAAAAACAACAAAAAAAAAGCCTCTTAATGTTCTGTCCATTAAACTTTTACTTCTTGGCCACTTCTGCACTGTAGGTATACATAAATCTATCAACTCTTTTATGTAATATCCCCTTACGTATTTAAGTCAGTTATCACATCCTCATTAAGTCTCCTTTCTCTTTTTTGAACCCCAACAGCTTTGTGAAATGAGAGTAAAAGAACCTCTGTGATGTAAAGACATCAGAGTGACCTGATGGGCATTTTATTCACATCTCTAGGGGTCAATAGAAATACTGACATTATAGTTCATAAAAACTAAACCTGTTCTTGAAAATTCTTAACTGTAGAGTATTCCCCCAGAGAACAAAAGTCAATAAGATCAAGAAGAAAACAGAAAGTAGTGGGTGGTTTACCCACTTTCCGTGCTATTTTCTGATTGCTTTTAGTTGTTTCAGTACGGGAGCTGGAAATAAACAGCAGAAACCAGATAAGTGACTGTAGAATTCCTAAGTCGGCTATGGTGCCTACCCTCAGGTTTGCGTAGAGTGAGACCAGGAACTGGCATTGATTTTAAGATCCAGGTCTGACTACTTTCCAATGAAAGGACATCGCTATACAATCTAGAGCTGATTATTTGTATAAGCGTGTGTGTGTGTGTGGGGGTAAACCCCACTGATTTAAACACTCAGTCTGCAATCTCAATTTTGTAATCACAGAAATTTGAGTTGTAGTGAAGGTGGAAAAAATAAAGATGCACGGCAAAAAAAAAAAGTTTCTTAACGTTGAATATCTGCAGTTATTTTTTGATGAGCAGAATTTTAAAAGATAGGAAATGTATTCTAGCTTATACAGAGAAAAGAGAAATTTCCTGTGGAGAGGAGAGAGAAAAGGCAGAGACTAGCTAGCAGGTAGTTATCTTAATAAACTAAATCTCATTGCCTCCTATAGAGGATGTAGTACTGCTATGTCCCAAACAGACAATAAGCACTTATCACAAGAACAGAAAAGATGTCAGAGAACATTTATAGGAGTAAATCAGGAATCTGAACAGAATGTACTGGTATGCCACAAATACATTAGATGACCTGGTTTTCCTTCTTTTCCCTCTTCAAGGGGTTTTAAATGTTACATTGTGTTTCTCAATGTCCGGATCATCCAGAAAGGGTAGCACCAAGGCTACTCCAAGTCACCTAAGACAGTGGCATCAGGGCACTGCAAAACACTGTGCCCATGTGGTTTATGTTCAAAAAGTCCAGGTATGTACCAGAACAGGGAAAAGTATGTGGTGCAAACCACCAAAGAAGAGGCTTAATGACCTGTTTTTGTCACTTAAGTTGCCTCCCGGACAACTGTAACCAGTGGTCTTTGGGCCACTGGATTTCATCAAACCCAACACCACAAGAAATTAGACCCATGCTTAACGATCCCATTGGTCTTTTTTGCCCCAACTCAACGGACAAACTGAGAGCCGTGCCTGGCGCATGCGCGCCACCTGCTTCCGGCCAAGAAGTGCGGTGTACAGCCTTTCCGGTCCGGGTGGAATTCCCCCCTGCTCCGACCTTTCTGGGCCTAGGTGCCTCTGTGTGCAATGGCTCCGGACTCAGATCCCTGCGCTGAAGGGCCACTCTTGCAGCTGCTACCCTTAGACCCTAAGGACCGCGGTACCCAGCGCTGTCGCCTAGGCCCTGCCGCCCTCCGCGCCTTGGGCGCGCACTTGGGCTCAGCGGTGAAGGTCTCTCTGCCTGATGGGGGCTCCTGCCTCTGCACCGCCTGGCCGCGGCGGGACGGAGCGGACGGCTTTGTGCAACTGGACCCGCAGTGCGCTAGCCCGGGGACTGCAGTGGGCACGCGAGGGTCTAGGGGTAGTCTCAGCCTGAACCGCCTGACCCTAGTGCCCTGCCCACCCCTTCGGCGCCTCACAGTATGGCCGGTGTTTCAGGAGCTGGAGAGTGCGCCCTGTACCCCAGATACGGCCGCGGTGCTGGAAGCAGCACAGGAGCTGCTAAGGAACCGACCGGTCTGCCGGGGCCACGTGGTAACCGCTCCGCCCGGCGCCCCTGGCCCGCTGGCCGCCCTGCACATCATCGGCGGGGCCCCCAGCCCGGATCCGGCCGGGCTAGTCACGCCTCAAACCAGCATCAGTCTCAGCGATGTGCCTTTGTCGGAAACGAAGCTGCCGCCAGAGGTGCCCTTGGGGGGCCTTTCGGAGGCGGCCGACTCGCTGCGAGAGCTCCTCTGCCTGCCGCTCCGTTACCCCCGCGCCTTAGCGGCCCTGGGGCTAACAGTGCCTCGCGGGGTGCTTCTGTCTGGCCCCCCCGGAGTGGGCAAGACCCAGTTAGTGCGGGCCGTAGCTCGGGAGACGGGCGCTGAGCTCCTGGCTGTGAGCGCCCCAGCGCTGCAGGGCGCCCGACCCGGGGAGACAGAGGAGAACGTGCGGCGGGTCTTCCAGCGCGCGCAGGAGTTAGCCAGGCGCAGACCCACCCTTCTCTTCCTGGACGAGATAGACGCTTTGTGTCCCCGGCGGGGAGGCGCACACCGAGCCTCGGAGAGCCGCGTGGTGGCCCAGGTGTTGACGCTGCTGGACGGCATCGGTGGGGACCGTGAGGTGGTGGTGGTGGGATCCACCAACCGGCCCGATGCGCTAGACCCAGCGCTGCGCAGACCCGGGAGGTTTGATAGAGAGGTAAATAGGCGGGGCTGTTGCTTCTGAACCTCAGCCTCTACTGGTCCTAACTGACAGCCCCGATCGTTTCCCACTTTGGTTTTGAGTCGGTGAAGCTAGAGTTCAGTGAAGTAAAGAACCAGGTGTTCTATTTATGATCTTTGAAGCAGGATCCTACCCCCCATCCCCCGAGTCGAATTGTTCCTGTGAAGCAAAGTGGGATTGATTTTGTTGTACAGGTCCTAAAGATGAGTGCTTTAATGGGTAATGTTAATTTTTAAGGGAACTAGGTGTGCTACAAGCATACTAAAGTCTATGGATTTGAAATGAGAATTTAAAATAGTATAACCTCAAGAAATAACTATTGAAATGAAAGGGGAAAAGCTGGGGAGAACTAAGTCAAAACAGGCATTAAATCTGGATTTATTCACTTTGTTGGGACATGGACATCCTTTACCACAAATGAGAAGGTACCCACAATTGCTCACTGAAGCTTGAGTATTCAAAGCTACACTGTTTTATAAGCTTCAGTCCTAAACTATTTTTTGATTTAGTTTAATTTAAGTGATGTTTGCACTTTGTGGTAGGATAATTACAATTATCGCATAATGGCTTCAGAGTTGAATGTATTTCTTCCATGCACCAGCTAGTACTTATCTCCTGAATATCTCCATAAGGGCAGAGACCTAGACTCTGGTTTGCTGTTTGATCCCTGGTACTTAGAACTTGGTAGTTTGTTAAAAATAGCAAAACTTTGTTAAATGGCATGTAATTTCCATTGTACAACTTCCTAGTTGTTATTCCTCTAGGAAGAAAGACTCTTTATATATTAATAATCTAAGCTATGCTGAATACATAGTGTATGTTTTGCAGGATAAAAATATTTTAAAGTGAAATTTTTTTTGTGTTGCTTGTAGGTTATCATTGGAACTCCCACACTTAAACAAAGAAAGGAGATTCTGCAAGTGATTACCTCAAAGATGCCAATTTCCAGTCAAGTTGATTTGAGCCTCCTTGCAGAAATGACAGTTGGCTATGTTGGTGCTGACCTGACAGCACTCTGCAGGGAGGCTGCCATGCAGGCTTTGCTTCAGAGTGAGACGGTAGGAAACATTAATTTATGGCTGTCTATGGTAATCTTTTATTAATGTAACACATTTATCTTGGTGTTTTTAAAAAAGTGATAAGTATATTTTCTTGGGATTTTTTTTAAAAAGATTTATTTATTTATGCATACAAGAGCTGGGGTACAGGCCAGAGTCGCGGGAGGTGAGAGGATTCACCAGACAGAGTGGGGAGCAGAACAAGCAGAATGACTGAAACACACTGCTGAGGGGAGCAGCGGGCGAGGCAGGAGAGGTCTGCCACGCCATGTGGGTCCCCTCCCTGGCCGGCAGCAGGGATCAAACTCGTGCTGCAGTGACTGCGGTTTGCTTCATAGTGTGTTACTCAACCCACTGCGCCACCAGGGAGGCCCCTTCTTGGGATTTTTGATACCTTTAATACTGATTTACATCTCAAGGTCCATTCAAATCATATGTGACTGAAGATAGGAACAGAGCACTAAGTCCTCTAGGGCTACCCAGGCATTTCCCCACTTCCATAATGACTCCTAATGCTGAAACCCAGAGTGGCCAGGCTCCAGAAGACTCAACCATTTCTTTTGAATTTTGAATAATGTTTTTATAATGAAGAAATTTCAGACTGAGAGAAGTTGCAAAAATAGTACAAACAATTTTTGTTGCTCTTTACCAAGATTCTCCAAATGTGTTATTTTATCACATTTGCTTTATCATTCACTCTAATGTGTATGTTTATATAGAGAACGTGACAAATAATGAGAGATCTAAGAGTTCTTTCTCTGTTTATGTTTTCTGAAACACTCTGAGCACATTCTGTAGCGATGATGCTCCTTTAGCCTTGAAATCCTAAGTGTTTATTTCCTAAAAATGACTTTATTTAACTACAGTACTGTTATCAAGATGAAAAAATTAACACTGATACAATACTTTTACCTAATCTCTACAGGCCTTATCCCACTAATTTCCTTTACAGTGACATTTTAAAAGAAATTATTTTTAGACAAAGATTACACTTTGTATTTACTTTTCATGATTTCTTAATCTTTAATCTAGAACCATTAGTCGGTCTTTCTTTTTTGACTTTAACTTTTGAAATACTCAGTTTGGGTTTGACTAATGTATCTTCATAATTTGATTCAGGTTTTGCATTTTAGACAGGAATATCACAGACATGATACTGTGCTTTTCTCATTGCATCTACTAGGTAGCAAATGATATATCTCTGTCTTATAACTGGGGAAGTTAACTTTGATTTCTTGAATAAGGTGGTGTCTGAGATTTCCCCAATATCAAGATACTGTTGGATTGTTGGAAAATTCATGACATATTTTTTATTTATCTTAAGATTTTATTTATGCATACAAAAGCTGGGGTAGAGGCCAGGGGGTGGGAGAGGTATGTGTGAGAGGATCTACAGAGACAGAGTGGGGAACAGAACGGGCAGATCGACTGAAATACACTGCTGAGGGGAGCAGTGGGCTAAGTAGGAGAGGTGGAGAGGTCTGCTGCACTATGTGGGTGGGTGTGCCCCCCTCTTCTTCCCCATGGAGCTAGGGCTTAAGTGGCTGTGGAAGCTCCATAGTGCAGTGCTCAACCCATTGCGCCCCCAGGGAGGCCCTCATGATGCATGTTTTCCTATGCAAAAATGCATCATGACTTTTCTGACAGCCTAGTATTTTTCCCTTTGTTAATATTCCCTTGATATTAATATGTCATAGGGAAAAAATCTTTTCTAACCTAAATGAAGATTGGGAACCTGGAGTTTTATTTAGATTTCTTGCTGACATTCAGATCATAATTTATGACTTTCTTAAAATATTCTTTCTTTAAAATTTCTTTAAAGTATTTAGGATATTAGTTTAAATTTCCATAAGTTTTCAACATTATAAATCGGAAAATGTGTTCATTTTGTATGTAGCAAGTAATCTTGAGTACCTAAACCCCTTCAGAAAAAAATTAATTTCAGCACATGTGGGATTCTGAGACAAAATTCTTAACCTTAGTAACTTTAAAATTGCATTTGAGGACACAAAAACATTAATTAAGAAAGATATCTCCTATTTCTTGCAGCACTATTTACAATAGGTAAGATATGGAAACAAGCCAAATGTCCAAAAATAGATGACCAGATCAAGAAGATGTGGTACATATGCACAATGGAATGCTATTCAAAAATCAAAAAAGATAAATTCATGCCACTCATAGCAACATGGATGGAGCTAGAAGGGATCATGCTCAGTGAAATAAGCTAGAAGGATAAAGAAAAATATTGAATGGGCTTTCTTATAGAAGGAATATAGGGAACCCAAATAAGGGATCAGAAAAAAAACCCCAATAATAATAATAATAAAACCAGCAGGCAACCATAAATAAGAGACATTCTGTGAGGGAGGGGAAGGAAAAGAGATCAAAACAGAGGAGAGAAGAGCACAAGGAATTATGGTGATGGTTCAGGGTGAACTGATGATGGGAGTTTTATAGGAAATATACAATGATGTAAAAGATACAAATAAAAAAATTATAAAAAAATAAAATTGCCCATTGAGCTTACAATTTTTGAAAACTAATTCTGAGTTTTTTAAAGTATAAAAGGATGGTTTATATCCTAAATTTGGAAAACCTTTTCCTCTAGCTAATCTAAAGTCCTTTTTCATTTCCTTTTTTTTCATTTTTACTTTTACACTGAAGGTGAGAGAGGAATTATGTAAACTTACAAGTCTTCATCTTCTGGATTTAGAAACTGCTGAAGGGTCAATGACAAGTCCCATGTGTAAAAGTGTGAGAATACATGCCTTTTGAGGGGAGGATGAGAGTACCAAGCAATGGGAGATTTACATTTAGGATTCCTTCTACTTTGAAGTTCCAGGTTTGACCTTGAGCACCTTGGCTTAGTAGGACCAGTCAGCTGCTACCTCAGGAGGGTCCTGACCAGGTGTAGTTACCACAGGTGATGGCTGAGTTCACAACCAGGGAAGTGGAAGGAAGACAGGCAAAAAGGAAGAAGGGACAGAGGCATCTGGGAAGGTACTGGCGCCATCTTTTTCTTCTTTCCCCACCAAACAGCTGAGAGTCTATTGTTGCCTCTGTCTATGCCAGGGATGCATGAAAGTTTTTTACTTTTTGTTGACGTATTCTCATTAAAGGATTAGCTTTAAGTTAAAGATATACACACAAAAATGGAAGAATTTATCTGTGCCTGAAAGGTTTATGAGACTCAAGTGATCTTGGGATTTTAAATGTTAGTGATGTTACCTGAGAATTAATTCACATTTAGATACCCAACATCTAATACTTCCAGCCAGCAAAGAAAAAAAAAAGATATCAAAAAGTATTTGATAGTGTTCTTTGTGGGGAATTGAGAAGGCAAAAAATTCAAAAAGAAATAAAAATTGCCTGAAATTACACCTCTCAGAAGTTATAGTTATTGGCATTTTTTAGAATAGTACTGTTCAGGATAGCTCTATACATACATATCAAGTATATAGTCTTATGTAGATAGAATAAAGTTAAAAATGAAAAATTTTATGCAAGCAAGTTTTCAGAATTTAAGAGAAAAAATTAAATATGCAAATATTACAAATACAAATAAGATGTTTCCAACTGTAACAACAACAACAAAACCTGCATCACTATACAGATGAAGGAAATTGCAAAAAGAACTATCTAAAATATAATCTTAGGGGCTTCCCTGGTGGCCTAGTGGTTAAGGTTCTTATCATCCCTATGGCCTGAACTCATCCCCTGCCAGGAAGCTAGTCCACATGGTGCAGCAGATCTCTCCTGTCTCAGCTGCTGCTCCCATTAGCAGTGTTTCCCACTCTGTCTCTGATGAATCTTCTCACAGCCCCCTCCCCACACCTCTGGCCTACACCCCAGTTCTTCTACGCAAAAAATGAAAATAAAATAAAAATGAAGTATACTGATGTCTACAACTTCCTTGGAGGTACATCAAAAAGGAAAGAATTTGATAGCCTTTCTAATTATAACATAACCAAAAAAGAAATTACTTGACCTTTGGGAATGGCAAAACAATACTATAAACAAAGTTAAGATGTGAGACTGGTAAAAATATTTTTAACTCATGACAAAAAGATCAGTTTCCTTACTATAGAAAACTTACAAATCAGTAAGAAAAGACCAACAATCCAAGAGAACATGGTGATAAGATAGGAATATGTTGGTGGTTAATAGCAAAAGGGATTAAAATGGCCAATAAACATAAAATTCTTCAACTTCACTTTCTTTAAAAATTAGCTTCTTTCTGCTTTTTTCTTTTTAACCTTTTATTCTGAAATGATTTAAAACTTATGAGAAAGTTGCCTGATAGAGAACTGTTCAACTCTTTTCATAAATTCACCATTTTTAACCTTTTTACCAGATTAGCTTTAGCCTTCTCTCTCTGTCTTATTTTTCGGAACCATTTGAGAACAGGTGTTTTATATACATAGCTAGATCGTGAGGTATTAACCCTTAACATTTTAATTTATCTTAGGAACAAGGATATTTCCAGACATGATCACAATATAGTTATGTATAATCGTATTCAGCCAGCAAAAAGTTTAATGACATTAAATGTTATCAAATTTGCATTCCGTGTTCTGATTTTGTAATTGTCTTGATCATTTTAGCATTTTTTTCCCCTCCAGCACAGGATCTAGTCCAGGAAATGTGTTGCATTTAGTTTTTAGTTTCTTTTGATTTTGAATACTTCCTAGCTTTTTTGTTGTTACACATTTGGCGTTGCTGTTTTTAAAGATGCAGGTCAGTGATTTCATGTCTCTTATTTTGGGTCTTCTAGTGTGTCTGTGGGAACAAACATGTTCCTCAAATTGAGAAAGTAGTTTGACTCCAAAGGATGAAGCGGGAACATCCATTGATCCTATTTAAAGTTTATAAAGGGCAAGTTACAAATGCAGGGTCCTTGGGAGTGGAGCCAGCAGACAGGACTTCAGGGTGAGGCAGGAACTACCTTTGCAGGGAAGTTACACCTTGCTGGAGCTTAGTACTTAAAGGATAGGAATTTGTGAAAAGCTACTGATACCAGGGGTGTGTAGACTATATACCTCTTTGTGCTATTGAGGTTAATAGGTGTGTGTATGATTCACAGTAAGTGCAGGTTAACGTACATGAAGGAAACAGTGGAGAATCTGTCTTCCCAGGGTAGGGTGACTGGGTCACAGGCTAAGATGGCTTTGACACATGGAATGAGTCACTTTGGTTTTTCTAAGATTACATGAGTTTATTGGGAATATGTATGCAGTAGTATGTCCTTTTTAGGATATCACCAGTGGTGGCATAGTTGTTCACCTGCCCTTCATTAGTGATGAACCTAATAGTGACTGACGTGCACAACCAGTCAGGTTTTGTCCAGTTTCTCCACTGAATGGATAGCTTCTGTTTTTTCCCCTTTGCAACTAATAGGAAATTTCTGGGGAAACCCTTTACAGTGGTACAAATATCCTACAGCTCATCAAACTTTCCCTTCTCTAAATTAACTTCCACTGATAATTTTTGCCCCCAAAAGCCTCTGCTATGAGGGTTGCAAAAAAAAGTGACTTTCTAATTCCATCATTCCCTGTACTTAATTCTTGATTGAAGAAATGTAATTAGCACAATAGTGAGTGCTATTTCCTCTGTCATATTGTTTGGTTAATATCCAGTGCTGAGATATGTGGGGAGAGCAGGTCCTTCATATTACTGGTGCAGCTTTAAGGCAATAGGTATCAAATTATAAATGTGTATACTCTTAAACATAGTAATTCTGTTTTTGATTGAGCACATAGATTATTTAAAATACTTGAACATGTGCACAACAAGCACCTTCTATTACAACTTCGTTTTTAATAACAGAGGACTGGAAATGACCTAATGTTTGACAGAAGGAAGTAATTAAATTATGGTATGTTCATACAGTTGTGTGTAATGTACAACATGGTGATTGTAATTAACTTTGCTGTACAGTATCTGTGAATGTGGTTAAGAGAGCAGATTCTCATTATAAGCGAAAAAGAAACTTTTTTCTTTTTTTGTATCTATATGAGATGATGGATATTAGCTCATTGTGTTAATCTTTTCATGATTTTATTGTGTTGTTAGAAAAGTCATGACTTTTTCTGCATTTCAAGCAAAAACATGTCACGATTTTTCCAGCAGTCCAATATACATATGTCAAATCATGCTGTATGTCAATTATGCTTTGTAAAACTGGGAGGAAAAACACTAGGAGAATATGAAAAGTGTTGACATCCTTTTGAGGGTGAATATGGACAGCATTAGAGGAGAGACATCTAATGTTTTTGTACTGTGTGTATAAATGTCTTTGTAATGATAAAATAGGTTTACAAATTCAAAAGAGTATTAAAAAAAAAGTAATGTACTTGTGTACCACAAATAAAGGCCCACAAAATTTATGGTTTAATTGTATTTTTTCAGAACCAGGACAATCCAGTGATTGATGAAAAAGACTTCCTTGAAGCTTTTAAAAAGATTCAACCCTCATCATTTCGAAGTGTTGTTGGACTGATGGACATTAAGCCTGTTGACTGGGAGGAGATTGGTGGCCTAGAAAATGTAAAACTGAAGTTAAAGCAGGTGAGATAGAGAATCCACTTAAGTTAGTAGAATATTACAGTTTAAGATTTATACATTTATATGAAAATAGGCTACAATGGACCTGCTCTTGCTGTAATTACAACATGATGCTCACATTTAGTCTAATGGTTGCTTTTAATTCCAATTTAACTATATTTCTGTGGGCAGCAATACTATTTTTTCATCTTTTCTTACCTCACCCTTTTTTTGTTTTTCGCTTTAAAGAGTTTATAAACTAGAAGAAAGATCAACAATCTTTTTCGTTGGGTCACAAGCTCAGAAGCTTCCCAACATAATCTGAAATCACACCCCCCAGCCCCTACAGGGAAAGCAGAGAGACCAAAGAAACAGGTAGCCTGCTCCGGACTGGTAGGTGGTGGGTTAATGAACAAGGGAATTTAAGAAGCTCTCTTGGGACTCTCCAAGGCAAATAGATTTCTGTACTCTTCCACCAAATCTTAGTTTAGATATAAGCCTTAACTTGGTTCAGTCACAGTACTCTCCAGATAGTCTTACTACTGCTATCTCAAGGTTGCGTCTTTGGGGCAGCTTCTGGGAACAGCAGTGGAAACACACCTTCCAAGGAAAGAGGACAAGGTGAGGAACATCCACTTCCCTGAGTCCAGCTTGTATGCAGTGGACATCACATCTTGATCTTCTCCAACAAAGTACCACTTAATGTCTTAGACTTTGTGGGGTATGCAGTCTCTGTTGCAATCACTCAACGCTGCCATATGAGCATACATCAGAGCAGTTGTAAATAATATATAATCAGTACTTACGTTTTGATGAAACGTTATGTATGGACACAAATCATATAATTTTTACATGTCACAAAATATTACTCTTGATTTTTTTTTTTGAGAATTTAAAAATGTAAAATGATTCTTGGTTGGTGGGCTTTACAAATACAGATAGTAGATCTGAGTTTGCATTGGGACTGATAAAAAGCACAAACTTGTAATAAATAGTCAATATGGCCTGGATGACTACTTGATACTGGTTCTTAGTGTGGAGGTTGATGGACACAATACTCCAAATCCTCTGATTGCACTGCAGTTTCACAAATTGATTTTGCCAATTCACCTATAGAGGAGAAACCCTGTGAAAGTAGGCTTCTCTCTCAACAAAGACAAAAAGGCTGGTTTATAAATATCAATGATAGTTTGTTTATCTGAATTAGCACCTCTAATTACAGTGAACATTATAGTCCTTGAATGGGTAGATAAGTGCATTTGTAGGATGCCCTAAATTTTTATGTGTATAGTTTCATTTGATCTTAACAGGATACATAAACAAGATTAACTACACTTTCCTGTTGGAAACATTTCTTCCCTTGCTTTAGATGTTAAGCTTTCCTGTCTTTTTGAGCTCTTTTCTCCCATACCTTCTGTGTTACACTACTTTCTTCCCTACCTCCTCTTTTTACACTGTATAAAAGTGAGTGTATGATCCTGATGTTCAGGCCTTCAACTGTTCCTTGAAAACTTTTAACAAAAATACTATTGTAGATGTTTCTTCTGATCATAAGAACTACTTAGCTGCCTGCCCACTGGATAACTCTTGGGATCTCAAACTCAGCATGTCTCAAGTTCAGCTAATCAACTCTACCTTTATACCTGGATCCCTTCCTTACCTCAGTGAATACCACCAGCCATCCCATCTCCTAAGTCAGAAACCATGAAGTCATGTCATTCTTGCTTGTAACTTCCCTTCTGGGTTTAGAACTTAGTCCTTACATAAAACACAATTACTCTTTATGTTTCAAATCTGTTCTTCCATACCATCATTGCCTGTGATATATCCAGCCTTTTTATTTTTGTAGTCTGAATCATCACAAAAGACTTATTACTAATCTCTCTGCCTCTGGTTTCGTTTCCTTCTAGTCCATTTTCCATACTGCTTCCTCAGTGTTGAGTAAACATGTCAGAATGCATTGTGATCTGACTCCTACCTTTGCTTCAAAGCTGTTGCTCTTTGCTTTTTCTATCCCGCCCTTTGTTCCTGCTGCTTTTGCGAAGATATGCTTGACAGTTTGCTGTGCCTCTCTTTATATTATTCCTTTTCCATAGAATGCCCTTTCAGCCTATTTGTTAGCTTACAAGCCTGTGTTCTCAACTAAAATACCAGTTCCTTAGAAACAGGGGTCTTGTCTTATCCCTTTTTTGTAGAGAAGAAATTTCAGTAGTGTGCTCTTGACCTGTACTGCTTGGGGTCTTAATTCTGCTACCTCTGTAGCAATGAGACTTCTGCAAGTTACCCAACATTTTAAAGTCTGTATTTCTGCTTCTGTAATATGATTATAATAAAACCATCTATCTCAGAGGAAGCAAGAACTTAATTACTATTCAGTTAACAGTCATTGAGTGCCTACTTTGAGAAGGTATCATTCTAAGTGCTAGGGACTTAAAGGTAAACTTTATTGCTTACATTCTGGTAGGAACAGAAATACAAAACCAACATGTAAAAATAATTCAGATGAATGTTTCAAAAGTAAAAGATGGGTAGTAGCAGAGGAACTAGGAGGGTAGTCTTGATTGTCTGTAGTGATTAGGGAAGACCTCTCTGAGGAGATGACATTTGAGCTGAAGGAAGAGCAGTAGCCACGCAAAGATCTGAGAGAGTGTTCAGACTGAGAGAGGAGAGTGAGTTAAGGGCCTGAGATGGGGGTGAACTGGGTGTTTAAGAGATAGTCAGGATATGTAAGGCCTTGTAAGCAGTGGTGTAACACGGAATTTGCATTTGGATTTTATTCTGAGGGAAGTCACTGAAGGATTTTAAGCAGGAAGTGACCTAAGTCATGTAAGATTGCTGGCTCTTCTGTGGATAGTGGACTGCATTTCCAGCTCATAATAGGTACCCTAGAGTTGTTCAATGAGTGAATGAATTTACTGACTTGTTTTATGTTTTTTATCATTATAACACAACTTTACAACACAACTTTCTTTATGCTGTCTCTTTTTGTGCACTTACAGAGCATTGAGTGGCCTCTCAAATACCCTCGGGAATTTGTTAGGATGGGCCTGACACAACCAAAGGGAGTTCTCCTGTATGGTCCTCCTGGATGTGCTAAAACCACACTTGTGCGGGCCCTGGCTACAAGCTGTCATTGTTCTTTTGTTTCAGTGAGTGGAGCTGATCTCTTTTCACCTTTTGTTGGAGATTCAGAAAAAGTCTTGTCCCAGGTTTGTTTACGTTTACTTTTGAGTTTTCATGCCTTGCCTTAAGAGTAAATCTTATTTTTGGAAATATTACTCTCTTTTTTTTCCCAATTATACTTATTTATACTTATTATAAGTATACTTATAGAAAATTTTTAAAATATTGGAAAATATAAATAAGAAATCCTCCCTTTACCCATTGTTAATATTTTGGTGAATATCCTTTGTCTTTGTTTCCTTTTTAAGTATAATTTGGGGCAGGTTATATCATTATCATGATTTTTTATAATTTAATATGATCACCTAAATATCCCATAACATTAAATATTCCTTGAAAATAGGATTCTTAACCCCTTTATTAGTACTCTGTTGTTACTTTATACATTCATTCCTCAATTCTTAAACATTTAGAATCTTTTTGCTTTTTAAAAAATACAAATTTATAGAAAACATATTCATGTCAATAATGTGTAATGTATAACCTCTTACTACTTTATTTTCCTAACAAAAGGTTTTTCGACAAGCAAGAGCAAATACTCCTGCAATTGTGTTTTTGGATGAAATTGATTCAATCTTGGGATCTCGATTGCTTGACAAAACAGAATGTAGTGTTCAAGAGCGTGTTCTTTCTGTTCTCTTGAATGAATTAGATGGTGTTGGATTTAAGACTACAGAGAGAAGAGGAAGTAAATCAGACCAACAGGGTAAACATAAGGAGCTGAAAAAAAATGAAGAGGTATTTATTAGTGAGAATATACCAAAAAAACCTCAAGCCAACATTAAATGGGATGCTTCTACACTACACTAATTTTTCTTATGCTGGATTCATCTTATAGAAGGAATGATGTAATTCAGTTTGACTCTATTTGGATTTTTATAGAGCTGGCAAAAATTGTGATTTGCTAGAAAAGGTGAGGTAAAATTTTATAATAATTGTTTTAAATAGATATAAATGTGAATTTTATACTTCCTAAGATTTAGAAACATAACTTGACAGGTTACTAATCGAAAAGTAATTATTCTTAACTTCTGTGTTCTGGAGAACCGGTGTTCATCCTTTCTAAAAAGGTGTTATGTGAACAAATTAACACAAATTTCAATTTCCAGTCATCTTAGGAGTTGGAAACTTCCAATTTTCTTATGGAATGGGTTTCCTTGATTATAATGACATTTAAAAGATCTTTTGAAGTCTGCTTCTTCCCTTTCTACTCTGTTCTACAAAGAGTTTGGTATGCTTAAATCATCTAACAGATATTTTTTTATTCTTATTTCCTATTTTAAAAATTGCCCCACAGCATAGTCTCATAGCTGCTTAGAAAAATGAGACACTAGAATTTGAAGGGAATCACAAGGTTTCTGAGTCAAATCTTCTGATAATGAGAAATTCTACCTATAGCATTAACAGATTTTCACCTGACCTTTGCTAAAATACTTGCCCCTATAGGGGACTCACAAAGTAATGAGTCACTAGAGAACAGATTACTCTATTCAACAAACAATTTTGCGCAGTTAGCATGTGTGCAAGGCCTGACCCTGACTACTTTAGATACCTTCAACTTACATTGTCATAAAAAGTAAAGTAAATCTCCCCTTCCAGGACATAAGAGCCAAGACTTTTCATAGCTGTGCATCTCCATGTGTGAGGCATATATTTCTATATAAATTAGCCAGTTAGCTTGTCATCATTCATTGGGGCTTAGGGATGTTCAGGCCACCAGGTAGGTGTTCTCTATGGTGGTTTAAGTCTTTTCCTTGGTTCTCACATGGAGCCTCTCCCTCAGGAGTGGCTATTCCCTCACTATGTGCACAAAATAGTTTTTTACTTAATAGTTTCTTAGCTCATTCTAAGATTAGGTATATTTTTAAAGTAATATCAAGGTGGTTTGGATGTATATATACACATATATATATATCCACCCAATATAGTGGGTGTAAACATTTTGGCCTCACCGAAAGAATATCAAATGAGCCTTCTGATTTTTAACTTTAAAAATTTTAATAATTAGCAGCTTATTGACATTCCTTTGTGTTATGTGTTTTCCCTCAGTTAGAGTGCCAAGAAGTTTTTAATCGTAGTGTCATGATTGTTGCGGCGACAAACAGACCTCATGTGTTAGATGATGCCTTGTTACGACCTGGAAGATTAGATAAGATTATATATATTCCACCTCCTGATGAAAAGGTAATTATCATATACATTACAGTAGCTCCCCCTTATCTACACAGAGTTTTGTTTTCTCTGACTTCAGTTATTCTTAATTAACCTCAGTCTGAAAATGTTATGGACCATAAGATCTTTTGAGAAAGGCCACATTCATAGGTCTATTACAGTATACTGTTGTAATTATTCTTTTATTTGTTATTCATGTCTTGCTAAGCATAATTTATAAGTGAAGCTTATTATAAGTATGTATGTATAGTTAAAAACAAATGGAGTTTTGCACTGTCTCAGTTTCAGCACTGCCCCCAGGGACCCACTAGGGATCATGGAATACATAATCCCCCAGAAAAGGGGGGACACACTGAGTAGTCTTAACAGTAACAGCACATTAATGTTTGAGCTCTAAGGAGCCCAGCAGAATTGAATCTCAAATTGGATGTGGTATGATGGTGTGCATTTTACAGTGGGTTCTGCTTTCTTCTTTGCCTTCAGAAAACTATCATTTTGGTCTGCTTCTCCTGAATACTCTGACCCTGTTTACAGAAAAATAAGTGCTTAAAAATGAAGTAGTAGTTATCTTTTCAGTGTTGTGGCAACCACAAAATACTGAGTTTGTTGAGTCTACCCAACATTATAACTAAAGTGGATGAACCTAAAGTGTTAACAGGATAAGCATCCTTATTTTACAATGCAGAAATCTAAGGTTACAGCAATTGCACAATATTTCCACAGATAACAAAAGAGAAAATTCTTTGCTCTTCACATCCAGAGCTACTGTCAGGGAGTGGTAAAAGATGGAGAATGAAGTTTTAGTTTTGAAGGAATGAAAGAAAAAATTTAAACTTTATTATATTTTCAGTTGTGTCTGATAGTTCATGTATTTGCGTGTAAACTAGGTCTAATGGCACTGTTTAAACCCAGAAGAGAGATTCATCATGTCTTTTAAAGAACTAGCCTATGATTGATTACTTTAAAAATTAATTATAAAAGTATTAAAAGTTTACCAGAATATCATTTTTATTACTGTCTTATGAGACATTGATGAGTTAGTATTTTTTACTTTCTCAGAAATAATTTTTGATTTTTTTTTTTTTTTGTCTTGTAAAGAAAGGTTTACTTAGGAAAAAGGGAAGAATAAAGACTTCCAGATATAGGGTACCTGGGAGGGGCAAGAGAGCCCTATTCTTACTTGACTTTTAAAAAATTTTTAATTTATTTATGCATACAAGAGCTAGGGTACAGGCCAGTGATGTGGGGGATGAGAAGATCCACCAGAGGTAGAGTGGGGAGCAGAACAGGTAGATCGAATGAGGTACATTGCTGAGGGGAGCAGCAGGAGAGGCAGGAGAGGTCTGCTGTGGCATGTGGGTCCCCTCCGTGGCTGGTGGCAGGGATCGAACTTGTGCTGCAGTGGCTGTGGTCTGCTTCATAGTGCATTGCTTAACCCATTGTGCCACCAGGGAGGCCCCTTATTTGATTTTTAAATATATATTTATATATATATACACACACACACTTCCTCTGTTATGTGATAGATTAAACAGAAATGTTTTAATAAGCATTGTAGTGAACATAAATGTCATAAGGTTATAAACATATTTTTTATTTTGCACCAGGGCAGGCTTTCTATTTTGAAAGTCTATACAAAAAATATGCCAGTTGGACCTGATGTTTCCTTAGAAGACCTTGCAGCAGAAACCTGTTTTTTCTCTGGAGCTGATCTTAGAAACCTCTGCAAAGAAGTAAGTCAATTAGTGGAGAATCCTGTGGTTCAAAAAACTTCATTCAGATCTGTTCTCCTGTCAGAATTTAGTCAAAGACTTGTGTGTGGCAGACACCAGGTGAGGTGAAACAGATAGATGGGGTCCCTTTCCTTATAGAGCTTACAGGATATAGGGATGGGGGTGCTTACTGAATTGGCAGCTGAAAATGTGTAGTGAGTCTGGGAAGTTTATGGTGCTGTGGAAGCTACTAGGAGCGACCCAGACTTGGGGGCATCAGGAAGACT
Source organism: Galemys pyrenaicus (assembly GCA_019455555.1). Taxonomy (NCBI): domain Eukaryota; kingdom Metazoa; phylum Chordata; class Mammalia; order Eulipotyphla; family Talpidae; genus Galemys; species Galemys pyrenaicus. The sequence goes on from JAGFMF010012266.1 coordinate 2,256,138, forward strand.
TTTCAAGGAGGGTAGTGTAAACTGAAATTGGGAAGATGATTAGGGAGTTAGTTAGGCTAAGGGAGGGAAGGGGAGTATTGGAAGCAGAAGGAATAAAATGTGCAGAATATAGGAGGTAAAAGATGACATTACTGAAGAGATAAACAATGGCCAGATCACATTTGTCCTTGTAAGCCCCTTTAAGGCATTTAGACTTTGAAGTAAAAGAAGTCATTGGAGGGTTTTCCTTTTCCATAAGCTTTTTATTACATTAAACATTGAGGAGAATAAAAAGATCACAAGGTAACACCCACTGAATCAACATATAAAAAGAATGTAGTCATCACTACTTGGGCCAAGAAAAAGGATGTCAGCATTCCAGAAGCTTCTCTTGGGGTCTTCTCTCACCACTTGTAGCAAGAGAGATTAGTTTCCCTACTTTTGTGCTTTATATAAATGGAACCATATTTCTTTTTTTGATTTGTTTGTGTTTGTGAAATTTATCTTTGATCTTATAACATAAATTTGTTCATTTCCATCACTATATAATAGTTCAGAATTTGAATATACTACATTTGTCCATTTTTACTACTTTTTTGCTATTATAAATTACATTGCTATGAACAAACTTATATGTCTGTTGGTATATGTGTATATATATGTCTTATTTTTATATGTATATACCTATGAAAATTGCTGGATCATAAGAGTATGTTTTTGATCTTTCTTTTATGATCAGTGCTGTGTCCTGTTTAAAACTCCTACTCTGAGGTCAGGAAGAAGGTCTCTCACCTTTAAAACTTTATATGGGCTCATAATGTTTATTATTCTGCAGCTTGCTTTTTCTTTTTTCCTATTTAAGGCGCTAATGTTTGGTGGAAAAGAAAAGAGACTACTAAGAGGACTTTAAATCACATCTTTTTGCTTAATTTTTTTGTGTCATGATGTTGGATTTCTATAAAGACTAAGATTTTGCACTCACATTTTAAAGTATTACTATACTGTAAAAAAAATTAGGCAAATGATTTTGTATTATTTGTCTCTTATAGGCTGCTTTGTTGGCTCTGCAAGAAAATGGACTAGACACAAACACAGTGAAACAGGAACATTTTCTAAAATCACTGAAGACTGTAAGACCATCCTTAAGTCAGCAAGATTTGATTTCGTATGAAAATTTATTTCAGAACCAAGTATTTTCTAACTTAGAGGATATTTAAAAACAACTTTACATACCTGCTCAAGGATTGAGATGTGAACTTGCCACTGTAGTTTTGCATCTTAACACTTTTGGAGTTATGTGTATTTCCTGTAAATTAAAAAAGCTTGTGCCCAATAAAATAAGTTTCATCTTATTTCTAAAATATATATTAAAATATCATAACTTAGCAAGAAAGTATATGTATGTTGACTTTGTAGTGGTATAGCAGTAGTTTTTGGTTGATTGCTTTTTTAAACTTTATATCGAAACAATCTCATACTTGCAGAAAAAATTTCAAGAATAGTACCAAAAACTCATGTACTCTTAATCCAAACTTATGAGTTTTGAACATTTTGCTATATTTTCTCTCTCTGCTTTTACACACAATAGTGTTTTTCTAAACTGTTTCAAGAATAGATTTTATGCATCATGCAGTTTTATCTCCTTAATACTTTGGTGCATATTTCTTACAAATGAGGCTATTTTCTTATATGCCCTCATGCAGTTATCAAATTCAGGAAATGTAACAATCTGTTCTCTAGTGAATTCATCCATTTTTCCAACAGTAATCTTTTCCCTCATGACAGGATCCAGTGTAGGATTGTTCCATTTAGTTGCCGTGTCTCCAGCAACTCATTGAATCTGAAACAGTTCCTCAGTCATTCCTGACCTTGATGTTTTTAGCCATACAGAATCTAGGGCCTTCCCTGTGGGCTAGGGGTTAAGTCTCAGCGCTATCACTACTGAGGCCTGAGTTAGATCCCTGACCAGAGAACTAACCCACATACGGCTCAGGAGACCTCTTCTGCCTCGCCTGCTGTTCCCCTTAGCAGCGTATTCCAGTAAATGCCTGTTCTGCTCCCCACTCTGTCTCCAGTGAATCCTCTCATGCCCTGCACCTCTGACCTATGCCCCAGTTCTTCAATGCAATAAATAAATAAATCTTTAAATGAAGCAGTAAAGAGAATATGGTTGACATAAAAAAAAAAAATACCAGGGGCTTCCCTGGTGGCGCAAGGGGTTAAGTCACAAGACATGAACTGTGTCTGCAGCCACTACTGTCTGCAGGCACTACAGCACGAATTTGGTCCCCAGCTAGGGAGGTGACCCACATGGCGCAGCAGACCTTTCCTGTGTTGCCCGCTGCTCCCCTCAGCAGTGTGTTTCAGTCTGCCTGTTCTGCTCCCCACTCCAGTGAATCCTCTCACCGCCACACCTCTGACCTGTACCCCAGTTCTTATATGCTTTAAAAAATCTTAAAAAAAAATACAGAATCTAGAACAACTGATTCCTGATTTGTGTTTATGTGATGTTGCATTGTGATAGGTTCAGTTAGGCTTCCTCATTGGAGACTTAATCAGTGTTGTTCTCAGAGACCACAGCTGGAGGCATCCATGTGACATCTGCACATTAACGGCAATGCTGGATCACTTTATGGTATTGTCCCCTTTCTCCACTGTTCACCATCTTTCCTTTTGTAAGTATAAAGTAATTTTAAATAGGTTATATGTATGTTTTCCTTTGTAACAAGGTAATTAGATTGCTAGGGAATAAATATGAAGAAAACACTTGGATATTTAACTGGTCCCTTATTAAAAAGTATAGAGATAAAAGGCATGATACTATGTAACTCTTAATTTGTTTTTCTTACCTAGCAGTATCTGATAGACACCTAAGCAAGCCTTCATACCAAGTGCTGAAGTGTAAGTGAATGAGACAGATGTGGCGCTGATAGGCAGCTGGGAGCACAGACCTCACATCATACAATGAATTCATTACAATAAGGATATGTGCTTTAAAAGAAGTATAGTGAATGATGAGTGCATACTACTCATGAAATAGGTGAAGGCAAAAATGGTAAGCAATTGAAAAGTTTCCTATTCTGACTGGAGCCAAGGTTATTAAGCAAAACCTTACTATTTGGGACTAAGTAGGGAAAAGACTTATTTATAGGGATTCATAGAATTTAAATAAGATTTTACTAATTGACCTCTTGTTTTTGCATATTAGAGGAAATAGCTAGAAAATATAACAGAATTTTGATCATTTTTAAGACAAGGCAGCTGTTAAGCCTCTACCATCTCTAGGCTTGACCCTTCTTTAATCAGAATCTCCTGGTGGGCCTCTTGTCTTCATAGAAAAAGTTTCTAGTGTTCAGACTGGAAATTTAGTACCCATACTTTAATTAGAGGCTGAGTTTTGATTTGAAAATGTCTTTATAAATTAACTTCTCAACAGAATTTTGGGAGCCCCCTGAGGACAAAAACAATTGTTGCTTCTCACTGAAATAATAAATGATGAAGTCAGATCAAGGATCTTTGACTCAATGTGATTTGAGAATGACTGAGCAACTTCCAACTTCTCTATTTACTAAACTTAAACTACTTTCTGAGTCTCATTAACAGCCTTAAGCAATATGGTACATCCCCAGACCTTGCAAAATTCAGCAAATCCAGTATTTGCTAAACCTGGTAAGTAGGCAGTCACTAAAAGAGGTCTTTATATAAATATCAATTTATATAAATATACATTATATACTCAATAATACTTGGGTTTTTTCTGCGGGTACCTCATTACTTCATTTGAAGGAATGGTACAAATGAAAGATTTAAATAGATCTTTTGGAACAACTTATAAGAAAGATAATAGTAACCCCAACATGAATGCACTGCCTTGGTGACTAGGGAAATCTCCTGGCTATGGGAAGTCAATCTAAGGCATAGCTTAGTTCTCTTCACTTTCTCCGAAGGTATGCTCTTCTGCCAGATTGGGAGACCCCCAGCTTGACCAACTTGGTTGCCTGGTCAGGTCACCCAGTTCTTTGATGGATTCAGTTGACAAGTCTCCAGAAAGTCAACAAATGAAGGTTTTGTCAGTGGCCAGCTCGAGCCATTCCAGTAGTGACTGATTCAGGCTGTTTTTCAGAGTGTAACTCAACACTATTGAATTCAGTCCAATCTCCCAGTCATCACTGTCCGGCTTCTTGATATCCTGAAGGAAGATCCTGTCACCTTGCTGGTGCTGCAGCTTCATCATTTTCTCAGTATGTTCCCTTTACTCAAGAGATTGGTGAAAGAAAGGCTTTGCAGAGTTCTTCAAAGCCACTTCCGTCACAGTCAAAAACAGACAGGAGATTTAGAGCTTCAGGGAGATCAGGCGGTTGATGGTGGTAGCTTGAGGAGGAGCATTGTGAGCAGGCAGAGGTGGGCTGGCAGTGAGAGGAGGCAGGAGAGGCTTCCGGGACTAGCCAGTTCAAGCTATCACTGTTAAAGCAGGAAACCGTGGTTACTCTCCTCGAAGACTGGATCCTCTTTTCTTATAAAGCCTGGACTGGACTGATTAAGAGGTAACTTTAAAATCTCTGCAGTGGGAACCAAGCAGCTATGTCCTTGTGACCCTGAGTGACAGCTGGAGAAGTTTCTGGGGATGGGAAGGAATCTCCCCAATTAGAATAATGGGCTTCAGGACAGGGGGGTGATGCTGGTGAGTGGCCTGAGCAGGAGGGAATCAAACTTGTGTTGCAGTGGCTGCAGATGCTTCATGGTGCAGTGCTTAACCCCTTGCACCACCAGGAAGGCCCCCTAGCAAAAGTATTTTAAAGTAAATGCAAGAGGACATACTTCTCCCTTAAATATTCACATATGCAATTTCTTTTTTTTAAAAAAAAAGATTTTTATTTATACATACAAGATCTGTGGTACAGGCCAGAGTCCAGGGTGGTGAGAGGATTCACCAGAGACAGAGCAGGGAGCAGAACAGGCAGATGGACTGAAACACACTGCTGAGGGGAGCAGTGGGCTAAGCAGGAGAGGTCTGTTGCCCCATGCAGGCCCCCTCCCCCACCAGCGGCAAGGCTGAAGTCTGCTTCATAGTGTGGTGCTTAACCCACTGGCCACCAGGGAGGCCCAACATATGCAATTTCTTAAAAAAAGACAACCCGTAAGACAATGTTAAAACATAGAACAGGTCAAAGGTATGTTCATGGATAGGGAGAATCTTTATAGATAAAAAGACCAATCAAAAACTTTATGCATATTTTGATGGAAAAAAAACCCACTAAAATATATATGGGACCAAAAAAGACAAAAAAGATGCCATATATTGGCACCTGATTTATGACAAGGGAGTTCTGGGAAAACTGGACATGTAAAATTATGGAACTGGATCACTCTAACTCCATACACAAAAATAAAAATTGATTAAAGATTTGGATGTAAGACCTGAAGCCATAAAAATACAAAAGACAGGTGACCTCATTTCATGACATCAAGGATAGACATGATCCCAATGACGAAAGAAATGAAAACAAATAAGTAACTGGGACTACATCAAATTAAAAGGCTTTTGCACAGTGAATGAACTATCAATGGATTAAAAAGACAGCATACTGAACATGAAAAGGTATTTGCACACCACACATATGATAAGGAGTTAATATCCAAGGTATATAAAAAGCAACAAATTCAACAATCTTCAGTTTAACAACCAAACAACTCAATTTAAAAATGAGCAGATCTGAACAGACACTTTTCCAAAGAAGATACACAGATGACCAATAGACATCATTACTTATTAGGAGAATGTGAATCAAAACGACAATGAGATATCATCTCACGCCTGTGAGAATGTTTAAGAACAAAAAGATTGCTAAGAAATGCTAGCAAAATGTGGAGAAAGAGTAACGTTTACACACTGTGGGTGGGAATGTAAACTGATACAGTCATTTTGGAAAGTGGTATGGGCTTCCTCAAAAAAGTAAACATGAAACTACCATGTGGAGACAGCAATACCACTTCTGGGAATCCATCTGAAGAGGATATCCATCCAATGGAAAACTGTTCTGCTCTAAGGGAAGAAAAAAGGTTGCCATTTGCAGCAAAAAATGAAAGGAACTTAAGGTTATACAAAACAAAATTGGAAAGAAAAAAATACTGGATGATTTCACCTCTTTGTGCTATATAAGAAAATAAGGTGGACAGGGGCAAAACAAAATAAAAATAAATCAGTGAGCACAGATAACTGAAATGAGGTTAATGGAGGTGAAGAGGGTTGGGAGTGGAAGCAAGTTTGAAGCAGGTATAATGGATGGTGGTGGGTGTTTTCCTTTTTGGTTTTGGTTTTGTTATTCCTTTAAAAAAGAAGTCATTAGTTAGGACATGGAAACTAACTCGGTGCCTACTGATAAAAGACTGGATCAAGAAAATGTGGTATATCCACACAATGGACTATAATTCTGCCATAAGGAAAGATGAAATGTTGCAGTCTACTAGAAATGGAACTACCATATGATCCGGCAATCCCACTCCTAGGGATCTATCCAAAAGACAGAAAAACACTGATCCGAAAGAGCACCTGTACTCCTATGTTTATTGCAGCACTATTTGTAATTGCTAAGACCTGGAAACAACCCAAAAGCCCAAAAGTAGA
>JAGFMF010012266.1:2269355-2288109 GCA_019455555.1 Galemys pyrenaicus
TCAGCAGTGTGTTTCAGTCAGTCTGCCTGTTCTGCTCCCCACTCTGTCTCTGGTGAATCCTCTCACCTCCCACATCTCTGGCCTGTACCCCAGCTCTTGCATGTATAAATAAATCTTTAAAAAAAAAAAGCTTCTTCAGTACAATATGATACTATTTAGGCAAGTAAAACTGCCTTGTGCTGGTTGGTCAACTAGGAGAGCCAATTATTGAGTGTTTTGTGAGGGTGACTACACCTTTTGGACTTTAAAACACTTTTAAAATCTGAGTGGAAATATTTGGTTTTAAGTGGTGGAAGTGACAAAGAGAGGGAGAAAGATGAAGACCAAAAGATTTATTGATGTCCTTATTGGCTGGCTTTTTTTTTTTTTGCCAAATGTTTGAAAGTTTTGAAATGAAGAAATCTGAAAGACTAATACAAAGAATAATCACACTTTTTAATTACCATTTTGCCACATTTCCTGTCTCTGTATATTATGCTTTTTTAAAAATCAGCTCTTTGAAAATAAGTTAACAGACATCATAAAGCCTTTTATGCCTAAGAGAAAAGGGATTTATCTGACTAATACTATTATCATCCCTAAGAAGATAAACATTAATTCAGTAATACAACCCATTTTCTCAAATTTCATTTATTGCTGTATTTTTCATTCCAGAATCCAAGGCAAGGTTCACTTGTTGAATTAAGTTGTTAGGCTGCTGTACTGAGAACTTGACAAATGAGTGGTCATGGAAGTGTCTCCAAAGGCACGTGTGTCAAACTGCTCTTTACAGAATTTGATCTGGATAAGATTCTCTTGGATGTGGACTTTAAACTTTTCAAATTTTAGATACAATAATGACACATTTTCATGTAATTTACATACTTAAGGATTTGCACAGTTACTGAGCATTCGCTGTGTGGTAGGCATTGTTCTGGCTTCAATGATCTGACACAGGAAAGGGAGATGCAGTTATGAACTCAATAGAGTGATGGCAAAGCAAGGGTGAAAATGAGTAAAAGGAAAGCTTCCAAAAGAAGGTGGATCCTTGAGCAATTAATCAATCTGGTTGCTTGAAAAACCAAGGCAGTTGTAGCTGAGACCCCTATTTCCCAAGGCATTAGAGATTAAAATAGCATTTCTTCTGGAAACTTAGTTTAATGCATGGAATTTAATATTGAGGCAGGATAGATGATTTTGTAGGGCCTTTTATGCTGTCATCCGGTAGGTACAAGTAGTTTTAAGTTGGGGGAGGAGATAACACAGGTGGGGGGAGTGTTGGCTATAGCAACTAGAGGTGGTGAAGAAACCTTGGTTGGAGGTGAGAGATGAGTCAATGGTCCAGGCTACAGGTGGTGAGGACAATGATTAACCAAAAAAAAAAATTATAATGCATTTGAGAATGATAAGAAATATGTGCGAAGACCTCAAGTTTTATTGGTTACAACAGAATGACTCCCAAGTTTCTCCCCTGAGTAGCTGGTAGCTGGTGGTGCCAAGACAGAATACAAGAGAAAAAAAAAAATGAAATGTTTGAATGGTTGAGGGAAGAGTTGATAAGGTGTAAAATGGGTTAGGCTTTGGAACTGTTGACAAGGCCAACCCAGTGAGTTATATCTGATTCTGATTACTTCTGGAGAACTGCAGAAAGGTGTGAGCTGGAGACAGTATAAAGAATGGTGCCAAGTGCTTGGATGTCTACAGAGGATAGAGTGCATTTAAAGTCAGATAGGGACTGAGCAAAGAAGACCATCACCATGAAGGACATGGGCAGACAAAAAGGATCAGGTCTGATCTGGGAGGGGACTAAGAAATGCTCAGGGAAGGAGAATCAGAAGATATGTCAAGGAACCCAGAGAGGAAAGAGTGCCTTAAGCAAACATCAGTCATTCTTCCTGAGATAAAAATATTTAAACTTTCTGAATAAAGTTAAAAATCACAACCCCTATCACTAAAAACTAGGGTGAGGTCTAATATAAAGTTTTCATTCATCATTTTTTATTTTCCTGGAGGAATTCTGTCACATTTTCGTTAAAATTTTGCAGTAGAGAATGGAATTACAGGTTCTGAAATCAAACTGCTCTGCCGCTCACTATCTGTGTGGCTTTGAACCAACCTCAGATTCCTCAGGCTTAATTTCTGCCTGGTTTGGTTAGTTGTGGAGATTATGTGAGCTTAATAGTTATAAAGTACCTAACATGGTGTTTTTAACATGTACTAGCTGTTCAGTAAGTGTTCCCTTCTCTTTAAAAAGTGATTATCTCTATAAAGTGGGAAGCTCTTAATATGTTTAAAGTTATATTCTTCCAAAGTGGGCACATTGCCTGCTTGAAATTCACACATATCTGTTTCACCTTTGGGTTCTCCACACCCCCACTGTAAACCTTTGCCAGTGTCTGCACACACCCATAAAGATAAGAAACTGTGGGCCTCCCCTGTTGGCACAAGGGATTAAGTCTCAACACTATCAGGCTATCCACAGCCAGTGCAGCACAAGTTCCATCCCTGGCCAGGGAGCTGACCCACATGGCACAGCGGACCTTTCCTGTCTTGCCTGTGGCTCCCCTTTGCAGTATATTTCAGTGGATCCACCTGTTCTGCTCCCTACTCTATCTCTGGTGAATCTTCTCACCCCCCTGCCACACTCTGGCCTACACCCCAGTTCTTATATGCATAAATAAATAAAATAAATCTTTAAAAAATAAAAAAGAACCCTGTGTCTATGTCCACATAGATGATCTCTCATCCAGAAAAGACAGCAAAAAAAATTTCTTATACAAGTGGTATATGTAAGTATATTCTTAGACATAAATGTTCATATTATAGTAATCATTGTATTCATGCAAGCACACCACATGTATTATCACATTCAAAAGTGATGGTATATGGTTTAAATAAGGAGGGAAGGTGATGTTGAGTACATATCCTTATGATAGCAATGGGTCATTTCCCCATACTTAGAAAATTCCCCGAGGTAATTATATAATTTTTTTCTAGAAAAGGAGACTGTTTTTGTTTTGGTAGTATTTTACTACAGTATTTGCTTAGGTTTATACTACTTAGTTTTAAAATGAAAATTAGCATACAATTAAAGAAATCCCTAAATTTCATAACTCTTGTAGAGATACTAAAACTGATTTGCTTGTTCACCTGGTACGACTTATAACACATAAACTGCTGCTTATTTGGAGAATGGAGTTTAAAAAACAATTTTTTGGTATTTATATCAAGAAATGCATAGGGTTTTTTCTTTACTTAGCTGTAGATAATAGTGAAGTTGATTGTATCTCTCGGTGTTTATTAAGGCTTTATTACCTCAGACTAGTTAACCTGATTTGTTTTATAATAACTTACCTGAATTCTTGTCAGCATAAACAAGAGAAATGAGTTAATACCATAAGGCAAACATGATCTATTGTTGTGCCTTATTTTGGAGACAAATTTATCACCTCAACCAGTGAACACTTATCCCATTTTAATTTTTTCAGAATTTTTTGAAGTGGCACCAATTATTTTAAAAATTGTTGTTTAAATTGAGGTATAGTACAGATGTAATAAAATGAACAGGTTTCAATTGTTCAATTAGAAGAATTTTGCTAACTATATGCACCCATGAATCCCTCATGCAAAAAAAGTCATTGAACATTTCTATCTCTCCATCCTTGTGTGGCACCATTTCTTTTTAAATTAAAATCCACCAGATTGTACACTTTGACAGGATAAATTGTATGGTGTGTGAATTATATCATGAAAAGAAGGAAAAAGAATCTGCTTCACATTTACTTATCTCACCTTTAGAAATAACAAGAGTCTGGCGCAATTAGGCAATAAAACAAAATAAAGTAAAAGGTGTAAAAAGAATCCAAATTGGAAAAGAAACAAAAATATAAAGAAATTAGATCATATTTAATTGCACACACACAGGTTAGTTCAAATGGATAAAAGATTTGGATAAGACCCAAAACCATAAAATACTTAAAATAAACATAAGAGATACACAACTGGACATCAACTGCAAAGGTTTATTTGGGGACACAGCCCCCAAAACCAGGGAAACAATGGCAAAAATAAGTGAGACTACATCAAACTAAAAAGCTTTTGTGTATCAAAAGAAACCAGCAGAAAACTGAAAAAGGGCACCCTTTGGATTTGGAGAAGATATTCTCACATCACACATCTGAGAAGGGGCTAATTTCCAAAATCGTCAAGTACTTACACTCCAACAACAAAAAGTTAAATAGACGAGTAAACAATAGGCAATCCAATCAAAAATTGGGCAAAACACCTAAACAGACATTTTTCTTTTTTTTTAAATTTTATTATATTTAATTGCATTTGACATCGTTTGTTTTCCCCAGTGGGTTCCCACCACCATTTCACCCATGCACCATCACCTCAGTCCCTTGTGCTCTTTACATCTCATCACCGTAAACAGACATTTTTCAAAGAAGACATTCAGATAGCCTAGCACATGAAAAAAATTGTTCAACCTTATTTATTATACGGGAAATCCAGATCAAAACCACCATCAGATATCACTTTGACCCTGTGAAAATGACCTGTATTGAAAAGTATGAAAACCAAAAATTTTGGTGAGGACATGATGAAGAGGGATACTCATCCTCTGCAATTTGATGCAGCCCCCATGGAAAATGGTATGGAGATATCTTTAAAAAATGAAAGCAATGGAAATCCCGTATGATCCAGAAATGCCTGTTAGGTGTTTACCCAAAGAGAAAGAAACTCTAATATGAAAATTTATGCACTTCTATCTATTTTCCTAGCAGCATTATCCACAATTACCAAGTCATGGGACCTACCTAACTACCCAATGACAGACAACTGGTTAAGAAAAATTGTGGACTATGTATTCAGTGGAATATTACTTGGCTATTAAGAAAGATGAAATAGTGCCTTTGGGGACAAATGGTTAGACCTTGCGGTGATTTTTCTAAGTGAATAAATTAGAAAGTGAAAGACAGATATTGGATAGATTTGTTTACTTGTGGAATATAAGCAAAAAACAAAATGGCAAAGCACAGCAAATACAATTCTCAGACTGAAAAATATACTGGTTACCTGAGGGACAAGTAGAGAGGAGGGGGAAAGGGGTTGGTACTGACACAGCAGTAATGGTGGAGGATGAATGAAGCATGTGCACATATGGAGAAGTAACAAAGTAACTGCAAAATTAAATAGACAAGTAAGTAAAAAATTAATAAAAAGATTTTCCAATTGAAAAAAGAAGTAGTAGACTGGCATGGTTGTTTAGTTGTTTTTTTCCTTTTTCCACCTTATGATTTAATTAACTGCCCCCTCCCCATTTGCTTTTTTCTGTTTCCTAGAAACAGGAAATTCGAAGCTGCTGAAAATTATAAGAAACATACCAACAAGACCAGTTGGGCCAGGGCTAGCAGTTCAGTCTGTCCCTGTGGTGACAACAAATAGCCCCCCTGGCTTCTGGCATGGAGCAGAGTTTGGACAGTGAATTTACCCAGTGTTGGTTAACTGATGCAAATATAGCCCCCCACAGAGGAAGGATCCAAGCAGAGTCTAAGACTTACCACAGCAACAAGACTGTTCCAGAAGTACTTCCTCTCCAAGGCAAGGCTGTAACCAGGTAAGGCAGGAGAAGTTTACAGCTGAGGATTAGTTTGTGCTTCACTAGCTAATCTACCACTGGTGTTTGTCAATTTACCCCAGAGAGCAAGCAACCTTTGTGCCACAAAACCAAATCCTTCCAAACTACACTAGGATTCTAATTCTCTCAGAAGAACAGCAGTCCCCATACTTAAGTTGTGCATCAGAAGCTCCTTAAATGTGGATTGCTGGGCCCCATGCCCAAGGTTTCTGCTTTGGTAGTTCTGAGGTGAGACCCTAGATTTTGTGTTTCTGAGTTCCCGGTGAGGCTGATGCTGCTGGTCCAGGGAGCACGCTTAGGACCATCATGCCAACGCTCCCTGCTTCTCATAACACTTGGTAATTAATGGGGATCACCATCCAGTCAGTAATATTCTGGATCAGTCCTGAGCCGAATGTTGAACTCTTGTTCTCAGGAGTGCAGGGTGCGGTTCAGGCATGGAGGAGCAGGGGTGGGTGTGCCTTTCAGCGAGGCTGCCCCTCAGCCTGTTTTGTACTACCCCAGCATCCCTGAGGACCACGGATTTTAGGTATGAGGTAAATGCGTGTGCATTCTTGAACATCTTCATTTCTCTGTAGAGATGACACTACTGACAAGACTTATAGTCAGATGAACACACCTGATGAGAAAAGTAGGGATTGAGAGGCCTTCTTAAAGACGTTCAAAGCCCAGTTACTGAGGAAGTAGAGCTAGAAAGAAGCCAGTCAAAGAGAACTGAGGAGAAAGAAGCGTAGGTGAGGGGGATGTTCCTATCCAGAGCCAGTAGGATGTGATTATGATCTAGGAGCCCTGAGAAGGTGAAAGGGCAGCTCAGAGGCAAAGGAGGGGAGAGTTTCCATCTGCCTCCTGACTGGTGATTGGGTTTGTGCCTGGCTTTTCTGAGGGTCACTCTCCAGGCCTGTCCTTGGCCTCGCCCTACACTGACCCTGGGGAAGGTCCCCTGGGGGGGGGGGTTTCCCTTGTGGACCTGATAGGGAACAGCAGACTCATGTCTGAAAGACCATTGTCCTGTTCATTGGGGAGTGTACAGGTATTTACACAGAGGAGTTTAAAAAAAAGGGGAGGCGGGAGATGGGCAAGGGTCTGCAAAGGGAGATAGAAGGGTGGCATGTCCGTTTGATGCAGGTATTTGGAGATTTCCAGTGGGCACAGCTTACTTTTTTCTTTTTTTTTCTATTTTTTTTTAAAGATTTATTTATTTATGCATACAAGCACTGGGGTACAGGCCAGAGGTGTGGGGGGTGAAAGGATTCACCACAGACAGAGCGGGGAGCAGAACAGGCAGATCAACAGAAGTACACTGCAGAGGGGAGCAGCGGGCACAGCAGGAGAGGTCTGCTGTGCCATGTGGGTCCCCTCCCTGGCTGGCAGCAGGGATTGAACTCGTGCTGCAGTGGCCGCGGTTTGCTTCATAGTGTGTTGCTTAACCCACTGCGCCACCAGGGAGGCCCAACAGCTTACTTTTTTAACACCTGCTGTTTAACTTCCTTATTATCTTCTTAGGGAAGTCCTCCCTTCTCCTTAGAATGTGAGAAGACAAACTTTTAAATGCAAGAGCTAGGAATGCTTTTCTGGTGGGGCAGGAAGAGAAACCTATCCTGTTTCACTGCATCAACCTTTGGCTTTGGAGATGCTGGCACAGAGGAGGTGCCCCCTTGGAGCTCCTTGGCCAGGGCAGGAAAGGAGCCTGGGGTGTGCCTGTGCTTCACCGCCCAGCATTATTGGGCAATTGGGGCTCATCTCCTCCTGGTTCCTGGATAGCTGGCTTACTCCCTCCTCTGTTCACCCAAACAAGCTCCACACCCTAGGTGAGGTCAGTTTCAGTTTAAGTTGCTTTGCATAAAAAAAAAGGGGGAAAAATTCCTTTCCTCTTGGCTAGAAAACTTATTGAAAGCTTGAGGCAGGGAATGAGAACACTGCCATCAGGTCTTCCTCTTGCTCCCCTAGAACTCTGAGGGGGGAGGAGGGAATCACTCAAACTGACAAAGTACCCCAAGCTCCTTGCTAAGCACACTTGGGAACGTGCTGAAGAGAGACAATGGTTGGGTGGATAGATGTGCAAATCTTTTCCTCAAAGAAACTTCTCCTGATCCTGTAGCAGGCCCTCTTACTTGTGTTCCAAAAGTCTCCTGGCCCTTTCCTTCAGTAACCTTATAAAAAGTGTCATTTTCTGTGCATTTGAGAAGTAAACTTCTTACTCCACAAGAATGGAGCTCTGTGAGGCTCATTCTCTTATTCACCATCTGGATCACAAGAGGCTGGTTTGAGCCTGGCGCATAGCAGGCACTCATCATAAATATGTGTTGAATAAATGAATACTCAAAAACCTTGAGATTAAGTATGGTACAGATCAATGATAGCATAGTGTTTGTAAAAGGACTCATCACTGGGTTTAACCACTCAGAAAACATTAAGGAGCATGTGCTGAGTGCTACGTACTGTGCTAGGGAAAAAGGGAAGAAGGATTATAAACAAACAAGAGTCTTTGCCTTAAAAATAAGTATAGGCTGGGTATGAGATACACGTCTGCTCTGGCCACTTTGGCATCTTACCACATTGTTTTCCTTGCAAAGGAAACCTTTTTCCACATAGTGGGGAGAAGTCACTAGTCCCCCAGATGAGAAGAATAGACATGATGACCTTGCGGGGTTAGATGTTCTATGAGTCATCTAGACTTAGGACTAAGAGGTGGGAGTCTCGGCATAGGGAGAGATCCGGGTGATAGTCCAAGTCCATTCACTTGGACCCCCCAGGCAAGGACCTAGCCTTGCTGAAGGAGGGACTATGGGATGGGATGGGATGGGAAAGCCCCAAGCTCTCTGCATCCAAGAAGCTGGGAAGAAATACACCTGCCTCAAGTTCACTGAAGCGATGTTCACCACACCTCTGTGAAGAACAGGAGGCTTAGCCCCCAGCTAATGAAGCAGAGTTATGTGTACCCCACAGGTACACCAAGCTGCCAACCTCTATCCCACTGGGCCCCAGTCTTTCTTGCTCCTGAGAGGGCTCTGGGGCCAGGTCATGTTCCCCAGTACATGTCTGCTCTCAGTAATTGTCCCTGAGTCACTGCCTGGGCCCACAAAGGGGAATCCCAGCCTTGCTGGCAGCCTGTTCCACTGGCTCTGGAGATTCTTACTGTCCCCAGAACCTATGAGTGCCTGGGGTCCCGTGGCTGCATTAAGATGCTGGGGCCAGCTCTCCCAGTTTGTTAATCCCTGTCCATAGCACCTGCCCACAGAGATCTGTGGAGTGTGTTGTGTTTTTCCAGTTCCTTCCTGCCAGTGTCAAGTCTGCAGCCCATAAGCCGCCCACCCAGCATTCCCATATCAATTGTCTTCACTGTAACCTTCGCTTTGTCACACTAAAACTGGGTGACCTTCTGAAGAACCCACATTCCCTTGGGTGGAATTTCCCCAATGTGTTGCTTTTGGCAACTCCAAGGTCACAATAGGATCATAGCTCATGGGACACCAAGAGACTGTGAAGAACGAGGAAGTGCCAGTCTGGGCCCCTCCCAAGGGGACGTGAAAGCTCTGCACACAGGACCCTCCACACATCCAGGGAGTATCTAGGCTGCATGTGGGTCACCCCACACCCTTGACACTGCCTTCCCTGTTTAGAACAGGATTCACATCCCTGGCTGCCCACCAGAACTCTTGATGCCCAGGCTGCACCCCAGACCAACTACAACAGAGTCTCCATGGGATGGGGGTGGACACCCAATACTTTTATAAGCTCCCCAAGTGTTTTCAGTGTGCAGATGAGGTGGAGGAACACTAATTAAGATTTTAAGGATATGGAATATTTATACCAGATTTTTCTGCTTGGGTGGGTAGGGGCTGGGGCTGCCTGTGTTCAAATACTGCCTCCACTACTTAGCGTTGTAATATCACAAGTCTCCCCACTTCTGAAAGCCTAACCTCCTCATCTGTGAAGTGACACTAATAATAAAAGTGCCTTGCAAATCTGGTGGAGGATCAAATGTGATAATCTGCCTTTAACAGCCTGTGAATAAATTGCACCTCCCCAAAGCAGACTCTTGTATCTGCTCCAGCTTTGAGTGCCCAGCTCCTTGTTCACAATGTACACAGCAGATTTATATTCAAATTTAGTTATTCTCTATAAATATGTGTTGAATAAATGGGTTGGAAGACAATCCTTGTGTAACATTAAGACTTGCTTCCCAATTTAGCTCTGGAATAATTCTAGAGTCCATATATTGATTTTATTTAGTAACTTATTCCTCTATTGAGTACTACATGCTGGGTTCTAGGAATCTAAAGATAATGACATAATTACTGTCAACAAGGAGTTGAAAATCTAGTGGGGACACAGACCTTGTATGTTCTTTATTATGCTCTGATACAGAAGCAGGTATATGGGAGAGGGGAGGGAGGAGGTGTTACAGGGCAGGAGAGGGGTTCCCCAGAACTCCCAAACCGGCCCTCTCTGAATGGGTTTTGCCATCCGCCACTGCATTAAGACAAATATATAAGATTTTTAATGGAAAGGAATTTTAATACAATTAGGGCACAATACAGAAAGGACAAAGAATATAGTTATTAAGTTAAGCATTTAAAGTTACCCATTTCCTTGAGGGTAAAAGTTCAGCCAAATAGGATTGGTTTAAAGGCCTAAAAAAGCCTGCCACACTTTTAAAGACCCTTTTAGTAGAGATTTATAGAAAAGGGTTAGAAAGACAAATCTGGGAGGAAAAGAGCAAAATCAAAGTCAAGATGACAGCTGCCATTGTTAACCTCCCCATGGGTCTCTCACCCACATCTGTTCCAACCAGTCCAAGACCAAGAAGCAAGCGCAGTTTCTTCACATGTCCCTCTGCTCCATGGGCCTCCTCCAGGTCTCCTTGCTGCTCTCCATCCTGCTTCCTTCTTCCTCCCTTCTTTCTGTCCTTTCCTCTCTGCAAAATTTTCTTATCCCTGCTCACTTAGGGCGAAACCGGGATTCTAAAACTTCCCCCTTTCCCGGAAACCACCCTATTACAGAGAGACACATGTGCACAGAAAAGGGGAGATGACCTTTGAGCTGAGTCTTTACGAGAAGGACCATGCCTGCTGGAGAATCAGGGAAGGAAACAGCACCTACAAGGTTAGAGGCCAATAATGTGTGTCAATCTGAAGATGGCGATATGGCAGGAAAACGTGATATGGTGTGGATCTCAGTGGGGCAGGCTGTGGCTGGCTCGGGAGAGGCTATGGGCTTTATCCTGTCATGCAGGGAGAGTCCGGTTGTCTGTGAGGCAGATGGATAAACAGCACACCTGTGCTGGGTTTCTCTCTTCCAGGCTGTCCCCAGCCACTCCTTACCAGGGGAGTGCTGAAGTGGGGCACTGTGCTGTCCCCTCTTTTGGTCCCTGCTGGGAAGCCAGTCAGTCAGTTTGGGTCAAGCTTTCTCTTGCTTCTGGGTAATCTGGTTAGATGAGCAAAGTGGGTGTGGAAGAGGATGTCTGTGAGGGTGGGCACCATTCCTGTGAGTTCCCTTTGTTAGAAAGGCCTCAGTTGTTACATTCTGGTTCAAACCAGTTGGAAAAATTGGGGCAGCAGTCCTTATCCCAGCCCCCCCACCCTCCCCAGTCAGGAGACCCTTTTCCCTGTTTGTTTTAAATCTTATCTCTGCCTGTACTCTAGGTGCTGCAATTTCCCTCTCAGATCTAGGTTTCATTAGTAGTAATCAAAGGGGAGGTGGGGGCGGTGTGAAGTAGGTGAACTTTGGACTCTGTTTTTCCAAGGAAGGAGGAAGCTCGGGACAACAGTGTGGGGGTTTGTGGATAAGCTACAGAGGGCGGGGACTTCCAGGAAGAACAAAGCTTCTTTTAGAGGGGACAGGTGTGTGTGTGCACGTGCGTGCGTGTGTGTGCGCGCGCGCGGGCGTGTGCGCGCCTGTCTAGGCTCACTCCATATCCAAGGAGTGCCCTCCCCCAACAAGGAGGCGGTTTGGGTCCAGCTGCTCCAGTGTCTGAGCATCCCCTCCTTTCCCAGTCACCCAGTTACAGGGCAACCTTAATATAAAATGGGTTTGCTTGACTGGGTTTTTACTCGCGGGCTCGAAAGGCACTTATAATGCTCCACCTGCAGGTACATAAAACAACAAAGGTTGATAAAGGGGAGGTTTTATTTATAAGAGAAAGGGAAATAGCATAGTGACTAATACAAGGGGAAGAGCAGGATACAGATTTGTAAATGTTTTACTAGTTTTTTGGAGTTGGAACTTAATTGCACGCTGAGAGCTGGCTCCCAAGGAAAAGAGAGACCCCCAAGGCTTACATGTTTGCTTTTATACTTAGCCTGGCTGCTTAGCTCTACTTTTAGGTCCTAGTGATCCACTATTCGATAATGATTTTATGGGATTTGTAGTTTTTGGATTTTGTAGGTTTGGAATGGGGGTTGAAGTTTATAATTATTTGTGTAATTTATTCAGGAGGGTTTTTCCCCCCTAATAACCCCACTGCTCCTCCATATCCTCCCAAGCTTGAGTAGCCTGTAGAACAAAAGTAATTGAATCACTTTCTTTTTAAAAACTTTTGAAGATACAAAATGTAGGCATGAAAATGTAGTTATAATAGTGTACAATTTTACTTCATAATTTCTTCAGTAAAGCCACTATTGCTGTGAGTCGTTGACTCCAGAATGGATTTTGCCAAGAATGGAATGCAAAATTCTATAATTTCATATTTTCCAAAGTTTAGAATTTTAGTAGAAAATTTTAGTTTCACTGATACTATTCAGGTCCTTTAAAATATTTACACTTCCATAAAGTGGACTAACACACGCTAGTACAGATTTACAGAAAATTATGTACAAGAAGTTATCTGTTATGTGTCAGAAGTATAACTGGAAGAGATTTTGGGGGAGCTAGCAGAAACATCTTGATTTAATACCCCTTGATTTTTCTGGGGGAAATCAGGATAAAACATACTAATAGATTTAAGTTTGTTGAAGACTTGTAGAATATTTTTCAACAAATATATAGTTAAAATCTACATGTAAATATATATCACATATACAATAAATCCAGGTGTATGTTTAAAAATGATTTTACTATTTTATAATCACAAAGGTAATAAAGTGGGTGTTGATGTTCTTTAACATTCTTAATATTTCTGCTCTGTAAAATAGACGACACATTCAAGAACTATTGCTCTATGGAATGTGTCTAAAACTCAAATTTGAATTATGAGTCATAGAGTTAGTGTTTGCAAATAGGTCATTAAACATAACTGCCTCTCATCAACTTAGCACCTCATGAATTTCTCTCAATTGTATTTCTATATGCAGTAACTTTTCTGGAATTAAAAAAAAAATGAGTTTTGTGTGGGAGAAAATGATGAAGTAGTAAAGGAAAATAGTGAAAACTGAAAAGGAAATTACCTGTGATGTATGAATACATACAGAAACTAGTCTATCAACTCAAGAAAAGACTAAGAGCTTACTTAATTCTAACTGAATTGTCCAGAACTCTCAGAACTCACTGAGATAGAGGACTCATTTTCCTTTTCCCCTTTTAAGTTGAATGCCTCCAGGGTTAAATTGACTTGATTCCTGTATCAAAATATATCGTCTTTGTAATATTCAGGAAACATCCTTCTAAATCTTGCTTTTCTAAAAGCTTTGATCACAGTAAGTTTAAAACATTTATTAGGAAATTTTAATGTATGTTGATATAAGCAAATGATTTTCAATAGCTCTAGTGTCATTTTTAATCTGTAGATTTCTAATAGTAATACTATTTTATATTTTTATAATTTATTCTGTCTTGAAGACTCAGACTTTATACACCAATGCACATGATTTGTGAACATTTTATTTGAAGTTTTACAACTGATAAGGGAAACTAGTAAAATGTTTGTTGTTATTGTTGTTTTAAGATTTGGTAACAGTTTATGATAATTTCATACAATCGACTAGGTTATTCACAGTATAATTTTTAAACACTGGACAGTATTTATAATGTAACTTCTCTTTAAAAAATTCGCATTGCACTGACTAAAGCTATTTAGGATAGGAATAATTTGATATTGTTACTAGTTTTTATTCACTAGCTAGTTTTTATTCATCTAGCTCTCTAATCTTTAATGAAATTGATATTTTTTCTAGAAAACTAACTCATCAAGGTTGATGAATTATTTGTAATGATAATGTAGTAGTGGAGATGATGATGATGATGATAGAAGTAGTGGCAGTTGTTGCTGATGGCTCTCAAGAGTGTTCAAATTGCTCGGTACTGTGCTTGCTTAGTGCTTCATATACATTTACTCCACACCATAGTTCTATTCAAGTTAGGGTTAAACGTATTTGTAAGAAGAAAACGTATAACTAAAATTGTGCTTTGATAAAATTCTTATGCTTTGTTTTCAACACCCTGGATTATATTCATTTATATTTATGTGAAAATTTCTCATATTAAACACATTTAGAGCTTAGTATATAGATGTGGTTTGTACTAATATTTAAAGTTATGTGAGAATGCAGAATGCAGAAGAGAATTACACATAATATGTCAATTTTTAAAATTTTACATGGAAAGGTACTAATATTGTATCTTCTTGACCTTGATAATATTAAATTGAATAATATTAAAATATTTGGAATAGTTACCACTATTGTTATAACAGCATTATTGGTTTTTGGGAGCATAAAATTACTTTTTTCTCCCCAAAACTGTCCTTTAAAAAAAAGTGTTTTAAAAAATGAAAAAAGAACATTAAGTATTGATGGTTTACATGAGAAACCAAAAACCAAATTAAAAAGAATTGAAAATGATAGACAAACTCGAAACACCCAAGTTGGAAGAAAATTATATACTATGTTGTAGGATAGATGAAAATGATCAGGCTTTTCTGCCCTCCCACCATTAGTGTCACTGATAGACACCTGTGGTCCTGCATGCATGCCTGATATGGCAGGGTTCCGGAGTAGGTTATGGGCATGCACAAGTGGGTGCACCTGGGCTGAGACATGGGCACTTAAGTGCGGCATCACAGGACGCCAGAAACAGCATAAGCTAAGAAAGCAAAAGAGAAGCAGCAGCAGTAGCGAGCCCAGAGAGAGTGAAGATTTGCCTGGGGCCTCCTGGCCCCCTGACCCCCGCTCCACTGCCTGCCGTGTCCCTGGTCGCCTCACTGCAAATGATACAGAAAGATTAAGAAAAGCCTGAAAAAGCCACCGAGGGCTTCAGGATTCCTTTACCCCTTGGTGGGATCATAGAGAACCTGCCCTGTGCCCTAGTTAAATAAAATTGATATTAATAATTACACAAATATCAATTTTTAAAAAGAAAATCTGTCCCATTAGCAAACAGAATTAATTTTATTTGCTAAATAAATGAAATATTGTCAAAAATAAATAAATGAATATCACCATAAATGAAAATTCACTCAAAAAGGATTGAAGACTTGGACATTAAGAACAGAAACACAAAGTGCTTGAATGAAAATATAGGGAACCCACTACAGCACCCCTACTACAAAGATGTATTTGGGAATACAACCCCAGCATCAAGGGAAACAAAAGCAAAAATAAACAAGCGTGACCATCTAAACTTATAAGCTTTCATACCTCCAAACCGAAAAAGGCAACCTACAGAATGGGAAAAAGTACTTGCATACCATACATCTGAAAATGGACTAATCTCCAAAATTTACAACGCACACAATCCAAGAGCAAAGAAGCAAATGATCTAAATGGCAAATGCACGAAGGACCTCAATACACACTTCTCAAAGAGTACATTCAGATGGGCCGTAGGCACATGCAAAACTGTTCACCATCACTTATCATAAATAAATAAAGAAATAAAAATGAATCACAGCGAGATAGCACCTGACTGCTTTGACAACGGGCGGGGCTGAACCACCCCAGACTCGCGAAAAGGCAAGCCGCAGGCGGGACCCAACTGGCAGCAGCTGGAGGTGCGAACAGGTGGGGCCAGTGATAGAGGACCCCACGCAGCCGCGCGCCGCTGCCAGTAGGCGGGGCTTGGCCACAGCCAATGCTGAACCGAGAATCACCGGGAGGGGGCGCCAGATCCACCGTCTCCACAGTCTCTACAGCGTGAACCCGCCACCCGGGCGGTGGGTCCTAAAGGAGAGGGAGGACCCCGACTTTGCTCCCATAGCAAACGTTTATTTACCGTTTTTACGTGTCTGCCTCGAGCTAAGCCCGCTGAGCCCCGCTAGTCTGTGTCCTCACAGGGCTGCGAACCACCATGGAGGTTCCGGGGAGACACACAGGAGGAGGGGACCCTGAGCAGAGACCCGCAGGGGAGAGGACCTGAGGGGACAAGGCGTCTCAGGAGCAGGAACAGCCTGGGTAGGGCCCGAAGGTAGGCCCTGCTGGCGGTTGACTGGATGAAGAAAAGCACTTTTTCCTGTGCTGGTCACAGTGATAACCGTTTGTGGGTGGGTCTGTTTAATCCCGGTGTCCCGCGCTAGATCCCAAACCCCAGGGAGGGGGTGCGCTCTGTTCTCTGTGGGTTCGAGGTACCCAACGCAAAGCCTAGCACCTAGTAAGTGTTCAGTTAACTTGTGTTAACACACCGAGTAAATGAGAGATAATTCTTGTGTTAATATGGGTTCCGTCAGAGAGCTGTGAAGCCTGTGAACAGTATGGGAGTCACGGAAGGTTTTATCATCGTTGTAATCCCCACGGTTCTCCCGCTACCATATCACCCACGAACAGTCACTGTATTCCCTTGTGTTCGTCCCTCCCCTGTTTAGTCCCCCCTCACCCTCCTTTGCTGTATGCCTGAGTTCTATGGTCAGCCGCTAGTTTCTTTTTTTTTTTTTTAATTTATGTGTATTTGACATCAATTGTAGTCCCCATGGATTCCCCACCACCATTTCACTCGTGCACCATCACCTCAGTCCCTTGTGCTCTTTCTGCCCTCATCCCATTCCCTCCCCCCGCCACACACACGAAGTGTTTCTGATTTGTCCTTGTCTTTTGTTTTTTTGCTGCTTTGTGTTTGTTGTTGTTATTATTATTCTTTTCCTTGGTCCCTTATTTGGTTCCTTTATATTCCTCCTAGAAGTGAAACCATCCGGTATTTTCTTTTGCCTTCTGACTTATTTCGCTGAGCACAATCTCTTCTAGCTCCATCCATGTTTCCACAAATGACTCTAATGTATCTTTTTTGATTGCTGAATAGTATTCCATTGTGTATACGGACCACATCTTCTTGATCCAATCATTAATTTTTGGGCATTGAGGTTGTATTCAGGTCTTACCTATTGTACATAGTTCAGCGACTAGTTTTAACTTTTTTGACCTTTTGTTTGGTTTCTCTATATTCCACATATAAATGAGACTATTCGGTATTTCTCTTTTTCCTTCTGACTAATCTCAGCTAGCATAATTCCTTCCAGCTCCACCCATGTTGCCACAAATGCACCAGTTTGACTTTTTTGATTGCTGAGTAATAGACCATTGTATCACAACTTTTTGATCCATTTGTCTATTTTGGGCACTAGGTTGTTTCCATATCTTATTAGCTATTGTAAATAGTGCTGCAATAAACATAGCAGAGCAAATTTCCTTCTGAGATAGTGTTTTCATGCCATCTGGGAAGATTTCTAGTTGTGGAACCACTGGGTGGTATGGCAGATCCATTTTTAGTGTTCTGAGAAACCTCTAGACATAGTGACTGGTCTAGCAGTGCTAAGAGAGTTCCTTTTTTCTCCTCATCCTCTCCGGCATTTGTTTCCATGGTTTTTGTTTTGTTTTTTATGTGGACCATTCTCACTGATATGGGGTGATATCTCACTGTGGTTTAGATTTGCCTTTCCCTGACAACTGTGATGCTGAACATTTTTTTTAAAAATATGCCTCTTGGCCATTTGCATTTCTTCTTTGGAGAAGTATATTTTTAGTTCTCCTGTCTACTTTTTGACTGGGTTGTTTGCTTTTTTTTTTTTTTGAGTTGTGTAAGTTTTTTGTAGATCTTTGATGTAAGTCCCTTATCTGTCTGTCATATGGTGTACAAGTATTTTCTCCCATTCAGTTGGATGTCTCTTTGTTTTGATTACTGTCTCTTTTGCTGCAGAAGTTTTTTCAATTTGAGGTAGTCTCAGCTATTACCTTCTCCTTTGTTTTCCTTGCTTCTGGAAAAGAATCCTCAAAGATGTTTCAGAGGTTTATTGAGTATTTTGCCAATGTTTTCTTCTATATATTTTATGGTGTCATGTCTTAATATCCAAATCTTTTATTCATTTTGAGTTGATTTTTGTGTACGGTATGAGATTGTAGTCTAGTTTCATTCTTTTGCATGTTGCAGTACAGTTTTCCCAACACCATTTTTGGAAAAGGCTTTCCTTGTTCCCGTTATAGTCTTTGCTTCTTTGTAGATTAGTTGACAATATATATGCATGTATTTCTGGGCTTTCAATTCGATTCTGTTGGTCTGTGTGTCTGGTTCTGTTCCAGTACCATATGTTTTTATTATAATGGCCTTGTAGTATTGTTTGAAGTCTGTGTAATGTCTCCATTCTTCCCTCCTTTAGTTAGGAGAACATTCACTATTCAGGTTTTTTGTGGTTCCATATGAATTTCAACAGTATTTGTTCTATTTGAAGAATGCTATTGAGATTTTTATTGGTGTTGCATTGAATGTGTGTATTGCTTTTGGTCAGATGGTCATTTTTATAATGTTAATTCTTCTGATCCAATATTTTTCCATATGTTTGGTGTCTTTTATTCTTTTTAACAGTGCCTTACAGTTTTCCTTGTATAAGTCTTTCACCTGCCTTTGTTAGGTTTATTTCAAGGCATTTAATTTTGGGGGATACAATTGTAAATGGAATGGTTTTCTTAATTTATTCCTCTTGAGATTGTTACATATAGGAAGGCTACTAATTTTTTTTATTAATTATATTTGACAGCATTTGTATTCCCCAGGGAGGTCCCACCACCATTCCATCTGTGAACCATCACCTCAGTCCCTTGTGCTCTTTCTGCCCTCATCCCCGTTTTTGTCCTCTCCCCACCCCCCCACCACCATTGTCTCTTTGGTTTATCTTGGCTTTTTGAGTTTTTGTTTGCTTTTGGTTATAATTGCCCAATTCCTTGAGCTTATTCTTTGTTGTTGCTGTTGTTCTTTCATATTCCTCCTAATAGTGAAGCCA
>JAGFMF010012266.1:2289227-2303585 GCA_019455555.1 Galemys pyrenaicus
TTCTTCGGATTGGTTGTTTGTGTATGGGAAGGCTACTGACTTTTGTGCATTGATTTTGTATCCTGCTACTTTAATAAACTGGTTGATTCTTTTAATTAGATTTTCTGTAGAGCCTTTAGGGTTTTCCAAGTATATTATCATATCGTCTGCAAATAATGATAATTTTACTTCCTCTTTCCCTATTTGGATTCAGAAGGCTACTAATTTTTTTATTGATTTTGTAACCTGTTACTTTCCTGAACTGGTTTATTGTTTCAATAAATTTTTCTGTGGATTTTAAAAGGAGTCTCTATGTTATCATATCATCTCATATAGTGATAGTTTCACTTCTTTCTTTATTTAGATTCATTTTATGTCTCTCTCTTACTTAATTGCCCTAGCTAGGCCTTCGAGTATTATATTGAAAAGCAGTGGTAGACATCCTTGTCTTGTTCTAAATCTTAAGGGAAGGCTTTCAGTTTTTCACCATTTAAGGATGATGTTAGCTGTGGGTTTGTCGTATGTAGCTTTTATTATATTAAGATATGTTCTTTTTATCCCACTTTTTTCAAGGGCCTTTATCATAAATGAATGTTGGATTTTATCAAATTCTTCCTTAGTGTTTTTTGAGATGATCATGTGGTTTTTATTTTTGTTGATGTGGTAAATTAGGTTAATTGATGTTGAACCATCCCTGTGTCCCTGGATAAATCCCACTTACTCATGATGTATAATCTTTTTGATGCATTATTAGATTCAGTTTGCTAAGAATTTATTGAGGATTTCTGCATCTGGGTTCATAAAGGAGATTCTTCTGTAGTTTTTCTTCTTTGTGTTGTCTTCATTTGGCTTTGGTATTAGTGTAATGTTAACCTTGTAAAATGTATTTGGTAGTTTTCCTCCTTTCTCAATTTTTTGAAAGTGTTTTTATAGAATAGGCATTAGTTTATCTTTGAATGTTTGGTAGAACTTATTTGTGAAACCATCTGGACCTAAGCTTTTGTTATTTGGGAGTCTTTTAATTGAAAGGTTTATTTTATTTATGCATACAAGAGCTGGGGTGTAGGCTAGAGGTGCTGGGTGAGGATTCACCAGAGACAGAGTGGAGAGCAGAACAGGTAGATCTGCTGAAATATACTACTGGGGGGATCAGTGGGTGGGCAAGACAGGAGAGGTCTGCTGTGCCATGTGGGTTAGCTCCCTGGCCAGGGATAGAACTGGTGCCTCAGTGGCTGTGGATAGCTTCATAGTGCTGCGTCTTAGCTCCTTGCACCACCAGGGAGGTCCTGGGAGGGTTTTGATTACTGTTTCAATTTCACTTCTTATAATTGGTTTAAGTTTCCCATTTCTTTTTTGTTCAGTTTTGGATGATTGTATAGTTCTAAGAATCTGTCCACCTCATCTAGATAGTTGAACTTGTTTGCATATAAATGTTCATTGTAATCTCTAGTTATCCTCTGGATTTCTTTTTTTAAGATTTATTTATTTATGCACACAAGAGCTGGGGTACAGGCCAGAGACCAGGACGGTGAGAGGATTCACCAGAGACAGAGTGGGGAGCAGAACAGGCAGACTGACTGAAGCACACTGCTGAGGAGAGCAGCGGGCGAGGCAGGAGAGGTCTGCTAGGCCATGTGGGTCCTCTCCTAGGCCGGGCCCCAACAGAACTTGCGCTGCACTGGGTGCGGTTTGCTTTATAGTACGAGCTTAACCAACTGTGCCACCAGGGAGGTCCTATCCTCTGGATTTCTACTGTGTCTGCTGTAATTTCTCCTCTTTCATTTGTAATCCTATTTATTTGGGTTTTTCCCCTTTTTCCTTTGTGAGCCCTGCTAGGGGTTTGTCTATTTTATTTTTTTCAAAGAACCAGCTTTTGGTTTTGTTGATCTTTTGAATTGTCTTTTTTATTTCTACTTCATTTATTTCTGCTTTGATTTTGTTATTTCCTTTCTCCCATTGGTTTTTGCTTTTTTTTTTTTTTCATTTTCTAGTTCCTCAAGATGGGAGACTTGGTTGTTTCTTTGGGTTATTTCTTGCTACATATGTAGCAAGCATAGGTATTGCTCCATAATTTCCTCTTAATACCGCTCTTGTGAATTCTCATACACTCTGGAAAGTTGTGTCATCATTGTCATTTGTCTCAAGGTATTTTTTTAATTCTTTGATTTATTCATTAACCCCATGTTCCCTCAGGAGCATGTTGTTCAGTCTCCATGCAAGGGCAATCTCCTTGCTTGTTTTTTGTAGTTGGTTTCTAGTCTGATGTCTTTATGGTAAGAAAAAATACTTGGTTGGATTTCAGGCTTCATGTATTTGCTGATGTTTGTCTTGCAGCCTTTTATGTGGTCAGTCCTGGAGAATGATCCATGCCCATTTGAGGAAAATGTGTGTTCAGTTTTTGGGGGGTACAGTGCCCTATAGCTGTCTATTAGGCCCATGTGTTCTTCTAGATCTTCATGTAGGGCTATTGTGTCTTTGTTTAATTTCTCTCTTATTGGTCTGTCCCTCATTTGATTAGTATATATTGATGAGTGTTATGTCTTTCTGGTGTATTGTCCCCTTGTTCACTCTAGAGTGTCCTTTGGTGTCTCTTGTCGCCTTCTTTAGTTTGAAGTCTGTTTTGTCTGCTGTAAGTATGGCTACCTCTGACTTTTTTTGGGGGCCATTTGCTTGTAAAATTGTTTCCCAACCCTTTACTTTCAATCAGTGCTTATCTTTAGAGCTTATGTGTATTTCCTAGAGGCAGCAGAAGTTGGATTCTGTTTTTAAATCCAGTATATTACTCTGTGAGTTTAGTATTATCTGTGAGTATATTACTTGGTGAGTTTAGTCCATTAACATTTAGGATAATTATTGATACATGGAAGGCTGTCATTGCCATTTTGGTGACTGTTTTGTGGTTTTGATCCGGGTTAGGGAGGGGGAGGAGAACAGATATGATGGTGTGCAGGGAATAGTAGGAAATCTGCACACCCATGTTGCTTATGGCCTGTCTGCTCTGAGTTAATTTTCCAGCTCAAAGACATGTCTGGGGGAGTGTGGGGAGCCAGTGCTGTCTGAAGAGCAGACACAGTGCACTGGGATGACGGTGAGGCCAGGGGTCCAGGAGGGCCATAAGGAGCTCTGGGACTGGACATCACGGGCTCCTGGCAGCGGTGAAGCCTGCTCACTGCTGAACTATCTTTGTTCAACTCACTGTAAAAAGGCAGCTGGAAATGGAATGCTAACTTGGTTTCTTTAGGGTATTAATGCCCTGTCTTCTAGATTGCAGGCTGTCTGATTAAAGCATACTTTAAAATTCAACTCCTGTCTCTACTTTATTGGAATTTAGTTGTATCAAGTAGCTTGAATTCCATTCTCTTCTTGGCCATAGTGTTTCTTCAGAGAAGTCCTTTATAAGTTATCTGTTTCTTTCCCCTAGGTAGCTTCTTCTTCTTTTTTTTTTTTTTTTGGTCCTGGACTCTTGGTAGCTTTACTATTATGTGTCTTGATGTAGTTTTCTTTTCATTATGGTAGTTTGGTATTCTTCTAGCTTCCTTATGTATTTTCATTTCCTTCTTCAAGTATGGGGAGTTCTCTTCAATTATTTCCTGGAATATTTTCTCAGTTCCCTTGTCTCTTTGTTCTTCTTCTTGGCCATTATATTTTTCTTTCTCCCCATTGTTTGCTTTCAAGTTTGTGGTAGGTGTAGGGCCATGCGGCACTGGTGCCTGCTGGCATGACTTCTGTGCACTTTTATAAGGTGTGTATGGATCCATCTGGAGCTCGGGCTGCTGTGGGTAGTAGGTGGAGACAGGGGCAGGTAGTCCTGCTGCTCTCTGCTCAGTTCCTGCCAGCTGGACCTCTTCTGATGGCCAGTGACTGGACCACTGTGGCAGCTGGTGGGTTCAGAGGTGGGGCTCCCATGGGAGATAGAATGTCCTGCAGCTCTTACCTTGGCATAGATGGCTTTGCATGCTGCCTGGGCCACATTGTAGCTGGGCAGGTTTGGGGGCAGGGGTTCCTGAGCCACTGAGGACTTTAAATAGAGGAATGATCTGGTGGGCATTGCACTCTGGAAACCCTTTGGGCTCTGTCTGGAGACTGGCTGTGGTGGAGAGTCCAGGTGGTAGAGAGTGGCAGCTACACTCAAGCTGTGACTCTGGAGGACAGGGGACTGCACAGGTTGGAGAGTGAGGGAGATGGGCTCCAGGGGTCTGGGCAGTGACTGTGAGGCAGACTGAGGGGCAAGAGGTATCCAGGCTTCTCGGTCTAGCAGGCTTACTGCCGAGGTCTGGTGTGACCCTGTGTATCCCACTGTTGTCCTTTGCTGAGGATCTTGTTAGTATTTATTGTCTGTTTCCGTGAGTCTCCCCCAAATCAATTGTGAGCCTCTCTTGACCCCAAAAGGGAAGTGAGCAAAAAACACAAGGCATGGCAGAGGGGGAGGGTGGGGCCTGTCCACCTTTGCATCCCAGTGCCCAGCACTCTACCTGTTGAATAGTAGCTGCTCAGTAGGTATTGAATGGATGAAATTCTGACGGAATATTATAGCAACAGCTTTAAGTGCGGGTGATGTTATGATTTAATAAGTGAAATGTGATAGCATCTTTCAAAATTTGGGACACATGAAAGAAAGTCAGATAAGTTTGGGAAATAGTAGTCAGAAGCCTGTGATATGAGTGAGGGGAGGAGGAGGGATATGGGTAAAAGATAGGGGTTCCCCTGTGCTGTAAGGTTGGCTGGACAAAGGAGGTCTTAGAGGATTCTAGGATTGAAGCTGGCAAGTGATGATGCCTTTCCCTGACATTGGAAGCCTCTGGAAGGAAAAGGTTTGAAGAACTGGGTGATGAGTTTAGGTGCCTGTGGCACACTTAGTTGAGATAGAAACTGATTTGCCTCTTGATATAGAAGACTCTAGAAGCCTTGGGTGTGAGAAGATGCGGAGCAAGTGTGTGTGTGGCAGGATGTGGGTGCAGGGCTGGGTTGTCCTAGAGAAAAGAAGTTTAGGGGAGGGCTGAGGAAGCAGAGTAGAGAGGACTGAGAAGTGCCAGGAGCTCCCACCTCAGACTGTGAACTCTGACTCCCTCTCTGTTCCCACCATCCTCCTTCCACCTCTCCCACCCCCTATGGTCCCACTATTAGAGCAGAGCGAGGATCAGCCCTGTAGAGTACCCTGTAGAGTAACCCTCTTGAAATCTCCCAGGTTCATTTTGCCATGCCTTGTGTCTTTGTTTCACCTCCCCTCTGTGGTCAAGAGAAGGCAATATTCTGTGGCTTCCCTGCTGAACTGAGGAATGATTGTTACACTTCCTCCTCAACTCAGCTGATTAACTTCTTTCCTTTCTGTGAGTTACCCTTGCTGTCCTCCTCATACACCACTCCTCCCATCACCCCTGAATTCCTCTAGAAGGTGCCTCTCTCATAGTGGGTGGGCTCTTCCCAGCTGTGCCCAGAGAGGAGTTAATTTCCTTCCACTGCTCCCTGCTCCTCCCTTCCAACCCCTCCCCTTGGTTTGGCTGAGATGAAGGTCCAGGACTGGCTGTGATGCTGGACCGGTGTCCTCCAGCCACCACACACCCATGGTTGGTGCACTGTGGGTGAGGCAGATGTGCAGTCACTGGCGCTCGAGGCAAGAGTCCCTGATTGGTAGCATGTATTGACTTCTGTGGTGTCAGTATTCCCATTGTGACCAATTTCTAGTTCCGAACATGTTGCTGGATGCAGAATTGGGAAGGGGTGTGCAATACCGCACCATCATGTACTGCTTCTTCCATTCAGACACAACAGGCATAGGGCAGCACCTCAAGAACACATAACTACGAAAGGTAGTAAAATAATTAGGAAAGGTTGAATTTTGAGTATTGCTTTTTACAAAAAAATAGAACTTGTTTGTTCTATTTATTGTTATAAGCTTTTGTAGTTTAATTTTTAAAATAATGGCTGGTCAACAACTAGTTTGAAAAATTCCTGGGACTTTAAGTTAGTTCTTATAGGTAGTAACAACTGTGACTCCAGCAAACCACAAAGTCTCACCTGGGCTAGGAGAAAAGGGGGAGATTCCAAATCCCCTAGGTTACGGGACTTTTACACTGATGTGCACTCCTACCTGGCATCTTCTCTCTGCCTCTCTCACAGGCCTTGGGCACTGTCAGTCTGGGTGGCAGGGATGGGCAGCAAGCCTCAGTATCCCCATTTACAGTCAGGCTCAGATGAAGCAGAGCCTGGTGGCCAGTGGGGGTCCAGTGTCTGCCCAGGCCCCAGCATAGCTCCGCAGCCCCAAGAGCCAGGAAGTGTTGTTTTGCAGGTCTTTATCTTTGAAAGTATGCAATCCTGTGAGGTTGGAACTTCCGTATTGCTCCAAAAGTGGCCTTGTTTAGTCATCCCCAGTGAAGATAATGAAAGCGCATCAAAGAGACCCAAGTCTTTTCTGAGTGGCTCTTTATTTCTGTGGTCTGCTAGTGGGGTAGTGCTGGGTCTGGAAGGAGGCGGGACAGACGGGAGCTTCTGGAGTGTAACTCAGGTTGGGGTCATTTCTGAATAGTGAGGGTGAAAATATCATTGAGTCCATTTCACACATTCTAAAGGTGCCAGATTTTATGTTAGGTCTTGCGACAGCAGAGGTAGTGACCTAGAGTGGTAAAATCTTATTTTGCTTACTCGCAGGAAATGAGTTAAATCTCTGCCCTGAGGTTCTTTCTGATGACCACTACGATGGCTGAAATAAGGAATCTCCTTGCCACACCCCAGATATGCCGTAGGCACTCGTTTATGTCTTTTATTAGTAGTATTATTAATTAAAGGTGCTTTCCCCTTTGTTCATAATCACAGACAATTTCAAGCCAATCCATCACACTAGACCGCCTCCCAGCTTCTTCATGGAGGAGCTGCATCTCCTTATAGGGCTGTGTGTTCTCCCCTGGGTACATCCACCTAGAGGGGAGGCAAAAGGAGACAGAAAGGCAGGTGGCTTGTCACTGTGAGGTTTCAGGATTCAAGTGTGTTCACCATATCAATACCGTCACTGCCATAGCTAGTGGGTCTAGTTTCCCATTAGGTATTCAAGGCCCACCAAGTCAGCTTAAGCGATCACAGATACAATGAATGCAAACAAAGCTGAAAAAATAAAAGCAGAAAGGAGACAGGAAAAATGCTTTTACTTCCCCGACCAAACCCCTATTCTGCTCACCTGCAGACCTTGTGCGTGGAGGGTGAAGGGAGGGTATACCTGCCTCTTGTGAACTGGGAAACAGTGTCCAGATGTCATTCGTGGTAGTTACGCTCTTTTAAAATATACCTGCAGGTTGCTCTCAGAGGATATTTCCATGAGTTTCTTTTGCTCCACCTGCATCAGAGCAGCCTTGCCTGGCTCCTGCGGGACAGAAGGTAAAGATATTTTCATTTCATTTTTCTGAGTAAAAAAGATTAATATATTATTTAAAACAAGAAATATAGTTCTAGATGCATTCCATATAGATGTGTAATGCCTTAAAGTTTTAATTTCTCACTTTTTACATGCTTATTTGGGAAATATTTTGGGAGATGTAACTGAAATTCAGTTACAGCCTGGCTGGAAGACGCAGACACAAGTCTAGGGCGCCATCTACTGGTCACTGCACAGTATGACAAACTTACCTTGCACTGAGTCTCCTGTGAAGAGAAAGTTGGTTTAAAAGTTAAAGAGGTAAAAGGTATGTGCAACAATTCATGTAACTAAGAAAGGGTCTGTGTCAGAATCTAAAAGCAATCTTACAAGTTAAAATTTTTTAAAATATAGAAACCTAAAGAAGAGACTTAAAAGGACACTTCATAAAAAAGGGTTATTTGGTAGACAATGAATTTAAGAAAGATGGCCAAGTTTTTATTCTTAGAATCTCATGGAGGAGGAAAAGAGATGGAAAAAGTCCAGGGGATAACAGAAGCCTAAATATTCAGGGTGGTGGTGGTGGTGGAGGACATTGAGAGTTCAGCCATTAGAGGGAGTACTTTGACTTCATTTTAATTTGTGTCAGGAAAATATAAATGAAAACCCCAATAAGATCCCACCCTCTGGAAATGTTTACAATCAAAAGACTGACAGTGCCAAGTTGGCAGAAATGTGAGGCAGTGGGTACTTGCACACACTGCCTGGTGGGAGCGTAAATTGATACAGCTTTGAAAAATTGCTCAGCATTACCTTTAAAAAGTTGAACACAGGTTCCTGTACCTAGCAACCTGTCTCTTTGGACTCTACCTGAAAAATGTATGCACATGTCCTCTAAGAGACATACAGGATTGATAATAACAGTATCATTGGTAATAGCCAAGAATGGAAACAGTTCAAATGTTCGCAAAAAATAGGCTGGGCAAATCATTTATAGTATAAAAAGCAAGCAAACAAAAAGCTGCAGCTAACAACAATGATGTAGATAAATTTTACAAATATAATGTTGAGCAAAGGAAAGTAGGCATAAAAGAATAGTAAAATTATACAGAGGTCCAAAACAGGCACAGCATTTTCTAGTGTTAAATGTCAGGATTAGGTGATATTAGGTGGAAGAAGGAGGCAGAGATTGGCATCACGAAGGAGAAGGCCTCTGGGGTAGGTGATGTTTTGTTTGACTTTTGTGGTTGCTATATGAGTTTGTTCACTTTGTGATCATTTGTCTTTGATCTGAGCACCATAAAAATGCATTTAACATTTCAGTTATCGAGTTAAGAATATCTTTCTAAGACAGACTATCACTCTGCTTTTGCCTCATTTGGTTTTGTTCAGGATTTCAAATCATTTGATTTGGGGAGAGAAAAGGACCCTTGTTTTATGTCACCTCTTAATACTTTTGAATCCTTTTTGATAAGGAGAGTTAGTAAAGTGAGTTGTATGTTATTTTAGAAGATACACATGGATAGTTTGAAAGAGTGGGTACAATAGGTTCCTTTGAAAAAACTGCCCTTTAAAGTACATCAAATTGAAGGAGCAGAAGATTAGAAGTTCTCGTGGGTTGCCCCAAAACCACATCTTAGTGTGTGGAGTAACAGAATGTTCTGCTGGCCAGGGGCCCATTGAAACTTCTCAGGAATTCTAGAAGACACCAATTATGGGCAGGTCCATAATTAATTAGTTACTAGTGAAACTAAACATTAAAAAAATTGTTTTCCTTTAAAATGCTTGATGGTAATTTCTGCTTATACATTGCCTGGTCAGTATATTCTTTGTCTGTCTTTTGAGGAGTCTTTGTTTTTTGATGGGTCTGCATTTGATCTTTACATACTTTATTGCTATGTAAACCATATCAGTGTCACCACTGTCACAATAGCTCCCATTAATGGCTGTTTTTTTATCTTAATTTTCATTATTTTCTTTTGTAATATACTTGGATGTTCCTGTGACTACACCCTTCTACTTTTCACTCATTTTTTTTATTATCGCAATAGTCAGTGATGCATATATTACTTCATGAATTCCGTACATATATGTTTCTTGCAAACTGTTTTCCCCAAACCAGTTTCCTCTTATTTCTTTGGATGTTAATATATTTTCTGTGGTCAACTAAATTTGGAAAACAATGAATTAGTCAAAACTGAACAGCTTTCTTCATTAGAGTACTTACGAGGCTAAAAATATGATAATTTATTCTGGCACAAAATAGTTTTGAGCACCGACCATGAGGCACTGGGAGTGGAAATATAGTAGTGAACAAAGAGACAAGTGTATGTTGTAGATTTCCAGAAGAAGGACGCAGTAGACAGATTTCCTCCAATATGTTAGCACAAAACTCTTGGACATGTATTGGTTCATTCTAGTCCACCGAATATCTGGTCTAGAATTTGTGACAGCGCTAAGTGACAAGTATGAAGCAACTTTCATTTTACCTAACCAATTCCCATATCCCTTAGCAGAATTTATTAAATGATTCCTGTTTGTATGGTTTTGTTGTCCTCAGGCCACTGAATAAATATTTTTCTAAAATTATGTGATTGCCAGCATAGTTGTTTTGTTCCACTGGTTGATGTTTCTCAGCTAAGTGTTTGTAATAAGTGAACTGTATCCAAAAAAGGGACCACTTCCCCCATTTTAACTGTTGCTGAGAGGAAATGTTACCCTTTTTTCCCCAAGATTTATTTATTTATGTATACAAGAGCTGGGGTACAGAGGTGTAGGGGGTGAGAGGATTCACCAGAGGCAGAGCAGGGAACAGAACAGGCAGACTGACTGAAACACACTGCAGAGGGGAGCAGCGGGCGAGGCAGGAGAGATCTGCTGCACCATGTGGGTCCCCTCCCTGATTGGGGATGAAACTCTCACTCAGTGGCTGTGGAAGCCCCACAGTGTGGTGCTCAACCCCTTACACCACCAGGGAGACCCTAAAATGGTACCCTTAAGCCTGTTTCCATAAGCACCTGTCAGCAAGAGGTAGAGACGTAAGAGCAGAGGGCACAGATTGTCTGGTGACATGGAGCTAACACCATCTGACCACCTCTGATTGGAGGAGGAGTATTTGTGGGTTGAGGACACTGGGGACTAGGGGGTAACTAGTAGTTGTTGGAGACTTATTCTCTGCCACTCCCACTGCACATTACCTTGGTAATGTTCTACAGCCCATTGTGCAAAGTAGAAACAAGTTACTTGCCAAAGTGAGCACCAAAGGCGATGGGACCAAGCCAGCTCGTGAGTACATGGCTGCCTGCTGCCCCGGCCTCTCGGCACTGCCATTGTCGCCCTCATTTGTGGACTGTCTCTCCCTCCACCCCGGTGTTTACTTGCTTATATTTAGTTGTGTCATAGTTTAGGTTAGCAGAAAAGCAAAGGCTATGCTTCCCCAAACCTTTGGAACATAAGGGTAATGAACAGCGCCCATCAAAGCAGGAACTGGGAACTTGGTACTGTGCTTCTCCCTTCTCAGGTCCTCTTTCTGGTGGCTCTGGAGATAGTCCCAGGGACTACCATGGAGGCAGATCACTCCAAATCTACTCAAAACAGCTCATACTTGATAGAAACAGCTTCAATTCCTCTGCTTCTGCTTCCCCAGGAGCTTCTCATTGGGCATGAAATCAGGAATGTATGAGCTGTCTTGGGCTGAGCATGGGTGTTGGAAAGAGGTGCAGGGCTCAGGAGGACTTCAGCATTCAAGGATCAGGGGAAGGTAAGGGAACCAGCCCTCCTTGCTGGCCTAGCGGGTTGAGTCTTGGTGCTATCACGAAGGCCCATCACAGCAGTCTGAATTTGATCCCCGGCTGGGGAGGGGACCCACATGGCACAGCAGACTTCTCCTGCTTCACCTGCTCCTCCCCTCAGTAGTATGTTTCAGTCAATCCACCTGTTTTGCTCTCTGCTCTTTCTTTGGTGAGTCTTCTTACCCCCTGCATTCCTGGCCTACACCCCAGATCTTCTACACAGGAATAAATAAATAAAATCTTTAAAAAAAAAAAAAGAAGATAAGGGAAGGTGGCAGAGTGGTAAGAGGTGAGACCAGAGGTGAGTCTCCAGAGGGGATTGACCAAGAGAGTCAAAACTTGCAGCTGTGCTCTTAACATCCACCCTAGAAATTGCACTCCTAATTGTGTTCCTTGGCGTCTTTCCCAGGGAGTTGACAGTTCATATTCACGCAGAAACCAGCACTTGATCCTTATAGTAGCTTTATTCTTAAGTGTCCTTTAGTGAGTGAATGGGTAAGTCAGACTGTGGTACATCTTGACAACAAAGTTCCATCCTGTATGATTGCAATTGTAATGCATTTCAGAAAAGACAAAAGCATGGAGATGGTAAAAAGATCAGAGTCTGCTGGGGTTAGAGCAGAGGGGGTGATGAGAAGGTGGCACATAGAGGACTTTTATGGCAGTGAAAATAATTCTGTATGATATTACAGTATTAAATAGGTGTCACTAGTCATTAGTCAAAACGTAGAACGCACAGCATCAAAACTAGATTTGGGTAATGATGACAAGTCAGTGTTGTTCTTTAGCAGTAACACATCTTCCACTCTGGTGAGCGATGTTGGTAATGGGGGAGGCCGTGCATCTGGAGACAAAAGATACAAGGGAACTCTCTGTGCAATTTGATGTGAACCTAAAACTACTCTATAAAAATGAAGTCTTAAAAAAAAACACCAAAAAACAAACTTGCACACCCAATGAGAACTCAACTATAACTTGGTCAAACAGAACAAAGTGTCCCTGGGCAACGTGGGGGAGGAGGAAAATGGAGATGGAGTAAATCCTGAAATGCAAATGGTTCCTTATGGGAGGACAGGCAGTGAGAACAGTGGGGTCAGCAGAGTGAGATGCTTGCGGTATCTCCCTTTCTGTCACTTTGGAAAAGCCTAGTAACTTGAAGAGTGGGGCCCTGTCCAGGGGCTTTGTCACTTCCATCACATGGAAACAGTAAAATCCAAAGTCAAACAAACTACAAGGCAAAAGGAGGTGGAGACAGACTCTGTGCTTTCAAGGGTTTTGCCTGAGAAGAAGGGAAGTAGCCAGAGGGGCATCAGGATGAAGGGAAAGGTTTACTTTGCTGTTGTTCAGCATGGAAACAACTTAAGGGCATTTGGGGTAAAAAGAGAGGAATCCTAGGGAAGTAAAGGTAGAAGAGGTAGAAGGTTGGGGGGTGAAGCATAGAGGGTAGAAAAGAGAGCCCTTCCCAGGGGCTAAGGTGTCTGTGTGGGCCCTAGGGGAAGTCCAGGACTTTAGAGCAGATTTATGGTTTGGTGGAAGGTTGCACATATGCCTTCTGAGGCCCTTGCCAGTCTGATTTTCTTGTTCTAGCACAGTGCTATGGGATATACTTTCAGCACTCATGGAAATGTCCTGTGTCTTTGCTCTCCAGAATGTAACCACTCATGTGTAGCTATTAAGTGCTTGGAATGTGGCTAGAGTGACTTAGGAACTAAATTTTAAATTTTATTGAAATTTTTTAACTTTAATTTTTCATTGCGATATAACTGACCTACGATACCCTGCACATATTTAAAGGGTGCTTTTATAAGATGTGGTCTATGTTGCACTATCAAGACAGTGAACATATCTAGCACCCCCACAGGGGGTACCTCTGTGCCTTTGTGGTCCCTCCCTTTCAACCCTCCCTGTCCCCACCCAACGCCAGGTGACTGCTGACCTGCTTTCAGTCTCCCAATAGATTAGTTTGAATTTTATCCTCAACATGGTAAAAGCTATATATGACAAACCCACAGCCAGTATCATCCTCAGTGGTGAAAAACTGAAAGCATTCCCCCTAAGATCAGGAACAAGACAAGGATGCCCACTTTCTCCACTGCTATTCAACATAGTACTGGAAGTCCTAACCAGAGCAATAAGACAGGAAAAGGACATACAGGGAATACAAATCAGGAAAGAAGAAGTAAAACTATAATTATTTACAGATGATATGATAATATAC
This sequence comes from Galemys pyrenaicus, assembly GCA_019455555.1. NCBI lineage: Eukaryota > Metazoa > Chordata > Mammalia > Eulipotyphla > Talpidae > Galemys > Galemys pyrenaicus. The sequence goes on from JAGFMF010012266.1 coordinate 2,302,558, forward strand.
TTGGAAAATCCTAAAAGCTCCACAGAAAAACTAATTAAAAGAATCAACCAGTTTATTAAAGTAGCAGGATACAAAATCAATGCACAAAAGTCAGTAGCCTTCCCATACACAAACAACCAATCCGAAGAAAAATATACCCTTTACAATTGAAACCAAGAAAATCAAATACTTGGGAATCAACCTAACAAAAGACTTATACAGAGAAAATTATAAAACACTGTTAAAAGAAATAGAGGAGGACACAAGGAAATGGAAAGATATCCCCTATTCATGGATAGGAAGAATCAACATTATCAAAATGGCCATCCTACCAAAAGCAATCTACAGATTCACTGCAATACCAATAAATATCTCAATGACATTCTTTAAGGAATTAGGCCAAATATTGATGAAATTCATATGGAGACACAAAAAACCCCGATTAGCCAAGGCTCTACTGAAACAAAAAAAAAGGAGAATGGAGGTATCACACTCCCAGACTTCAACTCTACTACAAAGCAATAGTAATTAAAACAGCATGGTACTGGAATAAAGACAGACCCACAGACCAATGGAACTGTATAGAAAACAGAAGTAAAACCACACAACTATGGACAACTGATCTTCGACAAAGGAGCAAAGACTCTGCAATGGGACAAAGACAGCTTATTCAATAAATGGTGCTGGCAAAACTGGTCCACCATATGTAAAAAATGAAACTGGACCATGATCTCACACCATGTATGAAAATCAACTCAAAATGCATAAAAGACCTAAATGTAAGACCCGAAACTATAAAATATGTAGAGGAAAACATGCTGTAAGAATTACTCCTCAATAGCACTTTTGAGGTGGCAGTCCCCAAAGTAATAAAATGAGAGAGAAGATTAAACAGGTGGGACTACATCAAGACAAAAAGCTTCTGTACAGCAAAGGAAACATTAAACAGAACAAAAAGACACCCCACTGAATGGGAAAAAATCTTTGCACTCCACACAACAGACAAGGGTCTGATCACAAAGATATACAAAGAACTCATAAGACTCAAG
>JAGFMF010012266.1:2304078-2358526 GCA_019455555.1 Galemys pyrenaicus
ACTAGAAGGAATTATACTCAGTGAAACAAGTCAGAAGGCAAGAGAAAAATATCGGATGACTTCACTATTAGGAGGAATATGAAAGAACAACAACAACAAAAAGAATAAGCTCAAGGAATTGGGCAATTATAACCAAAAGCAAACAAAAAACTCAACAAGACCAAAAAGCCAAGATAAACCAAAGGGACCATGGTGGGGGGGAGGGAAAGGAGGAGAGGGTAAAGACAGGGATGAGGGCAGAAAGAGCACAAGGGACTGAGGTGATGGTTCACGGGTGGAATGGTGGTGGGAACTCCCTAGGGAATAAGAATGATGTCAAATATAATTAATTAATTAAATTTTTAAAAGGGGAAAAAAGAAATAAATATCAGAACCCTAAAAAAATAGATTAGTTTGAATTTTATATAAATGGGATCATAGGGTATTTAGTTTTTGTCTAATTCTTTTGCTCAGCATAATTATTTTGCGACTCATTCATGCTGTTTTGTACATCAGTATTCATTCCTTTTTGTCACCTACTAGCATTCTCTCTGTGAATGAACATCCATAAGGCTGCTATGAACGTCAATAAGCATATGTGGACACACGCTTTGTTTTTCTTGGATTAGTATATGGGAATGGAATGGTTGGGTCATGTGGTGGTGTAACATTACATTGTTACTAAATTTTATTTAATGTTAATTAAAATTCAGATGGACATATGTGCCTAGTGGCTATCATATTGGACAGCACAGGTCTTGAGTGTGTTCATTACCCCCAGTGATTCTGTACCTCTGATTCTGTGCTGGGAATTGAGTGACTCACTTGGGAGGCAGATCCTGCATCTTAATTGTGTAGTTAAGTGTGTGACTTTGAACCTGCTTGTAGGGTGTTAGGAAAGTTTCTTACTTGTGAGGTCAGGGACGCTTCAGATACCAAAAATAGAGTCTTTACAATCTGAATACATCTGCTCATTCATTCATTCATTCATTCATTCATTCACAAAGATCTGTTGAGACCCGTTTTGTGCCACTTGCGCTTGACTCTAGGGGTGGGATGGGCTAGGTGGATGCTGACCTGGTCTTCAAGGTGCTTACAGTTTGGTGGTCTCAATCTGAAGTCCTCTGAGGAATGGGAGAAAGCATCTTCCCACTTCGGCATCATTCAAGTCTGTACAGGGTGTTGACATGATCCCAGGAGGAGCTTGGGGTTTTTGGATGAGGGATCTGGTTCTCTCTCTTCTGCTGATGTAAACTGTGCAGACGAGAACCAGGCACAGACAGGGATGGAAACACAAACACTTGTTTGGAGGATTTGGGCACAGTGGGTGAACAGGCATTGGGAAAGTGGGGGAGGATGGGGCTACATGGCCTGCTCGCAGTCTTTGTGGCTGTGCTAGGACATGTAGGTTAAGGGCACTGTAGGTGGAGGCTCAGCTCATGGGAACGCCCTGTAGTCTGAGCTCTCATTCTGTCATCGTGTCATGACATAAAAACATCTCTAGCTAGGTTCACCTGAGAGAAGAGCTATTTTTAGGCTATGATTTTGTGGGTGTGGGTGTATTGAACAAAGATATTTCCTAGAGTTTTCATTTTCTTCTGCTCATCACTCCCCAGATTCTGCCCATGAATACTTCTCTAGAAGCAGCCCAAGCAAAAGATTCAGGTGGGAGGAGGAGGAAGGGGCTGTGAAAGGCTGTCATCTTCGAGCTGATGGCATGTTCTGTGCTGGCATGGGGAAAAGTGACTCACTGGGGAGGCAGATCCTGCATCTTAATTGTATTTTTAAGTCTGTGACTTTGAACTTGCTCGTAGCGTGTCAGGAAAGCTTCTAGTTTGTGAGGCTAGGGAAGCTCCAGGACACCAAAAACAGGAATAGTGACAGTGGCAGCTGCTCTGCAGTGAGCACACGCATATGCTGCTCTCTGCGTGCTCGTTCCATTCTTATGGAAGTCCTGTGAGATCGGGTGGTATCATGAACCCCACTTCACCCATGGATAAAAGGCACCCAAAGAGGTGAAATAAGTTACTCAAGGTCATGACTATTGACCCTGGCTATAAACTCGGGCTCATTTCTGTTTTGGTTAGGAGAAGCTGATGTGTATGAAATGACCTTAGACCAACCCCCTGGTAGACTTTCTAGTCATCCTTACATTCATCCCCAACAAGAGAACCACTGAATTAGACTAAGTTAATTACATGTGTCTAGTAGGGACACTTGTGGTTTCACAATCATAGAGTGGAGGGTGGAGGACGAGATGATAATGCATTGAGCATCCAGCACCATGACTGTGTTAGACTTTTTTTTCCCCCAAATTATGTTTCTTGAGGTAAAGTTGGTTGGCACTGATTTGTGGTTTGAACATCGACAAACATATATCTTCATACCATGCCCACCTCCAGTGCCCCAATAATCCTCTACCATTGGGCCCCCTCCTTTCCCCACTCCCACCCCACCCTTTGGTTGCCTCAGTTTGCAGTCAGATGTCAAAGATTTATTTTTGGTTGGTTAGTTTCGACTCACCCTTGTTTTGTTTCTCTATAGTCCACATATGAGTGAGATCATTCTGGTATTTTTCTCCTTCTGACTTCTTAGGTTGGAAGTTTTATGCACATTATTTTACTTCATCCATAAAGCAAGTTTGTGAGTCCAGGGCGCTTCCCTTTCATGCAGTTGAAGAATAGGGACTTAGGGTTAGACCCTTGCTTAGATCACTCACCAGTTAAGTTCAAAGAGCTCAATTTCAACTCTCTACAGGCTGGATCCAAACTGTCTCCTTCCATTGTACCCTGCTGTTTTTCTTTAGTGTCCATTCAACAAGTACCCAAGAGAAGAGGCAGTAAACATAGTCCCTCAGGGTCTTTGCTTGCCAAAAATGTTAGAAAGCCTCAGGCAGTTCCAGGGGAGATGGGGACAGAGTTAAGGTGACTTTCATCCAGCCAGACAGTACTTGATTACGTAGGCATCTGCCTGCTGTGCCCCTCTGCACTCACAGCCTCCCCATATGTGCCTGTCCATGCAGGTAGGTTCTTGCAGTAGCCCCTGGGTGTCCTGAGGGCATTGTGAAATACCAGTCCCCACTCTAATCTCCTCAGAAAGCCTGGGAGCATGGCTGTTGGAGCTGCACTGCCTGGGTTTGAATCCCAGATGTGCCACTTGCTAGCCTCGAACAAGTTTCTTAACCTCTCTTTGCCTCAGTAAGTTATATATAAAACTGGGGTAGTAATTAAACTCACATGCTTTTTGGTAACATTTCCTATTATGTATAAAACTTTTATAACAGTGCCTGTTATTTATAGGGCTAAGCGTTCAGTTTATTGTTGTCATTATTATTATTAAAATAGGACCCACCTGCAATGGTTAACCTCACAATTTTCTTACTCTATGATGATGTGAAGGTGATGCCCAGTCAGTAAAAAACGTTTCAAATTTGAATTTTGCCCTTTGCCTGGGCTACCATAGCACTCTTGTGTTGCCAAGCAGCAGCAGCTCTCAGGGAGCCGCAGCTCCCAGGCAGCCACCCCCCTCACATGGGCAAACATGGGTATTCCACAGACTGTTTCTCTCTGTCAGCAGTTTTTAGTTATCTGACAGAGTCAAGGCTTTGCTATAAAACAGGTTTTGTGTTGCATGCTTTTGCCCAGTTGTGAGCTAATGTACATGTTCTGAGTGCATTTAGGTACTCCAGGCTAAAAGCTGTGATGTCCCATAGGTTAGGTGTATTAAATGCATTTCAACTCTCAGTGTTTCCATTTATGATGAGTTATAAGGATGTAACCCCATGCTAGGTCGAGGAAGACATGAACTATGCAGACAGCCAGACTGAGATGCAGCACAACCAAGTAACTTGTCCAAGGAGACACACCTAGCAAAGCGGGGGCCAAAACCAGTACTTCTGCTTCTTAATCCAATGCTTTTGCGAATACTTGCTTACCTGTTTCAGCAGTGAGATTACTGAGTAAAAAATCTATCAGCACTTTGAAAATAGTGTGGGCTCTTCCCAAAATACAAACTGAAAATGGTCCCTTTATTAACTTATCTTTTAAAAAGAAAGTCTTTTAAAAGAAGAAACTGTCACCAGTGAGTTGAAAACTGAGAGGAAGCTGCTCAGTGTTACTGGGTTCCAGGAATGAGGATCACACTTTATGAGTGTTAATAATTGCTTGTTGTTGTAACACCAGTGTAGTGGCAATTCATTGCATAATTGTTTGGGGTATTTGAGAAAAGTGTCTACTTTCTGTTGTAATAGCAAAACATATAAGGAAAAGAAACATAAATACTTGCATAGTGGTAATATAATTACTACTGTAATTACTACTGTTCCCTAAAAATAAAAAGACCAATTCTTTGTAATTGGGAGATAGCTAATATGTAATATTTTTTAATGAAGAGAAGCTTTAGGATAGGGTTTTGGTTACACTATAGGAAAGAAGTTAGGGTATTGATAGTTGGGGTTCTGGATATTCGAAGAGCAGACCTAGGTTCTTGTGGGTGATCAGAGAGCAGGCACCGCTGCACAGGGAGAGGTGAGCAAATGAGAGAGGTGAGCACAGATGGCGGCTCCTCCTTCGCAAAGGGAGGGCAACAAAGTCTTCCTGAAGAAGAGTCTTTAAAGATGAGCTGTTTTTGTAAGGTAAGCAGGTAGGGGAAGGATCTTCCAGGTAGAGAATGAGACAAAGGAGCAGAAGATAAGAAAGTTTACCTTGTGGGAGCAGCAGGGTAGTGCTCAACTAATCCAGTAACAAAGAAAAATTTTGTTGTTGTTTGTGAAATTGCATTTGTGTAGCAATGCTAGCCGACATTTGAGTTTTGTGTGTTCTCAGCACTTTCATTATGTGGTGCATTTAATACTCACAAATGCCACATTAGGGAGGCACAGTTATTTTTTTTTTTAAACAATTTTATTTTTAAAGATTTTATTTATTTATGCATACAAGAGCTGGGGTACAGGCCAGAGTCCAGGGTGGTGAGAGGATTCACCAGAGACAGAGTGGGGAACAGAACAGGCAGACTGACTGAAACACACTGCTGAGGAGAGCAGCGGGTGAGGCAGGAGAGGTCTGCTGCGCCATGAGGGTTCCCTCCCTGGCCGGTGGCAGGGATTGAACTTGTACTGCAGTGGCTGCAGTTTGCTTCCTAGGGTGTTGCTTAACCCACTGCGCCACCAGGGAGCTAGGGAGGCACAGTTATTATCCCCACTTTGCATATGGGGAAACAGAGGCACAGAGTTCAATAGCTTCCCCCTAATCTCACTGTTTCAGAGAGACACCAGCTGGAAACCTAGGCAGCCTGCTTTGAGTCTGTGCCTCTATATGGGCTCTTGAGTCCGTGCCTCTATATGGGCTCACAATGAAAGAATCTATTTGGTTTGGAGCTATTTAGTAACTAACCCAGTTATCAGCTAGATCTCACCCACTCCCAATAAGAGATCACCTTAACCCGTAGTTCCATGTATTCCTGGCAATTTCTGTGAATTCTCAGAGGCCTGTTTTTGTTTTTACTGTGAGTTCCCATTTTCTACATAGGATTTCTAAGCTGTTTCTGTTTCCATCTTGTCATGTGATGATGCAGTGAATAATTTCTAATTTCTTGAATTAGTCTCTCTTCCCTCCTCCAAGCCAGGCATGCATTGACTTAAGATTTGGGGGAATCTTATGGTCTTAGCTATAACCAGTGGGTCCCATGCTGTGGTGACTGTAACTTGGAACAGCCCCTCCCCTCACAGAGAAGCCAGGTAGAGACAGGCAAGTGCACAGTCCTGCCCACAAAGGAGTGGCTGGCTACCAAGAGAAGGACAGGAGAAGCCCAGCCCTTCTGTGGTTTGGATCTCAGCCCTTCCCAGTTATGGTGGTGAGGGGAGGAATGAAGATGGGAAGGGCTAGGGAGGGGAACCAGATGAGTGACTAGGTAAGGAGGATCTTATAGGTTATTACCCAGAGGATGGACTTTAACCTGCAAGCCTGTTTCTAAAACCATCCCTAATGGTGTAAGGCGTGTAAAAGCATGCAAGGTGGCTCTGCTCTTGCCTCCCCCTCCCAAATAGAGGGTCGTAAACCAGAGGGGCCCTGATGCCAGGCCTAGCAATAAAGTCTGGATCTGGAGCCAGAGATTGATCTTGACAAATAGCCTATGTCCTTATCTAGTAGGATAGCTGGTCTCATAGCTTGGAATGTTAGCTTAAAATGTTATTTTAAAGGTTGTTAACTTAGGATGTGCACCAGGTACGGGGCAGAAGCCCACCCCGTCATCATAGATCTTTGGTACAAATTTAAACTTTTGAAACATGTGTCTCTTTAAAACTATTGGCTGTGCCCATTGTGCGGGCTTCTCAATCCCTCAGCTAATTTGCTGCAACCTATGTAAGGGTGGGAAGTTGGCTATAAAAGCTCACCCCTTCTCACTCTCGGGGTCGATCGCCTCAGCCAGACCTGCGTGTCTTGGTTGAATGATCGACCCCAGCATGCTGGCATAATAAAAGCTCTATTTGACTTTTTCAGCCCTGTGTCTGCACTTTGTTCTTTTGGGTGCCCTCAGAAACTCGGTACTTAACATTGGCAACATGATCTTGTAGGGTTGAAGGTATCCCAAGGTACTTTCCAAAAAAAATATTATTTCATTTCCTGTTTAATTTAATTTTATTTTTTTAAAGATTTATTTATATATACAAGAGCTGGGGTACAGGCCAGAGTCCAGGGTGGTGAAGAGGATTCACCAGAGACAGAGTGGGGAGCAGAACAGGCAGACTGACTGAAATACACTGCTGAGGGGAGCAGTGGGTGAGGCAGGAGAGATCTGCTGCGCCATGTGGGTCCCCTCCCTGGCCAACAGCAGGAATCGAACTCGTGCTGCAGTGGCTGTAGTTTGCTTCATATTGCGTTGCTTAACCCACTGCACCACCAGGGAGGCCCCTTCCTGTTTAATTTTAAAAATACATGTCCTAGCGCATAATGTCTAATACCAGGGAGATAGCCTTCAAAGATCAGTTCTTGAGTTAATGAATATAAAATGACAGTACCTGAAGTACTGTCAATCTACTTTAGAAAAAAAAAAAAAAAAGCAACAAAACTACTTCCAACCAATCGAACAACTTTTTGAGATGGGCCAATTTCAGTGTCCATGACTAGAACACTACATTCTATTAATACTGTGTCTTAGGGGTTTTAAAAATATCCTGAACTTTGGGGCCCTCCCTGGTGGTGCAGTGGGTTAAGTAACACACTATGAATCAAACCTCAGCCACTGCAGCACGAGTTTGACCCCTGCTGCAGGCTGGGGAGGGGACCCATATGGCGCAGCAGACCTCTCCTGCCTCGCCCACTGCTCCCCTCAGCAGTGTGTTTCAGTCAGTCTGCCTGTTCTGCTCCCCACAATGTCTGGTGGATTATCTCACCCCCTGCACCTCTGGCCTGTACCCCAGTGCTTGTATGCATAAATAAATAAATCTTTTTAAAAAAATCCTGAACTTTGGAAAATAGTTTTACACATAAAAGCGAAGAGGGGCTGGAATAGGCTTGTGTTCTGACATAGTGAAACTCCAATCAAGCTGTACAGTCATTAAGAGCCTGTTGGAATGAGGATGTGTCCTGTAGTAGTCTTAGGTGATTATAAAAATGAAAGAAAGGCAGGAAACTCTTGACCCCATTTTTCCCGTCTTTACAGAGGACATTCACTATAATCACTGTTCAGAGGTAAATATTCCTGCAACCACTTATGCTGTTAGCAGGTTTTCTTTGGAAAGGAAGTGGAGGTAGCTGGGGTCAGATTTCATTCCCAGGAAAGCCCAGGGAACAGAGGTGGTCTCTTACTCTAGGGTTAGCCTTGCTTTCATGAGATCTCAAAAAACTTCCTGGAGGGGAGAGGGGTGCAGGAATCGTACTCTTTTGCCAAGAAATGGCTAAACGGCTCAATAGGTTTTGGAGAAAAACCAACCCACACACATTCTTTCCATAATGTCAGCATTTTGTTAAAGTGTACAAAAGTGTTTACAAAAAACCCAAAAACTCACAAATCAATATGCAGAAACTGGCAAGTGAAACACTGTAGGAATTTGAAAGTTCACTCAAAACAAGTTTTTGAAAAGTTGAGGAGACACAGGAGCTCTCTGGTAACTTACAGCATGTATCTTCACATTCATCAATACTACCCATTTTATAGTTCGTGAAACATACAGAACCTTAAACCAGGATGCTGCTTGAAAAGGATGAGATCTTTGGTGATATTTCCCTGAGGCTCTATTTCTAATCCTCCTAATTTTAAGCACATGATACATGTAGAGGTACTTAGTCATGAGGCTTCATACTTCCTATTTATGCTTAGTCTATTTTATAGCTTGTAGCAATTATATCATAGATGGAAATTATTATAATCAAAACGTTATTCTATTAAATAAAGTGGAAAGTTGAGCATAAACAAGAACTTATGTTACCCCAAATTGGAATTTATTTTTGCACCTGGCATGGACAAAAAAATGACATATCAAAATAGAAATGTAGCTAGACAGGTAATCAATATATATTTACTAGTGCAACTTATCTAAAACTGTATTTTATTACTTTCCAAAAATAGTTTTTCCCTAGGTATCTGGAAAACTTTAAAGAACATGTCACTAAAAGCTTAACAACTAATTTTCACAGATGTTATTTTTCTTTATTGAGTTCCCAGATAGCAAGCTACATAAGGCACTCAATACATATATTTATTTCATTTTTTTGTTATAAAAAGTGAAAAGTTTAAAAACCAAGCAATTAAACTTTATGTTGAAAAGCATTCTTAAGTGATTCTGATGATCCTGGTGTTCTGGGTAAAAAATGGCGTTGCTAGTGAACATTAGAATAATTGGTACTAAGATAGTATCTGAAATCTGGCTGCTCTTTTCCAATCCTTCTGCTCAAAATTCTAAGGGAGGAGGATAAAGAAAAAGGGAAAGGGAAGGAGAGAACCTTTGATGACTCAGGCAGCCCTTAAACTGACCAATCCCAGAAGATTCCCAGTGGGCGCTAAGAATTTGCTGCACCCATAAAATGAACCACAGAGTAGATTACGGGGGAGGAAATTTCCTATAAAAGGAAAGATAGTAGATGTTTTACATTTGTTGAAAATACTCAACTCTGCCACTACAGAAGGAATGTAGCACAGACCATTGATTATCGTTCATACTAGTTACTAGCCGTATTCTAGTAACACATTATAGCCACTGAAATTTAAAGTTCACAGAATTTCATGAAGTATTATTTCATGAAATATTGTTCTTATTTTGTAAGCTATTTAAAAATGTAAAAACCACTCCCAGCTCTCTGGATCACACAGCATAGGCTTTGGGCCGGGTGTGACCGGTGAGGCAGTCTGCCCACCCCTGGTCTCCACTGGCAAAGTCATCAGGCTCGACGTCACGGCCATCCTCTCCAATCTTATTTTTGCAAGGGCTTCTTTCCTTCCAGCTGTTGTTGCTGATGTTGTAGGAACATTAAAAATGACACAAATAAGAAGGGAAGTTTCTAAAATACCTCTTTTTATCCTATCTAGAAGGTAGTTTTTAAAGTTTATTTCTTAAACACCTGAGAAGGTATTACAATCTGAGATTGAGAGCTTATAACTTATTCTCCAGTGCTTTTCTTTTAAAGATGTTTTGAAGTCTACTACTATTACCTAATAAAAAAAAACCCTCAGAAATGTAAGGACTGTCCATTTTCACTTTTTAATAAACCGCATGGCAAAAACAATACTTTATTTAATAAATGTATAGGAAATTACAATTTGAAAATTGTAAATACAGTACATATACATATACCATAACTTGATCTTAAATTAGGACAAACCCAAGCTTCAAAATCTTTCTAAAATCAGTCATATGCAAAATACCTGGTTTCTGAAGGGGCATATGGAAAAGTATATACAGTTTCTCAAGTTGTGATATGGCTTACGTAATAACGCAGACTTACAGAAGCATAAGCTTTCCAAATATACAAAGTCTTCCAGGTAGTGAGCTAACTTACTGGCACATTGTGTTGCAACATTTCAGAATCTGCTTACTTGCACTATTTAAATGGACACTCTCATAGACTTACCTGGGAAAGTCTCCATAAGTGTTTTTCAATCTTATTCAAAACCATAAAATGTTTGTGGTCCTCACAGTATGATTGGAAGAATATGTTGAATAAACCCTTTATATGTAAGAATGTAATGACTGGCTGAGTATGCACACACATTTCAATACTGAGAAATTTCCACAACTGCCTCTAATTCACGTTCTCCTTTATTAACATCACAAAAAGTATCCCTGATTGGCATGATCTGTAAAAGTCTGAAGCCCTGTTTCATGGGATTCATACACAGATCAGTAGTTAGGGTTTGAAAATGGCATTTTGGTTAGAGAGATACTGAGTTTCATCAATTATTTGGAGATCAGACTTTACTCAACACAGGATAGAGGGAGGTGTCATTTGTGGCTAATACCAACTAGCTCATGAGCTAAATAAGCTTAGTCCAAAGGCAGACTGAACCAAATGAGTCAATCGTCTATCTAGAAACACATTCTCAAACTTTAAGTTTACTACATATAAGGTAGTAAAGTCTTAAAACTGCCTAAGACTTTATTCTAAAAGGGCTCAGATTCTCTAAGAATACCTTATTGTGTGTTGGTGAAACAATACATAGAAAATAAATTTAGCTCATTGCATTTGTTTGCAAATGATTAACTTCTTAAAAGTAGTGAATGGTTGTTTGAAAAACACAACCCACAGTCTTATCAGTGATGATATTCTCCCATGGTTGCATAGTGTAGTCTAGCTGTGTCACACTCACAGAATATTCTGTAAAGTTTAGTGTGTAGAGATCAGGATCAGGAACCATTAGCCGTTAATAAAAAGGCTCTTCCCCACCAGAAACACATTTAAAAGTGGTGCTTTGTCCTAAAAGTTGTTTTTTTCCCTACATTAAAATGAAAGGGAATCTCGTGTGTCTGCTTCTGTGTGTGTCTATTCTGGGAAAATTCAGTAAAGAGAAACACTGACAGTGAGGACACCTGGGTCCAAGACAGAACCAGAACACCGCGACTCCAGAGAGCAAGAGACTTAGATTAGAAAATGGAAACAAAGCACCCTCAGTTGAAAAGAAAACAGTAAAATAAGAAATCCTGTGATTTGGCAAACAATACTGATGGGAGCTGTTAAGTCGTAAAAATCTGCACTCACATTACATAAGGCATAGCTAATGGAAAATGCAGGAATTACAGTTGCTTGTAGTGCTGTGTTTCAAAGCCCTTGAAATAAGCCTTATTCAACTACATTCCTCGCTTTATACTCTAAGGCAGCATGGTTTTTAATGAGACGATAGGTCTTTTCCTAAAATAAATCAAAAGGCTGCTTCTGCTCGGAGTTTTGAAACACAGGTTGATGTACGAAAGTAACTGATTATTTGCAAATGTTAATTAAAATACACTGCACCAAAGACTGGCCAGTTTTTGCTGTTATGTGTTGTCCCATTGTGTTTTCCCAGTGCAAAATTGGCATTGCTGTGGTTTATCCAGATTTAGCCACTACTTTTCACAAGGCAATGGAGAGAGCTCTGAGAGTTGGCTGAGCTCAGCAGATAAAGAGTAAACTAATTGTTCTATGTCAGAGGCTGTGCGATCGCTTGTCATACCTGCTAGGGTTATATGCTTCTCTGTGGATTTTGTCAAGTTAAAATAATTAAATTAATTCTCAAATCTCTGACCCAGTAAAATACAAGTACAAAATCTATAGTTCTTGCTACAAAAAAAACAGAAGCACAGGAAACTTCATGTGCACCAAATGGACTGTAGAATATTTTTATCAAAAAATTTTTCAAGGAACAGGTGATATGAAAAGTCAGATATACCAAATAAGATAAATGAAATCTTACAATAAGCTATGTAGATATGGGAAACAACTAAAGATAGAGGAAATCTGAGAGTCTACAAAAGCAGACTCTTCCTTTCTCATTAGATACCCCAAATCTGTAAGTGCTCAGATGCTCACATAAATACTTCTCATTTAAGTTGCCTTCTACATTTGAAAATATTTTGATTTAAATAGTTTCTTATATGCTTCTGAAATATTTGAAAGAGTCAAATCATTATTTTAAATGGATTCACAAAAGATCCCATAAAGTAAGTTTTCAGTTCAGTTCAGCAAACACTTAACTGGGTTTTATTAGGTACCATTACTACTTGTCAACTGTTTTTATTAGATACCATCAGTTATTAATAATCTTTACTTGTAGTGAGGGATTAGTGGAAAGATGAAATGTATGTTTCCTGTTCATTTGTAAATTATCTGTACGCCCACCTTGGATTTCCATTCACAACTTGTATGGTACATTATTACTCTGCTCTGATTCTCTGAAGAGCACAAGAACCATAGCCTTCTTGATATAACAGTTTGTCTCTTTTGAAAAGGAATTACTAATGTGCACAAAGATGTTCTCAAAACCAATAGTTGCAATATTAAACATGAATATACACAGCTCTCTCTTTAACACAACGGTTACCAATTAGGTTGCCTTTGGTTTGGAAACTTGTGCTTAGCCTTCCTGCTACACGGATTTAATGTCCATCCTTATTCCAGTGATTTAAAACACACACACACAAACACACACTCAAAAACCCTGAAACTTGTTTTCTTATTGTACTAGCTTCCCATAATCTCTTTGGGCATTTCTGTTATGGTATTATTGGAAAACCTCATAATTATATCTTAGGGTTTCTGGAGTCCATGGAGAATCCCTAACCCGTATCAAACAGAAATTCTCTCTGGAGGAATGTGGTTAATGAACATGAGAGGTGGATACTACAAACTGAATCTTAGTTCCTCCAGAGTTTTACTCAGAAAGGCACACACAAATTAACTGGTATGGCGGCAAGAAGCAAAATACCAAACAAAGTTTCCGTACAAAATGTAAGGCGGTTTTTGAAAGGACAGAGGATCACTGTTTACATTTTGCAGTTTCCTACCGTTCTTAAGTAAACATCATTCCATGGACAATAAAAGTGATTTCAGGAAGACTTAAATCTAAAATGATGCACTCCATCCTCACTGCTTTGTTTAAATCATTACATAGAAAATTGATTTTCAGATTAACTTCTGCCATTCAGAATACTATTAAAAATATTTCCTAAATAATTTAATGACAGTGACCACAATAAGTAAAGATTTGATTCTTATAAGACTACAAACAGCCAAAAATGTTAACTTTGAGATTCAAAACCCTGTAACATCTGGAAAAAGTTGTTTATAAGACTTGTGAAATAAAACGTTTTTGAAACACTTAGGAATACATGCTTATTCCACTCTCTGAATATTTACTAGTACTTTCTGAAATCTGTTGAGAAATAATTTCTGTAAAAAGAGTTGGGTGTCAAATTCTGGAAGTTGGGTGTCCAAGAGTACATAATAAAAAAAAATGCAGCTTTCTAGCACTGGTTTGCTATAAAATGATCCTTAAGGAATTTTAGATGCAAATACTGAATTCTCGATGCTTCCTTTAAGACATGCACTCTCTCATAATGGTTATATGATGATCTTGGATTGTCTTCTATGAGGTATCTGTAGAGTCATGTCTCATTCTGTAAACAGTGTTTTGGAAACATCTTCATCTGAAAATCATAGTGAAGTCTTATTTGCCCATTAAACAAAAACTAGCACTGTCAGGCTGGAGGGACTGTTTGGAGACACCAGTGCTTATATGGACATAGTTATCAGATGTTCTGCTTTCTTGTTTGGGTTTGCATTTATTGCTCTCATGTCTATGACTTCAGGATAAATAAGGCAGCAGTCCCCAGTATACATAAAATTAGGTACTGGAACTCTGACAGTTTGCACAAGTTCTGTCCACTTCGTGCCTGTAACTCTGAAGTTGAATAGTACATTTATACATGCCAAATGTGTTCAATAATAAATGCTTTGCTTTGGACTGTACTTCCTCCCATTTGGATGAACTTCCAGGAACTGCAATGTCAAGAAAATATCATTACTATTCATTGTACATGCTAGTAAGTAAGACACAGGGGAAATACAACCCAAATATACTTTGAGCATTTCATTTTTATCAAGAATACCTCCTCGAAGGCATTCTGTTAGACAAGTATGTCCATTTACAAAGCCAGAATAGTTTCTCAGAAATAATATTAGAAAATTACAAGTTTTTCATCTTTTGCATTTTTATTTTTTTGCATTTATATATTTCTAAATTTTTATAAAAAATATTTTTATAAAAAATAAAAACATCAATCTATGAAAAAGATTCAGAAACTAAAAACAGAGTCTAGATTTCCTTGTGTAGAAAAAGCATGGTAACAGTCTTAATGACTATTTAGGAGGCAAAAATTAATTTGTAATATCTCATCATCTCAAAGAGATTGAAAATTATTGCTCTGCTATCAGTACTGACCTGCAATTCACCTCATGAAGAGCCTCACCCCTTCCTTAAAACAAATCTTCCCAGCAGTAAAGTCTTCCTTTTAATTATAAGCACAGATGTTTAATTCCAAAGATAGAAGTCCACCAACCCCAGAATTTACTGTCAACAACTTACTTAGCTGTATGTGTACTATTGCAGTAGGTTTTCCAGAAGTGAGAGACCAGATATTTAAATTTTCCACTGAATATACATCTTCTATCTTCATCAAGGTTTCTTTGATATAGTCTACATTCAAATGGCTTGGCACACCTATTAATTTGGAATATATACTTTATAAATGAAGTTTATTTTGGAGAAAAAAAGCTACATATTACTGGTAAGACATTTTTGTCAAACAAACCAAATGGCTTTACCAAGTTCAGTTTAAAAACACTTTTGAATATGTTAACACATTAGGTAAACCGTGCACATATAGAGTATGTATGAAGGTTAATGAATTCTTTAAAAAATGTTTATTTGGAAGTGTCAAATATAAAAAGAAATTAAATGTTCTCATTAAAAGAAATGTCAGTCGAACCAGAATACTTCATTTATGAAATAAGCTAGGGTAGACAAAAGAAGAAAAAGGAAAAAGAATGAAAGTAACATTCAATTATAATAAACCTGTTGAGAACGCAGTGCTTATATATAACATCAGCAAGGCAGGGATGTTGAAAACAACATTTGTGTTTTATGAACACAAATAAACATAAAATACAGCCAAGCAGCAAGTTAAGTGGGAATGAACAAATTAATAAACCACTAAACATAACTGCATTAAGAACCAAAGAGTTGCAGTCCTGTCCCGGATACACAGCTTATTTGCAACATGACCTCAATCGAGTTCTGTTACCCCTCTGAGTGTCAGTTCTCTTAGTTAGTAAATGGGAGTGACAGTCTGCCTTACCTGCTTTTCTTAGCTATTATAGGGTCAAATTGGTAATAGATGGGAAGTGCATTGCTTCTAATGTTACATACATATAAGTAGTATTACTATAGCCTAAAAAGTATTAGTAAAAAAGGGGAAAGAAAGACATGGCTTTCCCCCTATACTCCACCCTCAAACTGATTTAGGGATGCAATAAACCCACGAAGGGGAAAAAGTGAAATCTTACCTTCTAGTATTATAACTATTGTGTCCCATATGATGCGAAATGTTGTAAAAGCCACAAGTAATGAAAATACATATGTACAGATGGGATCAGCAATCTTGTATTCTGGCTGAAAGGTGACAGATCAAAATTATGTGATTAAATATAGACAGATTTAAAACAGATTATGAAGCTAAAAAGCAAGGCATATACTGTCCCCTCGTCTTTAGCTTGCTTTAGCAGCGTTAGAGGACACCTTTAGAACTTGGATATTGCAATGGGGAGATATTTTCACTTTTTTCTACAATGTTTACATGCCTTTCCTCAGGGGACCCATTTATAGATGTCCAATCTTTTATTCTATTGTTTTACTCTGTGCCTTCTCTAAATAGTCCACTGTGATTTAACCATAAAATGCCAGAGGTAGACAAAATTTTAGCTATCATTTATCTGGTCTTTGCTTCTAATATTTTTTTTATATTATTTATTTTTTTTAAAGATTTATTTATTTATGCATACAAGCACTGGGATACAGGCCAGAGGTGTGGGAGGGTGGTGAGAGGATTCACCACAGAGAGCGGGGAGCAGAACAGGCAGATCAACTGGAAGTACACTGCTGAGGGGAGCAGCGGGCACAGCAGGAGAGGTCTGCCACACCATGTGGGTCCCCACCCTGGCCGGCAGCAGGAATCGAACTCGTGCTGCAGTGGCTGAGGTTTGCTTCATAGTGCGGTGTTTAACCCACTGCGCCACCAGGGAGGCCCTCTTTGCCTCTAATATTAAAGAGAAGGGATCTCAAGTTTAGAGTTGAAGGATTTTGCTCAAGGTATAAGCATTAATGACAGAAACAAAAGAGGAAAAAATCTTTGGATTTCTAGTCCAGTACACATTCCAATACCTAGCAGTTCAGTTATAAGGCTTAACCTTGCATTTTCCAGTGACAGTGCCACCAAAGCCAGTTACACATAAGTTACCTTGTAAGGATATACCATTGTGTTTAGTGTTAGCAACAAAAAACTATACTGATGATTCAATTAAGCTAGCATAAATGCAAAATAAATAGGACTGGCACTGGTGTCCTATATACTGATAAAAAACAATCACTTTTACTTTAATGTCATGTACAGTCATACTGATTTTTAATGATGCATACCTGAATCTTATTATCATGTTATATTGCAGTGTTATTTCAATACAAAGATGATCATCTTTAGTTTTAATGCTGAAATTAAATATATTTTAAAATAGAAAAACCAGTATTCACATTACCTTGAATCGTATGATATATGCTGCTATTAGCACACCAACACTCTGTACCAAATCTCCCAAGGCATGCACAAATGCAGCCCTCACTGCCAGGCTGTCTTGCCCATGATTGTGTCCACACCCAGAAGCCATGGTAGGAGAACCTGAAGGCACCGAGTGGGAATGGGCATGATGGTGACCAGACTGGTTCAAAAGAAACCCCATTCTGTTAAAAATAAAACATCGTTATTTTTCCTACTGTCATTGATAAAAATATTTGTACTAGTCAAGACACTAAGGAGGCAACATGGAACTAATTCACTTAATAAATACTTAAGCACCTATTATGTAGCAGGTGGTTTTCCAGGTACTGTGGTCAAGACAGTAAATAAGACAGCTTATTCACTTTGAATGTCCCTCTCATGCAGAGATAAACAAGTACATACATAATGTGCTGCAGGCACAGTGACTGCTTTGAAGAAAAGCACTGTAAAGAAATGGAAAGTGATAGGGAAATGGTCATATAGTCTCTAGGATTCCATCTCAGCAGACTTGCATGAAATCAGAAAGCAAGTGGTGGTGGAAGAGTGTTGTTCTAGACAGAAGGAATAGCAGGTCAAAGGCCCTGAGTTGAAAATATTCTCTATGTACTTAAAATAAGTAAAAGAGTCAATGTGGCCAAAATAAAATGAGCAAGAGTGTTAGGATATGAGTTAGAGGGATATTTAAAAGGATACTGTAAGGGCTTCTGATTTTATTCAATAGACCACTAGAGACACTGTATTTGGCTTACTGCCAAGTTTTGTAAATAAAGTTTTACTGGAATACAATCATGCTTATTTGTTTGCATACTGATTGTGTCTCCTCTCACTCTGTAACAGGAGAGTTAACTGGTAAGCTGCAAAAGAGACTGTATGGGTCTCAAAGCCTAACAGATCATCTGGACCTTTATGGAAAAAGTTTGCTGAACAATGGTCCAAATTGTTAAGTATACACTTTAATAATTTGGTAGTTTCTAGAAAAAAACTTGTTAGCTATATAAAAAAAAGTCTAACATAAAAATGCTATGAAAGAAGAAACTTTGTCCTATTTAAATTCCTGATTTTAATCTAGCTTTAGTATACCTGAGGAAACTAATGAGTAATTTATAATTGCAAGTATTTTATTAACATTTATTAAGAAAAATAATGTAATATATAACTTGAGTATCAGTGCACATTACTAAATACATGTATAATAGTTTCTAAGTTCATAGTACTTAAAAAACACCTATGTGACTATAATACAAAATGAGTAATATTAATAGGATACATGTCATTATAAATTTGTGCAAAGTCAAAGAATATGCAACAGCAAAAGTAGAATGAATCCTAATGTGAACTATGGACTCTGTGTGATAATGTGTCAATGTAGGCTCATCAACTGAAACAATTATAGCACTTTTGTGGGGGATGTTGAAAATACAGAGGCTATGCATGTGGGAAGGTAGGGGATACAAGGGAAATAGTTTCAATTTTGCTGTGAAAATGGTTCAAAAAGTAGTTTGTTAAAATATTTTTAAAAATAGTGCTTACATTATGTTAACTGCAACTCCAACAGCTGCAGTAATAAGCATTATATCTCCATTTATTTCATATTTCATATGAATAGTTCTTTGGACAGCTTCATACAGGAGGAATCCCATAAGTATATACACCAACAGCACACTAATCATAGCCGACAAAACCTCTGGAGAAAAAAAAAAACAACAAATATATTCACAGCCTGGCTGTTACACTTAATGCAAACCAAATATTGTAAAATCTTTAGTCTGTATCTCCTTTCCTTTAGTCATATTATTTTTCTTATTTAAAAAATGTTTGCTAGTTGGACTAATGTGAATCCTCTACTATATAACCCCCACCACTCTTCCCTGCCCACATTTTAGTATCAAACTATGTATATTTACAGACACAATAAAAAAAAGAAAAAGAAAAAATGTTTGTAATATACATGATCACATTGTAACATACATTATTTTAAAATATACTTAAAAAATCAATTACAAAGTGAACAACCCATAAGAAAAATGGGCAAAGACATATACAGCAATAAATAAAAAATAAAAAGAAACGGTGAATTTCTCAAAGTCAATTGTAATACAATTAAAATGAGAATAATATTCCTTTTAGTACCTTACTAAATTCACAAAAAAAATAGTTTGATAATAGTCAGAGTTAGATATAATACTGGTGAAAGTATAAAACAGAACGATCATTTTTTGGAGAGCAATTAGTAAAAAAAAAATAAAAATTTAAAATGCACATATTTCTCAATTCTAGGATTCTATCCAATTCTATCATATTTTACAATGATATATGTAAGATTTTTTTCACTGTAGTTATGTCTGTATTATCGAAAAAAGATCTGGAAAGATCCTAAATGTCAATCAACAAAAAATATATATGGAAACCATACAGCTATTTGTATTTTAAAAAGTAAAAGAAAAATCAGGGAAGTTGATAATCACAAGAAAGAAGTGCTACATCTTGCCAGTAGGGCTAGAAGTGAGGGTAACATAATTTTTACTTTATTTTTATAGGTAATGTTTAAGTTTTGACTACAAACACGTGTATCTTTAGACTAAAGAAAACCACATCTTTAAGGCATGCAAGTATTCTTAAATGCACTTTGACCCAGGAATTCCTCTTCTGGGAGTGCTATACACACTCATGGCAATTGAGTTACACATGTGCAAAATGAGGTATGTTATGAGGCCATTCCTCAAGCATTATATATAATGGCAAACAGTTGGAAACAATAAAATGTGGCTAGTAGGGATCTTGTAACATGGAATATTTTTTAAGAAAGTTAGGTGAAATTAAGCAAATTATATAACAGTGCATATAACATGTTACCATTTTTATGAAAAGAAATACATAATTAATGATCTTTATTATCTCTGTAAAGATAAAATACTGATAAAAACTTGTTATAAGGAGAATGGGTAGCTGGGAAAAAGGATGATTTTTACATGAATCATCTATGTGAATTTTCTACCATGTGACTATAATTTTCTACTACATGTGACTATATATTAGAAATAATTTTATATCTTTTCAAAAGAATAGAAAGTAGGGCAATGTAAAGGACAAATAAGAGTAATTAACATATATAAACCAAGTATTTACACTTAAAACAATAAAATCAAGAAAATACTTTTAAAGAAAACATTCTCTTTTAGGAAACCAAACTTTAATCCTGTTGACTGTTAAAAAGAAAACTGTTATCTGGGACAGCTCATTCATTGTTCAAAGGTCCCAGGAAGTACCCTGGACTTTGACATAACTTGTTACAACTGCTAGGAAAAGTATCTAGTTTATTGAAAACATCTCATTAATGTAGCCAATATGCCAATAATATCTTGTGCATCAGATACTGGAATAAAGCCAAAGAAACACATAATTCCTATTCCTGACATATTGTTCATCATACTTTGAAAGAGAAATTGGTCTGGAGAGAGAAAAAAACAAGTGAAATGCAAAACCCTGCAGAGACTTCCATATCAAGCACATATTCTAAGTTGCCCATAAGATCGAGTCTTACTACATGTGAAAAATACCATTGACACTAGAGTGGCTGGTATGGAGCAGGTACTCAAATATTTATGGATGAGTTTGTAGAATGAAGTTAGTCTACAACTGAGCTAGGAAACCTGATAAAACACTCTACAATTAAGAAGGTTAAAGTAAATATGAATAATAAGTTATTTACAAAATTTCCGTAAATAAAGAGCAAACAATTAATGTTAAAAGAGAAGAATTAAGTCAAAGACAAGACAGAAAACACATGGTATTTTCTTGTCTGTAATTCTGATGGCAAGGTTAATATAAATCTCTATGTATGTAATGTATATGTACTATACATTCTAGTAAAGTACTGGTATTTCATTTAGTTTTATTTCACATTACACTGATACTTATTATATTGAACATTGGTTTTAATTTACTTACTGGCTCTTTGCACACATTTTGAGTAAACTGCTGTACTTTCTAACCTAATTTAATGACTACTTTTAATTGTGAAATTCTAGTTGGCACTCATATACACTGTGTTGCTTGTAAGGTATATTATATTGTGAATATTTTCTCCTCTTTAGCTTGAATTTCTATTTTCTCATAATATGTCTTTTAATTTTGATTAAATTGATATATATTTTTCTTTTGAAAAACAGTAAACGTACATAATATAAAGAAGAAGTCATTTAAAAAATTGTAAACTATACTACTCATGGGTTACTAGATTCTTCCTTTTTTCCACAAAGAAAGATAACTTTAATCATGTGTCAAGGCTGAAACCAGTCATTAGGCTACCGTAGTTTTTAAGGTGCTTTAATCATTTTTAATATGAACTACTAATGCAATACTTTTTACATGTGTAAAGATTTGTAGTTAAAAACATAAAGAATCAAGAGACTTGATTTCTTAGGAAAATTTAAAACCAATAATTTAAAATTCTTTCAAAACCCCTTCTAATGAGGTTGACCATACTTTCCAGTTTTCCCTGGATAGTCCTATTTGTACCTGTTGTCCTTGAACAAATATTATTCCTTGTGACCCATTTAATTTTAAAAAGTGTCTTGGCTTAGATGATACTAGGTTTGCCAAGCAAAATACTCCTGCCTAGTAAAATTTTCATTTCAGATAAACAAGGGTAACTCTTTGGTGTATGTTCCATGCAATATTTCAGACATACAAGGTATCCTGTAATTGTGTGCATAGCATGTATGCACACATGCTAAATCTGGCAACCCCACATCCCAGCGATAATTTTCCTAAATACTTGAAACTGCCTTCTTGTGAACTCTCAAATAAGGTAAAACCACATTCAAAATAAAGCAAAATGGAATTCAAAGTAAAACAAAACCAAAATGTTGTTTGGGATGGATGACTTCCATCCTCAGAAGGCCTACTGTGGTTCTGGAGCCAGGAGCTGAAAACTCAGTTTTCCACATCACAGTTTTCACCCACTTGAGCAATGTAAAAAAGGGTAAGATACCTGCCCTCAGTTAGAGCACCAGAATTCAGATGATGCCTAGGCAGTTTTCAAATCACATATGAAGACATTGTTATCAATGACATCCCTTTTCCAGCATAAGGAATGTGCTTCATGTTTAGTTCCCATGTAAAAAACAAAGACTTCTTTTTCTAATTTTTATTCTAATTACTTATAAGATGTCTTTGATAAATGCAAAAGAAAAATTTCAGACACTTTCAGAGCTGAGATTTATAATTGAGAAGTATAAGGGACAGATAAAACTACAGAGTTAAAAAATCCTAATAGATTAGTAATATGATCATTTATTCTGGTAAGATCAACAAAAAGCTCTTTTACTGTGAATAAATTAAACTCTGGTGAAATGTGGACTAATTAGGACTGAATAGGACTAATCAGTATTTTATAATTTTTTCAAAGTGTTTTTAATATGATGGAATGCAGATAAACGTAGGCAATATGTCTTTTCGCCATAACATCTGAGAGAGGGGGAAGTTTTCAATCAACAACCAAATTATTACCTTGGGTTGGTATCCAGTCAGATATGCACAATAAAAATTTTCAAGGGAAAAGGAGAGCATAGCATAAGGCACTGAAACCCTCGACTTCTGAGAAAGTTACAATATCCTGTTTAGTCAGGTGAAAAAAACTAAATGCAAATTTGCCATAAATGGAAAATTTTTCAAAGAGATTTTTATGGAAATTCTAGAAGACCTATTACAATAGTACTTCTAACATTTTGCTACTTTATATACAACTAAATCACCTCACCTGGCTGAAGATAGCATTGCAGTAGCAAGTAAGATGAGTAAATGTTTTTTGTTATAACACCACTGGGATCTTTTCATTCAGTTGCATAAAAACAAATGTTTATGATCAATGATCTTTATTTTTTTTAAAGCTAACTAACTGACCTTATTAAAAAATTCACAATAGAGTAGCATCCCACTGAGCAAGTAGAAAAGTGCTGCTTCAATGATATTTAAAGACCAACATATACTGAATTTCACATACAGAGAATAAAGTTTTGCTGTGAATGGCTAAGAGAGAAAAAATTTAGTAAGAGGAAACACAGATGGCTATCAGAACTTCAATGGTACTGTAAAATATAAAGTTTATTGTATACCTTAACACATCAGTAAGTTGCCAAAACCAGAGCGTTTCAAGGTTAATATGAAAAATATTTGAGTCCTTCTCTGTTATTCTCATCACATTATCTTATACCCCTTTATAGAACTTATTAAAAATTATGATTATGTTGTGTTATATATTTATTTACTGCCCATCTCCCTACCTTATACTACTGAATCTATCATTCACTTACTCAGCAGGTAACTATAGAGCACCTATTCAGTGATTGCATAACAATTAGCTTCAGTTATATAAACGACACTCATCCCAAGCAAGCTGCTTTCATGAGTGCTGCCGAGATGTACTGTCCAATCATAACTGTTAGCTTTGCTAATGCTGTGAGGCCAATAATGAGGATATGCCACTTAAATTATAGAACACTTGTCTTTCTATTCCTCCTACTTCCTCAAAGAACTATGTATAGCAAATATCTAAAGATACGTTTCACAAATCTGTAAAAATCAACAGGGAGAGTGGAGACAGACTCTTCTAGTTCTTTTTATTTAACTTCTCTTTTTTACCTTCTTCCAACTGGACACTAGAGGTGCCAATTTGGAAGAAGGTAGAAAAGAAATAGAAGGAAAATCAGTGGGCTGTATTGGATTTGCCTAGAACTTCCAGACTAATATTTGTTTTTCAATCCAGCCACATGACAACTGTATTGTACTCAGGGTAAAGATATCATGTAGGATTCTCAGGAACTGTTGTTGCCACTAGAATGCCAAGCTAAACCATACTGTTTGTCTTTGGATCCTCTCCCCGCCCATTCTAAATAATCTCCAACTTCCTAGCTTCTTACCACTCACTCTACACCCATGCCCAAGTTCACCTTTGGCAATCCAACATTGACTACCACTCAGGTCCTCCTCCTGCCTAAGTGAAAACTCCCATTTCTAGGAGTATAAATGTTCAAGTGATTTGATGTGATTCTCACTAATAGGCATTACTCTTGTCATGGAAAAATGCTGTAAAGACAAACCACTGACTAAGGAAGTTTCTTTGGTTGCAAATGGGGAAATGATTTTTTAGCTGAGTATGTTCTGCTTCTTCTGAATCAGGAAATTAAAAAAAAGAAGACCAAACTTATAGAATTAGTATTATAACCATATACCTACCTCAAGACAATTTTCATCTAGCCAGATCTGCCAGAAGTCTTTGGTCAGTAGAACTACACCCTGCTAAAACTCCTGCACTGTCACTTTGCCATTAACCTAGGCTGATGATTTACATTACCAAAGTATAAATCTTGCTTTTTAATTATAATACAAACAATTTTGCTTACTGCAGTCTTTTACTTGATCACTATCTTTATCTAATCCATTCAGCCTTTTCAGCCCAAAAACTGGAAAAAAAAGTCACTTATGTTCATAACCCACAGCAAAGGATAAAAGCAGACAGCAAGGAAAGGGATGGGGACTGTTCTCTTTAGAATAGCATTTCTCTGCCTGCGAGATAGTGCCATATACCTCCTTAGGATTTGTGGGATTTCTCCTATAGTGTGGTCTCCTATGGTGTGGCTTCATTAAGGTCTCAATTTTACTAATTTCTAATGACATACTTACAGTCAAGTAAATCAGGCATTTAAAAATAACTCACATATGGTGCCTATCCTGCTCTCCTTCTTCCTTGGAAAGAACTGCCACTGTAGCTCACTATAAAGTAATAAGGAAAGAAAAAAAGAGAAAAGCCTGTATAATTTTATACAATCTGTGAGTTCACATGAAAGAAAAGAGAAAAGCAACAGAATGGGAATGACTCTTGGGCTTAACTCTACAACAACCTTCCAGTTATCTTGATTGGCTAATTTTTTACTAAAATAAAATATGCAGTATTGCCAAAAAGGTTCATAAAGTCCTGAGTTCAAAAGTACATCTTTAAAAACTGTTTTACTCATCAGGAATAATCACCTTTGTTTGGTCTCTATTGACTCATTTAATACTGTTAACAACTCTGTGAGATAGGCACTATTACTGGCCTCATTTTACAAACAGAAAATGGAAGCATAAAGATGTTAGGTAACTTGTCCAGGGTCAAACTAGTAAGGTGAGAGAGCCAAGACTTGAGCCAAAACATTTATTTCAGGGACTGTACTCTTAATTACTTCTCACTGTCACTTCTCACAGGTATTTGTAAACACCAGTCAAAAATCTATAACCTACTCCATAGATATAAACCAATCAAAAACCTACAGAAATTGTGATCTTTGAAGTAGAACAGTATCCCCTAAACCTAAAATGGCAATGATAATGAAACCATGCCTTGACATGTACTATTGTCAGTGTAGAAGAAATCACCAAGATACTTAATTTTCTACTTCATGTAGAATCCCAAGGCAATTAAATTGTGTTCAGTTTTATTCAAAAGAAATAAGAGAATGCTGTTTCCATCTGAGTAATTATTCAGGGGTCATTCTCTTTAAGCTCCAAACTTGTCAAATCAGAAGCATGTATAAACTGGTCAAGATGTAGAATTCTGTAATAAAGTTGCTGCCTCCAGGTCTGGATCTTGATATACATATGCCATTTTTTTTGCAAAGGAAAGGATGTTAGGGATAGAAGATTCCCTTACTCTAAATCCACAATATTCCCTTAATCACAAACCTAAACCAGAGCACAACCCTACCTTTCTTTTATCCTATAAAAACCGAAAGAGGAGTGGAAGCTACAGAGGAAAAAAAGTGTGAAGTTAGCAGAGGCTGGTTCATGAGGTTTAAGGAGCCACTTCATAAAATAAAAATATAAGGTGAAGCAGAAATTACTGATGTAGAAACTAGTAAGTTACCTAGACGTTCCATCTAAGATTATTGAGGAAGGTGGCTACATGTATTTGCTGTAGATGGAACAGCTTTATATTAGAATAAGATGCTACTTAGGACTTTCATAGCTAGAGAGAAGAGAGTGCTTGCATTCAAAGTGTCAAAGGACAGGCTTATTTTCTTGTGAGGGACTAATGTAGCAGGTGACTTTAAGTTGAAACCAACGCTTATTTACCATACCCCAAATCCTAGGACCTTTAAGAATTATGTATTTTGCCTATGTTCTACAAATGGGACAACAAAGCCTGGATGATAGCATATATGTTTACAACATAGTCTTTTAAACATTTTAAGCCCACTATTGAGCCCTACTGCCAGAAAATAAGATTGTTTTCAAAATACTACTGCTTATATACAAATGCATCTAGTCACTCAAGCACTCGAATGGAGATGTTCAAGGAGATTAATGCTGTTTTTATGGTTACTAATACGGGATCCATGGTTACTATATGCAGTCCATGGATCAAGCAGTAATTTTGACTTTCAAGTCTTATTATCTAGGAAATACATTTCATAAAGGAATAGATACCACAGATAGTGATTCCTTTGAGAAAACTGGGCAAAGTCAATGGAAAAGATTCATCATTCTAGATGCCATGAAGAACATCTGTGATATCAAAATATCAACATTAATGGGAGTTTGGAAGAATATGAGTCCAAACCTCATAGATGACTGTGAGGGATTCAAGATTTCAAATTGAGAAAGCAACTGCAGATGTGGGAGACATAACAAGAGAAATAAAATTAAAAGTGGGGCCTGCAGATGTGACTGAATTGATGAAAATTTATGATTATATTTTAATGGATGAAGTATTTAATGAACAAATAAGGAAAATAGTTTCTTGAGATGGAATCTAATCCTGGTAAAGAAGCTATGAACATTGTTGAGATGACAGCAATGGATTTTGAGTACCAGTGGCAGGATTTGAGAGGAATGACTAATTGTTTAAAAAAAGTTCTTCTGTGGCTAAAATGCTACCAACCAACATTGTATTCTACTGAGAAATCTTTTATGGAAGAAGTCACCTGATGTTGCACACTTCATTGTTGTCTTATTTTAAGAAATAGCCAGTCACCCCAGCCTTCAGCAAAAAGATTAAGGCTCAACGAAGGTTAGCATTCTTTCAGCAAGAAAGTTTTTTTTTAAAGTATGCACATTAATTTTTTTAAGACAGAATGCTACTGAGGACTTAACAGACTATTACTGTACAGTATAACTGGGAAGCCAAAAAATTGTTGTGACTTGCTTTATTGCAAGATTTGCTTTATTGTGAGGATCTGGAACAAAACTTGCACTATCTTTAAGGTGTACCTGTATACAGAAAACACTAACTCTGACAATTATTGGAATTTTCATAATTATGGGTTCTTTATTTTATGTAGGACTTTCTGTTTTGATACCCCATGTTTCCAGGGGAGAGTTCTAATGTTTTCATTAGAACTCCAAGGGGGCTGTAACCTAAAAGAGATTAAGAACCACAGCGTTAAATGAAATGCACTCATTGAGAAGTTAAAAGTCCCCATTCCATGATGCTGTACTTGAGTTTTAGATCTTAAACTGTAGTGCTTAAAGTTTGAAAATCATTCTGAAGTTGTTTAAAAACCCCAAAGCAATCAGTACACAAATGCATAATATATTGGTAAGCAGCAGGATTTCTTTCAGGAGCATATCCATATGCACTTTGCATTAACTTAGAACAGAAAAACCTGACTCGGGGTGTTCTGTACTACTTTCTGTAGGAAAGAGGGTGAGGATACCAGGGATTTCCCAGCCTGATGAACTGGATAGTTATTTGGCATACAGCCATTCAGATACAACATTAAGTTTTGCACTACAAGACCAAGTCATAGATTCTAGAAGAAATAGATGTTAAGTTAAAATCAGGTTCAAAAGTAACAAAGAGGAGGAACTGATTGGTTTATTAACCATAAGGGTCAGTGCCAGTGTTCCTACAAAATGAAACTATTAATTTTGGTTCTTCAAGATGGGTTTTATTGAAGTTACCTAAATGTCAACTCTGGGGTTCCAAGTAAATGACATCTGGTCATACTTTAAATAATAGTTCACGTAAATTGTTTTATATATTTTTTTAAAATAAGTAAAAAACCAAAAGCACAAAACAAGAAGCAGTGTTATATGAGTAACATGACTTTAATCTTTTAAATATTAGAATTTATTCATTTATTGTACAAAAATGAGTAACAATGTAAGAGATAAAATACCAAAAATAAATATTAGAATTTGTTCAAAATAGGAAAATTAAAATATGTGCCTTGATAAAGAAAAAATTCAGCGATACTATGAAAACATGGCAAAGGGGGCCTCCCTGGTGGCGCAAGGGGTTAAGCAGCGCACTATGAAGAATCCACAGCCACTGCAGCATGAGTTCAATCCCTGCCATCAGTGGGGCCGGGGAGGTGACCCACATGGCGCAGCAGACCTCTTCTGCCTCACCTGCTTCTCCCCTCAACAGTGTATTTCAGTCAATCTGCCTGTTCTGCTCCCCATTGTCTCTGGTGAATCCTGTTACTCCCCCCCTCCCCACCAATGCCTCTGGCCTGTATCCTGGTGCTTGTATGCATAAATAAATCAATCTTTAAAAAAGATAAAACATGGTAAAGAAGAGTTAATTAATGGAGGGGGGCTATTGATAGTTTATAGGGACCAATGTAATGGGGAGAGCAAGAGAGCTTGGTCTCTGCACTCTGCCTGGGCAAGTGGGAAATTATAGCCAAGAAGTGGGGTAAGAGGTGTTGATGGATAGAAAATTACTAAGAGAAAACATCAGGGTCAAGGGGAATCTTAGTTTACCAACCTAACAGGATTCTTGATGAGACATCACCTGAAGGATAACTGATCAGATATTAAGAGTTCGCTTCTGTTAAACTGGTTTAACAGAGTTCTTATTGGAACTAGATTTTACAGGAAAGTACTGAAATAGGCTTAGGAGAAGGTTTAGGAGACTCACTAAAGTCTCCTTTGGCTAAGCAATGAATCTTTGTCATTATTTACAGACTTAGGTTGACACAATAGCTCCAATAAAGGTCAGCCACCCAGGGTATATTATATATGTACAGTTACATATGACTATATGTATTATAGTCATGCTTAAACCTGGGCTACAGTAAGTTATGCTTGGAACACCTGACATGAAAGAAAAAAGCTGAAGCTCATTAGCAAATTAAAGCCACATAGTTTTGCTTGGTTCAGTAAAGAGAAGTTTTTTTCTGATGACATCTTTAGGATGTACAGAACTACATTTGGAGAATAATGATTTATAATTTTTAAAAAAAGATTTATTTAGGCATACAAGAACTGGGGTACAGGCCAGAGTTGTAGGGGGTGAGAGGATTCACCAGAGACAGAGTGGGGAACAGAACAGGCAGATTGACTAAAATATACTGCTGATGGGAGCAGTGGGCGAGGCAGGAGAGGTCTGTTGTGCCATGTGGGTCACCTTCCTGGCCGGGGATTGAACTTGTGCTGCAGTGGCTGCGGATGCTTCATAGTGCGGTGCTTAACCCCTTGCACAACTAGGGAGTCCCTGATTTATAATTGTATATGTGTAAGCTACCTAGCTGACTGGGCTGAATGTTCCTGGAAGATAGGTATCTAAATAGATCTTGTTCATCTCTTTTCATTAGCTTTGTTCAATCAGGCTATCACCAGAGACATTTCAGTAATAAAAGGCTCTAGTTTATTGTGGTTTTCCTGTAACATCTTATAAACCTAAAGGAATTCCAGTTACCTACCTAAGCGATGAAATCCAAAGGTGAATCTTTTAGTTGGTGATTTTGAAGACAGCCACAAAGCAAGCAAGGTCAGTATGATGGCACTTAGATCAGTTAACATATGAAGCGCATCTGTCATAATTGCTAGGCTATTTGCAATGTATCCACCTTAGAGTAGGGGTGAGAGGAAAGAATTTAAACATTAATAATAATAAACATTAGCAATCAAAACAAATATATATAATATCCCACAAAATATTAATGCCTACTATAGCTTTATTTCATTATAGTTACTTCAGGGCATCCTGAAATAATATACAAACTATTTTAAAAAGGTGCATTTTTTTTGGTAAGCAGAAAAGATCCCTATGAGCAGATTATCTGAGCAGTCAATCATCTTAAAAAACATTAAGAACCACTAAATTGGGGGCTAACAATAAAGAGAAATTTTGTTTTAGCACTTTAGCTTTTACGCAACCTATTAATCCTAACAATGTACTGGAATGTGGTTTACTCCTTCTGGAAATGTATACCCTTCAGTTTGGGGGAAATTTCTTGAAGTGTTTTGTTAATGATTTCCTTCCTTCTGCTTTCTATATTTCTAAACTTTCTATTAATTGGAACTGGAACGAATACCTGTTTTCTTGGCTTATCTCTGTTATTATTAATTCCTGTGTTTTTGCTCTCTTCTGTGATCACCTTATTCTTTTAACTTTTCTGCTGAAAATTTTTTTCTTATGCTTTTACTGGTGAAAAATCTTTTCTTTGGGCCCTCCCTGGTGGTGCAGTAGGTTAAGCGATGCACGATGAAGCGAAGCGCAGCCACTGCAGCAGAAGTTTGATCCCTGCTGCCGGCCAGGAGGGTGACCCACGTGGCGCGGCAGACCTCTTCTGCCTTGCCTGCTGCTAAGCAGTGTGTTTCAGTCGATCTGCCTGTTCTGTTCCTCACTGTCTCTGGTGGATGCTCTCACCTACCACCCCCGCCCCCGTACTTCTGGCCTGTACCCCAGTTCTTGTGTGAATAAGGAAATAAATCTTAAAAAAATCTTTTCTTTACCTGGATTCCCTTTTTTAAAGCAGCCTATTCTTATTTCATGGATATATGACCTACTCTTATCTCTGGATACTAATTACATATATGATTAGTATATTATTAATACTATTATATGACTGGTTTTTAAACAGGTTTTAATTAATTTTCCTTGTTTTAGCCTTCTTCTTTAACCACACTTCTAGGAGTACCTGGTACAACCAACTTTGGGCCTATTTAGGATTCTCTAAGTGAAGTAGCTCTCAACTGAGTCCCAGATCAGAAGTATGAATATCTCCTTGGAAATTGTTAGAAATGAAAATTCTTTGGCCCTACCCCAGACCCACTTAATTAGAAGCTTTGGTGCAGCAATTTATGCTTTAAGTTTTCTAGGTGATTTTGATGCACTGGTATAAATTGGGTTGGCGCTTGGTTTTCCCACTGCTTGCTTAGGATTTATTGGGTTTACTAAATCAGTTATTTCTGTCTCTGTTTTTTAATTTTTCAAATTTGTGTTACTGTTGAAACCTCTGAAGTTTTCCCCATCTATGTGGATTTGTATACATATATGTATATATGTATACACACTTATGTAGTTATATATACACTTTGAAAAAGCCCTTTATTATAGGTTAACATGGGCTTTAGGAAAGAGTAATATTATGAATATAAACGAATATGAATTAGTTTGCTATCTTGAAATCTTTTTTGTACTCACTCTTCAAGTGTTTTCATTCACAACAAAAATGGAGTTGTTAATCAATAACTCAGTTACTAAATCCAAAAGAATATTTTCTCATCTTACTAGCAGTTTAAGACTTTTCAGCAGTTTAACTTATTTATTTAACCTTGAAATATTCTCTTCTCTTGGATTCTGAGATATGTTTACCCTCTGCATGACTTTTGTTAATTGAACTTAAAAATGCAGCATGAAAGAAAGAGGCAAAGTGCATTTATTTGGGACTAAAGAATTGTAATTTAGGGTACACAGATAGAAACTTAGGTGGAAAACCTAAAACTTGCCCCAAGGAGGGACAAAGTCAGATTTTTATGGGAAAAAAGAGAAAGATCAGGTAAGTAGAGAAAATTATTGATTAATGTTAAGACTTAAATTACTCTTAAGTATATAAAATTTGTTACTGATTCTCTGGAAAGGATGAAAAGGGGAATATTTCTATCCTCTAGCTAAAAGTTCACAATCATCAGTTTTCAAACAATTGGTTGCTTTATAGTATCTTAAAAAAAATTGCTTGCTTTTGGCCCAAAGGTCTTTGACCCAATTGAAAGACAAGTAAAGCAATTTCTCTGCACTGGTTCTCTGACTCCATTTTAAAATGGCTTTACAGATGTCAACTTTTCATGCTTCTAAAGCTGGAGTTCCTCAAGACTGGCTCTCTAGGTAATTTTTCCCCATTCTTAGGGCATTACATATTGTATATCTACATTGATATCTCACTTTTGAACTACTGACTCATGTAATAGCCCACTGGACATATTTACTTATCTGTTATACTCTGCTGCTCAGCTGAGAAACTTCAGAATCACTCCAGACACACTGCTCTTCCATTATACCCCCATCAAACCATCCATCTTTGTCAGTGTCACCTCTAGAATGTTTCTTGATCTGTGCATGTTTTCGCATTCACTCTAATCAAAGCCATGGTCATTTCTTACAGCTTACTTGCTTCCATTCTTACAACCTCCAGCTCACTGCCCACATAAGAGCAAGAGTAATCTTTTAAAAAGGTAAACCCCACCATGTCACTTTCTACTTAAAAGTCTTCATTGACTTCCACTGTACAGTGAAGCTCAGCTTATCGATCGTATCATGCTGAGAAATGTACCATTAGGTGATTTTGTTGCTGTGCAAATGTCACCAAGTATAATTACACAAACCTAGATAATATATCCTTTTACATACCTAGGCTATATGGTATAGCCTATTGCAACCAACATCATATATCCAGTCCATTTTTGACCAGAAAATCATTAAGCAACACAAGCCTGTACTTAAAAAAAAAAACAAAAACCTACATTCATTTAACATGGTCTGTCAAAACCTGCCTGATCTGGTTCACGGGACCAGTGATCCTTACCTCTTTCCCTCTTGTTTACAACCTTCCAGCCAAACTGATCTTCTTTTTAGTTTCATTTAAAAATTGAAGGTTTTAGGACCTTTATACATGTTGCCTCTTCCTTGGAAAACTCCACTCCTTCTGCCTGACCAACTACTATTATTTTTTTTAGTTTAACTTTACCTCACTCACATGTAAAAACTATGTCCAAACAGTTATTATATCTTGTAGTACCTTGTTCTTTTTCTTCATAGCACTTAGGATCATTTGAATTCTAAATTCACTGGCATGTTTAGTTAGTATCTGTCTCCTCATTATTAGCTAAATTATTCAGATGGTAGGGATCATAATAATCTCTGTTCTAATGTGTAGCACAGTACCTGGAATATAGTATGTACTCAAAAATACTTCCTTGAATGGAAGAAAAGAATAGACATTGTCAGATGTCTCAGATCAAGTTAGTGGCAAAGATTCAAAATCAAGTGTCCTCTTCCAAATCTTTAAAATACTTCATTTTGTATTCTCCATATTTCCTATAGAAGATGTTTCATTTCTAAGTGCTTTTGGCACTTCTGTATTGTTTAACAAATATTTTAATATTTGTAAATAGTATTTGGGAGGAAATACTCATTGTGGACTTCAAAAACAACTTTTACTAAATAAGAAATTTTAAAAGTAGTATGTCATGACGATTATCATGACCTTAAGCAAAATAATCTAATTTTAAGGGGGAAAATTATGATTAATGTTAAACTTCAAATATTAAGTATTAACTTCAAGAACCACTAACTCTGAATGATTCAATATTCTTGTTGTGTGAATTTGGGCAATTCATTGAATCAGTCTGTTGAGACCATGCCTTACTTGGCCATAGCTTCACTCCCTTAATTTCTTTGCAGCATAAGCATTTATAATTCTCTACACAGTAACAATTAACTCAAAAATTATTGATTATCTATTCTGTGATAGTAATTCTAGGCTGTTGGGAATACAGCAAAGAAGACAGGTGTTAAACAAGTAAATAGACAAGATAATCTCAGATGCTGAAGGTTTTTAAAGCTGGCAAGGGAGTAGGGGAGAAGAGAGGTTTTATAGTCAGAAAAGGTCTCTCAGAGGTATCTTTTGAGATGAGACATGAATAACAAGAAATGATCCAAGAGATGATCTGGGTAAAGGCATTCAGTGTTAAGTAGTGTTACTCATTTGTGTACCATGGAATCAATAAAGTGCCCTGGGACCACAGATGAACAAAATGAGAATACATCACATAAAATAAAAATTTGTTATATATGTATTTATAACATGTGTATATCTGTGAATGCATGCCTGTACAAGTCACAGAGTGTATTTTTATTATAGTAAGGTTAAAAAAGTTTGCAAACCACTGTGGTAGAGGGACCGTCCATTTGAAGGCCTTGCAGGTAGTAAAGAGTGAATATAAGGAGAAAGGAGGCCAGTATGGCTGAAGTGAGCATGGGGAGAAGTGGTGAAGTGAGGTAAGACATATATTTTCCTTCATACACTCTCCAGGCAGCATGTGAAATCTAGACTGCTCCTTCTGTTCTTGCCATGGTTCATCATTAAGAGAAAACATGGAAGAATAATAGCCCTGCTTTCATGTCACTCTGTAAATTGTCACCAAGCAAATTTAACAGTTAAACTACTGTGGCTATGAAATGAATCTCTAAATTTAGAATGCATTCTATAGTGAGGATGTATTACTTAAGGAATTAAAAAAATGAAGAATAAAATCAATTTCATAAACCCAGGGAAGCCCTCTGGTTCCTTTCAGATCTTCCTTACAGTGAAACACTTTCATGTTAGTTGGCAGTATTTAATTCTGCAAATCGCTTCATTATGAATACAAAAGGATATGGCATAAAGACATAAATGTACAGAAGGAAAAACAGGGATATGGAACATATATCTGGCTCTTCTATAACTACTTAAGTATCTTCATAACTTAACATCTCTTGCCCTTAGATTCCTGACGTGTGAACAAGGTGGAGCAGGTGTTCAGTAAGGTCCCTTCACAATGTAAAGTTCTATGACTCGAAGTAATTTTAGAATCATTTACTATTTTAAACGTTGCAAAAATTAACTTCGTGTTTTATCAGAATTTTTTTTAAAAGAGGAAGTCACAAGATACAAATGAGGAGGCTGCCCTTAACTTTACAGTCGATGACAGTTTTAGTGCACTAGAAGAAAAGGTCAGTATCTCTGAAAGTCTATATTGTACTTAGGTTGATCCGCACTTTGGATCCCTGTGGCCTTTCCCCATCACGAGAGCCCTATCTTGATGTACACCAACCTTCCTGAAAAGAAAGTTTAAACTTCAAACCAGGTATACTACAGCTGGACAAAGATCCTGCAGGCAAGGCAAAGTGAGTTGGTAACACAACTCACCTACAAGTTCTCCAATCATGAAAAGCAAGTAAAGCACGGCAGCAATGGTCAATCTGGTCTTCACCTTTCTCTGCTTCAGTAACTCTCTCTGTTTGCTGCAGTTGTCACAGGGGTCCACCTTCAAGCTCAGCTGACTGTTGGCCATGGGTAAGTCCTGGTCCAGCAGGGAATCATCGTCGGCCTGGCGGGCCGGGTGCGCCCCGTTAATAGGCCTTTCCGGGGTTTCTGAACCATCATCGGCCACCACGACTCGAAGTTTGTTAAATCTAGAAAGCCCCTCGTCCCCCGCCTCGTCGGAGAAGTCGAAGGCGCTGGTGTCATTCAGAAAGAGCGGAGCATCATCCTTCCTCAGCAGAGATTTGAGGCGCTTCCACGCGCCGGATCCGGCCATGGCAGAGGCTGAGCGCCCGCGGCGCCGAACGGCCCGGTGCAGGCGAGCACCAGCGGCTCCTACTTCACGGGCGCGCCAGTTCCCGATGGCAGCGCCGCGCGTCCCTCCCCATCCTGTGGAAACCACACACGTTATAAATTAAGGGCACCCCGACACTGTCCGCAAGTTCCGAAGCCCGGGACGGCGGGGTCGCAGGGCTGGCGGGGAGGCGTCCGGGCTCCGCGAGGGGGCGGCGTGTCTACCTGGGGCGCTGCCTCCCGGCGGCCGCACATCTCCCCGCCCCCTGCCGGCTCTGAGGGGCCGGCTGGCGAGACACGACCCGGGGCCGCGGGGGAGCGGGGCGGTCCTCGCGCCAGCCGGGGCAGCCGCTCCACGCTAGTTCCACGGGTCTGACAGGTTGGGGCCAAGCGCCGACAGTCGCCGCCTCTCCCCGCCCTGCGCGAGACCGCGCGCGTGCGCGTGAGCCCGCGGGCGAGGGCGCGAGGGAGGGGTCGGCGCGGGGACACGCAAGCCCGTGCGCAGGGCTGAGGCGCCCGTGAGGGGCGGAGAGAGGCGGGGCGGGGCGGGGTCGCCCGCGCGGCCGGGGTTCCTGGGAGCGACCGGCTGCTGGGCCCCGCGCGCCGGCCTCTGCGGGAGGGAAAAGCAGGGGCGGAACCCCTCCACTTCCCCAGGCTGGGGCCAAGTGCGGGTGCAGCCGGGGTCTGTGGGCTAAGTAGGGGGACTCGCGAGGTCCAGCCGGAGACTGGGCGTTACTGCCCAGAGTGAGCGCCGCCGAAGGAGGGCTTGGGAATCTTGGGTCGGAATCTTGTTTGCGATGCTCGGCAGAAAATGAATTTCGAGCTTTCTGGCTAAGTGAGAAGGTAGGCAGCTTTTCTCAGCTTGAGCAGCTGACTGGCAAGTTGGTAAAATTTGCTGCACAGTCAGGTCAGCTTGCAGAGGGAGAGGCTTAATGTTCGCCAGCGGTTCTGTGTCTAGCTTAGAGTTTATTCATCAGCAAATGTGTGTACTCTGTGATTCCTTTTGCCGCCAAGCTCTTCAGAATAGTACCTAAACCTGAACACAGAAAACTTAGTAGAGGTATTCCTGTTTAACAACAAAACAAAGCCTCAAATTAAAAAACAAACAACTGAATAGTAGTTTCTGATTTAGATCTAAATTTTAATGACAAAATGGAATGGCAATGAGCTGCACCGTCCGCCTTATGCATCAAAGTTTTAGAGATTTTCAATTGAGAATCTCATCATATTCTAAACTAGGCTTAAGATTCAAGTAAGATTTAAAAGCAATAACAACACCACTGAGGAGAATTCAGCTTGTAGATCAAGTTCCCTATCTTCTACTTGGAGTAGGATTGTAGTACAGCTTCATTTATCCAGTGATTATGAATATTTTGACAACAGTCTACAGGAATCACCAAGTTTCAGGTCACTACACTAAAATGTCGATTGAGACATCCTTTCCTCCAAAGAGGCGGATGACTCACCTGGCATATGCAAGAACAACTTTTGGGGGGAGCTCCAAGGTAGTCACTCGCTTCTGAATGCCCACCATGTTCCGACAGGCCGGTAGCCCGTAGATTCAGTTTAGGAAAACCATCGGAGAGCCCATGATTCTCAAGAATATTAGAATATTCAACCATCAAGGGCAATCAGCGTTTTGTCCGCTGAAGGAAGAGACATTACTGAGGGTTGCTTTCCTGACCCCAAATACCTTGATCCACCTCTTTGGGAGTAGATAAGATGTTCTTTAAAGTTCAGTTTGTTATACCACCTGAAATTCTAATAATACAAATGAATCAAATATTTCAGGCATGTAGTGCTCTCTCTTCAGTATATACTCTTCAAATAGGATTCCACTTAAGGAAAGGGTATAGATGTTCTCAAGGAAAGTTGAAGTAAGAGCTTGCATTGTTTTGGGTGTTTGCAATCGACTTTGTTGGGAAGAGCTGCAATTTTGCACCCCAGTTTAGTTTTTACTATTCATATCACTGGGTACCTGGAGAGGACAACAAAAACTACAATATAGGGCAATTTTAAGGTATGTCCACAAATTCTGTTATGAACTTCCCATAAAGAGGTGAAGCTTAATTGTTTTATTCCCTGTTATTGAATGTGGCCCATAATGAGTAGACTGTAGCTGAAGTGACAGTGTATGGGTTATAAGACTAGATCATAAAACACACTGCAGCTGCCTTCATGGTTTCACTTTTGAATTATTTCTACCAGGAGAAATCAGAGTGACCATTCTATTACTAATTCAAATAACCCCATAGAAAGTCCCATGTGTGAGGAACTGAGGCTTCCTGCCAACAGCCACATGAGTGAACAGGACTAGAAGAAGATCCCCCAGATGCAGTAAAGCCTTCAGATGGTAGAAGCCTGGCCATGTTGATTAACCTCATGAGAGCTCCCGAGCAGATAACCCAATAAACCATTCCAAATGACTTACAAAGACTATGAGAAAATAAATGCTTATTATTTTATTTTTCTAAGTTTGGGGATAGTTTGTTACCCAGCAATAAATAACTAATATATTCAAAAGACACTCTCATTTTTTTGTCACATGGACTTTTGTTCCTAGCCCTGCCCTTAGGCTGGTGACATGATTTCTATCACTGAGTTTTAAAATAGGCTATATTTTACAGTCTTGGACTGTAACCACTATTTGCAACCTTATTTCTCTATTTTCAGATTTTATAACAATAGACAAATGAACTTTTGAAATACTCATTTATATAAATTTTTTAAATTTACATATATTTGACATCAATTGTAATCCCCATGTAGTCCCCATCACCGTAACACCAGTGCAGCATCATCTCAGTCCCTCGTGCTCCCGTCTGCTCTCCACCCTTTCCCTCTTCCCTCCCCACCAAGTGTCCCCAGTTTGTCTGAAATACCCATTTATAATCTGAGTTGCCTAAAGTTCTGCTAGTGCTCAATATGCCATTCTTGCCAGTATGAAGAGTTTTCACCACTTGCCTGAGCAAGTAAAAGTTGCCAGTCATTTAACCCATCTGTTAATCAGGTAATCCGTTATATACAGATTGTTCTCGTAATAGCCAAGAACTGCCAGTTCAATTGCAAGACATAGACACATGGTATTCTGTATCAAAACCTATTTTCTGGCTTAGATATCTCTTAGAAAAAAATGATAGTGCCACAAATAATACCATGGCTAACAAGTATTTAAACATACTGGTTTATGTACCAGGTATGCTATAGGAGATCCAATTTATATGAGCTTATTTAATTCTTGCAACATCTCTGTAAAGAAGATAGTGATTCAAATTATGAGTCTTGAAGTTACATTGCTGTGTCTGACTCCAGACTTCCCCATTTATAGCTCTATAATCTCTAGCAAACTATTTCTTACTTATTAAATGATAACAATACCTACTTAACAGAGCTGAGGTAAGGATGAAATGAGATGATACTTGTGAAGCATGTACAACTTAGCATACATAGTTTCTAGTACATAAGAAGTACTAAATCAATGTCAACTGTTACTAATTTTTAAATAGACCAAGACATGGAAACTGGACAGTTTAAGTAATTTGGCTAGGGTCATGCAGCTAGCCAATACAGCAGGAAATGAATTCCAAATCAGTTTGGCTTCAGAGCTCAAGCTCTTAACCATTACTTTCTCTGTCCCCCTGTGTTTCTTTCTGTATACACGTGGAAAAGATCTGCAGAAAAGAGCCTAGACTTATGATTTGCTGGGAGAGATCCCTATTTCATATGTCAAAGACTTGAGATTTAAGTTTCATCTTGTGGAACCCCTCTTGTTAATGAAGGGAAAAAAGTAGAAAAGTTTATTAAAATCAAAATGTGCCTCTTTGTTGACTGGCTCAAATGCGTGTTCATTCTGAGGATACCTTTCTGCATTGGAGCATGTCTGTAGTTGGTCCTATAGGATGTTTTTGGAGTGTGTTCCCATCTCTTTTTTTCAGGAGGTGATGAACAGCGTTGGGTACGTATGACAGGGGTTGGAGATGCAATACACAGCTACAGATAGTATAATAATTTCTTCTTTAGTGGATTACTTTGGTAACACAGTGGCTGGAGACTTAACCTCTCCTACAGAGGAGGACCCAGAATAGAGAAGAGAACTTCCCAAGGACAGGCAAATTGTCTTCTTGGAAAGGATGAGATAAAAGAGAGATAAAAGTGATCCAGGAATTCATCTACCTGTAAGGAAAACCAATCTGTGAGTCAAACCTATACTCAATCAAGTTCATTGTTTTTGTCTTAGTTTTTAAAGTAAGCATCCCTTTGATTTCCCTAGTATAGCTGATGTGACAGGGATAGGAGGTTCCAGATGGAATGGGGTTTCAAGGAGTATGCACACCAGCCTTGGAGTCTGAAGGCAGAGGCTGAGCTCTGGGGGAACTTGAAGATGAGGTGGAGGCTGACTTTGGAATTGCTTTGGATTTTATCCTGGATAAGAGCACCAGAGGAGAACTTGAAGAACCTGATTCACATTCATTACTGTTATGGCAATAGCAACGTCATTCATATTAAGTAACATTAGTTCTTGGAAACAGACTTTAAATGAAGAGGATGTATAGTGAAGCCAGGTCCTCAACATCTTTGTTCAATATCAACATGAATTCAACAAACAATGTTGAATGAAACAATGTCTTTTGAGGACCTATGGTACTTAATTTCTATCTGAAACTGTTTCTGTGTCCACATCACTTAACATCGTACTCATAGCAGAAGCTTATAAATAAATACTCATGGATTAAACTATGAAGATACTTGAATCCTGAATTTTATCCCTTATTAAAAATTCCCCTCTAATATAAAGATTTCTAGTTCTTTACACTGCTGTGTAAGATCATTTCTAAGAAATTCTTAGTGGTGAGGTTAATCTGTCTCATAATGATTAGAGAGTAGTAATACTCAAGTAGTTAATATTTGTGCTAGACTTATTTCAGAGAACATTATAAAATTTATGAATTAGGCCAGGACAGAAAGCAACTGCAGACAAAGTAACTCTTTTTTGGCCTCTAACAACTGGTCACTTAAACAATGGAGACCATTGTATAAGAACTCCTTCTGGAGGGTTATTGTGAGGATTAATTAGATTAAAATCTGCAAAGTGCTTTTGAGTTTTTCCCAGAATTCCTTTATAAATAAAGATGGCATTAATTTTTTAAAGGTATCTTTATACTGGTCCTCCCAGAATCAAATGTAACAAGTTCACCTGCAATTTAACTCTCTGTATTCCCTGAAGCAGAAAACCCCAGACTGAGCCAACCTAAATTACCCTTTAATGATTTTAAACTGACTCCAGAGCACAAAAGACTGAGCAGAATTTAATACACTAATCACAACGATCTATGATTTACATGGCACAATAATGCTTCATAACCACTATGCCACATAGTAATTAGATATAAATTACTTTAATTATTACAGCTATTTATACTGACCAACAAAATTTTATTCTCTTATTTATATTTTAATGACTCACATTCTATCCACTGACAAAGTAGAGTTTAAGGCAGCTGCCCATAGCTCCAAACATTGTAAATATTGAGTTTTTCCTGATACCATGTGCTGTTTTAGTCTGTTAATATATAGCACTATGTAGAGGGAAAAAATACTTATTCTCATAAATCAGAATGAGGATTAAGCAGAAAGAGACTGGTAGAAAGGGGTTCAAGGGAGCTGTTTCTTCAGCCTTCTCCCTTTTCTTACAGGTAAGGTTTTCTTTATGGAAGGTGGGGAGAGAGGTTGGGTTTTCTCAGGAAATGAGGGTAGACATGGAGATGAGCACGTGGCAGAAACAAAACGCTCATTTTTTTAAGGGCATCATTTTCGGGGTCATCTGTTCATTTCCTTACAGGGCAATATCATAACTCAGGATCTCAGTTAGTGAGTGTAAGGCAAGAATTTAGGAGATGAAAGATTTTATCATAAGGAAAATACCTTTTTGTTGGACGTCAGTGGGTCACTCCAGGGGAGAGATTCCAGGTTTCAGACAGTGACTCATGCTAATGGCTGATGGGTGGGGATAAGGTCAGTGCTGGACTCTCCACAGCAGGCCTAGATCCGAGGACTTTGCCTTTGTTTCCTCTGCCCACATTTTGTTTCCGTTCACAGTCCTCACTGTATGCACAGAAACACATGCAGACATTATGTAAGAAATAGAAATCTTAGACCAGCAGCTGAGGTTCCTGGGAACCCCTTCTCCTCAGTCTCCTAACCTCATGCCCAGTGACCAACCCAGCCCGCACTGTCCCTTCCTTTGACCAGAAAGGAACTGTTGCAAATATTCTGAGTGGCTTGAGGCAGCAAACTCTCCTGCAGGCCCAGGTGGGGTCTGAGAAATGGTAGGATAAGAGGCCCACTGGAAACCAGAAACCTGTCTGGCTGGTGACCAACTTACTGATTTGCTTGGGACAGAAGAGATTCCCAGGACATGTTACTTTTGGTTTACTGGGATGAATTTACCTAGATGTGAGGAAAGACTCTGGAACCCTGATAATAACTGAGTCTTCACTGGGCAAGGAGAAAACCTTTATTGCTTTTAGGCCCAGCAGCTGTGGAGAGTCCAGCACTGACCTACCTTATCCCCACTCTGTAGCATACTGGTATTCTCAGGGAGCTGTCTGGGTGGTTTCTGTTACACTGAAATGAAATCCACCCACCCAGAGTGGGCCACCCTAAAGCACCACAACCTGTGAAAGCCTCAAGGTCTGGGTCAGTTCTGCAGCTTTGGAGGTATGGAACCTATACTTGAGGGTCACCCTAGGAAAAGCAATGTAAATTACTGTGCAGTTGATGCCTTAATTATAAACCAAGTTACATTAGAGCTAGAGTAAAGATGACTGCGAGTTTTAAATCACATTGTTTTCAGGCCTTGTGGCCTCATCTGCTCTGTTTCCCTGCTGGGTTACCTCCCTCATGTTCAGCAGCTGGCTGATTCCCATTCAGTCTCCTGCCTTTTAGACTGCTCTGCCTCCCATCTTCTACTTCTTCCTCTCATTTCCCTCTTTCTCTCTTCCTTTGCTTCCTTCTTCCCTTTGTTCCATCCTTCTGGCCTTGTTTTCTCCCTTAATGAATAGCACTTGAAAGTTAATCATATACTCCAGTCATTAGAACAAAGAGTTCAGACCCAGGGAGCAACCCAAACAGATCTTACTCTGTGAGAACTGTTCTGATAGGCATAGGTTTGAATTTAGTTTATACAGCCAGAAACAGTGAGACAGTGAGTCAGTGAAACAAAGATTTAAACTGTTCTTGCTTGGAGGGACATCAGGTTCGCATTTGTCCAGACCCAACGACACAATGATGCTAGAGAAGGCATGGGGGAGGGGATCCTTGTTAAGTCTATTTAATCTGAAAAGACAGATTTACAGTTTTAGGTGAAGAATATTTCAGCATACAAGACGAACCTGCAAAGATGGCTTGTTAGTAAAATTCATTTAATAAGATTCTAGTTGCCTTTCATCTTCCCATTTGTACTTAGTGCTGAGTTGTCACCTCATAGCCCAGCATCCAATCTTCTTTTTTTTTTAAGATTTATTTTTTAGTTTATTTATGCATACAAGAACTGTGTAGGCCAGAGGATTCACCAGAGACAGAGTGGGGAGCAGAACAGGTAGATGGACTGAAATAAACTGCTGAGGGGAGAAACAACGGGGAGACAGAAGTCTGCTGCACCACATGGGTCAGCTCCTTGGCCGAGGATCAAACTTGTGCTGCAGTAGCTGGTGAAGACTTCATAGT
Organism: Galemys pyrenaicus; assembly: GCA_019455555.1. Classification (NCBI taxonomy): domain Eukaryota; kingdom Metazoa; phylum Chordata; class Mammalia; order Eulipotyphla; family Talpidae; genus Galemys; species Galemys pyrenaicus. Next base: position 2,347,165 of record JAGFMF010012266.1, read on the forward strand.
GCTGAGACTTAGCCCCTTGTGCCTCCAGGGAGGCCCCCAATCTTCACTTTATAAATAGTTTAGATATTTTTATTCCAAAGTGCTTTACTTTCCACTTGTTCCCACTGGAACTCACTTGTCAGTTGTCTGACCACATGGTCAGATTTTATAAGTTTGTCTGAGTAACCCAAGAATTGGCAACCTTTTTATATAAAGGGTCAAGTAATAAATAACTTGATTTTGGAGCAGTCCCATGTCAATTGCAGTTACTTAGCTTAACCATTGTGTTGTGAAAGCACCCAGAGTTGATGGGAAACAAACGAGCACCGCTGTGTTCCCATAAAACTGTATTTCACATAACTTTATGTGTCATAAAATGTTGGTTTACTTTTGATGTCCCCCTGCAACCATTAAAACGTGTAAACCCCACCATCCTCCCAACCCATCTTAGTTTGAGGGCTGCACAAAAACAGGCGCAGGCTGGATTTGACTCTTAGACTGTGTCTGCTGACCCTGATCTAGACCCTGTTGGAAGTGTTGTTAGAGATTCTACTGCATGCTTCCTCATCCAGATAATTCACATACATCTTCGCAAGCCCCTTCCCGGCACAGATGCCTGAGGCTCTTCACTTGGTTCCACAATAATCCCAGCTTCCCTATGTGTTATTAGGGCAGCAAGCCCCAACTATCCTCAGCAATCCAGGAACCCACCAGAATGCTCTGCCTGTGGCTGCCGAAACCTCCCAGTGTCTCCTGTTAAAATACTTTGAACTTTTTAGAACGGAAATCTGACTGTGTCTCTAACTTCCCTTCTTCCCTCAGCTTAGCCACTCTGTTGTTTGGGGCTCTGACCACAGTACATACATACAGTTGCCTTATTTGGTATGTTTTTCTTCACTGCTTTGCCTAGCTATTCTAGATAAACTCTAGAGCCACTCTTCCTCCATGGTACCTAAATCTAGATGAGTCCAGTTATTACATGTGATCATGCCTCACATTGTCTCTCTGACTCCCTGGGTGAACTGTGCTCCATTAGAGCAGGAGACTGTTTGTTTTCATTTACCACTGTATCTTCTGCTCCTGGCCCATGGCTAGCACATAGTAGGTGCTCAACATTTGTTGAATGGAAGAACTGGGGTCTCAGTAGATCTGAGACTATTGGGTGGGATATTGTCTATGACAGTCTCTCCCCTTTACAGAGCAAACTTGGATGAATTATAAGATCTCTTTGAGCCTGTTTTCTTCTCTAATGAGGAGGTAATAACTCCCCGTGGTCGAGTTACTGGGTAATGGTAACTAAAATGACATAATGTACCTGGCACATGACTTGTCCCAGTTACTGTTAGATTAATGTTAGTGCCTTTCCCTCCTTCCTCTGACTGACGTCAACTCCATGGCTGTCTGACGCCTAAGTCCCACTTCCCCAGTTTCCTTAAGTGTGCAGGACTCCACTTTCCTGATGAGAAGTGTACTGTGTTTCCTCTGCTAAATACAGAATTAGAAATGTGACTGCCACACCCTTCAGACATCTGTTATATTCTCTAGAACCCTCACTTGGGCCCTAGTTCCTCTTCTACTAGACTCCCAGCCCCTACCTGTTGTTTTTGTTTCTGAGCTAGTTTCTTATTGCCTCACAAACATTCCTTTCTCATGAGACTTCTATTTCAGTCTCTTCTTTGGGATCCTGTCAAATTTTTTTTTAAGGGCTAAAGGTGAATAATATTAACCTGTTCCCTTTTATCTGCTATTTACTTCCTTAACAATTAATTTATCAGGTTTTCTCTTTAATATACCATCTTGTCATCCTTTTTTGAAGTTAATTTTATTTATGTGCTTTGCCTACTCAGTTCACAAGTGAACCATAACTTTCCAAGTTCCCTCCAGAGATTTTTTTTTATGATAATAAATATGATCATGTAATGAAAATTACTGTTTTGAACCCAGTTATGTGTTAAGCGCTGTACAGGAAGTTTATATGCATTGTTTATTTTAATACTTATTAACAACCCTGCTAGTAGACACTGTTGGCCTATTTTGAAATTGAGATAAATTAAACAACAACTTGTTCGAAGTCACATTATGAGAATTTGGTGGAGTTAAGATTTGCATTCAGATTTGTCCCAGCCCAGTGCCTATCATCTTTTTACTCCTTTCTTATGTTTGGTGGTTGGTGATGGTGGGGGCTGAGTATGTGCCTCACCTTCTCACTTTTCTGATCTTCTAGGTGAGCTGCTAATTGGGCCTGGTCACCCAGTTTAACAAAATGCTCCCTCAGTGTCATATAAGAGCTCCACCACAACTCAGGTAGATCTTCAAGTAGGACCCTTGCACTTCAACCACTCAGCATCTATCCTTTCACCAAACGAATATTTCTTTTTCTTTTTTGATTTTTCTTTGTTTATTTTTTATTGCGGTGACATTGGTTTACAACAATATACATGAGTCAAAGGTACAGGATCACACCTCTTCAAGTGTATGTTACTCATCATCAAAGCCAATTAATGTTTCTTAAGAGGCTATCTTAGTCAATTCAGACTGCTATTAAAAAACATGTAAACAATAGAAATTTATTTCTTATAATTCTGGGGGCTGAGAAGTTGAAGGTTAAGGTACCAACGTGGTCCTATTCTGGCGAGGACTCTGTTCCTGGTTTATAGCAGGTCACTTTCTTCCTGTTAACACAGGACCAAGGGCAGCCCTGGGACTCCAGATGTGCATGCTATAGAGGGATCTGGCCATCTGTGCATACAAAGACAAAGCAACTTTAAAAGATCAATGTGATCTGAGACATTCCCTAGGGGAGGAGGAGGGAGAAGGAACAAAATGGGTGGGAAGAGCACAAGGGACTATGGTGATGGAGCACATGTGAATTGGTGATGGGAATTTCATGGGGACGAGAAATATACACTCTACAAAAAATGAAAAATAATGTAAAAAATATATAATATATATACAATTGAAATAAAAAGGAAACAGATTAAACAAAAAAAAATCAGTGTGCATAGAGAGAAAAGAGAAGAAAGGATAGTAGTTTCCAATAAAATAACTGTAAATTACTTATCTCCTGGTGGGCAAATGCCCAGCCAAATAGGATTTGCCTAAAGTGGGGCTGCAGAGACCCAAAAGTTTGCCATAGGACTAAGGCACCTTCTGGCAGGAACCATAAGAAGGAGGTGAAAGGGGCCTTTAAATCTGGAGCAAAAGGAGCAAAATCAAAATACAAATCAAGATAATGTCCACCATTGTTAGCCTCAGCAACCTTACTTTTACCCATGTGTCTCCGTCATGTGCCTCTACGTCTCTCTCCTCCACTTGCCACCCCTCAGCAATATTAGGGTACAGTCAGCCTATAGGGACAAGAGCTCTCCTCTCTTTTTTTTCTTCCTTCCTCCCCCACCCAGCCCACCTGCCTTCTGTGTTATGATAGCTTTACTTGTCCACTCAACTCTGTCCTTTGTTAAGTGGGCTTGGGGAACCTGGTGTTCTCCAACACTGTCATCACATGGTGGTAGTGGCTAGAAAGCCATGTGGATCTCCTTTATAAAACTAATCCTGTTCATGAGAGCTTCATCTTCATGATCTAATTATCTCTCCAATCCTCCCTCTTCCCCCACCTTCTAACACATTGGGCATTTGTATTCCAACATGAGAATCACAAATCACATCCAAATCACAGCAGAGGTTGTGTATCAGACACTGTGCTATGCCTTTGACCAAGGAAATGTGTGCATAGTTTTCTAAATTAAGGCATTAGGGGGTTTGTGGAAGAGACATTAGGAAGGGAGTGTGGAGGCTGGGAAGATGGGAGAAAACAAGGATAAGGAAAGGACTTCTATGAAGTCACTACCCTGGGACTTCAGGAGGCCATTGGGTATGATGGGGAAGTGCAGGGGAAGGCTAATGAGATCTTCCATGAGACAGCAAGATAGAAGTGATGAGGTGGAATCACCTGGATTTTGCCCTGACATGAAACACTCTGTTTCGGCAGTGCCTATGGTTTTCACTTCCTTTCCCAACACGCTATTTTCTTGATGTTCTCATTTGTTCTTTCTAAGCTAGCACTGATGTTACCTTTGCATGTTGAGTTCTCTGAAGAGGTAGCGCCCTCTACCAGCGCCCACTAGAATTGCTATGGTGACTTGGTGCAGAAGGACTGTACTTCATTTTTCCCTAGTTGTGTGTGTGTACACAAATGTGTGTAGACTTGTGCATGTGAGAAGTGAGGGGACCTAGACTACTGTGGCTTAATTACTGAAATTGTGTTCAGACAGAGGGATCTTGGTGACGAGAAGAGTCCTCTCAGTTACCTTAGTCAGTTCACATGTATCACATTCAGAAACTTGATTTTGTTGCCACTGGGGCAATGCTTTCACACACACCCCCCAGCTGCCTGGCTCACAAAGACTGATAACTACATAGCCAAAATGTACCTGTGTTTTAGAGATCCATACTTCGTAGGTGGGGATGAGATGACTTGGGTCTAGCCTTTGCTTTAGAATTTTAGTTTTAAAAGTGAAGCAAGTGTGGGGAAAGCTTGATAGTGATAGGAGCTGATTAAGACTCTTCCTTATGTATTATGTTATTACTATATGTATTATAATTTTTACTATTTTCTCTGTGTGCTTGAAATTTTTCTTAATATGAAATTTAAAAATACAAAGAAAATAATAACTTATAGATAAATTATATACATGTATATGTGTATATGTGTATATATATATGTATGTCTTGGGTGTTCAAGTTACCTTAATCAGTAATACAACAAGGTAAATTTATTTGACTTTTGACTTAAGACTTTTGACTTAAGACCTAGAATCCTAGCAAGGGGAATTAGCTGTAGGACCAGGGGTAATTTCTACCAAGAAGATTCACCCCTTCTGGAGCTTGACGGGGTTTCCTTCCCTCAGACTTGCTTGGAAAGACTTGGCTTTCCTTGAACTGCCCTAGCTGGATAGAAACGTGGTATTCTGGCTCCTAGTCTAGTGTTTTTGTAGAAACTTATATATATGTGTGTGTGTGTATATATATATATATATATACATATAAATCCAGAGCATCAACTCACTTCTGTATCGTTGTAATTACTATTATTTTGTAACATGTCAATGTGTACTGCATGTTTACTGTCCTATTAACCATACAAAGTGACTTGACCATCCATTTGTATTTCTACATCTTTTTTCAAGAACAATAGATTTGAGCTCTATTTACTAAATTACAATTACAATAAATGCCCAATTCCCTGATAATACTTCCAGAAAATCTTTGAGTGTCTTCAAGTTTTATTTACTCATTTACAGCGTCCTGCTTTAGTCCAACAGATAACTGATTTCCACCTTTACATTTAACTTTTGCAAGAATAATTCTCAGAGGATGACTTACTCTCTCATTTCAAATCTTGAGGGGGCACTTTACATTTGTTGCCTCCTCATCCCCACCGTGTCTTAGAAGTGTCAGTTATCGGGCCTCCCTGGTGGCACAGTGGGTTAAGCAATGCCCTGTGAGGCAAACCACAGCCACTACAACGTGAGTTCGATCCCTGCCGCCAGCCAGGGAAGGGGACCCACATGGCACAGCAGACCTCTCCTGCCTCGCCCACTGCTCCCCTCAGCAGTGTGTTTCAGTTCATCTGCCTGTTCTGCTCCCCGCTCTGTCTCTGGTTGGTCCTCTCACTGCCCACACCTCTGGCCTGTACCCCAGCTCTTGTATTATGCATAAATAAATCTTTTCTTTTTTAAAGAAAAGAGAAGTGTCAACTATCCAGTATACGTGTGGTTAAAGTCTAATTAACCCAATATCACCAGGAACAAGCTTACAGTCTGACAAATTCACACTTAGTGACTTTCCTGAGTGAGGGGGTGCATACTGAGAACTGGGAAGTGCTGCCCTTGCCCAGAAAGCTCTAGGGCTGTATTCTTGGGAAACCATCTTAAATTCATTTGAACACAAACTTTCCTCATATGTCTAGACCTAAGTCTAGACTTTTCTACCAAAAAGAGATCACTTTTAGAGGATGAAAGCTAACTTCCAGAAATCAGAGTGAGCACTCAAGAGTCTTTTATTTGAACTCTCTACATGGCTCCTATACTCTAGGACTGTGGTACTCACCTAGAGCAAAGTCAGATTCCCATCTACAGCAGGAGCTCCTCACTCCTGTCTGGGGATCTAGTTCTAGAAACTGTCTCAAAGACCTAGGCATCCTGTGCCTACTATGCTTCTCCCATCACACTCCCCACCCCATGTTATGTACTTAAATCCTGCTGCCTGCCAAGGGTGTGGTGACTGTGGTGACTCCATTGCTTCCACCAATGGCACTTGGCTTCTCTATTACGCCTGCTTTAGGATCGCTCATTCATGGGGTACAACTCAGCTGCTGGTTCAGCTTCCGTTCCTGCTGGCACCCCATTCATTCATAGCTCTTAGGTGCTGAAACCTGGAACACCTCAGGACACAGGATTCTTGACCTTGCTGCTGACCTGTTTCTCTGACTCTCAGCCTTGTTGGCTCAGCCACTAGCTCTTGGATTGGTGAAGACGGCTAAAGGAAAAGGCCCTGATGATACCTTTGTGCTTTACAAAGTGTTTTTGAAGGCATGGTTTAATTGGATCCTCTTTCGGATATGGGAGATGGTTATTATTTCTACTTGAAGAGATAAGAAACCGGGGCACAGAGAGGTTAAGTACATGTGTTCATAGTGATAAAGTTAATCAGCAGTGAGGTGATCAAGTAAACTGAGGTATTCTGTATCTTGAAGGAATTTATCCGTTTCTAAATCCCAAGATATTACTAAAATACTACAGTTCCTATAATTAAAATATTATTTGTAGCAACCAAGTTGTGTTACCAAAGAATGACTCATTATCAGCATCAGGCTGAGGTTGTGCAATGGCCAAATGCCATATTTCATTTTTATCCACATGTTGATTTTGTTAATTTAAACCAGGCATTCTTAAGTTTTCATCATGAGTATTTAATAGGTAATATCTATAACTGGTAAAGAAAGGAAGTATAAATATATTATATTTAATGGTTATCACCAGTAGAACTTAGAAACTCTTAATAAATAGTCTGAATAACAGGTATGGGAATGTTGAATGAGTCAGGATGGGTGGTGGGAGATTTTTGTTTCTCATTTTTACACTTCCTGATAATACTCCCAGAGCATCTTTGAATGTCTTCAAGTTTTGTTTATTTGTTCACAGCACCCTACTTTAACAGATAGCTGATTCCCTCCTTTACTTCAAAATAATAATTCCCTGTCTTCAACAGACACAAAACACTTTTATGCAGTCTGAATTTGTAAAATGTGTGCAAGTATAACTTCTATAAATTAAAAATAGTTTAAAATAGAAATTAATTAAATTAAAAATATGCCAGGAGTGAGATTCATTTGTAATTCTATGAAGCCAACAGAAATAATGAGGTACATCTATACAAATTTTAAGAGAAACAAATGGCAGTATGATATGTTTAGAAAAGTGTCTTTTATTTCAAATTGGTGTGTGTGTGTACATGTATACCAAATTGGGAGGGTGAGTATCAAAATGAAATCAAAGCAGGTACAGGAATGATAGGTGGGTAGAGAGGAAGACTTTTATTATTTACTTTCTACACTTTTGTATATAACATTTTTTTAAAGGACCATGCATTGAATATAAATATATGTGAAATATTATGCAGGTTCAAAACTAAAGTGACTCTGAATATTCCCCCTTCATTTTTGTCTATGAAAAAGCCAAATGTAATTGCATTATGTTATGTACAAAGGTCAGGATCTTACATTGATTTGTAGTTTAGAATTCACTGGTTGTTTGCTCCTTAGCATTGTTGCAAGAGGAAAATATGTGATTTGAATTGTTATACTCTTATGCCTAAATATGACTGCAAAACAGATGGGAAAAGTCGATTTGTGTTTATTTTTATATTTTTATGAAATAAATCTAACATGTGATATGAATACCTTGTTAGACTCCTCAGATAATGGATTTCTCTTTATATTTCCCTACCTGGTCTTGAGCAAATGTCACCAAATGTTTTTTAAGACCCCCAAATCCATGTGTGTGTATGTGTATATATATATATAAAATATATATTAATTGATTAATTAATTAAAACATGGAAGGATCTATACAGAACAGTACAACCATGATGGCTGTTAAAAAACATAATAAAATTCCCAAATCCACTATCTGAGGACTCTAATAAGGTAGTCATATTACACTTTGGAGACTTGGATTTGGTGTCCTGACTAATTCAAATAGAATGGGTATTATTTTTTGTGTTTTTACAACATGAAATATATCTTCAAAAAGTTTTAAATTGAAATAATATTCATATTCATATATTGAATTTTATTGATACTCAATTCAATGTCTGCATAATTCAATATATTATGACTGTAGGTACAGTGCTGTGCAAGAGATCTCCAAAACATATCTTATTTTTACAAAATGAACTTAAATTTGAAAATAACCTAAGAGAACTTGGGAAATAATGTAGTAAAATGAGTGAATTCCACAAATTACAAAGATTTTGCTAATATGCAAACTGCTAGTCCATCTGCGTTTGGCATCTCTAATCTTTTTTGACAGATTTGTTTAAGTGGTAATTTTTAAATAAAGCTCAGTTGGAGGATAAGTGATGTATATATGCCATTGGCAAAGATGACGAGTGTGGTGTTGTGATTAAGAGAAGAGAATGTAATTCCTCGTTATCATACTGTTCTGGCTCATCAACTCTCTTAGAATAGCCAAGGTTCTGCCATGTCCAATGAAGTTAGGCAAATGTAATGGAAGACGAGTTGAGTTCACATGTTTTCATCACACAAATGTCAGAACTTACACATAAAGTCACTTTAACTTTGTCTAGATCTGGTTGTTCTTCCTCATCTCCATCAGGGAAATATATAGGGAATGGTATGGTTTTTTAAAAATCCTTATATGCAAGGTAGTTAGAATCTCTGATTTTACTGAGTGATGATGTCCAGAGTCATTCACATAGATTATATTATGCTTTGTGTTTTTTCCCCCAAGCTTTCAGTTCATATGCTGTTCTATATTCTTTCCATTTGCCCGAGTGCTTTAGTTCCAGGCTAGACTCTGACAATGTCAGTGTTTGAAATAGCTTCCAGTTTTTTGTGGGTTTTGTTTGACCAGGAGAAGCAGGCTGGCCTCTGAATCTCCCTATCTTTTCATGATGCCTTGAAAACTTTTACCTTTAGCTTTTTCCATGATATTCAGAAAGCATTCTGGGTAAAAGTGAGTAGCATAAAAAGGACTACCTGGTTTAATAACATGAAAGATTTTCATTTTCTGGTTTGAGGCAGTCCAAATTCTTGGCAAATTTTCAATATTGATGAGAATTATGGAAATGTGGTAGTTTTTCCTCCTACTCAGGGCTGCCATTTTTCTATTATGGCTGTCCTGTGGAGTACATTTTAAGATGTGACAGTTTTGTGTCTGAAGTAATACAATCACATGCTCTTGGTCATACTTAAGTCACGAAGGTATCATTCCAGCTTCAGTACCGTAAAGCCAACTCTAGAGGACCTGGATCTCAAGATGTGTTGGTCGTAGTTTATCTTTCATAGCAAACAAGCTACTTGCTAATTTGACTCTGTTTTCATCAGAGAGGATGATCATCCCATGAAGCACCACTCTTGCCACGGTAACTTCAACCCAAAGGACACGTTTTTTTCTCCCTCATACTCTGCAGTCCCATGCTGTGGCTCAGTAACTGGGCTCTGGCCTGTGTCAGCAGCCTCCAGCCAGGTGTGGAGTGGTCAGGGAGGACTTGGTACCTGACTCTGCTTTTAGAGCTTTACCAAACTAGTGCCACTAGCATGCATCAGCCCTCTAGGAGATGTCCCAATAACTATCTGACAACTGGAATATATTCTTTATGCTTACCTGGAACTTTCTGTCTGTTGATTAGTAACTTCCATTTCCCCTTCTAACTACTAACCCCTGGTGACCAGCATTCCATTCTTCAATCCTGTGAATCTATATCTTTGTTCTTTCTCAAGACTGATTTGACTATTTGTGGTATTTTTGGCTCCATGTGAATTTTAGAATTTTATTTCTATTTATGTAAGAAATGTCATTGGGTTGCATTAACTTTGTAGATTATTTATTGACCTTTTCCTCACTATATAATTACCATTTGAAAAAAAAAAGAATAGTTTGTCTGAGCTAAGTTTAACCTCCCTAGTCTCATTTGGCTACCATTTGCATGAAATACCTTTTTCTATCCCTTTACTTTCAGTCTGTGTATCCTTAAATCTAAAGTGAGTTTCTTGTCGACAACATATAATTGGGTTTAATTTTTAATCCACCTTTTGATTGTGGAGTTCAATTTACTTACATTTAATTAATAACAGGGAAGGATTTATTATTGCCATTTTGTTAGTTCTTTTCCATTAGCCTTGTTGTTCTTTTGTCTGTCTTTTCCTCTTCACATTTCATCACTTTTTTGAATTGATATACTTTTATATCATTTCTCCTTTTGTGTTTTTTGTATTTCTATAAGTATTTTTGCAGTTATATTGGGGTTTATGTAAAATATCTTAAGCTTTATTTTAAACTGAGAATGATATGTTCACTTGCATAAAATATTCTACAGTTTACCTCCCCTCCTACCCCCAATTTATTTCCTTGTCACAGTTTATATCTATTCATATTGTGTATCTTTTAACATATCTCAGTTATATTTATTTTTAATAATTTTGTCTTTTAACTTTTAAAAGCGATTTACCCGCCACCATTAGAATAATTCAGTATTCTTTATCTCTGTAGATTTACCTTTACTTAGTTCAAACTTCCTTCTGCTGTTGTACTGCTGTTAGCATCCTTTCATTTCAATACAGAGGAGTCTCTTCTGCATTTTTTGTAAGATAGATCTAGCGGTGATGAACTCCTTCAACTTTTGTTTGCTTGGAAAAATCTTCAGTTTCCCTTCACTTTCTGAAGGTAGAGTATTCTTGGTTGCCAGCTTTTTTCCTCCTTGCAGCACTTTAACCAGAGAAGTTTACTCCCTTCTGGCCTACAAGATTTCTGCTGAAAAAAATCTGCTATTACTCTTAGAGGTACTTTCTTGTTTGTAACAATTTGCTTCTTCTCTTGCTGCTTTCAAATTCTCTCCTCCTCACTTCTACAGCTTGATTATAATGTATTTTGGTGTTGATTTCTTTAGGTTTATCTTTTTTTAGTGCCTTTTGCCTTCTTGGATTTGGATACTCATTCCTTGCTCAGATTTGGGAAGTTTCCAGTATTCACTTATTTTAAAGTTTTTTTTTTTAAAGATTTATTTATTTATGCATACAAGCACTGGGGTACAGGCCAGAGATGTGGGGGGGTGAGAGGATTCACCACAGAGAGCGGGGAGC
>JAGFMF010012266.1:2367901-2382967 GCA_019455555.1 Galemys pyrenaicus
AGGTTGTGTCTGGGTTCTGTTCTTGTGAGCTTGTGAGGTTCTGAACTTGTGAGGTTCTCAGCAGAGGACCCATACAAAATATATCATACTTCTAACTCACGGAAGCTGTGAGATATTAATTTATATTATTTAAGAAAATGAGTTTGTGATGATATGTTATACAGCATTAACAAAGAAATACAGGCTTTGTAAATATTTCTTCATTTCTCCTTTGTTCATTAGCATGATATTAAGCTTGTCAGTAGAAGAGATAGAGAGATATTACAGAAGTCCTTCCCCCCACTCCCTCCATTCCCAAGTGTGTCTCTCATCAGTGCCCTAGAGTGTGTGCTACTTCTTCATGCCAAGCTCCTGTAGCTCTCATGGTTCTTGCACTGCTGGCTTCCTGCAGTGCACACAGCTTCTATGGTATTACCTAGCCAGCAGCACACAGTATCTCGCTGCGGGCACCTTCCCAGCCCCCATCATTTTCTAGAATGGCTTTGCAGTGAGTTAAAAGGTGAGGCATCTACTTGTGACTGGCTTCCATCGACAGCTCAGCAAGTTTTGCTGAGGTGGCATCATAGCAAATGTCTACCGTCATTGAACCATGCTTATTATGTCCAACAAGATTTGGTTCTTAGTCTTGGTAAGGTTAAGGAGGATGGTACTGGATAGCTCTCTATCTTAGCCCCAGGGTTGTGACTACGCCTTAAAATTGTAATTCTTAGGCAAAACTCTACATGACATATGCCTCAGTAACATCTTTAAAGACACAGCACCCAAAGCAAAGACAGTGAAGGAAAAGATAAACAGCTGGAACTACATCAAACTTAAAAGCTTCTGTACAGCAAAAGACACACTAACTAAAACAAAGCAACACCCCACCGATTGGGAGAAAATCTTGGCACACAACACTACTGACAAGGGACTTATCACAAAGATGCACAAAGAGCTGACCAGACTGAACAAAAACAAAGTAAACAATCCAGTCAAAAAATGGGCAGAAGAGCTAAAAAGACATTTCTCCAAAGAGGAAATGCAAATGGCCAACAAGCACATGAAAAAATGCCCAACATCTCTTGTAATCAGAGAAATGCAAATCAAAACCACTATGGGGCCTCTCTAGTGGCCAACGCACTGTGAAGCAAACCGCAGCCACTGCAGCATGAGTTCGATCCCTGCTGCTGGACAGGGAGGGGACCCACCTGGCGCAGCAGACCTTTCCTGCCTCATCCGCTGCTACCCTCAGCAGTGTGTTTCAGTCAGTCTGCCTGTTCTGCTCCCGGCTCTGTCTGTGGTGAATCCTCTCACTTCCCGTGACTCTGGCCTATACCCCAGCCCTTGTATGCATAAATAAATAGATCTTTAAAAAATTTAAAAAAAACCACTATGAAATAATGCCTCACACCAGTGAGAATGGCACATATCAAAAAAATTAGCAACAACAAATGTTGGCAAACTGTATGCTCTAAATTGTTTCTCTGATGACTTATTAATGGAGATTTGAACTGTTCCTAGTTTTAGTCCAATGTAAATGCAATTTCTGTATTCAAAAAAAAAACACCAACCACAAATGTTGGCGAGGATGTGGAGAAAAAGGAACTCTACTCTGCTGGTGGGAATACAAACTGGTCCAACCTCTATGGAAAGCTGTGTGTGTGGGTTCCTCAAACTACTAAGAATGGAACGCCCATATGATCCAGCAATCCTACTCCTAGGAATATACCCAAAGGACACAAAGACACTAATCCAAAAGAATACCTGCACCCCTATGTTTATCATAGCACTATTTACAATAGGTAAGACCCGGAAACAACCTAAATACCCAAAAACAAATGAATGGATCAAGAAGATGTGGTACATATGCATGATGGAATATTATTCAGCAATTAAAAAAACATAAACTAGAGTCATTCATAGAAACATGGATGGAGCTAGAAGGAATTATGCTTAGCGAAGCAAGTCAGAAGGCAAAAAAAAAAAACTGGATGGTTTCACCCTACAAGGAATATAAGGGAACCAAATAAGCAACCAAGGAAAAGAATAATAACAATAATAACAATAAAAAACTAGGAGCCTCCCTGGTGGCACAAGGGGTTAAGTGCTGCACTGTGGGGCTTCAGCAGCTACAGCAGTTCGAGTTCAATCCCCTGCCAAGGAGGGGACCCACATGGTGCAGCAGACCTCTCCTGCCTTGCCTGCTTCTCCCCTCAGCAGTGTATTTCAGTGAATCTGCCTATTCTACTCCCCACTGTGTCTCTGGTGAATACTCTCACCCCCTGCACCTCTGGCCTGTACCCCAGCTCCTGCATGCATAAACAAATAAAATCTTTTAAAAAATAATAAAAAACACAACAAAAACAAAAGACAAGGACAAATTGGGGACACTTTGTGGGGTGGGGAGAGGAAATGGGTTGAGGGCAGAAAGAGCACAAGGGACTGAGGTGATGGTGCACTGGTGAAATGGTGGTGGGAAATCCATGGGGGCCCCAATTGATGTCAAATATATATAAATAAAGAAAATTTTTTTTTTAAAAACTGTAATTCTCATATGCTTTAGACCTCTACTTCTTGCATTACGCTAATACTTTTATAATGAATAATTCCTTTTATTAAGCATTCTTCATTCACATTACTGTTTGGGTACTCTCTCCTGATTGGACCCTGACTAATATTCTCAGACAAAACTGGAATCACGCTCTTCAGTGGGGAACTAGGGTCAGACAAGAGAGCTAATCAGTTGCTCTAGTTTCCTCTCTGGAGGCAGAGAGGAAAGAGGGACAAAGGCTTTATTTATCCTTTACTCTCCCCTCCAGTCTCCCAGTCTCCTAACTTCCAGTTTGACCAGTGCCCCTACATTGGCCATACCCAACTGGAAGCCAACTGACGTAGGGAACAGTGAAGATAGGCCCCTCTGACTTGGAGAAGAGCAGGGGAGCTGTGGAATGGGTCTGAGGGCATCTAGGACTGTCAGAATCCTGCATCATCCTTCACATATGTTTAAGATGAAATATAGACAGATTATATTTAGCTCATTAAGTAAATTAAATTAACATTTATTGATCTTCTGGGACCATTTATATAGGTTCTTTTTTGGCACCTAAAATAACATTTTGAAATCTTTAGCTGCTTATAAAAATGAGTACTTTTAAATGGCTCTTTCATTTAGTAAATGAACAGCTCAGAAAAGATACTTCAAGGTGAAGGTAATCGATTTTAAAGAGCACTTTCAGAAAACAATTTAAAAGACATTGATAAGAAATTTACAGGAAGGCTAAAGACTAGGGTAATAATTTTAAAATAATTTGATATACTGGCATGTTTTAATTGATAAAGGAACTAGAGATTCTGAATTCTTTACATTCTTGACCTCATCACATTACAAAGAAACTGAGTTTGTGTGTATCATCTTACCATTTGTCTGGAGAATCTTTGGCTACTATTCATATTTAACAATAGAAATGTTAAAAAGACACTTTGAAGAGGATATTCAAAGCAAAAAATAAGGACTACTTTGGATAGCTAATGCAAATACTACTTTTAGGGATTTGGAATGAAGCATGATTTGATATATCCTAGCTAATTTAAATAAATCTGTCGCCAAAGAAAAGTTGGAATGATTTATGCTGCATTTTGCTGTACCACATTGAAAGAATTGAGCAATAATGGTGGTGATCGGTTTGATCTCTCTACAAGAAGGTTAATAACTTGATTCTGTGAACACTTCAAAGTGGAATATCACTTTCTTTTGAACTGACAGACATTACAGGAGAATTTTAGTTGTAAAGTTCTTTGAGGGAATAAAACTTTTCACCACTAGTTTTACTAATAATCCAAAAGCATTGATGATATTTCACGTGATTATCACTCAATATTATTAACATTTTAATATTCACTTACTGGCAGACATCATAATGCTTGAAAAAAAAAGATGAAGAAGAAAATAAGAACATTCCCCCTCCCCCAATAGAATCAGACACTGAAAATTGAAAACTTTGGTGGTGATGATCTCCACATATACTTCAAGACTTGATCCTCTAACTCTGCATTTACCACCTTAGCCAAAGGAGATTTATCTCTAAAAACCTACCTTTTTGTAATAGTTTGATCTGTGCAAAAGAAGTCAATATGTAATAAAATGTATAGTTGCCATGCTTTTGGATATTCATTTATGTTCTTCAGTCTCTCATCTCATCTCATTTAAGAAAGCAATGTGAGGGCACAATAATTTTTAAAAACTCTAAAATCTATTAAAGAAATCAAATTAAGTTTGTAAATATATGTAACCAAGACATGAGTAACAGACGTAGCAATATTTCTGGTACATAAGAACATAGTTAGGGGCTGCTACTTTTTGCAGTGGTGCTTTACAGAAATAGATTCTTTTCATTGTCTTACTGAGTGTTTTAGTCCCACAAAAATTATGTCAAGTAATGGGTCCTGTATCTTTTACTGAAGAAAAAACATAGGCTCTGAGAGATTGAGTTACTTGACTAGTATCTTATAACTAACAAAGTTGCTTTGGCTAGCCAATTTCCTTCCTCCTTTGGTAACAGAACTCTGATTTTCTTTTAAGGAACTATCCCTTTTTATATAACTCCTAACTGAACTGTTAACAATGGGGCTCTGCCTTTTTGTTTTATGTGACCCACATTGGCATATCAGAACCCTGTATACCCTGGGTGCAGGGACTGGTGTATAGAGGTAGGCACGTGATTCAAGTAACCTGGGCTTTAGGGAAAAAAAAAAAAAAAAAGATTGATGTGAATCTGGGAGTGAGTTGGCTTCACTTGGGAGTAGTCGGAGTACTGAGGACTATGAAAACCTGGAGTTAGGGCCTCCTGGTGGCGCAGTGGGTTAAGCAACACACTATGAAGCAAAGCAACACACTGCAGCACGAGTTCGATCCCTGCTGCCGGCCTGGGAGGGGACCCACATGGCACGGCAGACCTCTCCTGCTGTGCCCACTGCTCCCCTCAGCAGTGTACTTCCGTTGATCTGCCTGTTCTGCTCCCCGCTCTCTGTGGTGAATCCTCTCACCCCCCTGCCACCTCTGACCTGTAACCCCAGTGCTTGTATGCATAAATAATAAATAAATCTTTAAAAAAAAAAGAAAACCTGGAGTTATACTCCCTTGTACTGAGAGCTGTTGGAGTGAAGACAACTTAGAGCAAATCCAGAAGTTGGGGAGGAGGGTGCGGGGGGCTGGGGGGGAGAGAGACAGACAGACAGACAGACAGAGAAGAGAGATTGAGATTCATTTGAGGAAATGGATATAGGCATTTCTGGAAGCCAGATCATCAACTCTTAGATTTTCAAGTTCAGTGAGTCAGTAATTTCCTTGTTTTGTGTAAGGTTTGGATTTCTCACTGGCAATCCCAAAATTCCATTATAGCTAATATATATCTTAGCAATGATTGAAACCTGTCTTTTGACATCAAATCCTTTGCTGTTTCAACTGCTGCATGTGATGGAAAGGTATTCCCACCTGCAAATGGCAAAACTGAGTGGGTACTTTTTGGGAGATTTGAGAAACTGCCCTCTTTTCATTGTCCTAGATTTCATTAAAAAAATATCAAGGGAATGAAAGGACAAACCACACTGCAAAAAGAAAATCTTTTTTAAAAGACATACTTGTTTAAGGACTGTTATCTCAAATACACAAGAACTCTCAAAACTCAACAAGAAGCAGCCTTATTTTAAAATGAGCAAAAACTTTTGCACAACAAAACAAATCATCAGCAAAGAGGAAAGCAACCTATGAAAAAGGAAAAAAGTTTGCAAACCATGTATTTAATAAAGGGTTACTATCCACATGTAAAGACGTAGAAGTCTTACAATCCAATAGCAAAAGAAACAGCCCAGTTAAAAGACAGGCAAAGGACCGGAGAAATATTTTTCCAAAGGATACATGGAAGGCCAACAAGTATATGAAAATATGCTCAACATCAGTAGTAATTAGGGAGATGTAAATTATAACCACAGTGAGATATCACCTTATGCCAATATAAAAAAGACAAGCAGTAACAAATGTAGTATGTAGAGAAAAGGGAACCTTTATGTACTGTTGGTGAGGCTGTATATTGGTACAGCCCCTATGGAAAACAGGATGGCGAATCCTCAAAATATTAAAAACTGGAACTACCCTATGATCTAGCAATTCCACTTCTGGGAATATACCCAAAGGAAATGAAAACTCTTAAGTTGAAAAGTTAAATGCACCCCCATGTTCATGGCAGCATCATTTGTAATAGCCAAATATGAAAGCAACCTGTGTCTGAGTGAATGAACAAAGAAGTTGTGATGTGTGAATTCATGTAAGTGTGCATGTACACAGACACACACACACACACACACACACACAGAAGAATATATGAATAATTCAGCTACAAAAAAGGGAAGAAATCCTACCATTTGTGACAATCTGGGTGGACCTTAGAGGCATTGATTTCACTTACATGTGGAATCTAAGAAAAAGTAAACACAAGAACCAAGTCCTACTCACAGAAAAAAATGATGCTGCTTGTTACCAGAGGCAAAGGGTGGGAGACAGGAACTGAAAGAACATAATCAAAAGGTACAAACTTTTACAATAAATATTAGGGATGTATTATAAGTAACTTTGCTATGTGATATTTAAGAATGTTAGGAGAGTAAATGCTCAGAGCACTTACCCCAAGGAGAAAATTTGTTTCCTTTTTTCTTTTCTTTTGATTATATCTATAAGTAAAGATGAATTTAGGGCCTCCCTGATGGCTCAGTGGGTTAAGCAACGCACTATGAAGCAAATCGCAGCCACTGCAGCACGAGTTCGATCCCTGTTGCCGGCCAGGGAGGGGACCCACATGGCGTGGCAGACCTCTCCTGCTGTGCCCGCTGCTCTCCTCAGCAGTGTACTTCTGTTGATCTGCCTGTTCTGCTCCCCGCTCTCTGTGGTGAATGCTCTCACCCCCCACACCTCTGGCCTGTACCCCAGTGCTTGTATGCATAAATAAATAAATCTTTTTAAAAAAAGAGATGAATTTAGCTGAACTGCTGTGGTAATCATTTCACAAGATACGTAAATCAAACCATTATCCTGTATACCTTAAACTAATTCTGCGATGGATGTCAACTATTGGCCTCTCTATGAACCTTATGTGTAGATCTTGGGAGAAACATTCCTGCATGACTGCCCCAAGACAATGGCCCAGATCACGAGGCAAGCCTGGGGATGCCTAGGTAGCCATTAACGTGATTGTGTGGTCATGGTCTGAGGTGGTCCGGGAATAGCTCAGAGATTACATCAAGTACATGCCACTATTTGCACAGGAAGCCCTGTTTGTATGTATGGTCAGCACGACACTTCCAGTTTCATATATGTGGTCAACACATCCTCTTTTGTTCCCCTTAAAAAAATGATTACCCTTTGTCTCTCCTGGATCCTATTCCTCATGCTCTTTTTGAACAGTAAATCACGCTTGCTTGTTACTGCTAATAAATAGCAAGTCTTGCCTTGCAAACCTGCTCTATGACTTGTCTCTCTCAGTGTGCTCCTGATACAGCAAACTATTTCTCACTAATAAAACTAGAGAAAGGTCCACAAAAAGATCAATATTCAATTAAAATATTACTAAAATTGTTGAGGCAGAACAATCCTATTGTGGTTTCTTTTGAAAAGACTAGGCTTGGCAATGGGTTCTTTGGTCTGACACCAAGAGCACAAGCAACAAAAGGGGAAAAAACTGATAAACTGGACTTTATAAAAGGGGGGGGCATCAAAGATTTCAACAGGCATTTCATCAAAGAAGATACAGAGATGTCATGTCATATGTTACCATGAAATACAAATTAAAACCACTATGAGATACTGCTTTACACCTATTTGGTACAGGAATGGAACATAAGAACATAATCAAAAGATACAAACTTTTACAATAAATATTAGAGATGTATTATAATATTACAAACAGGAACTTTCATTCACTGCTGGTGAGAATGCAAAAATGGCAGATCCACTTTGGAAGAAAGTCCGGTGGTTTCTTACAAAACTAAACATACTCTCCCTGTGGTCCTGCAATCCTGCTCCTTGGTCTTTACCCAAAGGAGTTGAAAACTTACATCCACACAAACACTTGCACGTGGATGTCTAAAGCAGCTTTATTCATAACTGATAATACTTTGAAACAACTAAGATGTCCCTCATTAGTGAGAGAATAAACTGTGGTACATCAGACAATGGAATTTGACCCTGTGCTCCGCAGCACCCCCCCCCCCCAAATAAGCCACCAGGTCACAAAAAGATATGAAGGAATCTTAAATGTATATTACTAAGTGAAATAAGCAATATAAAAGGACTCCATACTACCCATACCATATGATTACAAATACACGACATTCTGGAAAAGGCAAAACTATAGATAAAAAGATCAGTGGGGAGAGAAGGATGAATAGGAGGTACTGCAGAGAATAATTTCGGACAGTGAAAAAACTCTTCGTGAAACTATAGTGTTGCAGACACCATACATTTTTCAGACCCACAGAATGTATAACACAAAGAGTGAACCCTGATGTGACTTTGGGTGATGATATGGCAACATAGATTCTTCAGTTAATAAGAATTGCACCATTTTAGTGCAGATGTTGATAACAGAGAGGTTATGCATGTGGGGGAAACATATAGGACATCGCTGTATCTTCTTAGTTTTTCTGGGAACTTGCAACTGCTCTAAAAATAAAATATACTTTAAACATTTCAAAAATCATTGCTTTTGACCTCTGCCTATATTTTATCTACTTTTTAGTGAAACAATCCTTGTAATAATATGGTTTTTTTTTACATAATACAAAAAAAGAATGATGGAAAGTGCAGCAGTGTTGCATTGGGTGGGAGCTAACAATTCACTATGTGAAGGAGTATTTCTCATGGAAATATAAGAAAAGTGATTAAAATTACCTGAGAAAATGTCATTTTAGATTGGTTAGCCGTAGGCAAAATGGTAAAATGTTTTTCTCGACTTCCCTGATTTCCTACATTAGGTGCTCTTCCTTCCTTTTTATTATTTCTTATTCCTATTTCTTATATTTTATTATTTTGCAGGCACATCACCCTATATGAATATGGTGGAATTTTCAACATTATTCATTAGATGCATAAGGTCATGGGCTGTAACATCTTTCTCTGGTGCACTTTTCCTTTTCTCATCTCTTTTCTCTGTGGCCCCTACGTCTTTCTCATTCAAATCTTTTTTTCCCTTTTCTCCACTGTCCTTCTTATGTTTTTGAAAAAGGATGAATCAGAAAAAGGGAAGGAAGGACACAAACCCTGTGAGAGAAGTAGGTCACGCTGGGAGTAAATTTTGCCCAGTATTAGCTCATTCTAAAAATACGTTGCCCTGATCAATAAAAGAGGTAGAAAATATTCATCTATTAACATTTTTTCTTTACTTGTATCTTCTACCTGCCTACTTGTTCTCAATTAGCAAAATAAATCCAAAGACCTCATTTTCCTTTTGTTATAAATATGCATAGCATTTAACTCTTTCTGGGCATTGTTTCTTTGGATTAACTTCTCTAGAGCTCTAAGACTAGATTTTGTATTAGCCTATGTCCTAAATTCTATTAGTCTAAAAGACCATGCCACATCTTTCTCCATTAGGGTTTTTTTTTTTTTTTTTTTTTGTAGCCACTTAATGGTTGCTACGCTTGTCTTCCCCATAAGAGAGCATCTCTGGGTCCTTGAGTCTGAAGGATACTTTTGCTACTTGTAGTGTTTTGTTTTGTTTTTCCTGTTGGAAGGCTTTACTAGTTTTTCTCTGCATATCATGTTTTCTCCTGTCCTTCAAGGTATGACTTTAGTTCATTTCCACTATTAAGTTTTAAATTTCTCTACTTTCCAACTGTGCACTGCACCACTGCATATCTGTGGTAGGCCAAGTAATGGTCCTCAAAGATGTCCGCTTTCAATCCCCAAAATCTGTGAATGTAACCTTACATGTCAAAAGGAACTCTGTGGATGTGGTTAAATTAAGGACCTTGGGGTAGGGACTATTCTGGGTTATGCTGGTGGGCTCAGTATAATCATGAGGTTCTCTATAGGAAGGGAGGCTGGAGAATCAGAGAAGGAAAGGTGATGTGACAGTGGAAGCAAAAAGAGAAAAGGCAATATGATGTGGATAATGAGCCAAGTAATGCAGGCAACCTCTAGAAGCTGGAAAGGCAAGAAATGAGTTATTCCTAGAGAGTGCAAAAGTAACCAACTCTGTCAACACCTTGATTTTAGCCCAGTGAAAATGATTTTGGACTTCTGACTTCTAGAACAGTGAGACAGTAAATCTGTGTTGTTTTAAGCTATGGATTTTGTGGTCGTATTTTACACGAGGTACTTCCTTACATCCTATAGTATTTTCTAGGTCTGTTCCACATCATTTAGCATTTTATTGTTAGTCTCACTAATTCTCTGATAAATGGTAGACTATGAATTCTTAGTGGACAGGAATCAAAATTTTTACTTTTTTTTTTTTTTTAAAAACACCCTTACAAAGTTTATTTAATCTTAGGTACTTAGCCATTTGGAGTAGATTATAACTTTGGTGCATAAAAGAAAATAGTCAACCCTGTGCCGCACTGTGGGGCTTCGCAGCCACTGCAGCATAGAGTTCTATTCCCGGTGATCCTTATGGTGCAGCAGACATCCTGCTTCACCCGCTGCTTCCCTCAGCAGTGTATTTCAGTAGATCTGACTGTTCTGTTTCCCACTCTGTCTTTGGTGAATCCTCTCACCCCCTGACCCTCTGGCCTGTGCCTCAGTGCTTGTATGCACAAATAAACAAAATCTTTAAAACAATAGAAAATGGTCAACCATAATCGGGATATTATGGGCATTCTGAAATATACACACACACACATATATATATCTCAATAAACTGTGTTTACTTCCTTGGCATCAAATTCCAACCTTTCGTTTTTGAGATCTGTGTCACACACAGTCTTAGGTGCACTGGGCCTACTTAATAGAGACTGGAAGACAGAGGGTACTCACCAACATTTGGTGCATTAAGCTGAAATCTGTGGGGGGTAAAGATGGAAAAGGAGAGAAAAGAAAGTCCATGTCTATTTAACGGATTAATTTTTGTCACAGTAAAGTGCTGGAAAAGTACATTCATCAAAATCTCATGAGCAAAATAAGAGGGAAAATAGTAAAAATAGGAAAGCTGTGACAGTTTAATTTCAGTCATTAAATTCAACTTAACCAGTATTTTAAAATCTATGTTGATACTATGCTAAGAGTTAAAGAGGTTTACAGATTACCCATAGGACATGGATCTAAATGACCTAAAGGACCTTAGTATCTATAGGAAGGTAATACTAGCAATCAGCTGAACTTATCAATTTGTTGCATGCCATGGTGTGTGATTCAGGCTTTGGAAATTGTAGACATTTGGTGTTTGGGGCTAGAGAATCAAGACTTCATTCAGCAAATATTCACTGAGAACCTCTTATGGTCTCTATGAATAAGAATTTGTTTGAAACTTGCAAACCAATAGACGAGAATTAAAGAAATAACTGATATAAGATTGCATTAAATGTTCAACAGCAGGAGGATACTTTTGTCATTCAGAAAGGGTTATTACTGTATTTTGTGAATGAAAGGGGAGGTGGGATTTTAAAGACTGTTATGATTTTAGACTGTTAAGGCTGAGCCTTGAAAATGAGCATGACTTTGAATAGAATATCCCAGGCTGAAGTATGAGCAAGATTGCTGCAGACAGGGAAAGGCATATTTTTAGGAATATGGTTGAAAGGAACAAAGGACATTTTTTTCCTTTTTTTCCCCTTTTTCTTTATATATATATTTGATATCAGTTGTGGCCCCCATTGATTTCCTACTACCATTTCCCCAGTGCACCATCACTTCAGTCCTTTGTGCTTTCTGACCTCATCCCATTCCTTACCCCTCCACACACACAAAGTTTCTGATTTGTCCTTGTCTTTTTGTTTTTGTTGTGGTTTTTTTTTTATTATTATTGTTATTATTCTTTTCCTTGGTCCCCTATTTGGTTCCCTTATATTCCTCCTAGGAGTGAAACCATCTGGTATTTTTCTTTTGCTTTCTGATTTATTTCACTGAGCATAATCCGTTTTAGCTCCATCCAGGAACAAAGGACATTTGAAGACCCATTACATTTCCATTGCTGTGCTAACAAATGGTGAATTGCCTTGTCAGCAATACATTTTTACTATCTTAGAGTTCCGTAGGTCAGAATTCCAAATCTCACTGGGGTAAATTTACCGCCTTGATAATACTGAGTTCCATTTTAAAAGCTCCACAATGATCCCCTTCCTTGTGTTTTATAGCTTCTAGAGGTCACCACAGTCCTGCCTGGTGACCCCACCTTCCTTTTTGTATTTTTAAAACCAGCAATGTTGCATCTTTGTAATCATTCTTTTCACAGTCACATCTCTCTCTTCATTCAACTTTTCTGCTTTCCTTTTTCAGATTTAAAGTCCCCTGTAAATGACAATGACCCCACTCAATCCAGGACAATCTATTTTAAGGTTGTGAGCCACCTAAATTGCCCTTTTAAGTGAAACTGAACATATTCACAGGGTTTGGGGGATTAAGGACATCTTGGGGGTTGGGGTGGGCATTAAACCTACCAGAGGTAGCAAAGAAGAGTTAACTTTCCAGAGGAAAGAAGACCAAAAGAGGAAGAGGTGTGGATGCATTAATGAGGACAATGGGGAACAGACAGAAGTTTTTTAGACTTGACATATATTTTCAGTTAAAAAAAGTTTTAGTTGCAGCACAGAAAACTTTTGACAGGCAGTTTTAGGGAGCAACATAGGAGGCCACTATTACAGTGGAGCTGAGGTGGCCTGAGGCAGGGTGGACATATGTAATTATTTTTAACTGCTGTGGTTGCCTCTGCTGGTTTTAAGTGTTTTTCCCTCAAAACTCGTCACATCTAAGCACAGGCTCTCAGGAAGGGCAGTTTCTGGTACTTTGGCTCAATCTGTTAAGTAGATGCTGTCACCCAGGATTTCAATCATTCACCTACAGCCAGAGAGGAGAGATCAGAATCGTGGCAAACCCTCAACTAGCAAGGCTGAATGAAGCTCAGAGAGCTAAACACTTAAGTTTTAAATAGCCTAAATCACAGGGAAATCACGCAGTCCTGTTCCTAAGGGGTTTCCTTAACACCCACACAAAACTGAAGCTCCGCCAGGCCACAGAGAACAAAGGCTGACTGCTCGCCCACGCCCAGCACAGAGCTCTCCCAGTCCCCCGCTCCCAGTTTCCGCCTTTCTCTCCCCCGCCTCCGCAGTCTGGTGGCAGCACGCGAGCACTGCAGCTCCCACTCAACTGCGACGTCAGTGCGGAACCCGCGGAGCGCCCTGAGCGTGGGAGGGATGGGGATGGTGGGTGGAACAGAAAACTAGGAGGTGGGCCCGAGGTCACGTGCGAGCAGTTGCCAGGCTTCCGCTTTCGTCACTTCCGCGTGCGACTGCCGCTTCTGTCCGGCCTGGCGCTGGGCTTGTTAGGTGCATTCTTACACCCTACGGTCCGCACTACTGTCCCTTCCCTGTTCCGGGCGGGAGGGACATGAGTGTCCCTCGGCCGCCATCCCCTCAGGGGGTCCTGGCAGGGTCACCCGATGGCCGGAGAGCCGGGGAGCCGATGCCGGGTACGTGACCCAAGAGGCGGGGGTCTCCGGGGCTTCCCCACGGGAATAAACTGCTTTGAACAGTTCTGGCCCTGCGGCTCTGGCCCCCGCGCGGAAGTGGGGAACCGCGCTCGCCTCCTGCCAAGCGCAACGGGCAGGAAAAAGGAGGTCTGAAAGGGAAGCGGAGTTCGGGGTGCGGTTGGAGGCTTGATGGCGAGTTTGTGTGTTGGCTCCAGCACATCGTTAGTTACTTCTTATACATTGGTGGTTGAGGGTGAATTTGTTAGGGTGATTGGTAATTCAGTTAATTGATGTGTCTAATATTGTTGACCAGTAACTCAGGAAATGCCGTCATGCTTGTTGACAGTACTGCATCTTTGTACCTCCAGTGGTTTTTCTCAGCCCCAGTTGCAGGTGCAAGTTAAGCCCTAATGCCCTAAAGCATCCATCGAATGGCTTACCTTGCTATGTATCTAGAATGGACTATTACTGCACCATCCTTTCAGGGAATTAAGAAAACTGTTACGCAAATACAGTTTCTGTTTCCTGTGCTTCAGATGAAGAGTGCCTTAGATGGGAAAAGCTGCACCGCTTTGGAAGTACCCTTTCTTTTGCTTCCTGTTCCAGAAATATAGGGGATTACCTCAAAATACTACTCTCAGCCCTTTTTCTTGGTTATGTAATTTCTCAATGATCTCCCTCTTTTCACACCTTCATAAAGTGCTTTTATAAGTAGAACTTCCTTCCTTGTGTGTCTGTGCAGCTTGGGCCCCTCTCTTAGTTGTTACTTGCTCCTCCATCTGCTTGCAGATTATTTTGACTTGGTTGTTTTTCATTTGACTCACATCGAACAGGTATATAAATAAAAGCAGATGTCTGATCCTGAATGGGGCCAAGTTACTTTCACTTGAAACTTTGGAATTATTCTTGACTCTTCTCTTGCTTCCTACTTCTATTTAGTATAAAGGATTCTGCTATACAACTTTCATCTGCTCTTCAGGTTTGTATTGTCACAATACCAGTTATAAGGCTAGTCCTCCACCTCCACTCTCTTACTCTTCCACAGCTGTCCTACCAGTACCCCAAGATAAAACTCCAGTCATGATACTTCCTTGACTAGATACTCTGGATGGCTTCTTACTGCTTAGTAAACAAAGTTCCAAACCCATTGCCATTCAGGAGTCCTCATAGGTTGGCTAGGCGGTCTTATACTGCACTATTATATATGCTGTGTGTTCTAGACACTCCCAAGTTACCTTCTCTTTCTGGAACAATCCTCTTCCATCTTTCTGCTACTGTTTCCTTTACCCATATAACATTCCTTTCACCCCTGTCTTAGTATTTTTTTTTTTAAGATTTATTTATTTATGCATACAAGCACTGGGGTACAGGCCAGAGGTGTGGGGGGTGAGAGGATTCACCACAGAGAGCAGGGAGC
>JAGFMF010012266.1:2383143-2415700 GCA_019455555.1 Galemys pyrenaicus
CCCCTCCCTGGCCGGCAGCAGGGATCGAACTTGTGCTGCAGTGGCTGCGATTTGCTTCATAGTGCATTGCTTAACCCACTGCGCCACCAGGGAGGCCCCTGTCTTAGTATTCTTAAACATGGAAATAGTATTACTGTATATTTGTGCCATCTTTTAGGAAGGCAGTCTTGCAATATCTGTAAAAAAATGTTTAAGCCATTTGTCGTTGTAAGAATTTATCCCACAGAAACAGTGACATGAATATGCAAAAACAACTGAGAAAGCCATTGTAGCAATCTTTGAAGTAACAAAATCTGAAAATACCAATCTGTTAATGTCTTCCATCTACTCAGGCTGCTACAACAAAGTATGATAGTTTGGGCAGATTAAGCAACAGAATTTGTCTGGGTTATGAATGTTGGGAAGTCCAAGATATTGGTATCAGCAGCTTTGGTTTCTGGTGAGGACCCCCTTCCTCTCTTGCAGATGGGTGTTTTCTATCTGTGCCTCACATGTGGAGGCCAAACACTCTTGGTTTCTCTTCCTCTTGTTTTAAGGATGCTAATTTTGTTAATCTTCATGACCTCAGCTAAACCTAATTCCCCAAACCCCACCTCCAAAGTTTATATTGGAGGTTAGGCCTTCAACATAGAATTTGGGGGAGAGGTATGGTATACAAACATTCAGTTCATAATAATAGGTGTTGGTTAAATGTAATATGGTAAAATTTTGTTCTATTGAAAATGCAGTAGATCCAGATATATGTGGACAAATAACTAAGATGTGTAAGAGAAAAGTTATAGAAAAGTTGCCCCTTCCCTTTTGGAGAAAGAGAATGAGAAGGGAATATTCAGTTTATGCCTCCCTTGCCCCTTTTGATGTTTTTTAAGTATTAATAGTGAGTAATTCTTAAGAAGAAAGGAAGCGAAAATTCTATTCACTCTTCAAGCAGCACCTTAAATGCCCACCCTTCCTTAAGGAATTGTTTTCAGACTTCCCTTATAAAAGTGATCTTTTTCTCTGAATTCTCATAACAGTTTGTTTCTCTAATGGTACTTTTCACATTCTGTGATTACCTTGTATTGAGCAGTTTTAAGGGAGTTCCTAATTTATTGTTGTAACCTCTGAATCTGGTATATGGTATATATGTACAGCAAGTGTTTCTTGTATGAATAGGGTAGGGACTCTTTCTTCTTTACGGTCCCATAATGAAGTACCTTGACTTTGTGACTGAATGTCTGTAAATATTTATGTAGCTAGACTTACAATAATTGACCAGAAGATTGGGTTTGGTCTTTATAAAGGGGACCTGTGAGTTACAATTTATGTAAATGGGGCCTCCCTGGTGGCGCAGCAGCTTGAGCATCCGCAGCACAGCAGCATGAGTTAGATCCCAGGCCAGGGAGGGGACCCACATGGTGCAGCAGACCTCTCCTGCCTTGCCCGCTGCTCCCCTCAGCAGTGTATTTCAGTCTGGCTGTTCTGCTCCCCACTCTGTCTCTGATGAATCCTCATGCCTCTGGCCTGTACCTCTGCTCTTGTATGCATAAATAAATAAAAAAATCTTTAAAAATAAATAAAAATTTAAAAATTATGTAAATGTTAAGAGAGGTATCTTAGTTGTTACTCTATAGGTTGATACATCCTTATTTGGGTGTTTTTGTTTATTTGTAATGTTTGTTTTTAATATTTTCTTAGAGAGTTGCTGTTGTGTGTGCTATTATAACCAAGTCTTAAGCAACAGTGTTCATTCTCAGATATAATATATTCACTTTCCATTTAATGAAATATCAGTGGCAATATCTATAGGTGCTCCACCTTTCCCATTACATTTTCATTTCGTTTATGGAATGCTGTGTTTGGCTATTGCCTGGCAATTTTGAGAATACCAAAGTTTGTTAATATGTTTCTCAGGATCCAGGTAAAAGTTATACTATTTTATTTTTATCTCTGAAAGTTTGAATATGACAGCATCTTCTTTTCCTTAATCTTGTCAAAATTTAAATTTGTCCCAATAAGTATAGTATATATAATAACCTAACTTGATGTCACTGATTATTATCAGATGATAATTGAAAAGAACTATATCAGAGTTAAAGATTAGCTTTTAGAAAGTGCTTTTAGACTGCAGTTTTAATAATGTGGCCATATCATTTTTTTTTTCTCATTGCAAACCATTTTCTCTTGCAAACCATTAATTGAACCCTGTCTAGAAATTGTTTTATATTTTTTTCTGGTAATAGAAGGAGTGATTAATAGGTATTCATTTTAGACATTTTTGTATGCTTGGCACAATGCTTACACTATTATCATTCAAAGGAAAATTACACGAGGAATAGTTCCTGGCCTCACAATTATACAGTTTTTCCTAAGGTCAATTGAAGTGTTGAATGTCAAGAGAGGAGAAAGTCTTACACAACTTCCCTCCTCCTCTCTAACAAATGTAAAAACTCACCCCACTTTTAATGTGTAAATAATTTATCAATCTATGCAAAATATTTACCCACATTCTACCAAAGAACTAGAAAATGTGTTTGTAAGCATTGCATTTTTAAAAACATACAACTTTTTCATGCTTTGAAGATCAGGAATTCTTGCTTTTAGCCATTCATTTCCCTACTTTCAGGCTTCAGACTCTTTCAGTCACTGAAAACTACAAGTCCTCTGATCTGAAAAATACACAAACATACAGAATTTTGCATATATTAAATTTTTCTAACCTAGACTTTACCTCACACTAGTAGCTTAAAAACATTTTTTGAGTGTTTCTAACCTGTTTTTTAGAGGAAATTCAGAAGGTAAAAAAGTTAAAGAAAAGAAGGATACCTGCAGTTTATGTGCTCTGAACCACACTGCCATCCTCTGCCTCTCCCTGCCTTTTGTTCTCTTTCCCCTGTGTCAATTTAAAAGCTTCCTAAATTTGATTTTTGCTTGGGGACAGGTTTAAGTGACACTTCTCCAGACGAAGGGCTAATAGAGGACTTGACTGTAGAAGACAAAGCTGTGGAGCAACTGGCAGAAGGATTGCTTTCTCACTACCTACCAGATCTGCAGAGATCAAAACAAGCCCTTCAGGAACTCACGTGAGCTAACAAAAAGCATATATTCAATCATTTCCTCTCTGGCATAGTCATACTTTCCTAATTAAGTGTATAATATTTTATAACAGTTAATGAAATTGAATATATCTTAGTGATATTGTTAGGGGGAAAGACCCTCCTGAATGAATTACACAAATAGGTTATGGACTTCGACCCCCATTCCAAACCTACAAAATCCAAAAACTACAAATCCCATAAGGTCATTATCAAAGAGCAGATCACTGGGACCTAAGGGTGGAGTTGAGCAGCCAGGCTAAATATAAAAGCAGACACGTGGGCTTTGGGGGGTCGCTTTTCCTTGGGAGTCAGCTCTCAGCGCACCATTGGGTTCCAGCTCCAAGAAACTGGTAAAATATTTACAGATCTGTATCTCTCTCTTCCCCTTGTGTTATTCACTACGCTATTTCTCCTTCCCTTGTAAATAAAACCCTTTATTAACCTTTGTTGTGTGTGCCTGCAATTAGGGCATTATAAGTGCCGTTCAAGCGGTAAAGACCCAGTCAGGCAAACCCATTTTATATTAGGGTTGCCCTGTAACAATATCAACTGGGAGTGGAGGAGTACATAGCAATCTGAATATAAAAACTGACTTGAGTACAAACCGTATGTCAATCTTGACACCCATTTTATGAAGTATTCAATGTTACAGCCTTTTACAATTGAGGAAATTAGCTTCAGAGTGGTTACGTAGCTTGAAAAAGATATCATAGGTAGTGGTAGAAGTAATAGTTGAGGGGCCTCCCTGGTGGCGCAGTGGGTTAAGCAACGCACTGTGAAGCGAACTATAGCCTCTGCAGTACAAGTTCGATCCCTGCCTCCGGCCAGGGAAGGGACCCACATGGTGCAGCAGATCTCTCCTGCTTCACCCGCTGCTCCCCTCAGCAGTTATTTCAGTCTATCTGGCTATTCTGCTCCCCACTCTGTCTCTGGTGAATCCTTTCACTGCCCTGGACTCTGGCCTGTACCCCAGCTCTTATATGCATAAATAAATAAATCTTTGAAAAAAAAAAGAAGTAATAGTTGAGTATGATGAATAAACTATTATTATGTTTCTTGAGTGTTAAGGTAATAAGCAAATTTCAGAGAAAGGAAAAAGAAGTGTTTCCTGGTAGCTGCTTCTTTTCCCCTTTCATCCACAAATTTCATGATTAATAGATACAGGGGCTAGAACACTGGAATGAGAAGCAACTGGGTTGTAATCCTGACTGTCATGAAACAGTTTAATCTTCATTAAGGTTATTAGTGAGAAACAGGCCTACAAATCGTGGAGAAAATAATATTTAAAATGAAATTAAATTTACTTTGTAGCTAATAATGGACAAAGAAATCCAAGAACACATTTTAGCTTTATATATAGGAAATGATTATTTTTTATATAATTTTTTCATTATAACAATATTGGAAAAAGAGGTTTTGGGATCCAGATCCCTAAAATTAGCGAGGGAAGTATAATTGTGAGTAGCCTTAGTGGAATTCCCTGAGACAGTCCAGTCTTGGGCCTTCTAAGAAGACAGCTTTTTCCTCAGATATTGCAGCAGTACTTTATAATCATGTCCAGCATATTTACTACAGATTATGTAAACCTTGAAGGGAAAGAAAGTTCATTCATTTCTATCCCACTATATTATAGCTAAAAATTCTCTGGAACTTACTTTTAGAGTAAGTACATGGTACATTTCATGGTACACTGATGTGTTCACCATCCTCAAAGCGCCACTGGTCTTTGGTGTCCAGAGTTTCCTTATGTAGGAATAATTAATTGGATCATGTAATTTAACTCAGTAGTGCCCTTCCCCTCCCCCCAGAGTGTAGGCTTATAAAGGTGGGATCGAAAATGCAATTCTGAAAGATGGTGGTGTGACCAGTTTGTGTTCTGAAGCTTTTGGGGTCCACATTAGTATAAAGTGTGAGCCAAACGACTTACAAATAACAATGATACATATACTATTTGGGAAATTCTAAGGATTTTAGCAGTGCCATGCTGGAAACCTGGGCTAAATTCATAATTATACAACATAGATTTTTACATCTGTTATCATAAAAGATAATGGTCTGTTTTCCTTTCTTGTAATGTCTTATCTGGTTTTGGTTTTAGGGTAATGCTGGCCTCATATAATGAGTTAGGAGATACTTCCTCTGCTTCTGTTTTCTGGAATAGATTATGGAAATTGGTATATTGCTTCCTTAAATATTTGGTAGAAATCACTGGTGATGCCTTCTAGCCCTGGCGCTTTTGTTTCTGGGACATTGTTATTGATTTAACTTCCCTAAGAAAGATAGGCCTGCTTAGATTACCTGTGGTAAGTTTGGTCTTTTAAGAAACTAGTAATTTCTAGCTAAGTTATCAAATTTGTGGACAGAGTTGTTGAAAGGATCCCTCTATTATCCTCTTAGTCACCCTAGGACGGGTAGGGATGACTCCATAATTTATTAGCATTCATGGCCTCTCTTTTTTTTTCTTTGTTAGTCTGACTGGAGGTTTATCGTTTTACTGATCTTTTGAAGAACCAGCTTTGGGTTTTGTTGATTTTTCTCTATTGTTTTCCATTATAATCATCTGTTTTTGCTGTCCTGCTTATCTTGAAACATTGACTTGTTGGTTCCCCTCTTATCCTTTATCTATTTCACTTTTTGTAGTCGTTAGTGAGAGCTGAGGAGTCAGACTTGTGTCTGTAGGATTTGCCTAAATCAGTGCTGGATGGTGATACTGGAACTGCCCTTCAGTTTCTTCATAGCTTTTTTTTTGGTGTGTGTCTCACTGTTAGTGTTAGAAACAAATCATATCTTATTTTTCTTTGTATATAGTATTCTTTAAAATATTCAGCTGGGTGACCTATCAGTATGTTATTTCTGAGATCCTAGTATTGGTTAATCTGGAGAGGCTATTAAAGAACTTGGCCTCTCTTTGAATCAGAATTTTAATGAGGAACCTTAGACATTATGTGGTCAGACATTCTCATTTTATAAATGAAGAAATGTAGGCCTAAAAAAAACTCTAAATTTCCAAGATCACACAACTAACTGGTTATTGGCAAGGGATTGTGAATCCTGGTACTGTTTTTTTCATCTTCTTATTTTTCCCTTTTGACTTATTACCATCTTTCGCAACTCCAATTTGAAAAGTTAATGTTCCTCGGTTTTCCTTCAGGAATGTTGCAATTTATTATTTTTGAGTTTCTTGGGCAAGATCATGTAAAAAAACTTGGGTAATACAGAGAGCTGCTAAAAATAATGTTATATGATTTGACTATTTTAGCTTTTAGAATCTGAAATTTAAGCAAGATAAAAGATAAATTCAGTTACCAAAATGTAGCTTTGGAATATTATTTTGAAAAAGATTATACTAAGCCAGGTAACCCTTGTATAGTTAGTAAATTTCCCACTTAATTTTAACCTTTAACATGAACCAGGATGAATGTGATTCCTTTTAATGAACCAACACTTAAAAGTATGTACAGTTTATTTTCATTGTGTACTTTTGTTTCAGACAGAACCAAGTTATATTATTAGACACACTGGAACAGGAGATTTCAAAATTTAAAGAATGTCATTCTATGTTGGATATTAATGCTTTGGTAAGTATGATTTAATTGGTGTAGCTTAATGACAGCTTGTTTCAGAAATAACTAGGTTTATCCTCCTGACTTTGTACTTACATATGTTTAGAATCTTTTCCTATTGTTGCTAAAATTTAAAATTTCTCTTTTAACAGGAAACCTTGATTTAAATTATTAGAACTACCATTGTTCTAATACGTTGTCTTTCAAATATTGAATTTGTTATGGGAAATTGAACTTATTTAATGAAAGTCTGGAATAGACCTCAAATTTAAAGATTTACAAAGGAAAATTAAAAGTAAGAAACTTTTGTGGTACTATTTTTCTCCTTAAGGAAAGTGTACCTTTCTTTAGCTATCGGTTACATTTTTTTAAAATTAGCCTTTTCTTTTATTGTGTGGCATACTTGTAATGCCAGGACAAATTAGTACTGAAACAGACCCTTTGAGAACAATCAGTTGCATCTTTTAGTATAAATGACAATAGATGAATTTCATCAGAAATTCTATAGCTTTTTGATAAGAGGAACTGATAATCTATTCTGAGAAGCAGGGGATTAACAAAAATAAGGAACTTGTGGCTACCTACCTCTTAAATATTTGAAGTAGCTTGGTTTGCATGATTTTGTGGACTTTCAAATGTATCTCAAAAGTGGTAGGTGTGGCTTTTTAATATTTTCCTTTTGTAACAATGAAAAAACAAATGTTCATCTTCTCTAGCATTAGGCAGAGGCCTGTGGTAATAAATTTAAAGTTGTTGCTCAGTATTTCCTGACTTGTGAAGGAAGTGGGCAAAGTTGTACTGTTTGTCTTCCTCACTGAGGTCATGTTGAATGAGAATTTGCTGAGTGAATAAATGATGACTGAATGAACCAGGCAAATGCAATACTACTGCTTTAGTCTAAAGGGGTAGAGTTGAAACGAAGTCTTCCTCTTTCTTCTTGTTTTAGCCCAAGGGAGATTATCAGCCAGGAACTGAAAACTGAAAGGCCCAGAGAAAAAGAGTGTCTGTGAGCTCTGGAGCTCATCAGACTATGACTTGACTTCTGGTTACATTAGGTTACTAAACTTGCTGAGACTTCCCTCATTTTTGTTGTCTTGTTTATTCTTTTAGTTATTTTGTTTGAGGATGAGGTCCTTATTCTCTCCAATCTCTGAATGAGAAGAAACTTAACCTTACCAGTCTTTGGTAAGAAAAGTGTCCTCACAGAAGTGGTTCTGCTTGGTCTGATTGCAAAAGTCCAAGGAATATGACCACACTTGTCCACAATCCTTGCAGGTCTCTCTGGCCAAAGCTTGGCTTTTCCTGATGGGCAGGCGCTATACTAAAACTGTCCTGTCAATCCTTGCTCAGTGTCTCCCTTGTGAAGGCAGTAGATAGTGTTTTATTTTTCTTAAGTGAAATTGATAAGATAGCATTATTGGATAGTCTTACTGAAATTCTAGGATATTATGCTGCATGTTTTTAAAGTAAAATGTATTTTACTTTATTTGTATATAATACAAATATTCTTAAACTTTTTAATCATCTGAACTGAATTAGGTGTTTCAAAATTCCACTAATTTACATGAAATTTGAATTTTGAAATTAAAATGTGGAGATAATTAAGGTTTTAAAAAGTTTAACCAGTTTAGAAGAATGAATGGTAATTTAGGCATTGACCTGTTTATTCATTTTGATATTCCTGAATATTTTAACTTGACTTTTCATTTTCTTTTTCCATGTTAAGTTCACTGAAGCTAAACACTATCATACCAAGTTGGTGAATATAAGAAAAGAGATGTTGATGCTTCATGAAAAGACATCAAAGTTAAAAGTGAGTTGAAAATCCTTTTATAATCTTCATAAAAGTAGAAGTTTAATGGTCTGGGTTATTTTTTCAGTATGCGTTTTCTGACATATATCCATATACAATAATACATTTAATTCCTGGTACAGGTGTTTTCTTTTAAAACATACACTTTTATTCATTTTGTGGGCTTTTTTCTACTAAGAGCTGGGCTCATCCTCTCTGAATATGTCACTACAATTCTCACTTAATAAGAATTTGGAGTAGGGGCCTCCCTGGTGGTGCAAAGGAGTCAATTACAATTGTCTATGTGAGTTTGATCTGCAGTGTGAGTTTGATCTCCCCTGCCAGGAAGGTGACCCACATGGCTCAGCAGACCTCTCCTGTCTCTCCAGCTGCTCCCCTCAACAGTGTTTTTCAGTTGATCTGCCTGTTCTGCTCCCCACTGTCTGTGGTGAATCCTCTCACCTCCCACATCTCTGGCCTGTTTTCCAGTTCTTGTATGCATAAATAAATAAATCTTAAAAAAAAAAAGTATTTGGAGTAGGTTTTTTTTTTTTAAAGATTTTATTTATTTATGCATACAAGGGCCACCAGGGAGGCCCGCTTTTTTTTTTGTATCAAAATTTAAAGGCAACCTTAAATTACCCAGAATGAATTTAAAAGTTAAATATGAAATGTATTAAAATGCATTTATTACTACAAATCACTATTACTTTTAAATTAGGCCATAATGTATATAACCCTTGATTGTTTTCTTGGTTTTGGAATTTGACATAGAAAAGAGCACTTAAGCTGCAACAGAAGAGACAAAAGGAAGAATTGGAAAGGGAGCAGCAACGAGAGAAGGAATTGGAAAGAGAAAAGCAGTTAACTGCCAAACCAGCTAAAAGGACGTGAAAGGTTGAGTGTGTTCCTGTGTTTTCTTTTTCCATATCCTTAGGATTTAAGACAACTTGGGTGTAGACTAAAGTGGAGGTAGTGCCTTATACTATTGTGTGTGTTTTAAATTTTTTCCCAGGAGTCCTGTATCTCTGTGTCTTCAGTTTAGCCTTTAAAGAGGCTTTTTTCTAAATATCTTTTGTTTTGGATATTTATATATAATTTTTTCAATTTCATTTTTCTTAATTTAAAAGAGCATTATTTTGGCCTTAAATAATTTATAAACTGGATTATGGTTTGACTGTTTTCACAGTCCAGACTCTGAGTGGTTAAAAATTAGTATGGAATTTTTAGCTTCTGAATAAGTGAATTTAAAAGTTTCGGTTTCTTATTTTATGAAATCACTTGGCTTTCTCGCAATGCATTGCTGGATATTGGCAATTGCTTTTTCACTGTCTGGTTAAGAAGAAATGCCAGCTATTTTGTCCCATGTACCCTTGGCAAAGAGTGTGATAAGCCTTTGTGAAGCCTTTGTGATAGGAAAGTGGGTATGTGGGAAACAGTAGCATTTTAAACACAGGATAGGTGAGCAAGATGGCTGGTCCACTAACTGTGTGCTCTGTCTGCGCCCCAGCATTGTTGTTGCTGTTTAGTGCTTATGTAGCTTTTGGGTTCAAAGTAGAATACAGCAGTCCCAAAAAAAGTTTGATGGGGGAGGTAGAATTCACACACTCAGATATGCTTAAATATTTGTGATAATTGGTAGTAGTCTTTAACACACTGAGATGCAGTTGTTAATTCAATATGATAATGAACCCAACTTTCCACATAGAAGGTCTAAGCACTAGTTTTATGTGCTCTCTGATTTCTTTTGTGGCTTTATATGTGGTTACCTTTTATGTGCTTTAAAAAAAATTCTTAAGTAGAATGTATATACCAACCACCTATTTTATAGTTAATGCAGGAATGGTGGAAATTAGTTAGCTTCTTTACAAGAGAATCAGCATGATAACTTTTGAGTTTTCTATATTTTTCCCTCCAGTATTCTATATAGACACTTAACGTGAGGGAAATGTTACAATATTTAATTGTTCAGAATCAGGAGAATATTATTCACTGTTTTAGTGTTATTTAATATCCAAGTGGTCTCTAATCTCTATTATATAGAGACTGTATAGAACCTATAAAAATGTATGATTTAGGATATGTATCTTTTATAATCCACATTACATTTTTGGTAAGCTGGAATTACTACCTCTGATCACATATCAGGCTAATTAATGAGAAAGAAGGCTTTAGATTTAAGTTGACTGCTAAGAACTAGTCTGTTTTAAATAGGTTTAAATAGTTTGTTTGAAAGCCTTTCCCTTCTTTAATGAATGAATTATGATTCTCACAGGTCATTTGACCTTGAACTTACATTTAAGAATATAAGTATAGCTTACTTAAAAAGGCTAAGTGTTGCCCTTAAACACTAGCTAAAACTGCCTAGGTCAGGATTCATTAGGGCTTACAGGACAATATCACCTAAATTGCTGAATGTATTTATAACCTGACAGAGACTGTGCATTGCTTCTTAGAGTGGTTTGTGAACCAACTACAATGGTTATTTAAAATGTTGGTTCTTGGACACCTCAATCTATTGAAGCAAATCTGTTTTTTTTTTTTCCTGCCAGTTTTTCCCAATTGATTCTGATGCTCCTTAAAATGATGCTACACTACTTGTTTAGGTCAGAGGTTCCCACATAGGTAGCCTATATCATCATCTGGGAGTTTTAAAAATTGCAGACATTCTGTAAGATTCATACTTATTAATTCTGGCTTGGGAGGTACATGTAAATTTTAGAGTTTCCAGGATAATTATGATGCAGGGACCTACAGTGTTTAGACTGTCTAGTGATTCATATTTATCAGAAGTGAACTAACTTAAAAGCTGTTTAGTAACCTTTGGATTAATCTTTGAAATAAATTCTGAACTGCTGCTTTTGCTATAAAGTCAGATTTAAGACTGAATATACATATAGGAGGCAGGATATACAAAAATCTAGTTAATTAATTGAATTTTGGTGGCCTGTGTTAAAATCATGCTGAGTGAATGAATGGCAAGGCACACATGTAATTTTATAGTTGGATTATTTAAGTTTTGAAGATTTTAAAAAAAAATGTTCAGTATATATATTAGCATCTACTCTTTTTAGGTCAATTGTAAATCAGAAGTACCTTAGTAATTAAAATCTAAAACTATAGCTGTCTTTCAGTAGCAAGTAAGTATATCTTACTGACTAAACTTGAATGGTACCTCTTTAATTAGTCTTATTGTTTTTTTGCATGAAATACAAATTTATACTTGGAGTCTGTTATTTTGGTTGGAAAAGGTTGTTTTTGTTTCAGAATTACATTGCCTGTGTACTGAACTAAAATGATAAATGTTAACTTTGTATTTACTTTCAGTAGGTATCATGTAAATATGCAGACATTGAATGTAATACGGATGTGTCCTCAGTGAATTTTTGGGTAGATACAGTTTGTAGATATGTCAGTTATACAACCTCATACCTTTGTTTCATTTTGATCTTGTCAATGGGGATTACCTTTTATATATGTAATAAAAAAGGTCTCTGAATTATCCAGTGTGAATTAGCAAACATTGTTGTGTATCTTGCACTGTATAGTCCCTTTCATGAATGTTATTTTGAAAATTCCACTTCTTTGCTTTCTCCAATTGTTGTCTTCCTCCTAAAGTTCTCTGTAGATTTTGTCATAAAATGATGATCCACTTATGAAATCATTTCAAAAAGGTCATAGAAAGTTTTGTTCAAGTAAGAATGACCCATATTAAAAATCTAAGAACAATAAATGCTGGCAAGGATGTGGAGAAAAAGGAACATTTTACATTGCTGGTGGGAATACAGGCTGGTCCAGCCACTATGGAAAGCTGTCTGGAGACCCCTCAAATTACTAGAAATGAAACGACCATATGACCTAGCAATCTCACTCCTAGGAATTTACCCAAAGGACACAAAAACATTAATTCAAAAGGAAACTTGCCACTCCTATGTTCATTGTGTCACTATTTACAATAGCTAAAATATGGAAACAACCTAAGCACCCAAAAACAGATGACTGGATCAGGAAGATGTGGTATATATACACAATGGAATTTACTCAGCAATCAAAACAGATATATTCATGCCGCCATTCTCAGCAACATGGATGGAGCTGGAAAGGATTATGCTCAGTGAGATAAGTGAGAAGGAAAAAAAGTATCAGATGGCTTAGTTATAGGAGGAACATAGGGAAACCCTACAAGGGATCTGAAAAAAAAAAAAAAAAAAAAAAAGAAGAAAAGAAAAAAAAGTCAAAACTAGCCTGCAAAGTATACATAGGAGACATTCATC
This sequence comes from Galemys pyrenaicus, assembly GCA_019455555.1. Lineage (NCBI taxonomy): Eukaryota > Metazoa > Chordata > Mammalia > Eulipotyphla > Talpidae > Galemys > Galemys pyrenaicus. Next base: position 2,395,850 of record JAGFMF010012266.1, read on the forward strand.
AGGAGAAAGGGAGGGAAAGGGATCAAATGGGTGAGAAACAAGCATCTATGGTGATGGTACACGAATGTCTTTGTGGTGGTAATTTTATGGGGACAACACCTGAGAGGAAAAATCAAACATTGTACAAAAATGACCAGAGTTGTAAAAATATATAAATAAGATTAAAAGCAAATCAAAAAAAGGAAAACTTTGTTCAACTAGAAGATTCTGATTGAAATAACTGTTTCATAGAGTTCTTCACTGTTCTTTGAGGACAAAAATAAAAGCTACTACTTTAAGTGATTTGGTAGAAAGTGCTTCAGAATGTCTCCTGCCTACGTAGCTTATAAATAAGAGACATTTCCAAGTAATAGAATATGTTAGTTCATGTCTTTTTTTTTTTACCTTGGGAGTCCTAGAATTCCGAGTGGTGAACTTAATGGGGATGACCTTTGGAGGAAGGGGACATGAACTCTCAAAAATTCCTCACTGAATTTCCCTGATTTTTGTGTTTATGTTTCCCTCAAGATTAGGCCTATAGATAATTAGATTCACATATATTTATTGCTTACACACATATATATATATATCATATGTATAATATTAAGAGAATATGTATCGTATATGTATATAGAAGAATGCACTAAAGCAATGATTCTTAATCATTAAACCTCTAAACATTACTGCACATATTTTAAGCATATGTTACCTAGGTTCTCCTTTTGGTTAAATATAGTTCTTATAATATGTAATAATTGTTTACATATTATGTTTGCTCAGATTAACCAGATATTTAAAATTTGTTCTGTTGCTAGCTTATTTAGCTGTGTTTGCCTGTATGAAGCCAGATCTGTGTTAACCTTTGGGCAAGACTAGGTTTGTTTGTAAAGCTGTTAAGTGAAAAGAGTAGCCAAGGCAAACAGTTTCCATTACTGATATAAAGAGCTCTGAAGGCAGAAAATCCAAAGAAACACAATGTGAAGGAATGGTAATCAGAAGATAGGTAAACTTTGTGGTGGGTGGTAATAAGGAGAAAAGGAAAGACTGAAATGGAACTAGAAGGGAAAGGTAATATATATATATATACTTCATATACTCTGAATAAGTTTCTGTTTAGGATAAAAGTAGTGAAAAGTTGCTCCCTGTTGGCACTTCATTCATAACTGAAATAAAATTTGGAGCTGTTCATTTTGGTTTCCATCATAAACATGTTCCTAAGGTGTTTCAGGAGGCCTGCAATGTTCAAGTCTGGATAAGGACAGGGCTGAATGTCACCTGCATGGGTGTGTCTTACCTATTTTAGTCTTGACTTTTGAGCTTTGCTAAAAAACAGTCAAAAAGCATACTGAACACTTTGCATAAGGAAATACTGAGAAACAAAGATGTGTATATAGACCTGAAGGTTCCTTGTCTCTCTCTGCTTTGACCATTAAATTTTAAAGTATATAGGACTTTAGGAATATAGTGGTTAGGATTGTGAACTATGAAGTGGTTATATCCCGGCTTGATTTGGGGCCTTAGACTTGGCTTAAATCCTGAAATGTAAAGTTGAGGTAGTAAGTTTCTCTAGCTTTTGAGGTTATGAGGCTTCATGATAGCCAAATAGAGCCCTTAACAGAATAGTAAGAGCTCAAGAAAATGTTGTATATTGTATCATAGTACCTTGAAATCACATATTAACTTGGGGTGTGGGGTGCATGGTGTGTGCTTATTTTGCCTTTTTTATTTTTTGCATGTTGTGCTTTTTTTTTCTTTCTTTGAATTTGCTCATGGGATTTCCTCTGTCCAGGCTAGCTCCTTCACCCTATTAATGTCTGGATTCGTTTCTTTTGACTCAAATGTCAATTCTTTATAGTTTTCAAACCACCTCTCAAAGAAATTGTTATACATGTTACTATGGTATTTCATAATACATTCATCTTAGCATTTTCACTGTAAGTTATGTATTTATATCTCAAGATTAAGTACATTTCTTAATTTTTTTGGCATAATATATTAATAATCATTGATATCTAGGGAAGCAAAACCAATAAGGGGTGTGTGTGTGTGTGTAGATAGAATGATTATGGGGCCTGGTGATTCTAAAATCTGTAGAGCAAGACCAGAAGGCTAGAAACTCAGGGAAGAGTTGATACCCCAAAGGCAGTTCTAGAGACAGAATTCTTTCTTCCTCAGGTGACCTCAGTCTTTCTCTCTGAAGGCTTTCAATGGATTGATTGAGGTCTACCACATTATTGAGGTAATCTGCATAGTCTGCTGTGACTGATTTTAAATGTTAGTCTTATCTAAAAAATACCTTCACGGCCTCACCTAGACTGGTATATGGGAAAATAATATACATACCCTAGCCTGGCCAAGTTGCCATATATAACTGACCATCAGAGGTGGGATTAAAATGAATGTAGTAGCAGAGATAGGCAATTATTAAAAATAGCTATAGTAACAAACTGGATTATAGAAATGAAGTTGTTTTACAATAAAACAATACGTTTTTATTGTTTTACAATAAAACAATCAAATCCCTGTAGTACAAACATGACTAGGGACCCTATACTCTGGATATGCTAAGTCATCAGTACTTTTGTGATTACTCATATCTTTAAAAACATACTACAAAATGATGATAGCTACTTACAAGGCCTTGGGACACAAATGAGCTTAGAGAAAATGAGCATACTGGACTGTAGAAAAATAGATGGCACGTCTAATTAAATTTGTAAATTCTCTTATCAGTCTGCTCAGTTCTCTTAAAAATAGCTTTAGGTAAGAGGCAGGCAGTTTTAGAGCAGGTTCAACAGATGAGATGGCTCAGGTACACCCTGATAAAGCACAAATGGAGTAATGCTGCCATCTGGTGGTATTTGTTCCCCTAGTTCTACAAATTCTAGTACTGTTGATTATTTTGACTTAAAAATTTTGTTAACCAGGATTTTCTATATAAGAACTTCTGTTTAGCCTGTGTGATGTTTGAAAGTGATTTATGTGAAACATTTGATAAGGGTTAAAACTATATATTTTTTAATGTTTTGAGTTTCCTATTTTAATATTAGACTTGAAGTCCTCTCCTACCTGTACCCGACTTCTCCAGTTATAGTCAATTAATTTATATCATCATCAAACATGCTCAGAATTCTCTTTTAAGTAAAACACTACAGGCCAAAATCTTGCATTGGATAGAGGCCCCGGGGGCTTAATGTTTTTATGCATCTGACCCTCCACATTGGGCCTCAGCTGATAGGGTCTGAGGTAGGTGGCCTGACCCAAGAACAGCCATCTCATAGACTAATGAGTGAAAAATTGACCTGTTAGAAAAAACTTCCCAACTGGAACTTGAGAGAATTCCATTGGTTTAGTCAATTAGTGTTTTGGGGATATGTGATAGAAACCATGGCTGATACAGATAATGAGTGCATTAGTAATTGAAGGAAAAGTAAGACACACAAAGGCTGTGTTAAGTGTGAGGAGAAATAGGGACCTATGAACTTGTCAGCACCCTTAGAGTGCTTAGGATTCTGGGAAATTTTCCTGTATAAGGCTCTATTAAGACCTGAGTGCTGTGCTCCTCTTGGGTTCCTGTGAGATTTGATTACTGGGTAAGATTCCTATTTTCCATAAGTTTTCTACAATACTACCCCGCTGTCCCCCATTTGTGAGATAACCTTAACAAATTCCTATTTATTGCAACCACGAATATCTAATATCATCATTGTCTTTTAGGTTGCTTTTGCATGTTATATTTTTGAAAATATTTAATATGAATTATTTAATTCAATAATAAGAATATTACTTAGGATTTTATCCATTTCCATACTTGCCAATCCAGGAATTCAAGGAAAAGATACTGATAAAACCCAGATTCAGTCTGGTTGTCAGCCACACGCCTGTTATTGTTTATTGGATTTCCCCCCTTGTTTTATTCAGTTTCTTAAATTATTCATATATTTGGGTGGATTTCTAATCCCAGGTTTTTTTCAGCTCATTCCCAAACTTAAAATTTGGGTATTCTACACATTACCTTATAATAGAAACATTACGAGGTTATCACGATAACTCCATATTCTTATATTTTACAGCTGAGGACATTTTAAAGATGAGAGCAGAGACATACTGTGTCTGAGTACCTACCCAGACCACAACCACTCAGCACAAGTGATGGAGCTGCAATTTGCTTCTGGGAAAAATCCATATAGTTAACTATAGAGCAAGGGAATTTTCTTGGACCCTACAACAGAGATAGAACTAGGTCTCAGGAATTTTCTTTCAATAAAACAGTAATGATGATAGGGAGTTATGTGGATATGCCATTTCATCTGCTAACTCTTAGTCTCATCTACTAAGACTGGAACAACAGAAGTGGAGGATGCATGAATTTCCATGTTAGGAGAGAGCCTGCCTAGTGGTAAGAACTCTTTGCTTTTCCTGCAAGGCTGTTTTAATTCTAGACTGACCCTGAAGTGCTACATCTCTCTGATAGAAGCAGGTAAGTAAGATTGGAATGGGGTGAGATGTGGTTATCTCAGAAACCTTCCCTTGAGATGATGATGATGATGGAGTAAATGAAAGCAAAACAGAGCTTGTGGGAGAAATGAGCAACTCTGAAATGACCAGGACATTCACATTACAGCTGTTCTGAGACATTTCACCACCATCACCTTGAAAAAGCTGTCTTTGATGTTGCTTTGTTGGGCTTGCATTTCTAGGTATTCAGCCAGCAACCCAGTTCCCATCTCTTCTGCATCGTTCCTACTTTGTGAAAAGAACATAGCTAAGATTAGAAACCAGGATTTTTCACTAGAGGACCCTGAGCAGTTCAGTTTCCATCAGGGATACGCATGCCAATGAGCTGCTCCCTAAGATCCTTCTGGCATTAACCTTCTGACACGCCTTGTATTACTTAATAATTGCACCAACCCATCTTCAGTGGAAGAATCTAGGTAACTGCTTTACCTGTTTCTGTTTTTTTCAGTCTGGGCATCAGACTCTGAATGGGGGAATCAGGGAAGAGATTACTTCTGTATGTGGGCAGATGCTCCTTTCCTGTCTGGATTGAAAGAACAATGGCAAGGAGAAAGAAGGTGAGGCACACATGAGTCATCCTTCCCCTGTAGTCCACCCTGCAACCCTCTTACTCTAGTGACTCATTCCTCTCCCTGAGATGTCACTGTGAGTAGCAGCTTGTGCCATCTTACAGGTCAGACTTGTTATTAAAGATGCTGACTGGCGTTTAAAGCAGGCTCTGTCTCAACCGTAGTACTCTTCTTTCTGGGTTGCTCTTGTGGCATTGGGAACACATCTCACATCCCTCTAAGTACAGGAACCTTAACTGACCAAGTGCCCTGGTTGCTGGTGCGGAGAGACCTATCTGCATTTACACTGAAGAATGATTCCTATAGGTGTTCCTAGCCAAGGTTCATTCCTGGGAGCCAAGGAACTGTCTGATGGTTAACTTCTGCTCAAGGACTCCCCATTGACTTTGCTGAAACTTTTCTTGGCAGTTTAGAATGATTCCCCCCAACCTTCCTTCTTTCACGCTGGCAGGTGGTACAGCATGGAATAAATGGCTGAGGAAGTGGGTATGCCGGAAGGGCTGTATTATGTAAGGTCCAAAGACCCACCAGAGGATATATAACGAGAGGGCACACCATCAAACGATCAGAATGCGACTGTAAGAGAGGCACCACCAGGGATGTTCTGCAGGGATGATGGAAGGAGAGCAGTTAAAAACTGAGCTCATTAACATCTAGGAAGTGATAGAGATGGTGTGGTAGACTTCACTGCCAGAAGCCTGGAGACTGTAATTACCTCACCAAAAGGCAAGGTCGGAGGGCTGGTAGAAATAACGTTTAATGGAACATCATGTCAATACTGCTCCTAAGGGCGCAGCAGGAAGGCAGTTGACAAGGGTGCTGCTTAGCATCTATAACAAGCAGCAAACCTTCTAGTTAAAGACCTTAGATAGTAAATATTTTAGACTTGTAGGTCACATACTCTGTTAAAGTTGCTCAACTTAGCTGCTGTGGCACAAAAGTACAAATAGCGATGTATGGATGATAAACACGAGTAGCTGTATTTCAATAAAGCTTCATTAACAAAAAGGGGCTTTTTTGGATTTGGCCCATGGACCGTTGTTTGCTGCTCTTGTTTATTTAAAAAATTAGATCAGGGGCCTCCCTGGTGGCACAGTGGGTTAAGCAATGCATTATGAAGCAAACTGCAGTCACTGCAGCACGAGTTTGATCCCTGCCACCTGGGGAGGTCACCCACATGGCATAGCAGACCTCTCTTGCCTCACTGGCTGCTCCTCTCAGCAGTGTGTTTCAGTCAGTCTGCCTGTTCAGCTCCCCACTGTGTTTCTGGTGGATCCTCTACCCTCCTCAGCCTGTACCCCAGGCCTTGTATGCATAAATAAATCTTTAAAAAAAATTAGAGGATCAAAGGTGCCACCTCACACCCATGAGAGTGGCTCATATTGAAAAACAAATGAAAAACAAACAAATGCTAGTGAGGATATGGTGAAAAAAGAACCCTCTTCTAGTGGGAATGCAAACTGGTCCAGCTACTATGGAAAACTGGAGGTTCCTCAAAACAAAAATGAATCTACCATGTGACCCAGTGATTCCACTCCTAGGAATCTACCCGAATGACACAAAAACACTAAAAAGAAACTTGCCGCCTATATTTACTGCAGCACCATTTCAATAGCCAAGATGTGAAAACAACCCTAATGCCCCCAAACAGATGACTAGATCAAGAAGATGTGGTATAGATACACAAAGGAATACTACTCAGTAATCAAAAAAGATAAACTCATGCCATCTGCAGCAACGTAAATGGAGCTGGAAGGGATTATGCTAAGTGAAAGAAGTGAGAAGGAAAAAGAAAAATGCTGGATCGGTTCATTTATATCAACAATATAGAGAAACTGAAGAAAGTGTTGGGGGAAAAAAAGACAATACTTGCAAGTTGATCGTGAATCTGAGGCATAAAGCAAGAAAGAAGGGGCAAAGAGGGGTCAGAATGGGAGGGAGGAGCACAAGGGACTGTGGTGAAGGATCATGGTGCTGTGCTGGTGGGAGAACTACAGAACTATATCTGAGGGTAGAAATCGACTATTATCCAAAAATTAATGATGTAAGAAAATTAACATTTTTTAAAAAAGGAATATCAAATGGTGAGGGCAGTCACTTTAATAAAAAGTCAAGATTTCTTGCTCAGTTCCCAAACTTGTATCATTTTTTGGATCTACAGGGAATTGGTGACTGGAGGAAGGACCCTGTAACACTGCTAGTACATACCTGAAAACTTTCCCAGTTCTCCCTCAAAGGAACCTCTGGCCATTTGCTTGGTGACTGTATATTGGCGGGAAGGGGAGTATTGGGCATCTCCAAGACTGCTGGACAAAAGGTCTGAGTTGACACTGAAACCTAGACACTCAAAGGAGTGTCTCCCCTCCTGTTGGAGTGGGAACTTATGAGGAACAGATGAAAAATGAGGTCCTGGAAGAAGTCTAGCGTAAAATGGCCCTATTGGATCCACACACCCATGCCGTGGTCATACTGCATCTTTTCTCACGGCCAACACCTCCAACATTTTGGAGGGCAGCTGGTTGGACTGTGTGCACTATAGCTTGGACCTGTTGCAGCCCCATTTTGCTCCAGTCCCACTCAGAACTGGCAGCCTCCATGTCAACCCAATGTATGGGTCTGAGAAATATCTTGGGTTGAAGTGTTGCTTTCAGGGTATACTAAACGATGGGCTTCCTTCTTTGTGATGTAGCAAATTGACGTACTTTTATGAAGGGAATATTTTAGAATATGCCTGACTACTGGACTTCTAAAAGCAGAACTGAAATGGCCTGTTTCTGATGCTGCATAGGTTTTATCTCAATCCTCTGAAATGTGTACATCTTATCAAGAGAGGGCCCTGTAGCACCCCCTCTTGCTTGTTTTGTCCAATCAACTTCGTGTCATTAATGTGATGGATCAGTAACATCTCAGAGGTTCAGGTTTCTGAGACTGTCTTATGGTAGAAGATAGGAGCTCTAAAACAACGTGAGGACTATGAAGGAATATTATCTGATTTTCCTGTCCACAGCTATCTGCCATCAGGAGGTTTAAGGAATGTCTGACCCACAGATACGGAATTATTATAGTAGAACATCCAACCAGGGATCTCCTTCAAGTGGAGGCGGTGTGGGAGTGTCTTTGGGTGTGTCATATACTGCACCACCCAGAGGGAACTGACTTTAGAGATTGTTGGGATGATTTTCTAAAGTCACAGTCACAACTGAAGGTTAGCTCTTAGAAAGTACTCTAGAGAATGGAGTGCCAGTCTTCAGGACAGGGTATACTTATTAAATCAGAGATTTTATGGTGCTGCGTCCTCAGTGTTCCCAGGATAAGAGTCTGAGGACTAACCGTGGAGGGCAGAGGCAGGAATGTTTCTATTGGTCCACTGAGGGTTTTCTTCTTCCTTTTCTTCCAGTTCCAGGTTCTGCATGTGGAGGTGCTATTCCCCAATGGGAACAACTCTTGCCAGGGGCATAAGACTTTACCTTCCTGTGTAAGCTACAGTTTGAAACATATTGTTTCAAATTTTCTGGGGAAACTTTCCCCCTTCCTAACCCCCACCCTTACCAGGTCTAGCAGGCAAGAGGACAAGCCATCTTCATACTTGAAATGTGCACAGGTTCTATCGTGTCGCTTATGCCGGAAGGTAAAGCAAATCTTTTCATACCCATTTGATGACCGAGGAGCCAGATTAAGAAAATTTACCTAACTCCAACCCTTGTATCTCTGCAATGCATTCTTTAGAAAGGAAGAGACTAATATCTTTCATTGCTTTTCTCTAGCATCAGCATATCTTTAGGCCTGAACAATATAGAACTAGGAACCCACCCTATCAAGAATTTTATTGTCAACAATTTACTGTTCCAACCTATACAAACTTGTGTTTATTGAAACAGCTATCACGGAGTAAAAATATGTCAGATTGCTTCTCAGGTTTGAATCTTCACTTTGATTATATAATAAAGTCGATCTATTATCATTGAGATTCAGTTCCTTTTCCCATGGCAGGTACTTATGAATATCCTATAGAAAGTCAGAGGGACTCTCTCCCTGCTCTGGCCTTTAACAGAGGTTTGGTCAGTTGGACATACCAACCAAGTGACAGTGTCACTCCTTGTGTCTCTTGACAGTCATTTGTGAAGGCAGTGGGCATATTCTGGGGATGGTTAGGCTAATTCCTGCTAAAAGATAGTGTTGTGCTTTTTCTGATTGATTCTGCAGACCTGGCTTGATTCCTTGCTCCTTTTGCTGCCATTGTCACCCCATCATTTTGATCTTTCTGTGAACCCCAGAAAACCTTTAATATCCCTTTTTTAGAATGCCAAGAGCTGGTATCTTGCTTGAAACCAAGGATGCTGATTCAAATGGAGCCCTTTTTAGTGTGTAAAGCACTTTTATATACATTAGTGCTTTTGGTCTGAAAAATAACTTGATCTTCTGTGTAACAAAGGAGTAAACTACCATGTGGCCTGGTTGCAGTTTCAGTTATTATTTGATATGCAGGATGATTGTAAGGAAATAGCTCATTTGGAGGATGCTGGGAGTGCCTTTTTAAACCAGAACCAAAACATAGTCACTAAGCTATGTTCATCTACCCCTCCCATCTCCCTACCCCACGACCCCTCAATTCTGAGACTGCCTCTTGGTCTGGCAGGGTGAACACCACGTGTAGTAAGGACATCACCCTGTAGTAAGGACATACTAAGAACTCACCCCAGCTCTTCTATGACTCAGTGGGGCTCCGCAGAGGTTGGTGGCACTTTGCAGGGTTTTATTCAACTAGAGATGTTTTGCTTGGGCTGTGGTGGTAGTGAGCCTTCTTCTAGTCACTAGGAAGAATATGATGGCTGGAAGGAATAAGAGTGGGGCTTGCTAGGCAGGAAAAGTAGAGGGGACTATTAAAAATGCATGCCTCCAGGACCAGTCTTTTTACCTTCTCTTTCGCTTGCACTGTCCTTTGCTTTTTCTCCAGAGGGTCCCATTCTGTTTATTTTCTTACTCCCCCTATTCCTGATGTTAGTTCTGTTAGTATGCTTATGCATCTTCTCAAGAAAACTTTGCTTTTCTTTCTCTTGGGTGCTTTTGATTTGGGCTATGTTCCTCTTAGTGCCAGCCCCTCTATCACTTACTCTTCCCACTCTTTAAACATACACCTACTTTCCCATTTTCCCTAGTGCACTTTTCACTATTTTGCAAACTCCATATGGGTAGAAGCCAAGTCTTATTTTTTTCAACAATATATGACCAGGTAGCAAACACAGGCCCTGCTTGACATAGTAGGCAGGCATTCAGGGAGTATCAGTCACATGAAAGAATGGCTGCATGAGTGAGTGAGTAAGCTCTCAGCCCCCTTCCTGGGTATCTGATGCTATAATCCTGGCTTCTTCTAAGGAGAAGACTTTGGTGAGATAGTAGAAAGAATATATGTAGAAGACCTCAGGATCTGCTTTGGACACATTTCAGAATTTGATTTCACACCCACCAACCTCAAACTGCCCAGCAAGCAGCACCTCTCCTGTCATTGTTTCCCAGTGATATCCTTTCTGACTAAACCAGAGCTTCTTAACTGGGATGGGGAGAGCATTGGAGTTTGGAGGTGGGGTGAGGTATTTTGGAAATAAAGGGGGAGCATTTATTTGTCATGATGATTGGTTCTATAGACATTTAGGAGGTCTGTGTGGACAGTGCCATAGAGCAATTAACAGTCCTGAGTCCTACATGATTCTGTATCCCTCCTTTTTTTTTAAATATTTATTTATGCATACAAGAAGTGGGATACAGGCCAGAGGTATGAGGGTGGGGAGAGGATTCACCAGAGATGGAGCAGGGAACAGAACAGGCAGATCAACTGAAATACACTGCAGCCACCGAGGCAGGAGAGGTCTGCTGTGCCATGTGGGTCACCTTCCCAGCAGGCAGCAGGGATTGAACTTGTGCTGCAGTGGCTGCGGTCTGCTTCATAGTGCGTTGCTTAACCCACTGCACCACCAGGGAGGCTCCTGTATCCCTCCTCTTAACACTCAAGTAAGAAAAAAAACCCCACGTTCTTGGGGTAGGGTGAATTATGTTCTAGTTCAGATAATTACAAGCATCTTTGCATACTTTTAATACACTGAAATTTCCAGGAATGCACCAATTGGGAAAACTAATGGGTTACACTTGTTTTATCTAGAACTTTTTAAACTAGTATTGTTTGTCTTTTCAGAAAAATGATGTCACAGAAACATTGTTCATCTGTCCACTTGAATTGGGGTATGAAACGGGTTTTCCACAATGTCTGCAGAGCATGCTTTTGTAGCTGCGATGTTCATAGTGGTTTTACCATGGATGCAGCCAGTTCCTCTGAAGAAAGAAAATGTTGTTTCGAACAAAAAATTTTAAAAAGTCAGTTATTCAGTATTCACAGAAACAAATCAAATGCAAAAGAAACAAATATAGTTTCAGGGGATTTTGTGGATGAAACTCGGTAACACGTGAAATTTTAACAGGGTGGTCCCCAGGAAAAGGGGCAAGTTCCAGGTTTCCTGCCCTACCCAAAGGAGGGTGGAGCTGTGAGAGGAGAAAAAGCTGGAGAAGAGACTGGAGGAGGAAGGAAGCAGGATGGAGAGCAAGAAGGAGATGTGGAGGAGGCACGTGGAACAAACAGACATGTGAAGAAACTGCGCTTGCTTCTTGGTCCTGAACTGGTTGGAACAGATGCAGGTGAGAGACCGATGGGGAGGCGAACAATGGCAGCTTTTATCTTTATTATGATTTTGCTCTTTTCCTCCCAGACCTGTCTGACTTTGACCCTTTTTATGGGTCTCCACCTGAAGGTGCTTTGACTTGTGGCAGGCTTTTAGGACTTGCTTTGGGCCAATCCTGTTTGGCTGGACTTTGACCCACTAGGGGATTGGAAACGTTGGATGCTTGATTTAATAACTATAGTCCTTCTCTTTTCTGTATTGTTCACTAATTGTATTGACGTTCCTTTCCATTAAAGGGCTTACATGTTTCGTCTTGATGCGGCGGATGGCAGAACCTATTTAGAGTGGGCAGGTTTGGGGGTTTTGCGGTGCTCCTCGCCCAGCTCTTTAACAAAGTTATTGCGGCTTAAAATTGCAGTAAGATCTTTGGAATACCTAGTATTTATGAGAAATACGCTGCTAGGTCCGACAGGGTAGAGAACCACTCATCTATACTTTGCATCCAACTGAAAAATAAATGCTAACTGAAAACGTTCAGTCGGAGGCCAGAGGCCAAAAGCAATGGAGCCTGCTCTGCGATCTGAGGGGAGACCACCGCTGCAGCCCTCTCCAAAGCGGGTCTCCCGGCTTCTCCGAGCCTCCCTTCCCTCGGGCGTGAAACCAGCGCCGGAGTAGCTGTCTGCGCGGCGGTGGGAACCCGGCTAGAAGCACAGACGCGCTCCACCCCGACGCGCAGAGGCTTGGCTCCTGCCAGCCCCGCCTCCGCCCTCGCCCCTCCCAGTTAAGCGGGGCGGTTGGCACCGCGGGGAGTGGGGGTGGGTGAGGCTTGACAGGTGGCCTCCGTGTCCTCCACTGGCGCGCGCTAGGGCGCCGCTCAGCCCTTCAGGGTGCGCCGGAGGCGGGGCCATTCCCCAGGTCCGAGCGCCGCGCGCCGCGCGCTCGGTCGCTGCGTGCGCTCAAAGGTCCGTGCAACCTGTTCTTGGCTTCTGCGCCGGGGCCGCCGTTGGACCTTCCCTGACCTTTCTTGGGGGGAGCCGCGCTCTCTCCGCCTTCAGCTTCCGTCTGGGGCCGGGCGGACTGGCAGGCGGGGCCCGGACGGAGGCCGCCTGCCAGGGCAGGAGCGGCAACTGCTACAGCGGACGCTGTGCTCGGAGATTCAGCTCGCACCGGGTAAGAGGCGTCCCACTGCGGCTCGCGGAGGGGTGGGAGGGGTGGGACTTTGGCCGTGGGGGGCCGGGCGGAGGTCGAGCGCTCCCCTGAGGGAAGCTGGGACTGCCTGGTGCTTAAGCGCCGCGCGGTCCCGCACGCTTCACCCTTTACCTCCCCACCCAAACACGGCGGCTCTGGCGCCCTCGCCTCGAATCTGGTCTTGGAACTCTTGCTTCCTTTTCCGAGTGTGGGGCTTCACGGGGCGCGGGGAGCCGATTGGTGAGGGGCGGCTGAAGAACGAAGTATCCGGATCTTGCTGTGTGGGAAATTCTGGATGTCTTAGAGTGGGGGAGTTTCTGGCGCTTCTCACTTATTCAGTGTCACTGAGCACAGTCCCGGGGTGCTAGTGCGTGCCCAGCCTTTGGGGGTGGAGGGCGAAGGTTGACATCTGCCCACAGCAGGGACACAGTTATCTACTGACACTGCGCGTGGGACAGAGGGGCGCTCGAGGGTATGTGGAAGCTGGAACCAGCAGAGCAGAACATTTAGGGCACGTGCTGAGCAGGAATTGGTGGAAAGGGGCCTCTGATGGAACTGGGGCGCCTTTCCTTTTCATTTTCCTTTTAATTATAACGATAGCAACCTTAGTTTCTTGCTCGAAGACCCAGTGGCCGAACCTCTGGAATTGCCTGTATTGCATAATGCTACAGTGTGGGGTTCTGACTTACTTTTGGGCCATTGTAACCCTTGAAGAGTTCTGGGAAGGCTAAGGACCTTGCTTAGAACAATGCTTTTAGATAAGAAATAAGAGGCAGATTATTGTAAAGAAACCAATTCCAGAATACTTGTCAAAATATGAAAAGAATTTATGATGTAGCGATATATGTGCCTTTAAAAAACGGATGCATAAATAACAAGATCTGGCAGTGGATCTAATAACTACCATACTTTTGAAGTAGCTGAGCAGAAACAATATTTTAAGATATAGACAACACCTGTAATATAAGAAATATCTGTGTAGTATAAAATAAATCTAACTTCTATTGGTGACAAAGTCATAGGTACTGCTAATACTGAAGCTGTTTACTGCCTATATAAATAATTGAAGAAAATGTTAAATTTCAATTAGAAGTTAGTAAAAATAAAGATGCCTCCAATTTTTTTGTTGTTGTTGTTCAACTTCATGGTTAAGATACCAGTAGTGGAAAGGACACTACTTAGGCGGTCAGGTGACATAATTTCTGTGCCTTTGCTTCTTCAGTGTACTGTGGAGATAATTGTACCTTCTCATGCATTTAAGGTGCCCAGCACGGCTCTTGGCACAGAGGGTGCGATAAGTACCATTTCTAGAACTTGTTTTCCCTTACTGAATTTATCTCCATCATCACTGTATCCTCAGTCCCGGGGATGCCAACCCTAGTACGTTGAATCCATGACAAATACTCAATAAAAAGTTATTAAACAAATAAGTGGATTTGAATGGGTTGCTTTTGACTACATCTAAAAAAAACACAACAAAATTCATCATGGAGACAGCAAGTGGTTTGAGAAATGACTTTAAAATTTGGGCTTTTATTTTTTCTGGCTGAACAAATATATAAACCGTTCTGTACTTGGAGTGCTTGAAAACATAGACCTATAAGTCTCTCTGTAGGGGTCTGTCCTGTGCCTGGTGTTCTGCCAGAGAAAATGAACTTGAGTGTTGATAGGAAACCAGAATTCCTTTCAGAACATTTCAGTTTCTTCATCTTGCCTGTGTCTAAACGTGTTAATCTCATGTGTTGTAACAGGAAATGTTTTGTAGAGAATGGAGACAGACTCATGAGGAAGCATTTCTCGGCATAGATGCACATTTCTCTTGCCTCTTTCACCTTTCCCTGCTCCACCATCCATTACCTAACTCCTACCTGACCCTTGGTAAATAGGAGCAGTGGGGACAAGTTGCTTGAAGCTGCCAAGACTAGACCTGAAGCAAACTAGTTTCTTCTTAATTTTCACCCTTAAAAATCTATGTAAATCTAACAAACAAGGATGGTAATAGAAAGGACAGGGGGTCCAGTTAACCATTCCTGCGGTTTACTTTGAGAAAGTGCTAAATTGGGTAGCCCTCAAAGACCTTGATCCGGCTTCCAGCCTCCAGAAATTAAAAAAATAAAACCAACTTCTATTGTGTGAGCCACCCAGTGTGTGGTACTCTAGCAAATGAATACAGATGAGCGTTCTCTATTTTAAGCCATGATCCTGACATGATTTGTTCTTTCCTCTCCTCACTGGAGAATCTTGTATTCTCTTTCTCTGGATACTCTATGGTCTCTCAGTTTCTGTAGGAGATCATCAAGGCTTTATTCACCTTCATGATACTGTCAGGAAAAGTGGAACTTGGCGTCCTCAACAAATACCCAAGCTACTTGCTCTGCCTTGTACATAGTAGGTGCTTCATAAATACATGATGGGTGATGGCATGATGGTCTTGGTGATCATCCTTAAGTACCATGGGCCATTCCTTCCTAATCATAATGTATTTCTGAGGTTGGACCTTGATCCAGCCCTCAGGGAGCTTTCTTTCTATCTCTGGGGAGCAGCAGTTCTAGCCCTGTCAACAGCAGTGAGAAGAAGTAGCCGTGCCTTTATCCTTGGAGTAATCTCTGACTTCCGAAAGGGAAGACTGTGGAGGGTGGAGGGAGGGGAGACCCAGGTGATTTTACTCCGAAATTTTTTTGTTTCCTTGGCAATTTTTTTCTCACACAGCCTAAGATGTCTCCACAGGGAAATAATTTGCTTTAACAACCACTTTGTTTACATATGCTGTGAGCACTCCCCAAGGAAGTGTTGGACCTAGTAAATGTGGTTTTGTGTTTAGTGAGCTACTGAATGGTGCTTGGGGCAGGTGAGGGGACATCTCATTTCCTAGCCATCTGGTTTTGTATGATAATGGTGAGCCTTTCAAGGTCTAGGTGATGGAATCTAAACTTGTTTAGAGTAGGAGTGGCTTTTAAAGTCAGCTAGAACACATCTACTTATTTTGGACTCATGGAAATGACCTCAAGGTAGTCAAGTGACTAGCCCTTGGCTCCTCACTTATAAAATGGGGATAATAATACTCCTCTCTCAGATTGTTGTGAAAAATCATGACAAGTGCCCAGCACAATGCCTGGCACTTAGTAAACCTTCAACAACTTTTTTTTCTTTCTGATGGTTTTATTTTGCCTGGGGTAGTCCCGCTGTTCCACAGCAGCTGCCCAGTGAATCATGGTCAACAATGGGCTAGGTGTGGAAATTGGCAGAAGAGAAAGGGAGCTGTGGTTTTGTTCTGATTATATTCCAGGCATTGTTATAAACCTTTTGCTGCAACAGTTCACAACTCTGATCAACCTAAGGAGTCAATAGGCCAGTATTTCCATTTGACTGCTGGCTTGTGAACCTCCATTTCCCTTTCCTCTCATTTAGAGGATAAGAGAGTTTTAGAAAAGGAAGGACCCTTTGAGGCCACCCAGTCTGATATTTTATTCCACTGATGACCCAGAGTGACCAGGACTGACATTACCTAAGATGTGGACCCTGGTTGCCAGACCCCTGATATGCCCTCAGACAAGGCTTCAGCAGGAATGGGGACTGTCATTTAGTTAGACACAGGAAAGACAGGAGCTTAGGTGACTTGCCACACTTGCTGCCTTTCCTACCCCACATTCTATCCTAACCATGAAAGGATTGAGTCTGGCGTCGCTTCAATCACATTTAAACAACAGATGAATAACTTGTAATTAGAGCCTTTTCTCATTGTGTTAAGAGCTCACATACTGGATTCCAGAGAACAGCATGTATAGTAACAGCAAGGCACGGAGCAAGTTCTCAATGGTTCTGAGTAGATGGGTCAAGGGGGAGTCCTGGAGCCCTCGTGGCTTTTTCAGGTTTTTACTGATATTTGCATCAGAGGTGACCAGGTACACGGCAGGCAGGGGGGCCAGGGGCCGGGAGGCTGGCAGGCCTCCCAGCCCCTGGTGCATCTTCACTCTCTGGGCTCTCTAGCCTCTCGTCCCTGCTTCTACTGCTGCTGCTTCTTTCTTTCTCCTCTCTCCTTTCTTTCTCTTTTCCTGGCGTCCTCGTGACACCGCCTTTATTCACCCCGTGACTCAACCCAGGTGCACCCACTTGCGCATGCCCACACCCAACTCCAGTTGGCAGCCTTCAGGCATGCGTGCAGGACCACAGGTGTCCATCATCACACCAATGGTGGGAGGGTGAAAAAGCCTGATCACTTTTATCCTACAGCATGTCTGACTAATTGGCCAGTCCATGTTTAGAATGAAATGCCACTCTTCAGAGTCTTTTTGTAGCTGAAGTTCTGAGCAGGAACCCCACTGCTTCTGGGACTGATGAGTAATTTAATTGTGATCACGTAGCAGAGTCAGGAGAAAGGACACAAGCTGATCCTTGCTCTATGGCAGGGAATGAATTCATTACCGTGAGATGTGAGACTTTCCCTTCCCGTCATCAGTGCAGTCTGAACTCTGGGGGATGGGCACACACAGGCATATGCAGACATTGAAAGGAAGCCTGCACTGTACTTGACTGGAGGCCAACTGTGAATGATGGAGTTGACTAGGAGCAAAACTGTGATTATTGATACTCTAGAACATGAGCAGTCAAGCTCCTATTGGCTAAAGCAAGCAGAAAAACAAGGCATTTCCCCCTGCATAATTCAATTAAAACCTTTACCTTTCAGTTGAAATCATCCAGTTGACTGATTTCTTTTTTACTTTTCTGAGCCAGAGTGCCACTGTTTTCCTTATGTAAATAAATTTTAGTTTTTTCAGCTTATGGGTTGGTAACTTTGGTCATTCCCTCCCCAAATATACTGCTTATCCAAAGAGTATAAGCTGGGGAAAAAAATGTCTCAGCAGCACAGGGAACCACTCTCACTGCCAAGTCCTCTTCAGTTACTCAGTAAAATTCCGTAAAGAAAATTCCTATAGTTGGCCTTGAAATGAGTTAGAGTGAAAGAACGCCAATGTGGCTCTAAACCCTGAATCATCAGGGAGCTGTACAAACATTTGTTTCCTGAATGACTTACTGCTGGTCAACAATCAGAGCTTTTGTTTAAACAAATGTTGGGATTTTTAATAAACAGCTTTGGAGGATAGAGTTCTAACATGGCCCCACAGGCCCAAGTGACTATTGCTTCATTTTTTAACAATATAGTAATCCAGGTCCTGAACACAGAAGCTACGATAGGGCTGCCATTACTCAAGAGGATGTGTGCCAAGAGGAAGCACACGGCCTGCACAATCCCTTTGAACAACACCACTCCTTCCAATTTCAAGTTGCTGGGTGGGGGATGGGACGGGGGAGTTGTTGGGGTTGGTGTTTTACTGCACTTTGAGAGAACCAATACTGTTCCCTATACCCTATCTTTATTATCTCCACCTGAACAGGTCATAAGTGCACATTCTTCCTGTGTCTTTATAGATAATTTGTCACACAGGTTCTTTCAACATGTGTTTTGCATTCATGCCTCTTCTCTGTTTTCATTTCCCATTCCAAGCCCTCACTGGTGCCTGAGTTTCTGAAACAGCCACTCGACAGATCTTCATATCCTTGCCTTTCCTGTTACAGTAGACAAACTTCCAATTCACCACAGGCTCCGCAGTGCCTAACTCATTGCCTCGCACAAAGTAAACTTTAGAAAAATGCTGAACTCAACTGAATTGCTCCAGTTAACCATATCAACTTCCCCAGGGGATCTGGACATTAATATCATCAAGAACTTCCAAGGAGAGGCCTCCCTGGTGGCACAGTGGTTAAGCACCGCACCATGAAGCAAGCCACAGCCACTGCAGCACGAGTTCGATCCCTTCCGCTGGCCGGGGAGAGGACCCACATGGCACAGCAGTCCTCTGCTGCCTTGCCCGCTGCTCCCCTCAGCAGTGTATTTCAGTCAGTCTGCCTGTTCTGTTCCCCGCTCTGTTGCTCTGTTGCTTGTGGATCCTCTCACCTCCTGCACCTCTGACCTGTACCCCAGTGCTTGTATGCATAATAAATCTTAAAAAAAAAAAAAAGAACTTCCAAGGACTCCCACTGCCATTAGCAGGGACTGCCAAGTGCACGCCAGAGCCCTGCAGGTAACATGAATGAGTGACTTAGGTTTAACGGGGCCAGGATGAACTAGAATCTGATGCAGGGTCTAGATGGGGATGGTGATTTCCCAGCTCTGGCCAAGTGTTGACATGTGAGAATGTAGACTCAGTGTTGTCAGCGAGGCCAACAATCTGGATTTTTGGGGGCTGAGAAAGCCAAATTTTTTTTTAATGTTGTTACTGATTCAAGATTTAAGAAAACATTTGAGCCAAAACATCACAGGGCTTTTGTCTGCATTTGGCTGTAGGTCGCAACATTGTGACTCCAAGATAAATAAGCATTATTTGTTTAGCATTAAACTCCCAAACTAAACTGAAATTACAAATGTCTACCCATTCTTAGATCTCTCTCTTCGAAAGGGGTTATCTGCCCTAGGCTCCTCCCATCCTTGTTTATAGTTATGCAGTACTCACTCTTGGAGATTCTGTGTCCAGAATCTCACACCTAATTGTCCCAAACGGACCCAAACAGATCCTTGTCTTTACTGCCCCATTTCTGCCCACGTATTTTCTCTCTCCTCAGCTGCTTGGATATCAACGTTGACTTACTTTTTTCTCCCCAGAACCCTTCCCACCTCTCATCCAATCATTTTCTTTCCCAACATCTGTCTTATCTGAATCTTTATTTACATTTTTTTAGTGCCAACTTCTAATCAGGCTCCTATCATTTACACTTGGACCACAGTACTAGTCTCTTTTTTTTTTCCCATTTCCAGGACTTTATTTTTTTTAAAAATTTTTTATTTATTTTTAATATAAATTTTTAAAATTTACATATATTTGACATCAATTGTAATCCCCATGTATTCCCCATCACCATCTCACCAGTGCACC